>OY751543.1:0-600000 GCA_963572205.1 Caenorhabditis imperialis
CTGAAAAAAGGCATGCTTTCTATCTTTTTCTCAGCCTTCACAATGGGTGTGTACAAGGTAACGGGAGAGCAAAAAAAAAACGTCCGGTAGGATCTGCCTTCGAGGCAGATTTCGGAAACAAAAGCACTGAAAAAAGGCATGCTTTCTATCTTTTTCTCAGCCTTCACAATGGGTGTGTACAGGAACCAAAAAAACGAAAAAAAAAGTCCGGGTGGTTTTGCCTTCGAGGCAGATTGCCAATATACAAAAACAAAATAAACTAGAAAAAACCGCGTGAGAAAATCCGCCTTGGGGGCAGATATTAGAGTTCAACTAAAAATTAGAGTTCAACTGAAAATTAGAGTTCACTTACATTAATCCAACTGTGGGCACGTGTGTGACGAAATACAGAGAGCCAGAGAATACGACCTCCTCCGGCGGCGACAAAAGAGCAGAATGACGGGTCGGCGCGCGATCCGCGGCGAAGCTCCGCCCCCTACAGTACCCGCGAATGGGTCTCGCAGCGAAAACGCGACCACATTCAAAAATAGTACGGTTTTTAAAATTCAAAAACGCGACCACATTCAAAAATAGTACGGTACCTAAAATTCGAAAACGCGACCACATTCAAAAATAGTACGGTACCTAAAATTCGCGGCCTACGCCTGCGCCTTAGATTGAACACAGTTCAACTCAAATTACAGTTCAACTGATATCTCCGTTTAACGCAGTTCGACTCAAATCACAGTTCAACTGATATTTCCGTTGAACTGCGATTCGAGTTGGTCTCAGTGGAATGAGTGTGTGAGATGCGAGCAGTGTGTGAGGCAGATTCCAAACTTTTAGAATTCACTGCAGAAAAACAGCCATCAAAAATCTGCCTTGAAGGCAGCCACTACAGTTCAGCAACAAACTCAAAATTGAGCTGTGAGTTGGATTCGTCGCAGCTGAAAAAGTACGGTAAATGCAACTAAAAATTTGCCTGGAAGGCAAATTTGTCTTCTTGCGCTCTGAAAAGCACTCAGTTCAACCGAAATACGACAAAAATCGTACCAAATTCGCATTCGAGGCAGAATTACAGTTCAACTGAACAATAGAGTTCAACTGAAACGCCAGAGTTGAACTGTGATGGGGGTATGTCAGTACGAAATTTGGTACCTATGTTATGAGTCAAGCTTCCTAGCTCTAAGCCTAAGCCTAAGCCTAAGCCTAAGCCTAAGCCTAAGCCTAAGCCTAAGCCTAAGCCTAAGCCTAAGCCTAAGCCTAAGCCTAAGCCTAAGCCTAAGCCTAAGCCTAAGCCTAAGCCTAAGCCTAAGCCTAAGCCTAAGCCTAAGCCTAAGCCTAAGCCTAAGCCTAAGCCTAAGCCTAAGCCTAAGCCTAAGCCTAAGCCTAAGCCTAAGCCTAAGCCTAAGCCTAAGCCTAAGCCTAAGCCTAAGCCTAAGCCTAAGCCTAAGCCTAAGCCTAAGCCTAAGCCTAAGCCTAAGCCTAAGCCTAAGCCTAAGCCTAAGCCTAAGCCTAAGCCTAAGCCTAAGCCTAAGCCTAAGCCTAAGCCTAAGCCTAAGCCTAAGCCTAAGCCTAAGCCTAAGCCTAAGCCTAAGCCTAAGCCTAAGCCTAAGCCTAAGCCTAAGCCTAAGCCTAAGCCTAAGCCTAAGCCTAAGCCTAAGCCTAAGCCTAAGCCTAAGCCTAAGCCTAAGCCTAAGCCTAAGCCTAAGCCTAAGCCTAAGCCTAAGCCTAAGCCTAAGCCTAAGCCTAAGCCTAAGCCTAAGCCTAAGCCTAAGCCTAAGCCTAAGCCTAAGCCTAAGCCTAAGCCTAAGCCTAAGCCTAAGCCTAAGCCTAAGCCTAAGCCTAAGCCTAAGCCTAAGCCTAAGCCTAAGCCTAAGCCTAAGCCTAAGCCTAAGCCTAAGCCTAAGCCTAAGCCTAAGCCTAAGCCTAAGCCTAAGCCTAAGCCTAAGCCTAAGCCTAAGCCTAAGCCTAAGCCTAAGCCTAAGCCTAAGCCTAAGCCTAAGCCTAAGCCTAAGCCTAAGCCTAAGCCTAAGCCTAAGCCTAAGCCTAAGCCTAAGCCTAAGCCTAAGCCTAAGCCTAAGCCTAAGCCTAAGCCTAAGCCTAAGCCTAAGCCTAAGCCTAAGCCTAAGCCTAAGCCTAAGCCTAAGCCTAAGCCTAAGCCTAAGCCTAAGCCTAAGCCTAAGCCTAAGCCTAAGCCTAAGCCTAAGCCTAAGCCTAAGCCTAAGCCTAAGCCTAAGCCTAAGCCTAAGCCTAAGCCTAAGCCTAAGCCTAAGCCTAAGCCTAAGCCTAAGCCTAAGCCTAAGCCTAAGCCTAAGCCTAAGCCTAAGCCTAAGCCTAAGCCTAAGCCTAAGCCTAAGCCTAAGCCTAAGCCTAAGCCTAAGCCTAAGCCTAAGCCTAAGCCTAAGCCTAAGCCTAAGCCTAAGCCTAAGCCTAAGCCTAAGCCTAAGCCTAAGCCTAAGCCTAAGCCTAAGCCTAAGCCTAAGCCTAAGCCTAAGCCTAAGCCTAAGCCTAAGCCTAAGCCTAAGCCTAAGCCTAAGCCTAAGCCTAAGCCTAAGCCTAAGCCTAAGCCTAAGCCTAAGCCTAAGCCTAAGCCTAAGCCTAAGCCTAAGCCTAAGCCTAAGCCTAAGCCTAAGCCTAAGCCTAAGCCTAAGCCTAAGCCTAAGCCTAAGCCTAAGCCTAAGCCTAAGCCTAAGCCTAAGCCTAAGCCTAAGCCTAAGCCTAAGCCTAAGCCTAAGCCTAAGCCTAAGCCTAAGCCTAAGCCTAAGCCTAAGCCTAAGCCTAAGCCTAAGCCTAAGCCTAAGCCTAAGCCTAAGCCTAAGCCTAAGCCTAAGCCTAAGCCTAAGCCTAAGCCTAAGCCTAAGCCTAAGCCTAAGCCTAAGCCTAAGCCTAAGCCTAAGCCTAAGCCTAAGCCTAAGCCTAAGCCTAAGCCTAAGCCTAAGCCTAAGCCTAAGCCTAAGCCTAAGCCTAAGCCTAAGCCTAAGCCTAAGCCTAAGCCTAAGCCTAAGCCTAAGCCTAAGCCTAAGCCTAAGCCTAAGCCTAAGCCTAAGCCTAAGCCTAAGCCTAAGCCTAAGCCTAAGCCTAAGCCTAAGCCTAAGCCTAAGCCTAAGCCTAAGCCTAAGCCTAAGCCTAAGCCTAAGCCTAAGCCTAAGCCTAAGCCTAAGCCTAAGCCTAAGCCTAAGCCTAAGCCTAAGCCTAAGCCTAAGCCTAAGCCTAAGCCTAAGCCTAAGCCTAAGCCTAAGCCTAAGCCTAAGCCTAAGCCTAAGCCTAAGCCTAAGCCTAAGCCTAAGCCTAAGCCTAAGCCTAAGCCTAAGCCTAAGCCTAAGCCTAAGCCTAAGCCTAAGCCTAAGCCTAAGCCTAAGCCTAAGCCTAAGCCTAAGCCTAAGCCTAAGCCTAAGCCTAAGCCTAAGCCTAAGCCTAAGCCTAAGCCTAAGCCTAAGCCTAAGCCTAAGCCTAAGCCTAAGCCTAAGCCTAAGCCTAAGCCTAAGCCTAAGCCTAAGCCTAAGCCTAAGCCTAAGCCTAAGCCTAAGCCTAAGCCTAAGCCTAAGCCTAAGCCTAAGCCTAAGCCTAAGCCTAAGCCTAAGCCTAAGCCTAAGCCTAAGCCTAAGCCTAAGCCTAAGCCTAAGCCTAAGCCTAAGCCTAAGCCTAAGCCTAAGCCTAAGCCTAAGCCTAAGCCTAAGCCTAAGCCTAAGCCTAAGCCTAAGCCTAAGCCTAAGCCTAAGCCTAAGCCTAAGCCTAAGCCTAAGCCTAAGCCTAAGCCTAAGCCTAAGCCTAAGCCTAAGCCTAAGCCTAAGCCTAAGCCTAAGCCTAAGCCTAAGCCTAAGCCTAAGCCTAAGCCTAAGCCTAAGCCTAAGCCTAAGCCTAAGCCTAAGCCTAAGCCTAAGCCTAAGCCTAAGCCTAAGCCTAAGCCTAAGCCTAAGCCTAAGCCTAAGCCTAAGCCTAAGCCTAAGCCTAAGCCTAAGCCTAAGCCTAAGCCTAAGCCTAAGCCTAAGCCTAAGCCTAAGCCTAAGCCTAAGCCTAAGCCTAAGCCTAAGCCTAAGCCTAAGCCTAAGCCTAAGCCTAAGCCTAAGCCTAAGCCTAAGCCTAAGCCTAAGCCTAAGCCTAAGCCTAAGCCTAAGCCTAAGCCTAAGCCTAAGCCTAAGCCTAAGCCTAAGCCTAAGCCTAAGCCTAAGCCTAAGCCTAAGCCTAAGCCTAAGCCTAAGCCTAAGCCTAAGCCTAAGCCTAAGCCTAAGCCTAAGCCTAAGCCTAAGCCTAAGCCTAAGCCTAAGCCTAAGCCTAAGCCTAAGCCTAAGCCTAAGCCTAAGCCTAAGCCTAAGCCTAAGCCTAAGCCTAAGCCTAAGCCTAAGCCTAAGCCTAAGCCTAAGCCTAAGCCTAAGCCTAAGCCTAAGCCTAAGCCTAAGCCTAAGCCTAAGCCTAAGCCTAAGCCTAAGCCTAAGCCTAAGCCTAAGCCTAAGCCTAAGCCTAAGCCTAAGCCTAAGCCTAAGCCTAAGCCTAAGCCTAAGCCTAAGCCTAAGCCTAAGCCTAAGCCTAAGCCTAAGCCTAAGCCTAAGCCTAAGCCTAAGCCTAAGCCTAAGCCTAAGCCTAAGCCTAAGCCTAAGCCTAAGCCTAAGCCTAAGCCTAAGCCTAAGCCTAAGCCTAAGCCTAAGCCTAAGCCTAAGCCTAAGCCTAAGCCTAAGCCTAAGCCTAAGCCTAAGCCTAAGCCTAAGCCTAAGCCTAAGCCTAAGCCTAAGCCTAAGCCTAAGCCTAAGCCTAAGCCTAAGCCTAAGCCTAAGCCTAAGCCTAAGCCTAAGCCTAAGCCTAAGCCTAAGCCTAAGCCTAAGCCTAAGCCTAAGCCTAAGCCTAAGCCTAAGCCTAAGCCTAAGCCTAAGCCTAAGCCTAAGCCTAAGCCTAAGCCTAAGCCTAAGCCTAAGCCTAAGCCTAAGCCTAAGCCTAAGCCTAAGCCTAAGCCTAAGCCTAAGCCTAAGCCTAAGCCTAAGCCTAAGCCTAAGCCTAAGCCTAAGCCTAAGCCTAAGCCTAAGCCTAAGCCTAAGCCTAAGCCTAAGCCTAAGCCTAAGCCTAAGCCTAAGCCTAAGCCTAAGCCTAAGCCTAAGCCTAAGCCTAAGCCTAAGCCTAAGCCTAAGCCTAAGCCTAAGCCTAAGCCTAAGCCTAAGCCTAAGCCTAAGCCTAAGCCTAAGCCTAAGCCTAAGCCTAAGCCTAAGCCTAAGCCTAAGCCTAAGCCTAAGCCTAAGCCTAAGCCTAAGCCTAAGCCTAAGCCTAAGCCTAAGCCTAAGCCTAAGCCTAAGCCTAAGCCTAAGCCTAAGCCTAAGCCTAAGCCTAAGCCTAAGCCTAAGCCTAAGCCTAAGCCTAAGCCTAAGCCTAAGCCTAAGCCTAAGCCTAAGCCTAAGCCTAAGCCTAAGCCTAAGCCTAAGCCTAAGCCTAAGCCTAAGCCTAAGCCTAAGCCTAAGCCTAAGCCTAAGCCTAAGCCTAAGCCTAAGCCTAAGCCTAAGCCTAAGCCTAAGCCTAAGCCTAAGCCTAAGCCTAAGCCTAAGCCTAAGCCTAAGCCTAAGCCTAAGCCTAAGCCTAAGCCTAAGCCTAAGCCTAAGCCTAAGCCTAAGCCTAAGCCTAAGCCTAAGCCTAAGCCTAAGCCTAAGCCTAAGCCTAAGCCTAAGCCTAAGCCTAAGCCTAAGCCTAAGCCTAAGCCTAAGCCTAAGCCTAAGCCTAAGCCTAAGCCTAAGCCTAAGCCTAAGCCTAAGCCTAAGCCTAAGCCTAAGCCTAAGCCTAAGCCTAAGCCTAAGCCTAAGCCTAAGCCTAAGCCTAAGCCTAAGCCTAAGCCTAAGCCTAAGCCTAAGCCTAAGCCTAAGCCTAAGCCTAAGCCTAAGCCTAAGCCTAAGCCTAAGCCTAAGCCTAAGCCTAAGCCTAAGCCTAAGCCTAAGCCTAAGCCTAAGCCTAAGCCTAAGCCTAAGCCTAAGCCTAAGCCTAAGCCTAAGCCTAAGCCTAAGCCTAAGCCTAAGCCTAAGCCTAAGCCTAAGCCTAAGCCTAAGCCTAAGCCTAAGCCTAAGCCTAAGCCTAAGCCTAAGCCTAAGCCTAAGCCTAAGCCTAAGCCTAAGCCTAAGCCTAAGCCTAAGCCTAAGCCTAAGCCTAAGCCTAAGCCTAAGCCTAAGCCTAAGCCTAAGCCTAAGCCTAAGCCTAAGCCTAAGCCTAAGCCTAAGCCTAAGCCTAAGCCTAAGCCTAAGCCTAAGCCTAAGCCTAAGCCTAAGCCTAAGCCTAAGCCTAAGCCTAAGCCTAAGCCTAAGCCTAAGCCTAAGCCTAAGCCTAAGCCTAAGCCTAAGCCTAAGCCTAAGCCTAAGCCTAAGCCTAAGCCTAAGCCTAAGCCTAAGCCTAAGCCTAAGCCTAAGCCTAAGCCTAAGCCTAAGCCTAAGCCTAAGCCTAAGCCTAAGCCTAAGCCTAAGCCTAAGCCTAAGCCTAAGCCTAAGCCTAAGCCTAAGCCTAAGCCTAAGCCTAAGCCTAAGCCTAAGCCTAAGCCTAAGCCTAAGCCTAAGCCTAAGCCTAAGCCTAAGCCTAAGCCTAAGCCTAAGCCTAAGCCTAAGCCTAAGCCTAAGCCTAAGCCTAAGCCTAAGCCTAAGCCTAAGCCTAAGCCTAAGCCTAAGCCTAAGCCTAAGCCTAAGCCTAAGCCTAAGCCTAAGCCTAAGCCTAAGCCTAAGCCTAAGCCTAAGCCTAAGCCTAAGCCTAAGCCTAAGCCTAAGCCTAAGCCTAAGCCTAAGCCTAAGCCTAAGCCTAAGCCTAAGCCTAAGCCTAAGCCTAAGCCTAAGCCTAAGCCTAAGCCTAAGCCTAAGCCTAAGCCTAAGCCTAAGCCTAAGCCTAAGCCTAAGCCTAAGCCTAAGCCTAAGCCTAAGCCTAAGCCTAAGCCTAAGCCTAAGCCTAAGCCTAAGCCTAAGCCTAAGCCTAAGCCTAAGCCTAAGCCTAAGCCTAAGCCTAAGCCTAAGCCTAAGCCTAAGCCTAAGCCTAAGCCTAAGCCTAAGCCTAAGCCTAAGCCTAAGCCTAAGCCTAAGCCTAAGCCTAAGCCTAAGCCTAAGCCTAAGCCTAAGCCTAAGCCTAAGCCTAAGCCTAAGCCTAAGCCTAAGCCTAAGCCTAAGCCTAAGCCTAAGCCTAAGCCTAAGCCTAAGCCTAAGCCTAAGCCTAAGCCTAAGCCTAAGCCTAAGCCTAAGCCTAAGCCTAAGCCTAAGCCTAAGCCTAAGCCTAAGCCTAAGCCTAAGCCTAAGCCTAAGCCTAAGCCTAAGCCTAAGCCTAAGCCTAAGCCTAAGCCTAAGCCTAAGCCTAAGCCTAAGCCTAAGCCTAAGCCTAAGCCTAAGCCTAAGCCTAAGCCTAAGCCTAAGCCTAAGCCTAAGCCTAAGCCTAAGCCTAAGCCTAAGCCTAAGCCTAAGCCTAAGCCTAAGCCTAAGCCTAAGCCTAAGCCTAAGCCTAAGCCTAAGCCTAAGCCTAAGCCTAAGCCTAAGCCTAAGCCTAAGCCTAAGCCTAAGCCTAAGCCTAAGCCTAAGCCTAAGCCTAAGCCTAAGCCTAAGCCTAAGCCTAAGCCTAAGCCTAAGCCTAAGCCTAAGCCTAAGCCTAAGCCTAAGCCTAAGCCTAAGCCTAAGCCTAAGCCTAAGCCTAAGCCTAAGCCTAAGCCTAAGCCTAAGCCTAAGCCTAAGCCTAAGCCTAAGCCTAAGCCTAAGCCTAAGCCTAAGCCTAAGCCTAAGCCTAAGCCTAAGCCTAAGCCTAAGCCTAAGCCTAAGCCTAAGCCTAAGCCTAAGCCTAAGCCTAAGCCTAAGCCTAAGCCTAAGCCTAAGCCTAAGCCTAAGCCTAAGCCTAAGCCTAAGCCTAAGCCTAAGCCTAAGCCTAAGCCTAAGCCTAAGCCTAAGCCTAAGCCTAAGCCTAAGCCTAAGCCTAAGCCTAAGCCTAAGCCTAAGCCTAAGCCTAAGCCTAAGCCTAAGCCTAAGCCTAAGCCTAAGCCTAAGCCTAAGCCTAAGCCTAAGCCTAAGCCTAAGCCTAAGCCTAAGCCTAAGCCTAAGCCTAAGCCTAAGCCTAAGCCTAAGCCTAAGCCTAAGCCTAAGCCTAAGCCTAAGCCTAAGCCTAAGCCTAAGCCTAAGCCTAAGCCTAAGCCTAAGCCTAAGCCTAAGCCTAAGCCTAAGCCTAAGCCTAAGCCTAAGCCTAAGCCTAAGCCTAAGCCTAAGCCTAAGCCTAAGCCTAAGCCTAAGCCTAAGCCTAAGCCTAAGCCTAAGCCTAAGCCTAAGCCTAAGCCTAAGCCTAAGCCTAAGCCTAAGCCTAAGCCTAAGCCTAAGCCTAAGCCTAAGCCTAAGCCTAAGCCTAAGCCTAAGCCTAAGCCTAAGCCTAAGCCTAAGCCTAAGCCTAAGCCTAAGCCTAAGCCTAAGCCTAAGCCTAAGCCTAAGCCTAAGCCTAAGCCTAAGCCTAAGCCTAAGCCTAAGCCTAAGCCTAAGCCTAAGCCTAAGCCTAAGCCTAAGCCTAAGCCTAAGCCTAAGCCTAAGCCTAAGCCTAAGCCTAAGCCTAAGCCTAAGCCTAAGCCTAAGCCTAAGCCTAAGCCTAAGCCTAAGCCTAAGCCTAAGCCTAAGCCTAAGCCTAAGCCTAAGCCTAAGCCTAAGCCTAAGCCTAAGCCTAAGCCTAAGCCTAAGCCTAAGCCTAAGCCTAAGCCTAAGCCTAAGCCTAAGCCTAAGCCTAAGCCTAAGCCTAAGCCTAAGCCTAAGCCTAAGCCTAAGCCTAAGCCTAAGCCTAAGCCTAAGCCTAAGCCTAAGCCTAAGCCTAAGCCTAAGCCTAAGCCTAAGCCTAAGCCTAAGCCTAAGCCTAAGCCTAAGCCTAAGCCTAAGCCTAAGCCTAAGCCTAAGCCTAAGCCTAAGCCTAAGCCTAAGCCTAAGCCTAAGCCTAAGCCTAAGCCTAAGCCTAAGCCTAAGCCTAAGCCTAAGCCTAAGCCTAAGCCTAAGCCTAAGCCTAAGCCTAAGCCTAAGCCTAAGCCTAAGCCTAAGCCTAAGCCTAAGCCTAAGCCTAAGCCTAAGCCTAAGCCTAAGCCTAAGCCTAAGCCTAAGCCTAAGCCTAAGCCTAAGCCTAAGCCTAAGCCTAAGCCTAAGCCTAAGCCTAAGCCTAAGCCTAAGCCTAAGCCTAAGCCTAAGCCTAAGCCTAAGCCTAAGCCTAAGCCTAAGCCTAAGCCTAAGCCTAAGCCTAAGCCTAAGCCTAAGCCTAAGCCTAAGCCTAAGCCTAAGCCTAAGCCTAAGCCTAAGCCTAAGCCTAAGCCTAAGCCTAAGCCTAAGCCTAAGCCTAAGCCTAAGCCTAAGCCTAAGCCTAAGCCTAAGCCTAAGCCTAAGCCTAAGCCTAAGCCTAAGCCTAAGCCTAAGCCTAAGCCTAAGCCTAAGCCTAAGCCTAAGCCTAAGCCTAAGCCTAAGCCTAAGCCTAAGCCTAAGCCTAAGCCTAAGCCTAAGCCTAAGCCTAAGCCTAAGCCTAAGCCTAAGCCTAAGCCTAAGCCTAAGCCTAAGCCTAAGCCTAAGCCTAATGTCAAACGCGAAACATAAATCAGTATCACGATCGTCGCCATCGTTTCGTCGACCATCTCCATCCTCCTCTTCCTCGTCATCCTCCTCTTCCTCCTCGTCGTCACTGATTGATCTCTGACGGGTGCTGCTGACGTGGACTGCAAATTATTCGCCTTGAAGGCAGATTCAGAACGTTTCGTCTGCTCACCACGGGGAAACTGATTTCTCAAGGATCCCACGCGAACACCGAGTCCGGCGAGCACAAGAGCCAGCAGCCACGACTGAAGGGCGAACATCGACTCGACACCCTCGGAACGTTTCATCAGACGGACAGCGTCCGTGAAGCTCAACGAGCGTTTCGACAAGTCCAACCTTCCTCCTTTCATCTTCTCTGTCAATTTGACGCACGTTCTACACATATGACTGATGAGGGAGGAGGCAAAAAAAGGACCAATTACCGCACGACTCTCCAGATGGTTTTTGACTCTTCGGTCGGAGCGCGATCACTGCTCGCTTCGATCAGGCCCATATAGGTCCAGAACGCGAGCAAACCTCGAATGACAGTCATCATCGTTGAGCTCTCCTTCACGTAAACACGAGCTAAAACAAAATGTGCCTTCAAGGCAGATGTTTTGTCGTACTAACCTGCCACTCCTTGACACGCTGCCATTTTGCTGGAGGATACTCGAACTGGCGCTACTCGCTCGTACCACGTGTAGAACTCCCCAATCAGACTGGCCTTTTGTGTAGCCGTCATTTTGCGAACTTCTTCTATCGCCAACTCGCAACGATCATCATCGCGCTCGTCAGCTCCTTCTTCGTCTGCACACTGCACACTCCCACTACCACCGCCGGCCTCCAACGACCGTTTGTTCATGAACGAAAAAAAGTGGACGGCGGAGGCGGCAGCTTTCTTCAGCGTCTCATCTGCCACACTCGACAAACGAGACATTTGCATGAATGAACAGGTATCAGAGTCCATCATCTGTCGAAACAGAAAGTGGAACTCGAGCTTGTTCTGTAGAACAACAGAAAATGGAGATTCGTGTGTAGAGGGGGTAAATTCAACTTACGGGCATTGAATCGACCGGGTATTTTGGGTTTGAAGACGTTCGCCGTGCGTCCAAGGTTCTGTCGAAAAACTTGAGGAACCTGGTCACCGCTTCGCATTTCACTCGCTGTCGGTCCACGAGAGTCATTGACGGGGAGTCCGCCGGCAGTGAAAATCCCGAATCGGTATTGTTGTTGTCGTTGTCGTTGTTGTTGTTGTTGTTGTCATCGTCCTGCTGGCCACGAGCGGAATTCGAACAAGACGGCGAATCTTGCAGCATCAACGCAAAGATGGACATAGCGGATGTACGTTCACACGCTGGCTGACTCGTTGTCTTCTTCAGTGTCGGCGAGCTTTTTCGCTTCCTGGCGAGCCCTCTTGTCGGAGTGGTCCAAGGGTGTCCGCTCATCTGTAAATGAAAAGGCTAAGATTTGAGAAAACGAATCCGCCTTGAATGCGGATTGCGGTACTGTTAAATAAATTTGCCTTCGAGGCAGATTTCGGGAACAAGAGCACTGAAAAAAGGCATGCTTTCTATCTTTTTCTCAGCCTTCACAATGGGTGTGTACAAGGTAACGGGAGAGCAAAAAAAAACGTCCGGTAGGATCTGCCTTCGAGGCAGATTTCGGAAACAAAAGCACTGAAAAAAGGCATGCTTTCTATCTTTTTCTCAGCCTTCACAATGGGTGTGTACAGGAACCAAAAAAACGAAAAAAAAAGTCCGGGTGGTTTTGCCTTCGAGGCAGATTGCCAATATACAAAAACAAAATAAACTAGAAAAAACCGCGTGAGAAAATCCGCCTTGGGGGCAGATATTAGAGTTCAACTAAAAATTAGAGTTCAACTGAAAATTAGAGTTCACTTACATTAATCCAACTGTGGGCACGTGTGTGACGAAATACAGAGAGCCAGAGAATACGACCTCCTCCGGCGGCGACAAAAGAGCAGAATGACGGGTCGGCGCGCGATCCGCGGCGAAGCTCCGCCCCCTACAGTACCCGCGAATGGGTCTCGCAGCGAAAACGCGACCACATTCAAAAATAGTACGGTTTTTAAAATTCAAAAACGCGACCACATTCAAAAATAGTACGGTACCTAAAATTCGAAAACGCGACCACATTCAAAAATAGTACGGTACCTAAAATTCGCGGCCTACGCCTGCGCCTTAGATTGAACACAGTTCAACTCAAATTACAGTTCAACTGATATCTCCGTTTAACGCAGTTCGACTCAAATCACAGTTCAACTGATATTTCCGTTGAACTGCGATTCGAGTTGGTCTCAGTGGAATGAGTGTGTGAGATGCGAGCAGTGTGTGAGGCAGATTCCAAACTTTTAGAATTCACTGCAGAAAAACAGCCATCAAAAATCTGCCTTGAAGGCAGCCACTACAGTTCAGCAACAAACTCAAAATTGAGCTGTGAGTTGGATTCGTCGCAGCTGAAAAAGTACGGTAAATGCAACTAAAAATTTGCCTGGAAGGCAAATTTGTCTTCTTGCGCTCTGAAAAGCACTCAGTTCAACCGAAATACGACAAAAATCGTACCAAATTCGCATTCGAGGCAGAATTACAGTTCAACTGAACAATAGAGTTCAACTGAAACGCCAGAGTTGAACTGTGATGGGGGTATGTCAGTACGAAATTTGGTACCTATGTTATGAGTCAAGCTTCCTAGCTCTAAGCCTAAGCCTAAGCCTAAGCCTAAGCCTAAGCCTAAGCCTAAGCCTAAGCCTAAGCCTAAGCCTAAGCCTAAGCCTAAGCCTAAGCCTAAGCCTAAGCCTAAGCCTAAGCCTAAGCCTAAGCCTAAGCCTAAGCCTAAGCCTAAGCCTAAGCCTAAGCCTAAGCCTAAGCCTAAGCCTAAGCCTAAGCCTAAGCCTAAGCCTAAGCCTAAGCCTAAGCCTAAGCCTAAGCCTAAGCCTAAGCCTAAGCCTAAGCCTAAGCCTAAGCCTAAGCCTAAGCCTAAGCCTAAGCCTAAGCCTAAGCCTAAGCCTAAGCCTAAGCCTAAGCCTAAGCCTAAGCCTAAGCCTAAGCCTAAGCCTAAGCCTAAGCCTAAGCCTAAGCCTAAGCCTAAGCCTAAGCCTAAGCCTAAGCCTAAGCCTAAGCCTAAGCCTAAGCCTAAGCCTAAGCCTAAGCCTAAGCCTAAGCCTAAGCCTAAGCCTAAGCCTAAGCCTAAGCCTAAGCCTAAGCCTAAGCCTAAGCCTAAGCCTAAGCCTAAGCCTAAGCCTAAGCCTAAGCCTAAGCCTAAGCCTAAGCCTAAGCCTAAGCCTAAGCCTAAGCCTAAGCCTAAGCCTAAGCCTAAGCCTAAGCCTAAGCCTAAGCCTAAGCCTAAGCCTAAGCCTAAGCCTAAGCCTAAGCCTAAGCCTAAGCCTAAGCCTAAGCCTAAGCCTAAGCCTAAGCCTAAGCCTAAGCCTAAGCCTAAGCCTAAGCCTAAGCCTAAGCCTAAGCCTAAGCCTAAGCCTAAGCCTAAGCCTAAGCCTAAGCCTAAGCCTAAGCCTAAGCCTAAGCCTGAAACCTAAGCCTAAGCCTGAAACCTAAGCCTAAGCCTGAAACCTAAGCCTAAGCCTGAAACCTAAGCCTAAGCCTGAAACCTAAGCCTAAGCCTGAAACCTAAGCCTAAGCCTGAAACCTAAGCCTAAGCCTGAAACCTAAGCCTAAGCCTGAAACCTAAGCCTAAGCCTGAAACCTAAGCCTAAGCCTGAAACCTAAGCCTAAGCCTGAAACCTAAGCCTAAGCCTGAAACCTAAGCCTAAGCCTGAAACCTAAGCCTAAGCCTGAAACCTAAGCCTAAGCCTGAAACCTAAGCCTAAGCCTGAAACCTAAGCCTAAGCCTGAAACCTAAGCCTAAGCCTGAAACCTAAGCCTAAGCCTGAAACCTAAGCCTAAGCCTGAAACCTAAGCCTAAGCCTGAAACCTAAGCCTAAGCCTGAAACCTAAGCCTAAGCCTGAAACCTAAGCCTAAGCCTGAAACCTAAGCCTAAGCCTGAAACCTAAGCCTAAGCCTGAAACCTAAGCCTAAGCCTGAAACCTAAGCCTAAGCCTGAAACCTAAGCCTAAGCCTGAAACCTAAGCCTAAGCCTGAAACCTAAGCCTAAGCCTGAAACCTAAGCCTAAGCCTGAAACCTAAGCCTAAGCCTGAAACCTAAGCCTAAGCCTGAAACCTAAGCCTAAGCCTGAAACCTAAGCCTAAGCCTGAAACCTAAGCCTAAGCCTGAAACCTAAGCCTAAGCCTGAAACCTAAGCCTAAGCCTGAAACCTAAGCCTAAGCCTGAAACCTAAGCCTAAGCCTGAAACCTAAGCCTAAGCCTGAAACCTAAGCCTAAGCCTGAAACCTAAGCCTAAGCCTGAAACCTAAGCCTAAGCCTGAAACCTAAGCCTAAGCCTGAAACCTAAGCCTAAGCCTGAAACCTAAGCCTAAGCCTGAAACCTAAGCCTAAGCCTGAAACCTAAGCCTAAGCCTGAAACCTAAGCCTAAGCCTGAAACCTAAGCCTAAGCCTGAAACCTAAGCCTAAGCCTGAAACCTAAGCCTAAGCCTGAAACCTAAGCCTAAGCCTGAAACCTAAGCCTAAGCCTGAAACCTAAGCCTAAGCCTGAAACCTAAGCCTAAGCCTGAAACCTAAGCCTAAGCCTGAAACCTAAGCCTAAGCCTGAAACCTAAGCCTAAGCCTGAAACCTAAGCCTAAGCCTGAAACCTAAGCCTAAGCCTGAAACCTAAGCCTAAGCCTGAAACCTAAGCCTAAGCCTGAAACCTAAGCCTAAGCCTGAAACCTAAGCCTAAGCCTGAAACCTAAGCCTAAGCCTGAAACCTAAGCCTAAGCCTGAAACCTAAGCCTAAGCCTGAAACCTAAGCCTAAGCCTGAAACCTAAGCCTAAGCCTGAAACCTAAGCCTAAGCCTGAAACCTAAGCCTAAGCCTGAAACCTAAGCCTAAGCCTGAAACCTAAGCCTAAGCCTGAAACCTAAGCCTAAGCCTGAAACCTAAGCCTAAGCCTGAAACCTAAGCCTAAGCCTGAAACCTAAGCCTAAGCCTGAAACCTAAGCCTAAGCCTGAAACCTAAGCCTAAGCCTGAAACCTAAGCCTAAGCCTGAAACCTAAGCCTAAGCCTGAAACCTAAGCCTAAGCCTGAAACCTAAGCCTAAGCCTGAAACCTAAGCCTAAGCCTGAAACCTAAGCCTAAGCCTGAAACCTAAGCCTAAGCCTGAAACCTAAGCCTAAGCCTGAAACCTAAGCCTAAGCCTGAAACCTAAGCCTAAGCCTGAAACCTAAGCCTAAGCCTGAAACCTAAGCCTAAGCCTGAAACCTAAGCCTAAGCCTGAAACCTAAGCCTAAGCCTGAAACCTAAGCCTAAGCCTGAAACCTAAGCCTAAGCCTGAAACCTAAGCCTAAGCCTGAAACCTAAGCCTAAGCCTGAAACCTAAGCCTAAGCCTGAAACCTAAGCCTAAGCCTGAAACCTAAGCCTAAGCCTGAAACCTAAGCCTAAGCCTGAAACCTAAGCCTAAGCCTGAAACCTAAGCCTAAGCCTGAAACCTAAGCCTAAGCCTGAAACCTAAGCCTAAGCCTGAAACCTAAGCCTAAGCCTGAAACCTAAGCCTAAGCCTGAAACCTAAGCCTAAGCCTGAAACCTAAGCCTAAGCCTGAAACCTAAGCCTAAGCCTGAAACCTAAGCCTAAGCCTGAAACCTAAGCCTAAGCCTGAAACCTAAGCCTAAGCCTGAAACCTAAGCCTAAGCCTGAAACCTAAGCCTAAGCCTGAAACCTAAGCCTAAGCCTGAAACCTAAGCCTAAGCCTGAAACCTAAGCCTAAGCCTGAAACCTAAGCCTAAGCCTGAAACCTAAGCCTAAGCCTGAAACCTAAGCCTAAGCCTGAAACCTAAGCCTAAGCCTGAAACCTAAGCCTAAGCCTGAAACCTAAGCCTAAGCCTGAAACCTAAGCCTAAGCCTGAAACCTAAGCCTAAGCCTGAAACCTAAGCCTAAGCCTGAAACCTAAGCCTAAGCCTGAAACCTAAGCCTAAGCCTGAAACCTAAGCCTAAGCCTGAAACCTAAGCCTAAGCCTGAAACCTAAGCCTAAGCCTGAAACCTAAGCCTAAGCCTGAAACCTAAGCCTAAGCCTGAAACCTAAGCCTAAGCCTGAAACCTAAGCCTAAGCCTGAAACCTAAGCCTAAGCCTGAAACCTAAGCCTAAGCCTGAAACCTAAGCCTAAGCCTGAAACCTAAGCCTAAGCCTGAAACCTAAGCCTAAGCCTGAAACCTAAGCCTAAGCCTGAAACCTAAGCCTAAGCCTGAAACCTAAGCCTAAGCCTGAAACCTAAGCCTAAGCCTGAAACCTAAGCCTAAGCCTGAAACCTAAGCCTAAGCCTGAAACCTAAGCCTAAGCCTGAAACCTAAGCCTAAGCCTGAAACCTAAGCCTAAGCCTGAAACCTAAGCCTAAGCCTGAAACCTAAGCCTAAGCCTGAAACCTAAGCCTAAGCCTGAAACCTAAGCCTAAGCCTGAAACCTAAGCCTAAGCCTGAAACCTAAGCCTAAGCCTGAAACCTAAGCCTAAGCCTGAAACCTAAGCCTAAGCCTGAAACCTAAGCCTAAGCCTGAAACCTAAGCCTAAGCCTGAAACCTAAGCCTAAGCCTGAAACCTAAGCCTAAGCCTGAAACCTAAGCCTAAGCCTGAAACCTAAGCCTAAGCCTGAAACCTAAGCCTAAGCCTGAAACCTAAGCCTAAGCCTGAAACCTAAGCCTAAGCCTGAAACCTAAGCCTAAGCCTGAAACCTAAGCCTAAGCCTGAAACCTAAGCCTAAGCCTGAAACCTAAGCCTAAGCCTGAAACCTAAGCCTAAGCCTGAAACCTAAGCCTAAGCCTGAAACCTAAGCCTAAGCCTGAAACCTAAGCCTAAGCCTGAAACCTAAGCCTAAGCCTGAAACCTAAGCCTAAGCCTGAAACCTAAGCCTAAGCCTGAAACCTAAGCCTAAGCCTGAAACCTAAGCCTAAGCCTGAAACCTAAGCCTAAGCCTGAAACCTAAGCCTAAGCCTGAAACCTAAGCCTAAGCCTGAAACCTAAGCCTAAGCCTGAAACCTAAGCCTAAGCCTGAAACCTAAGCCTAAGCCTGAAACCTAAGCCTAAGCCTGAAACCTAAGCCTAAGCCTGAAACCTAAGCCTAAGCCTGAAACCTAAGCCTAAGCCTGAAACCTAAGCCTAAGCCTGAAACCTAAGCCTAAGCCTGAAACCTAAGCCTAAGCCTGAAACCTAAGCCTAAGCCTGAAACCTAAGCCTAAGCCTGAAACCTAAGCCTAAGCCTGAAACCTAAGCCTAAGCCTGAAACCTAAGCCTAAGCCTGAAACCTAAGCCTAAGCCTGAAACCTAAGCCTAAGCCTGAAACCTAAGCCTAAGCCTGAAACCTAAGCCTAAGCCTGAAACCTAAGCCTAAGCCTGAAACCTAAGCCTAAGCCTGAAACCTAAGCCTAAGCCTGAAACCTAAGCCTAAGCCTGAAACCTAAGCCTAAGCCTGAAACCTAAGCCTAAGCCTGAAACCTAAGCCTAAGCCTGAAACCTAAGCCTAAGCCTGAAACCTAAGCCTAAGCCTGAAACCTAAGCCTAAGCCTGAAACCTAAGCCTAAGCCTGAAACCTAAGCCTAAGCCTGAAACCTAAGCCTAAGCCTGAAACCTAAGCCTAAGCCTGAAACCTAAGCCTAAGCCTGAAACCTAAGCCTAAGCCTGAAACCTAAGCCTAAGCCTGAAACCTAAGCCTAAGCCTGAAACCTAAGCCTAAGCCTGAAACCTAAGCCTAAGCCTGAAACCTAAGCCTAAGCCTGAAACCTAAGCCTAAGCCTGAAACCTAAGCCTAAGCCTGAAACCTAAGCCTAAGCCTGAAACCTAAGCCTAAGCCTGAAACCTAAGCCTAAGCCTGAAACCTAAGCCTAAGCCTGAAACCTAAGCCTAAGCCTGAAACCTAAGCCTAAGCCTGAAACCTAAGCCTAAGCCTGAAACCTAAGCCTAAGCCTGAAACCTAAGCCTAAGCCTGAAACCTAAGCCTAAGCCTGAAACCTAAGCCTAAGCCTGAAACCTAAGCCTAAGCCTGAAACCTAAGCCTAAGCCTGAAACCTAAGCCTAAGCCTGAAACCTAAGCCTAAGCCTGAAACCTAAGCCTAAGCCTGAAACCTAAGCCTAAGCCTGAAACCTAAGCCTAAGCCTGAAACCTAAGCCTAAGCCTGAAACCTAAGCCTAAGCCTGAAACCTAAGCCTAAGCCTGAAACCTAAGCCTAAGCCTGAAACCTAAGCCTAAGCCTGAAACCTAAGCCTAAGCCTGAAACCTAAGCCTAAGCCTGAAACCTAAGCCTAAGCCTGAAACCTAAGCCTAAGCCTGAAACCTAAGCCTAAGCCTGAAACCTAAGCCTAAGCCTGAAACCTAAGCCTAAGCCTGAAACCTAAGCCTAAGCCTGAAACCTAAGCCTAAGCCTGAAACCTAAGCCTAAGCCTGAAACCTAAGCCTAAGCCTGAAACCTAAGCCTAAGCCTGAAACCTAAGCCTAAGCCTGAAACCTAAGCCTAAGCCTGAAACCTAAGCCTAAGCCTGAAACCTAAGCCTAAGCCTGAAACCTAAGCCTAAGCCTGAAACCTAAGCCTAAGCCTGAAACCTAAGCCTAAGCCTGAAACCTAAGCCTAAGCCTGAAACCTAAGCCTAAGCCTGAAACCTAAGCCTAAGCCTGAAACCTAAGCCTAAGCCTGAAACCTAAGCCTAAGCCTGAAACCTAAGCCTAAGCCTGAAACCTAAGCCTAAGCCTGAAACCTAAGCCTAAGCCTGAAACCTAAGCCTAAGCCTGAAACCTAAGCCTAAGCCTGAAACCTAAGCCTAAGCCTGAAACCTAAGCCTAAGCCTGAAACCTAAGCCTAAGCCTGAAACCTAAGCCTAAGCCTGAAACCTAAGCCTAAGCCTGAAACCTAAGCCTAAGCCTGAAACCTAAGCCTAAGCCTGAAACCTAAGCCTAAGCCTGAAACCTAAGCCTAAGCCTGAAACCTAAGCCTAAGCCTGAAACCTAAGCCTAAGCCTGAAACCTAAGCCTAAGCCTGAAACCTAAGCCTAAGCCTGAAACCTAAGCCTAAGCCTGAAACCTAAGCCTAAGCCTGAAACCTAAGCCTAAGCCTGAAACCTAAGCCTAAGCCTGAAACCTAAGCCTAAGCCTGAAACCTAAGCCTAAGCCTGAAACCTAAGCCTAAGCCTGAAACCTAAGCCTAAGCCTGAAACCTAAGCCTAAGCCTGAAACCTAAGCCTAAGCCTGAAACCTAAGCCTAAGCCTGAAACCTAAGCCTAAGCCTGAAACCTAAGCCTAAGCCTGAAACCTAAGCCTAAGCCTGAAACCTAAGCCTAAGCCTGAAACCTAAGCCTAAGCCTGAAACCTAAGCCTAAGCCTGAAACCTAAGCCTAAGCCTGAAACCTAAGCCTAAGCCTGAAACCTAAGCCTAAGCCTGAAACCTAAGCCTAAGCCTGAAACCTAAGCCTAAGCCTGAAACCTAAGCCTAAGCCTGAAACCTAAGCCTAAGCCTGAAACCTAAGCCTAAGCCTGAAACCTAAGCCTAAGCCTGAAACCTAAGCCTAAGCCTGAAACCTAAGCCTAAGCCTGAAACCTAAGCCTAAGCCTGAAACCTAAGCCTAAGCCTGAAACCTAAGCCTAAGCCTGAAACCTAAGCCTAAGCCTGAAACCTAAGCCTAAGCCTGAAACCTAAGCCTAAGCCTGAAACCTAAGCCTAAGCCTGAAACCTAAGCCTAAGCCTGAAACCTAAGCCTAAGCCTGAAACCTAAGCCTAAGCCTGAAACCTAAGCCTAAGCCTGAAACCTAAGCCTAAGCCTGAAACCTAAGCCTAAGCCTGAAACCTAAGCCTAAGCCTGAAACCTAAGCCTAAGCCTGAAACCTAAGCCTAAGCCTGAAACCTAAGCCTAAGCCTGAAACCTAAGCCTAAGCCTGAAACCTAAGCCTAAGCCTGAAACCTAAGCCTAAGCCTGAAACCTAAGCCTAAGCCTGAAACCTAAGCCTAAGCCTGAAACCTAAGCCTAAGCCTGAAACCTAAGCCTAAGCCTGAAACCTAAGCCTAAGCCTGAAACCTAAGCCTAAGCCTGAAACCTAAGCCTAAGCCTGAAACCTAAGCCTAAGCCTGAAACCTAAGCCTAAGCCTGAAACCTAAGCCTAAGCCTGAAACCTAAGCCTAAGCCTGAAACCTAAGCCTAAGCCTGAAACCTAAGCCTAAGCCTGAAACCTAAGCCTAAGCCTGAAACCTAAGCCTAAGCCTGAAACCTAAGCCTAAGCCTGAAACCTAAGCCTAAGCCTGAAACCTAAGCCTAAGCCTGAAACCTAAGCCTAAGCCTGAAACCTAAGCCTAAGCCTGAAACCTAAGCCTAAGCCTGAAACCTAAGCCTAAGCCTGAAACCTAAGCCTAAGCCTGAAACCTAAGCCTAAGCCTGAAACCTAAGCCTAAGCCTGAAACCTAAGCCTAAGCCTGAAACCTAAGCCTAAGCCTGAAACCTAAGCCTAAGCCTGAAACCTAAGCCTAAGCCTGAAACCTAAGCCTAAGCCTGAAACCTAAGCCTAAGCCTGAAACCTAAGCCTAAGCCTGAAACCTAAGCCTAAGCCTGAAACCTAAGCCTAAGCCTGAAACCTAAGCCTAAGCCTGAAACCTAAGCCTAAGCCTGAAACCTAAGCCTAAGCCTGAAACCTAAGCCTAAGCCTGAAACCTAAGCCTAAGCCTGAAACCTAAGCCTAAGTGCCCGGGTTCTCACCCCGGAGTCGAACCAGAGACCACTCGCCTGCCGACCGAGCACACACCTGTTCCCCCATCCTGCCCCGCTCACGCTCACTGGTACGAGAGTTTATATAGGTCCTCCTTTTACGACCCCTCTCGTTCTCAGCGCTGGCCGGGTGTTCACCTCGGAGTCGAACGCGCGACCACTTTTTACGACCCCTCTTGCCCTCCGTCGTGGTCCTCCTTTCACGACCTTCATTCTTTCTCGCAACAATGACATGCGGGCGTCTCATAATTTTCGGTTTTCTACCACTGGAAGACGATGGCGTTGATGATCCCAATCCTGAGGGACAAATGAATGGGGACTGAAAGTGAATGCCACGACGGTTAGAGTGGAGAAAGCAGCGAAGAAGAATGAGAAGTCCGAAAACAAAGTTTGTGAAGAAAATCTGAATGACACAAAATGGAGTACTCACTAAAAAAAAAAAAAGAAAAAACAATAAAAAAAAGTGGTGAACAAGGAGAGAAAAGGGTGAAAAATGGTAGAGGGAAGGAGAGAATAAAGTAAGGAAAAAAGAGAACAAGGAAGAAAAAAGGCTCCTAATCGTAAACACCGGAATAACCCCCCACCAAGAAATTCGATTGTCAACAACTATGCCATAACCATTTCAGTATAGTCTCCCACTGAGCCGTTATTTTAGGCTGATTATTAGGTTGTGTTACATCCGTCTCTTAATGCGACCTAAGTCGCGCCTTCACAAACGCAATCTAAGGGTGCAGCCTTCGGCCGCCCCATCCGCAGCGGTACAACCATCTCTTACTGTAACCTTCGTGAAGTCGCTTCGCGCCTTCACAAACGCAATCTAACGGCGCAGCCTTCGGCCGCCCCATCCACAGCGGTACATCTTTCAGGAACTTTGCCATAATGAGTTCTGTATGATCCCCCACCAAGCCTTGTTTTCAGGCTGAGTATTAGGATGTGTTATATCCATCTCTCACTGTGACCTTCGTGAATCTCATAGCCGCAAAGATCAATTCCAAGCTCACCAATTGTCAATTTCTTCAGCAACGTTCTCCGAGTTATCTTCGCCTCTCTTAAAGCTCTGAAGACAACTGACGGGTGCCAGTCGTCCATGATTCCTTTTTCGGATCCCGAGACGTAGTACTCCTCTAAGAAATTCTCCCATTGTTCCGTCTGACCTCTTCATCTAACGAATTTAAAAGGCAGCTGTTCAAACGTTTCTTTGAGCGCAGGACTGGTCAGCTTGTAGACTGCAGCATAGAGTCCTGGTCCTCGTTCTTTCCTGAAAAAAACTGAGTGAAGAAGAGTCTCCTGGAGTGTCGGGTTTTCCCGAGAAAAGTGAACTTCAGTCTCATGATTCCTTAACTTGTTTTCGGCGGTACTTCTGCAGTGAGATTGGGATCGATGAACACATCATTCCGTTAGACTGAGCTGTTGACGTCTGGATTGATTTCCTCCTCATAACAGTTGACTACCACTTCATCCAGTTCCAGGCTCCCTGGATAATGACCCGTCTCCTCTCGAAAAACCATCCTGAAGATGTCGTCCTCATCGCTCTCTTTGTTGGGATCCGTTTCTGATTCCTCGGGTCCTTCCCATGGCTGGGTTCCGTTCATGTACGCCTCTGTCATGTCAACGACAGTTCTTCTCAGCTCTCCGCCGTGCGAAGCGTCTTCAGAATCTGTTTGGAACCGGTTCATGAACCGACAAAAAAAGACGCTCTCCAAAAAAAAAAAAACACCCCGCGCGGTTCCACCAGCACCCCCTCCCCTTTCCAACGCCACTATTCTACCAGCCGCCGCCGCGCCCCAAGCAAAACGCCTCAAAAACCGAGAAAAAAAGCAAAAGGAAATCGTCATATCTCAGCCGCCTTGCATCAGAAGTGGGAGTTTCTTTTTCTTAATAGGCGCACAAATCGAAGAGGAATCAGAATATAAGAATGGAAATAAGAACTCGGGTCGATAACGCAAGATACCGCGAAAAAAGATACCCCCCCCCCCCTTCCTACGCGACCCACACTCCCCTGCCGCACTTCTTGCGCTGAACCGCTGGCTTCCTCGTTCCTGCACTAACAGGCTGCGGGACGCTCTCCAAACCCCCCCCCCCCCCCCCCCCACGCGGCTCCACCAGCACTCCTCCCCCCCCCCCCCCCCCTCCAACAACATTAGCGCAACTGCCGCCGCGCCCCAAAAAAAAGCCTTAAAAAGCGAGAAAAAATGGTGAAAAAAGTTTCCTGGGGCGAAATTTATTGAAAAAAACGATGAACAAAACGCAAAAACCCGAAAACACGAAACAAACCCAGAAAAAAGCAAAAAAAAGGGGGCCGACCCCAGAGCTCCGAGAGCAACTTTCAAGCCGGCGTATCTCAGCCGCCTTACATCGAAGGTGTCAGTTTCTTTTTTTTAATCGATGCAGAATTTGACGAAGAATCCAAATATAGTGGTCCGGAACAAAACCCAAGCTTTTAACGAGAGATATCGCGAAAAAACAAAAATCAGAAAAATTGAAGTGGCTAAAAAGCGGGGCAGAAAGGAAGCTAGCAGATTTTTGTTACGTGCATTGGAATCAGCATACAAAACTGTCTTTAAAAGAAAAAAAAAGTTTGAAAAAAATTTTTCATCAACGAGTTGGGGTAGGTCAAATGTTTGGGGGTCTGTGTGAGGGGGTTCCCGGAGTAATCAGTTGACGATATTTCGTGAAAAGGTAGCAAACGTAATGCTAAAGAAGTGTACAAAAAATAAAAAAATCCTAAGGAGGAACTTTCGAAAAAAGTGAAAAAAGGTGTTTTTTTCGGTAGATCAAACGTTTGGCGGGTGCGCGCGGAAATGTTGTTGTTGTCAAAAGATGCGTAATTGGTGGTTATATGAGTGTACCAAGCAGCAGCCGGATCGGTAGAGTGGGAGTCGAGATATTTCAGGTCGAAGTTTTGGAGCAAAACGTGTTCGGAGCCCATTATCTCGGCTCCGGAGCGGTCAATCGAAAATTTGATGGAACATGTATTCTTAGAATTTTTTCTCTTTCGAATGATATACATATTGCCCCGGAATATTAAGTTTGACCCTAAAACCTAAGACTAAATGGCGCAGGCTGCAGCCTGCGCCTAAGCCCTTCACAGAGGGATCTCAAACCGGACTGCAGTCCGGAATGATAACTTCATATCAAAGGTCAGTTGGCATTCCAACCTTTTATCCCCCTTCGCAGAGAGATCTCATTCCGGACTGCAGTCCGGAATGATAACTTCATATCAAAGGTCAGTTGGCATTCCAACCTTTTATCCCCCTTCACAGAGGGATCTCAAACCGGACTGCAGTCCGGAATGATAACTTCATATCAAAGGTCAGTTGGCATTCCAACCTTTTATCCCCCTTCGCAGAGGGATCTCAAACCGAACTGCAGTCCGGAATGATAACTTCATATCAAAGGTCAGTTGGCATTCCAACCTTTTATCCCCCTTCGCAGAGGGATCTCAAACCGGACTGCAGTCCGGAATGATAACTTCATATCAAAGGTCAGTTGGCATTCCAACCTTTTATCCCCCTTCGCAGAGAGATCTCAAACCGGACTGCAGTCCGGAATGATAACTTCATATCAAAGGTCAGTTGGCATTCCAACCTTTTATCCCCCTTCGCAGAGGGATCTCAAACCGGACTGCAGTCCGGAATGATAACTTCATATCAAAGGTCAGTTGGCATTCCAACCTTTTATCCCCCTTCGCAGAGGGATCTCAAACCGGACTGCAGTCCGGAATGATAACTTCATATCAAAGGTCAGTTGGCATTCCAACCTTTTATCCCCCTTCGCAGAGGGATCTCAAACCGGACTGCAGTCCGGAATGATAACTTCATATCAAAGGTCAGTTGGCATTCCAACCTTTTATCCCCCTTCGCAGAGGGATCTCAAACCGGACTGCAGTCCGGAATGATAACTTCATATCAAAGGTCAGTTGGCATTCCAACCTTTTATCCCCCTTCGCAGAGGGATCTCAAACCGGACTGCAGTCCGGAATGATAACTTCATATCAAAGGTCAGTTGGCATTCCAACCTTTTATCCCCCTTCGCAGAGGGATCTCAAACCGGACTGCAGTCCGGAATGATAACTTCATATCAAAGGTCAGTTGGCATTCCAACCTTTTATCCCCCTTCACAGAGGGATCTCAAACCGGACTGCAGTCCGGAATGATAACTTCATATCAAAGGTCAGTTGGCATTCCAACCTTTTATCCCCCTTCGCAGAGAGATCTCATTCCGAACTGCAGTCCGGAATGATAACTTCATATCAAAGGTCAGTGGGCATTCCAACCTTTTATCCCCCTTCACAGAGGGATCTCAAACCGGACTGCAGTCCGGAATGATAACTTCATATCAAAGGTCAGTTGGCATTCCAACCTTTTATCCCCCTTCGCAGAGGGATCTCAAACCGGACTGCAGTCCGGAATGATAACTTCATATCAAAGGTCAGTTGGCATTCCAACCTTTTATCCCCCTTCACAGAGGGATCTCAAACCGGACTGCAGTCCGGAATGATAACTTCATATCAAAGGTCAGTTGGCATTCCAACCTTTTATCCCCCTTCGCAGAGGGATCTCAAACCGGACTGCAGTCCGGAATGATAACTTCATATCAAAGGTCAGTTGGCATTCCAACCTTTTATCCCCCTTCACAGAGAGATCTCATTCCGAACTGCAGTCCGGAATGATAACTTCATATCAAAGGTCAGTGGGCATTCCAACCTTTTATCCCCCTTCACAGAGGGATCTCAAACCGGACTGCAGTCCGGAATGATAACTTCATATCAAAGGTCAGTTGGCATTCCAACCTTTTATCCCCCTTCGCAGAGGGATCTCAAACCGGACTGCAGTCCGGAATGATAACTTCATATCAAAGGTCAGTTGGCATTCCAACCTTTTATCCCCCTTCACAGAGGGATCTCAAACCGGACTGCAGTCCGGAATGATAACTTCATATCAAAGGTCAGTTGGCATTCCAACCTTTTATCCCCCTTCGCAGAGGGATCTCAAACCGGACTGCAGTCCGGAATGATAACTTCATATCAAAGGTCAGTTGGCATTCCAACCTTTTATCCCCCTTCACAGAGAGATCTCATTCCGGACTGCAGTCCGGAATGATAACTTCATATCAAAGGTCAGTTGGCATTCCAACCTTTTATCCCCCTTCGCAGAGAGATCTCAAACCGGACTGCAGTCCGGAATGATAACTTCATATCAAAGGTCAGTTGGCATTCCAACCTTTTATCCCCCTTCGCAGAGGGATCTCAAACCGGACTGCAGTCCGGAATGATAACTTCATATCAAAGGTCAGTTGGCATTCCAACCTTTTATCCCCCTTCGCAGAGAGATCTCATTCCGGACTGCAGTCCGGAATGATAACTTCATATCAAAGGTCAGTTGGCATTCCAACCTTTCATCCCCCTTCGCAGAGAGATCTCATTCCGGACTGCAGTCCGGAATGATAACTTCATATCAAAGGTCAGTTGGCATTCCAACCTTTCATCCCCCTTCGCAGAGAGATCTCAAACCGGACTGCAGTCCGGAATGATAACTTCATATCAAAGGTCAGTTGGCATTCCAACCTTTTATCCCCCTTCGCAGAGGGATCTCAAACCGGACTGCAGTCCGGAATGATAACTTCATATCAAAGGTCAGTTGGCATTCCAACCTTTTATCCCCCTTCACAGAGGGATCTCAAACCGGACTGCAGTCCGGAATGATAACTTCATATCAAAGGTCAGTTGGCATTCCAACCTTTTATCCCCCTTCGCAGAGGGATCTCAAACCGGACTGCAGTCCGGAATGATAACTTCATATCAAAGGTCAGTTGGCATTCCAACCTTTTATCCCCCTTCACAGAGGGATCTCAAACCGGACTGCAGTCCGGAATGATAACTTCATATCAAAGGTCAGTTGGCATTCCAACCTTTTATCCCCCTTCACAGAGGGATCTCAAACCGGACTGCAGTCCGGAATGATAACTTCATATCAAAGGTCAGTTGGCATTCCAACCTTTTATCCCCCTTCACAGAGGGATCTCAAACCGGACTGCAGTCCGGAATGATAACTTCATATCAAAGGTCAGTTGGCATTCCAACCTTTTATCCCCCTTCGCAGAGAGATCTCAAACCGGACTGCAGTCCGGAATGATAACTTCATATCAAAGGTCAGTTGGCATTCCAACCTTTTATCCCCCTTCGCAGAGAGATCTCAAACCGGACTGCAGTCCGGAATGATAACTTCATATCAAAGGTCAGTTGGCATTCCAACCTTTTATCCCCCTTCACAGAGAGATCTCATTCCGGACTGCAGTCCGGAATGATAACTTCATATCAAAGGTCAGTTGGCATTCCAACCTTTTATCCCCCTTCGCAGAGAGATCTCAAACCGGACTGCAGTCCGGAATGATAACTTCATATCAAAGGTCAGTTGGCATTCCAACCTTTTTTCCCCCTTCACAGAGGGATCTCAAACCGGACTGCAGTCCGGAATGATAACTTCATATCAAAGGTCAGTTGGCATTCCAACCTTTTATCCCCCTTCGCAGAGAGATCTCAAACCGGACTGCAGTCCGGAATGATGACTTCATATCAAAGGTCAGTTGGCATTCCGACCTTTTATCCCCCTTCGCAGAGAGATCTCAAACCGGACTGCAGTGCGGAATGATAACTTCATATCAAAGGTCAGTTGGCATTCCAACCTTTTATCCCCCTTCGCAGAGAGATCTCAAACCGGACTGCAGTCCGGAATGATAACTTCATATCAAAGGTCAGTTGGCATTCCAACCTTTTATCCCCCTTCGCAGAGGGATCTCAAACCGGACTGCAGTCCGGAATGATAACTTCATATCAAAGGTCAGTTGGCATTCCAACCTTTTATCCCCCTTCACAGAGAGATCTCAAACCGGACTGCAGTCCGGAATGATAACTTCATATCAAAGGTCAGTTAGCATTCCAACCTTTAATCCCCCTTCACAGAGAGATCTCAAACCGGACTGCAGTCCGGAATGATAACTTCATATCAAAGGTCAGTTGGCATTCCAACCTTTTATCCCCCTTCACAGAGGGATTTCAAACCGGACTGCAGTCCGGAATGATAACTTCATATCAAAGGTCAGTTGGCATTCCAACCTTTTATCCCCCTTCGCAGAGAGATCTCATTCCGGACTGCAGTCCGGAATGATAACTTCATATCAAAGGTCAGTTGGCATTCCAACCTTTTATCCCCCTTCACAGAGAGATCTCATTCCGGACTGCAGTCCGGAATGATAACTTCATATCAAAGGTCAGTTGGCATTCCAACCTTTTATCCCCCTTCGCAGAGCGATCTCAAACCGGACTGCAGTCCGGAATGATAACTTCATATCAAAGGTCAGTTGGCATTCCAACCTTTTATCCCCCTTCGCAGAGGGATCTCAAACCGGACTGTAGTCCGGAATGAAAACTTCATATCAAAGGTCAGTTGGCATTCCAACCTTTTATCCCCCTTCGCAGAGAGATCTCATTCCGGACTGCAGTCCGGAATGATAACTTCATATCAAAGGTCAGTTGGCATTCCAACCTTTCATCCCCCTTCGCAGAGAGATCTCAAACCGGACTGCAGTCCGGAATGATAACTTCATATCAAAGGTCAGTTGGCATTCCAACCTTTTATCCCCCTTCGCAGAGAGATCTCAAACCGGACTGCAGTCCGGAATGATAACTTCATATCAAAGGTTAGTTGGCATTCCAACCTTTTATCCCCCTTCACAGAGAGATCTCAAACCGGACTGCAGTCCGGAATGATAACTTCATATCAAAGGTCAGTTGGCATTCCAACCTTTTATCCCCCTTCGCAGAGAGATCTCAAACCGGACTGCAGTCCGGAATGATAACTTCATATCAAAGGTTAGTTGGCATTCCAACCTTTTATCCCCCTCCACAGAGAGATCTCAAACCGGACTGCAGTCCGGAATGATGACTTCATATCAAAGGTCAGTTGGCATTCCGACCTTTTATCCCCCTTCGCAGAGAGATCTCAAACCGGACTGCAGTCCGGAATGATAACTTCATATCAAAGGTCAGTTGGCATTCCAACCTTTTATCCCCCTTCACAGAGAGATCTCAAACCGGACTGCAGTCCGGAATGATAACTTCATATCAAAGGTTAGTTGGCATTCCAACCTTTTATCCCCCTTCACAGAGAGATCTCAAACCGGACTGCAGTCCGGAATGATAACTTCATATCAAAGGTCAGTTGGCATTCCAACCTTTTATCCCCCTTCACAGAGAGATCTCAAACCGGACTGCAGTCCGGAATGATAACTTCATATCAAAGGTCAGTTGGCATTCCAACCTTTTATCCCCCTTCGCAGAGAGATCTCAAACCGGACTGCAGTCCGGAATGATAACTTCATATCAAAGGTCAGTTGGCATTCCAACCTTTCATCCCCCTTCGCAGAGAGATCTCATTCCGGACTGCAGTCCGGAATGATAACTTCATATCAAAGGTCAGTTGGCATTCCAACCTTTCATCCCCCTTCGCAGAGAAATCACAAACCGGACTGCAGTCCGGAATGATAACTTCATATCAAAGGTCAGTTGGCATTCCAACCTTTTATCCCCCTTCGCAGAGAGATCTCAAACCGGACTGCAGTCCGGAATGATAACTTCATATCAAAGGTCAGTTGGCATTCCAACCTTTTATCCCCCTTCGCAGAGAGATCTCAAACCGGACTGCAGTCCGGAATGATAACTTCATATCAAAGGTCAGTTGGCATTCCAACCTTTTATCCCCCTTCGCAGAGAGATCTCAAACCGGACTGCAGTCCGGAATGATAACTTCATATCAAAGGTCAGTTGGCATTCCAACCTTTTATCCCCCTTCGCAGAGAGATCTCATTCCGGACTGCAGTCCGGAATGATAACTTCATATCAAAGGTCAGTTGGCATTCCAACCTTTCATCCCCCTTCGCAGAGAGATCTCATTCCGGACTGCAGTCCGGAATGATAACTTCATATCAAAGGTCAGTTGGCATTCCAACCTTTTATCCCCCTTCGCAGAGGGATCTCAAACCGGACTGCAGTCCGGAATGATAACTTCATATCAAAGGTCAGTTGGCATTCCAACCTTTTATCCCCCTTCACAGAGGGATCTCAAACCGGACTGCAGTCCGGAATGATAACTTCATATCAAAGGTCAGTTGGCATTCCAACCTTTTATCCCCCTTCGCAGAGAGATCTCAAACCGGACTGCAGTCCGGAATGATAACTTCATATCAAAGGTCAGTTGGCATTCCAACCTTTTATCCCCCTTCACAGAGGGATCTCAAACCGGACTGCAGTCCGGAATGATAACTTCATATCAAAGGTCAGTTGGCATTCCAACCTTTTATCCCCCTTCGCAGAGAGATCTCAAACCGGACTGCAGTCCGGAATGATAACTTCATATCAAAGGTCAGTTGGCATTCCAACCTTTTATCCCCCTTCGCAGAGGGATCTCAAACCGGACTGCAGTCCGGAATGATAACTTTATATCAAAGGTCAGTTGGCATTCCAACCTTTTATCCCCCTTCACAGAGGGATCTCAAACCGGACTGCAGTCCGGAATGATAACTTTATATCAAAGGTCAGTTGGCATTCCAACCTTTTATCCCCCTTCGCAGAGGGATCTCAAACCGGACTGCAGTCCGGAATGATAACTTCATATCAAAGGTCAGTTGGCATTCCAACCTTTTATCCCCCTTCACAGAGGGATCTCAAACCGGACTGCAGTCCGGAATGATAACTTCATATCAAAGGTCAGTTGGCATTCCAACCTTTTATCCCCCTTCACAGAGGGATCTCAAACCGGACTGCAGTCCGGAATGATAACTTCATATCAAAGGTCAGTTGGCATTCCAACCTTTTATCCCCCTTCACAGAGGGATCTCAAACCGGACTGCAGTCCGGAATGATAACTTCATATCAAAGGTCAGTTGGCATTCCAACCTTTTATCCCCCTTCGCAGAGAGATCTCAAACCGGACTGCAGTCCGGAATGATAACTTCATATCAAAGGTCAGTTGGCATTCCAACCTTTTATCCCCCTTCGCAGAGGGATCTCAAACCGGACTGCAGTCCGGAATGATAACTTCATATCAAAGGTCAGTTGGCATTCCAACCTTTTATCCCCCTTCGCAGAGGGATCTCAAACCGGACTGCAGTCCGGAATGATAACTTCATATCAAAGGTCAGTTGGCATTCCAACCTTTTATCCCCCTTCGCAGAGGGATCTCAAACCGGACTGCAGTCCGGAATGATAACTTCATATCAAAGGTCAGTTGGCATTCCAACCTTTTATCCCCCTTCACAGAGGGATCTCAAACCGGACTGCAGTCCGGAATGATAACTTCATATCAAAAGTCAGTTGGCATTCCAACCTTTTATCCCCCTTCACAGAGGGATCTCAAACCGGACTGCAGTCCGGAATGATAACTTCATATCAAAGGTCAGTTGGCATTCCAACCTTTTATCCCCCTTCGCAGAGGGATCTCAAAACGGACTGCAGTCCGGAATGATAACTTCATATCAAAGGTCAGTTGGCATTCCAACCTTTTATCCCCCTTCGCAGAGAGATCTCAAACCGGACTGCAGTCCGGAATGATAACTTCATATCAAAGGTCAGTTGGCATTCCAACCTTTTATCCCCCTTCACAGAGAGATCCCAAACCGGACTGCAGTCCGGAATGATAACTTCATATCAAAGGTCAGTTGGCATTCCAGCCTTTTATCCCCCTTCGCAGAGGGATCTCAAACCGGACTGCAGTCCGGAATGATAACTTCATATCAAAGGTCAGTTGGCATTCCAACCTTTTATCATCCTTCGCAGAGGGATCTCAAACCGGACTGCAGTCCGGAATGATAACTTCATATCAAAGGTCAGTTGGCATTCCAACCTTTTATCCCCCTTCACAGAGGGATCTCAAACCGGACTGCAGTCCGGAATGATAACTTCATATCAAAGGTCAGTTGGCATTCCAACCTTTTATCCCCCTTCGCAGAAGGATCTCAAACCGGACTGCAGTCCGGAATGATAACTTCATATCAAAGGTCAGTTGGCATTCCAACCTTTTATCCCCCTTCGCAGAGAGATCTCAAACCGGACTGCAGTCCGGAATGATAACTTCATATCAAAGGTCAGTTGACATTCCAACCTTTTATCCCCCTTCACAGAGGGATCTCAAACCGGACTGCAGTCCGGAATGATAACTTCATATCAAAGGTCAGTTGGCATTCCAACCTTTTATCCCGCTTCACAGAGGGATCTCAAACCGGACTGCAGTCCGGAATGATAACTTCATATCAAAGGTCAGTTGGCATTCCAACCTTTTATCCCCCTTCGCAGAGGGATCTCAAACCGGACTGCAGTCCGGAATGATAACTTCATATCAAAGGTCAGTTGGCATTCCAACCTTTTATCCCCCTTCACAGAGGGATCTCAAACCGGACTGCAGTCCGGAATGATAACTTCATATCAAAGGTCAGTTGGCATTCCAACCTTTTATCCCCCTTCGCAGAGAGATCTCAAACCGGACTGCAGTCCGGAATGATAACTTCATATCAAAGGTCAGTTGGCATTCCAACCTTTTATCCCCCTTCGCAGAGAGATCTCAAACCGGACTGCAGTCCGGAATGATAACTTCATATCAAAGGTCAGTTGGCATTCCAACCTTTTATCCCCCTACGCAGAGAGATCTCATTCCGGACTGCAGTCCGGAATGATAACTTCATATCAAAGGTCAGTTGGCATTCCAACCTTTTATCCCCCTTCACAGAGGGATCTCAAACCGGACTGCAGTCCGGAATGATAACTTCATATCAAAGGTCAGTTGGCATTCCAACCTTTTATCCCCCTTCGCAGAGGGATCTCAAACCGGACTGCAGTCCGGAATGATAACTTCATATCAAAGGTCAGTTGGCATTCCAACCTTTTATCCCCCTTCGCAGAGAGATCTCAAACCGGACTGCAGTCCGGAATGATAACTTCATATCAAAGGTCAGTTGGCATTCCAACCTTTTATCCCCCTTCACAGAGGGATCTCAAACCGGACTGCAGTCCGGAATGATAACTTCATATCAAAGGTCAGTTGGCATTCCAACCTTTTATCCCCCTTCACAGAGGGATCTCAAACCGGACTGCAGTCCGGAATGATAACTTCATATCAAAGGTCAGTTGGCATTCCAACCTTTTATCCCCCTTCGCAGAGAGATCTCAAACCGGACTGCAGTCCGGAATGATAACTTCATATCAAAGGTCAGTTGGCATTCCAACCTTTTATCCCCCTTCGCAGAGGGATCTCAAACCGGACTGCAGTCCGGAATGATAACTTCATATCAAAGGTCAGTTGGCATTCCAACCTTTTATCCCCCTTCGCAGAGAGATCTCATTCCGGACTGCAGTCCGGAATGATAACTTCATATCAAAGGTCAGTTGGCATTCCAACCTTTCATCCCCCTTCGCAGAGAGATCTCATTCCGGACTGCAGTCCGGAATGATAACTTCATATCAAAGGTCAGTTGGCATTCCAACCTTTTATCCCCCTTCGCAGAGAGATCTCAAACCGGACTGCAGTCCGGAATGATAACTTCATATCAAAGGTCAGTTGGCATTCCAACCTTTTATCCCCCTTCACAGAGGGATCTCAAACCGGACTGCAGTCCGGAATGATAACTTCATATCAAAGGTCAGTTGGCATTCCAACCTTTTATCCCCCTTCGCAGAGAGATCTCATTCCGGACTGCAGTCCGGAATGATAACTTCATATCAAAGGTCAGTTGGCATTCCAACCTTTTATCCCCCTTCACAGAGGGATCTCAAACCGGACTGCAGTCCGGAATGATAACTTCATATCAAAGGTCAGTTGGCATTCCAACCTTTTATCCCCCTTCGCAGAGGGATCTCAAACCGGACTGCAGTCCGGAATGATAACTTCATATCAAAGGTCAGTTGGCATTCCAACCTTTTATCCCCCTTCGCAGAGAGATCTCAAACCGGACTGCAGTCCGGAATGATAACTTCATATCAAAGGTCAGTTGGCATTCCAACCTTTTATCCCCCTTCGCAGAGGGATCTCAAACCGGACTGCAGTCCGGAATGATAACTTCATATCAAAGGTCAGTTGGCATTCCAACCTTTTATCCCTCTTCGCAGAGAGATCTCATTCCGGACTGCAGTCCGGAATGATAACTTCATATCAAAGGTCAGTTGGCATTCCAACCTTTCATCCCCCTTCGCAGAGAGATCTCATTCCGGACTGCAGTCCGGAATGATAACTTCATATCAAAGGTCAGTTGGCATTCCAACCTTTTATCCCCCTTCGCAGAGGGATCTCAAACCGGACTGCAGTCCGGAATGATAACTTCATATCAAAGGTCAGTTGGCATTCCAACCTTTTATCCCCCTTCGCAGAGGGATCTCAAACCGGACTGCAGTCCGGAATGATAACTTCATATCAAAGGTCAGTTGGCATTCCAACCTTTTATCCCCCTTCACAGAGGGATCTCAAACCGGACTGCAGTCCGGAATGATAACTTCATATCAAAGGTCAGTTGGCATTCCAACCTTTTATCCCCCTTCACAGAGGGATCTCAAACCGGACTGCAGTCCGGAATGATAACTTCATATCAAAGGTCAGTTGGCATTCCAACCTTTTATCCCCCTTCGCAGAGAGATCACAAACCGGACTGCAGTCCGGAATGATAACTTCATATCAAAGGTCAGTTGGCATTCCAACCTTTTATCCCCCTTCGCAGAGGGATCTCAAACCGGACTGCAGTCCGGAATGATAACTTCATATCAAAGGTCAGTTGGCATTCCAACCTTTTATCCCCCTTCGCAGAGAGATCTCATTCCGGACTGCAGTCCGGAATGATAACTTCATATCAAAGGTCAGTTGGCATTCCAACCTTTCATCCCCCTTCGCAGAGAGATCTCATTCCGGACTGCAGTCCGGAATGATAACTTCATATCAAAGGTCAGTTGGCATTCCAACCTTTTATCCCCCTTCACAGAGGGATCTCAAACCGGACTGCAGTCCGGAATGATAACTTCATATCAAAGGTCAGTTGGCATTCCAACCTTTTATCCCCCTTCGCAGAGGGATCTCAAACCGGACTGCAGTCCGGAATGATAACTTCATATCAAAGGTCAGTTGGCATTCCAACCTTTTATCCCCCTTCGCAGAGAGATCTCAAACCGGACTGCAGTCCGGAATGATAACTTCATATCAAAGGTCAGTTGGCATTCCAACCTTTTATCCCCCTTCGCAGAGAGATCTCATTCCGGACTGCAGTCCGGAATGATAACTTCATATCAAAGGTCAGTTGGCATTCCAACCTTTTATCCCCCTTCGCAGAGAGATCTCATTCCGGACTGCAGTCCGGAATGATAACTTCATATCAAAGGTCAGTTGGCATTCCAACCTTTCATCCCCCTTCGCAGAGAGATCTCATTCCGGACTGCAGTCCGGAATGATAACTTCATATCAAAGGTCAGTTGGCATTCCAACCTTTTATCCCCCTTCACAGAGGGATCTCAAACCGGACTGCAGTCCGGAATGATAACTTCATATCAAAGGTCAGTTGGCATTCCAACCTTTTATCCCCCTTCGCAGAGGGATCTCAAACCGGACTGCAGTCCGGAATGATAACTTCATATCAAAGGTCAGTTGGCATTCCAACCTTTTATCCCCCTTCACAGAGGGATCTCAAACCGGACTGCAGTCCGGAATGATAACTTCATATCAAAGGTCAGTTGGCATTCCAACCTTTTATCCCCCTTCACAGAGGGATCTCAAACCGGACTGCAGTCCGGAATGATAACTTCATATCAAAGGTCAGTTGGCATTCCAACCTTTTATCCCCCTTCACAGAGGGATCTCAAACCGGACTGCAGTCCGGAATGATAACTTCATATCAAAGGTCAGTTGGCATTCCAACCTTTTATCCCCCTTCACAGAGGGATCTCAAACCGGACTGCAGTCCGGAATGATAACTTCATATCAAAGGTCAGTTGGCATTCCAACCTTTTATCCCCCTTCGCAGAGAGATCACAAACCGGACTGCAGTCCGGAATGATAACTTCATATCAAAGGTCAGTTGGCATTCCAACCTTTTATCCCCCTTCGCAGAGGGATCTCAAACCGGACTGCAGTCCGGAATGATAACTTCATATCAAAGGTCAGTTGGCATTCCAACCTTTTATCCCCCTTCGCAGAGAGATCTCATTCCGGACTGCAGTCCGGAATGATAACTTCATATCAAAGGTCAGTTGGCATTCCAACCTTTCATCCCCCTTCGCAGAGAGATCTCATTCCGGACTGCAGTCCGGAATGATAACTTCATATCAAAGGTCAGTTGGCATTCCAACCTTTTATCCCCCTTCACAGAGGGATCTCAAACCGGACTGCAGTCCGGAATGATAACTTCATATCAAAGGTCAGTTGGCATTCCAACCTTTTATCCCCCTTCGCAGAGGGATCTCAAACCGGACTGCAGTCCGGAATGATAACTTCATATCAAAGGTCAGTTGGCATTCCAACCTTTTATCCCCCTTCGCAGAGAGATCTCAAACCGGACTGCAGTCCGGAATGATAACTTCATATCAAAGGTCAGTTGGCATTCCAACCTTTTATCCCCCTTCGCAGAGAGATCTCATTCCGGACTGCAGTCCGGAATGATAACTTCATATCAAAGGTCAGTTGGCATTCCAACCTTTTATCCCCCTTCGCAGAGAGATCTCATTCCGGACTGCAGTCCGGAATGATAACTTCATATCAAAGGTCAGTTGGCATTCCAACCTTTTATCCCCCTTCGCAGAGGGATCTCAAACCGGACTGCAGTCCGGAATGATAACTTCATATCAAAGGTCAGTTGGCATTCCAACCTTTTATCCCCCTTCGCAGAGGGATCTCAAACCGGACTGCAGTCCGGAATGATAACTTCATATCAAAGGTCAGTTGGCATTCCAACCTTTTATCCCCCTTCGCAGAGAGATCTCAAACCGGACTGCAGTCCGGAATGATAACTTCATATCAAAGGTCAGTTGGCATTCCAACCTTTTATCCCCCTTCACAGAGGGATCTCAAACCGGACTGCAGTCCGGAATGATAACTTCATATCAAAGGTCAGTTGGCATTCCAACCTTTTATCCCCCTTCGCAGAGGGATCTCAAACCGGACTGCAGTCCGGAATGATAACTTCATATCAAAGGTCAGTTGGCATTCCAACCTTTTATCCCCCTTCACAGAGGGATCTCAAACCGGACTGCAGTCCGGAATGATAACTTCATATCAAAGGTCAGTTGGCATTCCAACCTTTTATCCCCCTTCACAGAGGGATCTCAAACCGGACTGCAGTCCGGAATGATAACTTCATATCAAAGGTCAGTTGGCATTCCAACCTTTTATCCCCCTTCGCAGAGGGATCTCAAACCGGACTGCAGTCCGGAATGATAACTTCATATCAAAGGTCAGTTGGCATTCCAACCTTTTATCCCCCTTCGCAGAGAGATCTCATTCCGGACTGCAGTCCGGAATGATAACTTCATATCAAAGGTCAGTTGGCATTCCAACCTTTTATCCCCCTTCACAGAGGGATCTCAAACCGGACTGCAGTCCGGAATGATAACTTCATATCAAAGGTCAGTTGGCATTCCAACCTTTTATCCCCCTTCGCAGAGGGATCTCAAACCGGACTGCAGTCCGGAATGATAACTTCATATCAAAGGTCAGTTGGCATTCCAACCTTTTATCCCCCTTCGCAGAGAGATCTCAAACCGGACTGCAGTCCGGAATGATAACTTCATATCAAAGGTCAGTTGGCATTCCAACCTTTTATCCCCCTTCGCAGAGAGATCTCAAACCGGACTGCAGTCCGGAATGATAACTTCATATCAAAGGTCAGTTGGCATTCCAACCTTTTATCCCCCTTCACAGAGAGATCTCAAACCGGACTGCAGTCCGGAATGATAACTTCATATCAAAGGTCAGTTGGCATTCCAACCTTTTATCCCCCTTCGCAGAGAGATCTCAAACCGGACTGCAGTCCGGAATGATAACTTCATATCAAAGGTCAGTTGGCATTCCAACCTTTTATCCCCCTTCGCAGAGGGATCTCAAACCGGACTGCAGTCCGGAATGATAACTTCATATCAAAGGTCAGTTGGCATTCCAACCTTTCATCCCCCTTCGCAGAGAGATCTCAAACCGGACTGCAGTCCGGAATGATAACTTCATATCAAAGGTCAGTTGGCATTCCAACCTTTTATCCCCCTTCGCAGAGGGATCTCAAACCGGACTGCAGTCCGGAATGATAACTTCATATCAAAGGTCAGTTGGCATTCCAACCTTTTATCCCCCTTCGCAGAGAGATCTCAAACCGGACTGCAGTCCGGAATGATAACTTCATATCAAAGGTCAGTTGGCATTCCAACCTTTTATCCCCCTTCGCAGAGGGATCTCAAACCGGACTGCAGTCCGGAATGATAACTTCATATCAAAGGTCAGTTGGCATTCCAACCTTTTATCCCCCTTCGCAGGGAGATCTCAAACCGGACTGCAGTCCGGAATGATAACTTCATATCAAAGGTCAGTTGGCATTCTAACCTTTTATCCCCCTTCGCAGAGAGATCTTATTCCGGACTGCAGTCCGGAATGATAACTTCATATCAAAGGTCAGTTGGCATTCCAACCTTTTATCCCCCTTCACAGAGGGATCTCAAACCGGACTGTAGTCCGGAATGATAACTTCATATCAAAGGTCAGTTGGCATTCCAACCTTTTATCCCCCTTCGCAGAGGGATCTCAGACCGGACTGCAGTCCGGAATGATAACTTCATATCAAAGGTCAGTTGGCATTCCAACCTTTTATTCCCCTTCGCAGAGGGATCTCAAACCGGACTGTAGTCCGGAATGATAACTTCATATCAAAGGTCAGTTGGCATTCCAACCTTTTATCCCCCTTCGCAGAGAGATCTCAAACCGGACTGCAGTCCGGAATGATAACTTCATATCAAAGGTCAGTTGGCATTCCAACCTTTTATCCCCCTTCGCAGAGGGATCTCAAACCGGACTGCAGTCCGGAATGATAACTTCATATCAAAGGTCAGTTGGCATTCCAACCTTTTATCCCCCTTCGCAGAGAGATCTCAAACCGGACTGCAGTCCGGAATGATAACTTCATATCAAAGGTCAGTTGGCATTCCAACCTTTTATCCCCCTTCGCAGAGAGATCTCAAACCGGACTGCAGTCCGGAATGATTACTTCATATCAAAGGTCAGTTGGCATTCCAACCTTTTATCCCCCTTCGCAGAGAGATCTCAAACCGGACTGCAGTCCGGAATGATAACTTCATATCAAAGGTCAGTTGGCATTCCAACCTTTTATCCCCCTTCGCAGAGGGATCTCATTCCGGACTGCAGTCCGGAATGATAACTTCATATCAAAGGTCAGTTGGCATTCCAACCTTTCATCCCCCTTCGCAGAGAGATCTCAAACCGGACTGCAGTCCGGAATGATAACTTCATATCAAAGGTCAGTTGGCATTCCAACCTTTTATCCCCCTTCGCAGAGAGATCTCATTCCGGACTGCAGTCCGGAATGATAACTTCATATCAAAGGTCAGTTGGCATTCCAACCTTTTATCCCCCTTCGCAGAGAGATCTCATTCCGGACTGCAGTCCGGAATGATAACTTCATATCAAAGGTCAGTTGGCATTCCAACCTTTTATCCCCCTTCACAGAGGGATCTCAAACCGGACTGTAGTCCGGAATGATAACTTCATATCAAAAGTCAGTTGGCATTCCAACCTTTTATCCCCCTTCGCAGAGGGATCTCAAACCGGACTGCAGTCCGGAATGATAACTTCATATCAAAGGTCAGTTGGCATTCCAACCTTTTATCCCCCTTCGCAGAGGGATCTCAAACCGGACTGTAGTCCGGAATGATAACTTCATATCAAAGGTCAGTTGGCATTCCAACCTTTTATCCCCCTTCGCAGGGAGATCTCAAACCGGACTGCAGTCCGGAATGATTACTTCATATCAAAGGTCAGTTGGCATTCCAACCTTTTATCCCCCTTCGCAGAGAGATCTCAAACCGGACTGCAGTCCGGAATGATAACTTCATATCAAAGGTCAGTTGGCATTCCAACCTTTTATCCCCCTTCGCAGAGGGATCTCATTCCGGACTGCAGTCCGGAATGATAACTTCATATCAAAGGTCAGTTGGCATTCCAACCTTTCATCCCCCTTCGCAGAGAGATCTCAAACCGGACTGCAGTCCGGAATAATAACCTCATATCAAAGGTCAGTTGGCATTCCAACCTTTTATCCCCCTTCACAGAGGGATCTCAAACCGGACTGCAGTCCGGAATGATAACTTCATATCAAAGGTCAGTTGGCATTCCAACCTTTTATCCCCCTTCGCAGAGAGATCTCAAACCGGACTGCAGTCCGGAATGATAACTTCATATCAAAGGTCAGTTGGCATTCCAACCTTTTATCCCCCTTCGCAGAGGGATCTCAAACCGGACTGCAGTCCGGAATGATAACTTCATATCAAAGGTCAGTTGGCATTCCAACCTTTTATCCCCCTTCGCAGAGAGATCTCAAACCGGACTGCAGTCCGGAATGATAACTTCATATCAAAGGTCAGTTGGCATTCCAACCTTTTATCCCCCTTCGCAGAGAGATCTCAAACCGGACTGCAGTCCGGAATGATTACTTCATATCAAAGGTCAGTTGGCATTCCAACCTTTTATCCCCCTTCGCAGAGAGATCTCAAACCGGACTGCAGTCCGGAATGATAACTTCATATCAAAGGTCAGTTGGCATTCCAACCTTTTATCCCCCTTCGCAGAGGGATCTCATTCCGGACTGCAGTCCGGAATGATAACTTCATATCAAAGGTCAGTTGGCATTCCAACCTTTCATCCCCCTTCGCAGAGAGATCTCAAACCGGACTGCAGTCCGGAATGATAACTTCATATCAAAGGTCAGTTGGCATTCCAACCTTTTATCCCCCTTCGCAGAGAGATCTCATTCCGGACTGCAGTCCGGAATGATAACTTCATATCAAAGGTCAGTTGGCATTCCAACCTTTTATCCCCCTTCGCAGAGAGATCTCATTCCGGACTGCAGTCCGGAATGATAACTTCATATCAAAGGTCAGTTGGCATTCCAACCTTTTATCCCCCTTCACAGAGGGATCTCAAACCGGACTGTAGTCCGGAATGATAACTTCATATCAAAAGTCAGTTGGCATTCCAACCTTTTATCCCCCTTCGCAGAGGGATCTCAAACCGGACTGCAGTCCGGAATGATAACTTCATATCAAAGGTCAGTTGGCATTCCAACCTTTTATCCCCCTTCGCAGAGGGATCTCAAACCGGACTGTAGTCCGGAATGATAACTTCATATCAAAGGTCAGTTGGCATTCCAACCTTTTATCCCCCTTCGCAGGGAGATCTCAAACCGGACTGCAGTCCGGAATGATTACTTCATATCAAAGGTCAGTTGGCATTCCAACCTTTTATCCCCCTTCGCAGAGAGATCTCAAACCGGACTGCAGTCCGGAATGATAACTTCATATCAAAGGTCAGTTGGCATTCCAACCTTTTATCCCCCTTCGCAGAGGGATCTCATTCCGGACTGCAGTCCGGAATGATAACTTCATATCAAAGGTCAGTTGGCATTCCAACCTTTCATCCCCCTTCGCAGAGAGATCTCAAACCGGACTGCAGTCCGGAATAATAACCTCATATCAAAGGTCAGTTGGCATTCCAACCTTTTATCCCCCTTCGCAGAGAGATCTCATTCCGGACTGCAGTCCGGAATGATAACTTCATATCAAAGGTCAGTTGGCATTCCAACCTTTTATCCCCCTTCACAGAGGGATCTCAAACCGGACTGCAGTCCGGAATGATAACTTCATATCAAAGGTCAGTTGGCATTCCAACCTTTTATCCCCTTCACAGAGGGATTTCAAACCGGACTGCAGTCCGGAATGATAACTTCATATCAAAGGTCAGTTGGCATTCCAACCTTTTATCCCCCTTCGCAGAGGGATCTCAAACCGGACTGCAGTCCGGAATGATAACTTCATATCAAAGGTCAGTTGGCATTCCAACCTTTTATCCCCCTTCGCAGAGAGATCTCAAACCGGACTGCAGTCCGGAATGATAACTTCATATCAAAGGTCAGTTGGCATTCCAACCTTTTATCCCCCTTCGCAGAGGGATCTCAAACCGGACTGCAGTCCGGAATGATAACTTCATATCAAAGGTCAGTTGGCATTCCAACCTTTTATCCCCCTTCGCAGGGAGATCTCAAACCGGACTGCAGTCCGGAATGATTACTTCATATCAAAGGTCAGTTGGCATTCCAACCTTTTATCCCCCTTCGCAGAGAGATCTCAAACCGGACTGCAGTCCGGAATGATAACTTCATATCAAAGGTCAGTTGGCATTCCAACCTTTTATCCCCCTTCGCAGAGGGATCTCATTCCGGACTGCAGTCCGGAATGATAACTTCATATCAAAGGTCAGTTGGCATTCCAACCTTTCATCCCCCTTCGCAGAGAGATCTCAAACCGGACTGCAGTCCGGAATAATAACTTCATATCAAAGGTCAGTTGGCATTCCAACCTTTTATCCCCCTTCGCAGAGAGATCTCATTCCGGACTGCAGTCCGGAATGATAACTTCATATCAAAGGTCAGTTGGCATTCCAACCTTTTATCCCCCTTCGCAGAGAGATCTCATTCCGGACTGCAGTCCGGAATGATAACTTCATATCAAAGGTCAGTTGGCATTCCAACCTTTTATCCCCCTTCACAGAGGGATCTCAAACCGGACTGTAGTCCGGAATGATAACTTCATATCAAAGGTCAGTTGGCATTCCAACCTTTTATCCCCCTTCGCAGAGGGATCTCAAACCGGACTGCAGTCCGGAATGATAACTTCATATCAAAGGTCAGTTGGCATTCCAACCTTTTATTCCCCTTCGCAGAGGGATCTCAAACCGGACTGTAGTCCGGAATAATAACTTCATATCAAAGGTCAGTTGGCATTCCAACCTTTTATCCCCCTTCGCAGAGAGATCTCAAACCGGACTGCAGTCCGGAATGATAACTTCATATCAAAGGTCAGTTGGCATTCCAACCTTTTATCCCCCTTCGCAGAGAGATCTCAAACCGGACTGTAGTCCGGAATGATAATTTCATATCAAAGGTCAGTTGGCATTCCAACCTTTTATCCCCCTTCGCAGAGGGATCTCAAACCGGACTGCAGTCCGGAATGATAACTTCATATCAAAGGTCAGTTGGCATTCCAACCTTTTATCCCCCTTCGCAGGGAGATCTCAAACCGGACTGCAGTCCGGAATGATAACTTCATATCAAAGGTCAGTTGGCATTCCAACCTTTTATCCCCCTTCGCAGAGAGATCTCATTCCGGACTGCAGTCCGGAATGATAACTTCATATCAAAGGTCAGTTGGCATTCCAACCTTTTATCCCCCTTCGCAGAGGGATCTCAAACCGGACTGCAGTCCGGAATGATAACTTCATATCAAAGGTCAGTTGGCATTCCAACCTTTTATCCCCTTCACAGAGGGATTTCAAACCGGACTGCAGTCCGGAATGATAACTTCATATCAAAGGTCAGTTGGCATTCCAACCTTTTATCCCCCTTCACAGAGGGATTTCAAACCGGACTGCAGTCCGGAATGATAACTTCATATCAAAGGTCAGTTGGCATTCCAACCTTTTATCCCCCTTCACAGAGGGATCTCAAACCGGACTGCAGTCCGGAATGATAACTTCATATCAAAGGTCAGTTGGCATTCCAACCTTTCATCCCCCTTCGCAGAGCACTCGAACCGGAACGCATGAATTGATCCATCCTTCGGTCTACAAAAAAGGATATAATAAACGGATTAAAAGTGAAGAACGAGAGAACTAAGAAAACATTACGGAGAAGAGTGCAAACTGACTAAAAATTTGAAAAAAATAAAAAAATTCGGAGGAATGAAAAAGGTCACCATCCACCATGAGATAAAGATTAAAGAATGAGACATTGATTGTTGGAGGGGAGGGGATGGGAGAATGTGACGATGAAATAGAAAGTAGGTCAATATGTTACAAGAAACTGTTGGCAAGTTGCCAAAAGTAGCGGAAATCGAAAAGTACCGATAATTGTAAAGATCCACTCAAAATATGCATTATATTCAAAAAGGTTGTTCTGATTGCTAATTGGAATTCCAAGATCTGTGAACTAATGCTAAACGGGGGGCTCGGACACAAAGAAACAAAACATTGAAAAAATTGAAATTATCAGAGCAATGAAAAAAGGTCACCATCCACCATGAGACAAAGAGTGGTAAATGAGATATTGATGGGGGGAGGGGAGGGGTCGAGAGGGATGAGACGATGGAGAAATCGAATCGATGACCTACTAACCTGTACCTTACAAGCCACGCCCCTTTTTTGTGACGTATGCAGAAATCGATAATGATTGGAATGCTTTACTGTGTAAAGGGGTTTTAACCTAATTATCAAAGTGAAAACACATTTTGGAAATTATTCTCTTCAAAAAAAGATTGTAAGTTAAAAAGGGAAGGATAAAACTAGAACGAATTGGCTTTGAAGAAGGGTTGAAAAAAGTTTGAAATTTTGAAGTTTCTATAACAATCCATTTAAAAAAACAAGGAAAAATCGAAAAAAATTAATAAAACGAGAGCTGAAAAAAAGAGCCACCATCCACCAAGGTAAAAATGTTGAAGAATGAGGTATTGATTGGGAGAGGGGAGAGGAAGAGGGGATGTGACGATGGAGAAATCGAACGAAAATCGAAAGCCCCTTATTTATGACGTCATGAGAGGTTATTGATTATTTGCATGTTTCGCATTGCTTCAAAGTTGTAAGATCTTTCTCTGATCGCCTGTGACGAAAGCGAGAGATACAGGTTAGACAGTAGACGCAGACGGTGAGACGGCTGCGTCTACTGTCTAACTCTCGTCTCTCGCCGCCGTCTCACCGTCTGCGTCTACTGCGTTCAAAACATGTTTGATTTTCGTTCGATTTTTCCATCGTCACATCCCCTCTTCCCCTCCCCTCTCCCAATCAATCCCTCATTCTTCACTATTTACCTCATGGTGGATGGTCGGTCTTTTTTCAGCTCTGTTTTTTTTTCAATTTTTGTCATTTTTCCTGTGAATTTTTTGTTAGATGAAAAGTAGGCTTTAAAATTTCGATTTCCTAGATAACTTTTTTATCAATATGTTTGACCTATAAAAACCCTTCTTCAAGGCCAATTCGTTCTAGTTTTATACTTTCTTTTTTAGCATTCAAATATTATTTTGAATAGAATCCTTTCCAAAATGTGTTTTCGCGTTGACAATTAGGTTTATCAGTGGTAATCGTAAAGCATTCCAATCATTATCGATTTCTGCATACGTCACAAAAAAGGGGCGTGGCTTGTAAGGTACAGGTTAGTAGGTCATCGATTCGATTTCTCCATCGTCACATCCCTCTCGACCCCTCCCCTCCCCCCATCAATATCTCATTTACCACTCTTTGTCTCATGGTGGATGGTGACCTTTTTTCATTGCTCTGATAATTTCAATTTTTTCAATGTTTTGTTTCTTTGTGTCCGAGCCCCCGTTTAGCATTAGTTCACAGATCTTGGAATTCCAATTAGAAATCAGAAAAACCTTTTTGAATATAATGCATATTTTGAGTGGATCTTTACAATTATCGGTACTTTTCGATTTCCGCTTTTTTTGGCAACTTGTCAACAGTTTCTTGTAACATGTTGACCTACTTTCTATTTCATCGTCACATCCTTCTCAACTCCTCCCCTCCCCCAATCAATGTCTCATTCTTTAATCTTTCTCTAATGGTGAATGGTGACCTTTTTTCAATCCTCCGAATTTTTTATTTTTTTTTTAAATTTTTAGTCAGTTTGCACTCTTCTCCGTAATTTTCTCTTAGTTCTCTCGTTCTTCACCTTTTATCCGTTTATTATATCCTTTTTTGCAGACCGAAGGATGGATCAATTCATGCGTTCCGGTTCGAGTGCTCTGTGAAGGGGGATAAAGGTTAGAACGCTACACTGACCTTTGATATGAAGTTATCATTTCGGACTGCAGTCCGGAATGAGATCCCTCTGTGAAGGGGGATAAAAGGTTGGAATGCCAACTGACCTTTGAATTTCCAACCTTGGAGGGATCTCATTCCGGACTGCAGTCCGGAATGATAACTTCAACTCAAAGGTCAGTTGGCATTCCAACCTTTTATCCCCCTTCGCAGAGAGATCTCATTCCGGACTGCAGTCCGGAATGATAACTTCATATCAAAGGTCAGTTGGCATTCCAACCTTTTATCCCCCTTCGCAGAGAGATCTCATTCCGGACTGCAGTCCGGAATGATAACTTCATATCAAAGGTCAGTTGGCATTCCAACCTTTTATCCCCCTTCACAGAGGGATCTCAAACCGGACTGTAGTCCGGAATGATAACTTCATATCAAAGGTCAGTTGGCATTCCAACCTTTTATCCCCCTTCGCAGAGGGATCTCAAACCGGACTGCAGTCCGGAATGATAACTTCATATCAAAGGTCAGTTGGCATTCCAACCTTTTATTCCCCTTCGCAGAGGGATCTCAAACCGGACTGTAGTCCGGAATGATAACTTCATATCAAAGGTCAGTTGGCATTCCAACCTTTTATCCCCCTTCGCAGAGAGATCTCAAACCGGACTGCAGTCCGGAATGATAACTTCATATCAAAGGTCAGTTGGCATTCCAACCTTTTATCCCCCTTCGCAGAAAGATCTCAAACCGGACTGCAGTCCGGAATGATAATTTCATATCAAAGGTCAGTTGGCATTCCAACCTTTTATCCCCCTTCGCAGAGGGATCTCATTCCGGACTGCAGTCCGGAATGATAACTTCATATCAAAGGTCAGTTGGCATTCCAACCTTTCATCCCCCTTCGCAGAGAGATCTCAAACCGGACTGCAGTCCGGAATAATAACTTCATATCAAAGGTCAGTTGGCATTCCAACCTTTTATCCCCCTTCGCAGAGAGATCTCATTCCGGACTGCAGTCCGGAATGATAACTTCATATCAAAGGTCAGTTGGCATTCCAACCTTTTATCCCCCTTCGCAGAGAGATCTCATTCCGGACTGCAGTCCGGAATGATAACTTCATATCAAAGGTCAGTTGGCATTCCAACCTTTTATCCCCCTTCACAGAGGGATCTCAAACCGGACTGTAGTCCGGAATGATAACTTCATATCAAAGGTCAGTTGGCATTCCAACCTTTTATCCCCCTTCGCAGAGGGATCTCAAACCGGACTGCAGTCCGGAATGATAACTTCATATCAAAGGTCAGTTGGCATTCCAACCTTTTATTCCCCTTCGCAGAGGGATCTCAAACCGGACTGTAGTCCGGAATAATAACTTCATATCAAAGGTCAGTTGGCATTCCAACCTTTTATCCCCCTTCGCAGAGAGATCTCAAACCGGACTGCAGTCCGGAATGATAACTTCATATCAAAGGTCAGTTGGCATTCCAACCTTTTATCCCCCTTCGCAGAGAGATCTCAAACCGGACTGCAGTCCGGAATGATAATTTCATATCAAAGGTCAGTTGGCATTCCAACCTTTTATCCCCCTTCGCAGAGGGATCTCAAACCGGACTGCAGTCCGGAATGATAACTTCATATCAAAGGTCAGTTGGCATTCCAACCTTTTATCCCCCTTCACAGAGGGATCTCAAACCGGACTGTAGTCCGGAATGATAACTTCATATCAAAGGTCAGTTGGCATTCCAACCTTTTATCCCCCTTCGCAGAGGGATCTCAAACCGGACTGCAGTCCGGAATGATAACTTCATATCAAAGGTCAGTTGGCATTCCAACCTTTTATTCCCCTTCGCAGAGGGATCTCAAACCGGACTGTAGTCCGGAATAATAACTTCATATCAAAGGTCAGTTGGCATTCCAACCTTTTATCCCCCTTCGCAGAGAGATCTCAAACCGGACTGCAGTCCGGAATGATAACTTCATATCAAAGGTCAGTTGGCATTCCAACCTTTTATCCCCCTTCGCAGAGAGATCTCAAACCGGACTGCAGTCCGGAATGATAATTTCATATCAAAGGTCAGTTGGCATTCCAACCTTTTATCCCCCTTCGCAGAGGGATCTCAAACCGGACTGCAGTCCGGAATGATAACTTCATATCAAAGGTCAGTTGGCATTCCAACCTTTTATCCCCCTTCGCAGGGAGATCTCAAACCGGACTGCAGTCCGGAATGATAACTTCATATCAAAGGTCAGTTGGCATTCCAACCTTTTATCCCCCTTCGCAGAGAGATCTCATTCCGGACTGCAGTCCGGAATGATAACTTCATATCAAAGGTCAGTTGGCATTCCAACCTTTTATCCCCCTTCGCAGAGGGATCTCAAACCGGACTGCAGTCCGGAATGATAACTTCATATCAAAGGTCAGTTGGCATTCCAACCTTTTATCCCCTTCACAGAGGGATTTCAAACCGGACTGCAGTCCGGAATGATAACTTCATATCAAAGGTCAGTTGGCATTCCAACCTTTTATCCCCCTTCACAGAGGGATTTCAAACCGGACTGCAGTCCGGAATGATAACTTCATATCAAAGGTCAGTTGGCATTCCAACCTTTTATCCCCCTTCACAGAGGGATCTCAAACCGGACTGCAGTCCGGAATGATAACTTCATATCAAAGGTCAGTTGGCATTCCAACCTTTCATCCCCCTTCGCAGAGCACTCGAACCGGAACGCATGAATTGATCCATCCTTCGGTCTACAAAAAAGGATATAATAAACGGATTAAAAGTGAAGAACGAGAGAACTAAGAAAACATTACGGAGAAGAGTGCAAACTGACTAAAAATTTGAAAAAAATAAAAAAATTCGGAGGAATGAAAAAGGTCACCATCCACCATGAGATAAAGATTAAAGAATGAGACATTGATTGTTGGAGGGGAGGGGATGGGAGAATGTGACGATGAAATAGAAAGTAGGTCAATATGTTACAAGAAACTGTTGGCAAGTTGCCAAAAGTAGCGGAAATCGAAAAGTACCGATAATTGTAAAGATCCACTCAAAATATGCATTATATTCAAAAAGGTTGTTCTGATTGCTAATTGGAATTCCAAGATCTGTGAACTAATGCTAAACGGGGGGCTCGGACACAAAGAAACAAAACATTGAAAAAATTGAAATTATCAGAGCAATGAAAAAAGGTCACCATCCACCATGAGACAAAGAGTGGTAAATGAGATATTGATGGGGGGAGGGGAGGGGTCGAGAGGGATGTGACGATGGAGAAATCGAATCGATGACCTACTAACCTGTACCTTACAAGCCACGCCCCTTTTTTGTGACGTATGCAGAAATCGATAATGATTGGAATGCTTTACTGTGTAAAGGGGTTTTAACCTAATTATCAAAGTGAAAACACATTTTGGAAATTATTCTCTTCAAAAAAAGATTGTAAGTTAAAAAGGGAAGGATAAAACTAGAACGAATTGGCTTTGAAGAAGGGTTGAAAAAAGTTTGAAATTTTGAAGTTTCTATAACAATCCATTTAAAAAAACAAGGAAAAATCGAAAAAAATTAATAAAACGAGAGCTGAAAAAAAGAGCCACCATCCACCAAGGTAAAAATGTTGAAGAATGAGGTATTGATTGGGAGAGGGGAGAGGAAGAGGGGATGTGACGATGGAGAAATCGAACGAAAATCGAAAGCCCCTTATTTATGACGTCATGAGAGGTTATTGATTATTTGCATGTTTCGCATTGCTTCAAAGTTGTAAGATCTTTCTCTGATCGCCTGTGACGAAAGCGAGAGATACAGGTTAGACAGTAGACGCAGACGGTGAGACGGCTGCGTCTACTGTCTAACTCTCGTCTCTCGCCGCCGTCTCACCGTCTGCGTCTACTGCGTTCAAAACATGTTTGATTTTCGTTCGATTTTTCCATCGTCACATCCCCTCTTCCCCTCCCCTCTCCCAATCAATCCCTCATTCTTCACTATTTACCTCATGGTGGATGGTCGGTCTTTTTTCAGCTCTGTTTTTTTTTCAATTTTTGTCATTTTTCCTGTGAATTTTTTGTTAGATGAAAAGTAGGCTTTAAAATTTCGATTTCCTAGATAACTTTTTTATCAATATGTTTGACCTATAAAAACCCTTCTTCAAGGCCAATTCGTTCTAGTTTTATACTTTCTTTTTTAGCATTCAAATATTATTTTGAATAGAATCCTTTCCAAAATGTGTTTTCGCTTTGACAATTAGGTTTATCAGTGGTAATCGTAAAGCATTCCAATCATTATCGATTTCTGCATACGTCACAAAAAAGGGGCGTGGCTTGTAAGGTACAGGTTAGTAGGTCATCGATTCGATTTCTCCATCGTCACATCCCTCTCGACCCCTCCCCTCCCCCCATCAATATCTCATTTACCACTCTTTGTCTCATGGTGGATGGTGACCTTTTTTCATTGCTCTGATAATTTCAATTTTTTCAATGTTTTGTTTCTTTGTGTCCGAGCCCCCGTTTTGCATTAGTTCACAGATCTTGGAATTCCAATTAGAAATCAGAAAAACCTTTTTGAATATAATGCATATTTTGAGTGGATCTTTACAATTATCGGTACTTTTCGATTTCCGCTTTTTTTGGCAACTTGTCAACAGTTTCTTGTAACATGTTGACCTACTTTCTATTTCATCGTCACATCCTTCTCAACTCCTCCCCTCCCCCAATCAATGTCTCATTCTTTAATCTTTCTCTAATGGTGAATGGTGACCTTTTTTCAATCCTCCGAATTTTTTATTTTTTTTTAAATTTTTAGTCAGTTTGCACTCTTCTCCGTAATTTTCTCTTAGTTCTCTCGTTCTTCACCTTTTATCCGTTTATTATATCCTTTTTTGCAGACCGAAGGATGGATCAATTCATGCGTTCCGGTTCGAGTGCTCTGTGAAGGGGGATAAAGGTTAGAACGCTACACTGACCTTTGATATGAAGATATCATTTCGGACTGCAGTCCGGAATGAGATCCCTCTGTGAAGGGGGATAAAAGGTTGGAATGCCAACTGACCTTTGAATTTCCAACCTTGGAGGGATCTCATTCCGGACTGCAGTCCGGAATGATAACTTCAACTCAAAGGTCAGTTGGCATTCCAACCTTTTATCCCCCTTCACAGAGGGATCTCATTCCGGACTGCAGTCCGGAATGATAACTTCAACTCAAAGGTCAGTTGGCATTCCAACCTTTTATCCCCCTTCACAGAGGGATCTCATTCCGGACTGCAGTCCGGAATGATAACTTCAACTCAAAGGTCAGTTGGCATTCCAACCTTTTATCCCCCTTCACAGAGGGTTCTCAAACCGGACTGCAGTCCGGAATGATAACTTCAACTCAAAGGTCAGTTGGCATTCTAACCTTTTATCCTTCTTCACAGAGGGATCTCATTCCGGACTGCAGTCCGGAATGATAACTTCAACTCAAAGGTCAGTTGGCATTCCAACCTTTCATCCCCTTCACAGAGGGTTCTCAAACCGGACTGCAGTCCGGAATGATAACTTCAACTCAAAGGTCAGTGTAGCGTTCCAACCTTTTATCCCACTGTACAGAGCACTCAATCCGGAACGTATAAATCGATCCATCCTTCGGTCTGCAACAACGGATAAATTAAACGGATAAAATGGAGAAGAAAAAGAGAACGAACGGAAAATTACGGAGGAGAGTGCTAAAAATTGAAAAAACTGGAGGAATGAAAAAAGGTCACCATCCACCATGAGAGAAAGAGTAAAGAATGAGCGTTCTGGAAGGTGGGGGAGGGAGAGAGGAGGATGTGAAGATAGAAAGTAGGTCAATATGTTACAAGACACGCCCCCTTTTTATGGGTGGGAGGAGTCAGAAGCTGTTGGCAAGCTGCCAAAGTTAGCGGAATTCGAAAAGTATCGAGGATTGTAACTCAAAATTTGCATTTTCTGATCATATTCAAACTACATTCAAAAGATAGTACATCAAAAATATTGAAAAAAGTGGAAATTTTGCAATTTCTAAATCAATGAAGTCGTTAGGAAATGAATTCTAATCATTATTATTTTATCTGAATTTGATGGACAAGAATGAAAAAAACTTGAAAAATTTGAAAAACGAGATCTAAAAAAGAGTCACCATCCACCATGAGACAAAGTGTGAAGAATGAGATATTGATTGGGGGAGGGGAGGGGTCAAGAGAGATGTGACGATGGAGATACGTAGAAATCGAAAGAGTGACCTAACATGTACCTTACAAGCCACGCCCCTTTTTTGTGACGTGTTAGAAAACGCAGTAATCGATAAACTGTAATGATTGTAATGCTTCAAAATTTCCAAGGGGTTATCAGATTACTTATCACTGAAAAATGTAAATATAAACCTTAATATATGGGAAAAAAAGAAAAAATACGAAAAATTTGAAAAATTTGAAAAACGAGAGCTGAAAAAGAGTCACCATCCACCATGAGAGGAAGTGTGAAGAATGAGATATTGATTGGGGGGAGAGAGGGGTCAATAGGGATGTGAAGATGGAGAAAAATCAAAAGTTGATGTTACAAGCCACGCCTTCTTTTTTGATGACATAGATGAGGAGGTGAGCTTCTTTCAGCTCTTCCTACTTTTCTTCTCGACTATTAAAAATCAATTCTATTGATATTTCCTATTTTTTTAAACGCCCAATCCTTCCCTTCTGTTTTTGATCTCTCATGTCAGGGGCGTTTTATGTAACATACAGGTCGAGATCCCTCTTTCTTTCTCTGCGTCTCTTTGCCTCTCCATCAATCAATACCCGCACATTTCCCACGCTGACTCAAAACGGGGCGTGGCTTGTAACATCAACTTTTGATTTTTCTCCATCTTCACATCCCTATTGACCCCTCCCTTCCCCAATCAATACCCCAGTCTTCCAGTTGACTCATTCATCACATTTTACCTACCAGTCAATGGTGACTCTTTTTATTTCTCCAATTTTTCATTTTTTTTTCCGATTAGCTTGCACTTTCCGCAGTTACTTTTTCCGACATCTCAATAATAGAATTCAACGAACAATGATTCGATAGATTTAGAAATCAGTAGAAACTTAAAAACATCCACTTCTTTTTCGATCAAACTGAAAACCTCTCATCTACGTCATCAAAAAACCCCAGTCTTCAAGTTGGCTCATTCATCACACTTTACCTCATGGTGAACGGTGACTCTTTTTACCTTCACCCGTTTTCTTACTCTTTTCTGTTTTCATGATCCGTTACGTTTCGTTTAATTTTCTTGCAGGCCGAAGGATGGATACGATATAAAAGGTTAGAATGTTACTTTGACCTTGTCTTATCATGTTGGGATGTGTCTCTGTACAGGGGTTGAGGTTAGAAGACTAGTAATCAACAAAAATTTTCCATTTTGGTCCAAAAAAGCCAAAATTTAGGAAAATTTCTCAATTGTTTTTCATTCAAACTTCAAAAGTTAAAATCGTACGTATCAAACACATAATTCTACATGTTTCCGAGTATAGTACATCCATTTCTTGAAGAATCCGCCCCTCCAGAATCACCCATGAGCTGTTCCATTCCGGTCCATTTCGGTCGTTTTGCAGTGGAGCGCACTTACTGATGTGTGCGGCGAGTATACTCGCCGCACGCATCAGTAAGTGTGCTCCACTGCGAAATGACCGAGATGGAAGAGAAAATAGGAGTTTTCTAGGCCGCGGCCATCGATTTTTCACCGCGAAATTTTCTGAGTGGTGGCGCGAATTTCGAGATGGTGGCCGTGACCGAGAAAACTCCAGTTGTGCAATGGAGCACACTTACTGATGCGTGCGGCGAGTATATATAAATGTAAATGTACAAAACATCAAGTTTAAACTGAATGTGAAAAATTTATAGAATGTGAGAAGAACTTCAAACCAAAGAGACATGAGATATATCGGTAAAACACCCGGCGGAAGAGTGCAAATCCATGTATTTGGGCTTACAATTAGTTGATGAAGCGACATTTTCGAAATTAATCAGTTGTTTGTTTTCCAGAAACACTGGTTCGACTGACGTCTAAATGAATAAGTATAAATGTACACTATTATCAGGCGTGATTTCTAACTGTCCCTAGTGCCACTTTTCTATCGAACAATCGATTTTCAATTTACTTAGTGAGTAATCAACTCACTTTTCTCTCCAAGAAAAATTTGCTTGGCTCCACAAATTTAGAGCTATTAAAGCCTTTGCGAAAGTTTGTGTCCGATATAGTTCTCTGACAGACCACACACTGAAGATACCTTGTCGTCTTAATATCAATTGGGTTCATACCTGGCAAACATCGCAGCAACAGACAATGATGCACACAAGAAGACTGCAAATAGTGAATAAAAGGAAAATAACCAATCCGACTGGGTAATGACAATTGCAAACTTGAGTGGATAAATCTGGTGACAATCCGATAACTGGTGAAAACGTGGTAGGCATTGACGTTGATTTTGAAACAAAAACTGCGCCAAAGAAATTGTTTATATAAACTTTTTGGAAGGATTAGCGCAGTCTTAATTGTCGCTAAGCCCGTTGAATAGTAAACTAAAACTAACTCAAACAGTACGCGTAGATGTTTGACTTGAGTTCTACGATATCATGACTAAGCGCGTATAACTGATATATTGGATACAGTCTTTTGTTTATCTTGTCAATCCTTTCTGAATAATGGCTTCGTTAGAACACAAAAAAAGGAGAATAAGCTGAATGTTGAAAATGTTACTTTTATTATTCTATTGTGAATCTTTACTATTACTAACGAACAAATTCTGTGTGTCTGTCGCTGTATCTGTGTGTCGCTAACCCTAGCGCTGTCCCTATCCATAGTAATGAGGCCATTTTACGGCTACGGCCTTTATTTGGTGCCGCGGTGATGCCCGTTTATTTTTTTGACAATAGAAATCGACCAATGGCGTTTTGAGGTCTATACACTAATTGGAACGTAACTTCTTTAGAAAAATTCTGAGAGGGCCTGGTTTGCCTATTTGGCTCTTATTGGCTTACTTGGATACTTCGAGTCCGTTCGTCAAGCTGTTGAGCTGCGGACAAATTGAGAATATTCTTGGCGGTCTCTTCTTGCGAACGAGGACCATGGAGGGATTTTTGTGATGATTCCCGCTTGTTTCCTTCCTGGGATAACTAGACCTTTTCTGGCGAGTGTGTCGAAGTGCTCTTTCACAGCGTTGGATACTGGGTCTGACCATCTCAAAAGGAGGCAAAAATGCACCTCATCAAAATCGCCTTTACTTGGAACAGTGAGCTTTACATTTTGCCACATATTTTTAGTAGCCGAGATGGTGAAAATTGTATTGATAGTCTAATAAGCGAAGGCTAATGTCACAGTCAGTTTGCAAGTAACCGCTTCCTGCCCCTTCTTCCTGTCATCGTGCAACAGTTCGTCAAATTTGGCTTGTACAGTAGTTGCTTTTATGACTTGCTTCTGCCGGAGCAGCGCGACTGAACTAATTTTTCTTGTTGCAATAGGTAGCAATACTACTGTCAATAATAATGTAGATAAAATGAACCCTCCCAACTACCTGGGCGCCAGAACTCAACTGGTTGAAGATGTGCAGTCAAAATGACGTTCACGAAAATCGTTCGTAGTTTATTGCACAGTGCGCGAACGAATGTCAAATAAGTATAGGAAAAACGTTGTGATAATCTACTATAACAATACACTAAACATTTGTTCCAGAAGTAGAGAAAATAACACTGAAAATGGTTTTGACACATCTTTTCTCAAAAAATGAGATCAATTACAGAAATTCTGACTTCAGATTCAAAATCAGCGGTGTCGAAACTATCAGTGACCAAATTTATAGAAAATTCTCAAAGCCTAACCAAAAAATATTTAATTGTCAGAGACAATTTTTCAAGTGTGAAAATTTTTTTTTTGCCAACTTACAGTACTGGCGAAAAGTATATTCGCCAAAGAGTTTTTGGACCTAACTTTCTTCAAACTAGTCCGATTGATCTGAAATTTTTCCTGTATACGTGGTAAATACTCACAATATTGTTCAACAAACATTTTTACATCAATTCAAAAAAAAAAGTTTTTCCAAAATTTTTTCTACTTTTCATATTTCACGAATATAACCACCCTTGAAAGTTTTTTGTTTGTTTATTACATTTAAAGATTTGAAAATTCTTCGAATTTCAATTCAGAAGCCCTAGAGAACCAATTTCTATCATTGATTGATACTGTGCGATAAAGTGGTGTTTGCAAATTGGGGGCTCCTGGGCCATTCCAACATGGAATGTATTCGAGGTGTCACGGACGATCAGAAAAGTGACTATGTGGGGTCGATAGGACTCCATGAGAGATTCACAGAACAGTGTTCAAAAAAATTGAAAAAAATTTTTCGGCCGAGTTATGCTCAAAAAACATGCTCAAAATGGGCAAAAAAGTCGACTTGATACTGGGACAACCAGATGACTTCTTTTTAGCATGAACGGTCATTTTGAAAGCATATTGGCTGATAAAACCGAAAAAAAACTGAAAACTCCCGACATTTGTACCTGTGAGCCAACTCCAGCCATTTCGAGCTCAACTTTCGTTTTTTCGGAGTCTTGCCGTCGGGTTCAACGAATAATGACTGGAAAGTTGGTTAGGAATGTAAGACACACCATTCTGGTAAGAAAAAATTAGCAAAACCGAGAAAAAATCTGAAAAAAATTATTGATCGTATCATTTTGTGGATTGGAAAAAAACAATTTTCGACTCAAATCAACTGTTTGTTTTCAAATGACCCCATGCAAGATTTTTGATATTCTAGGGTAAAACTGGAACTGATTCTACTATTTTCACAGTTGGAACCAATTTCTAAAAATTTCCCATTTTCGAGATTTTTCGAAAAATCTCGCTGACCGTATCATTTTGTGGAGCACTGTAGTTTGAAGAAACCTTGTTGGCGAATATACTTTTGGCCTTGGCAGTACTGTAATACCTAAAATTCCTGCTTTTCAGAACGAGAGTGGTATCATTCAAAAGGTATTTTCATGGGGATTTCGGAACTTTTGTCCGTTTTTGCTAAATTACATATTGAGTCAAGATATGAAGTTTCAAAAGTTGAACTGGTACTGTTTGAACTGAGAATTCTTGTGAATTTTGGTGAACACACCCTAAAATATTGAGCCGCAGTGTTTTGAAAAATTATCCATAACCTGAACAATGTGTCATTCTCTCTGGAAAAACTTGTTAAAAGGGTCAACAGTATTCTCGTTCTGAGACTCGGGAACATTCCTTAGTGAGCTGAGAAACTTGAAATTGGACCCACGAACAGCCAGCATACTTACTGATATTTTAATTTAAAAATTGTCAGAAACGTTCAAAAAAAATCATGCTCCCAGTCAACCTGCTACGGAATTGTTTTTTTTACCAAACTAACTTCAAAAATAAGTGAAACGTTGGCTTTAAATTTTTATTATTTTTAATTGAACTACCAGAGTGGTAGACAAACAATATTTCTTGTGTGTGTGTGTGTTGTTGATAATCGTAGTATATTGAGCAAGCAAACAAGTGTATACATAATTCACCAGTCTCTGGCTCCAATTCTCCCGCGACGTAGATAATATCCTCAGTTTTTTTCCAAAATTAGTAGAATAGGAAAATATAACGAAGAGAGACATGAAGCGAGTGGTGCAAGAAGAAAGAGGCATGAAAATAATTATTTTTCTTCTACTTTTTTTTTTGGATAAATATGCTAGTGGTTGGTTTATTTTTTGGTGCTAGAGTAGATTTAAAACTGTTGAAGAGATATTATGTTATTCGTATTGTTCGTTCTTGTACTTTTCATATAAGAGCGTACTGAGAAAAAACCACCGCTCAAACTCAATTTATGTGAGTGCTTCCGTTCCCATAATTTTTATCTTTGATTCTGGAGAAATTGCGGTTTTGGAGGACCATTAAACACTATATGTTAAATATGATTCTATTGATATCTGTTATTTTACTTGTTCGTTAGGCATTTTTTTTCGCTGCGTCAATTCAATCGACGTCGAAAACGTTATCGTGAAAAAGTCAACAATTTGATTAAAGCGCAAAGAAAGTAACTTCTTTTCGAGAATCGAGTCCTATAAGAAAAATGTTTTGAGAGAGGCGACATACTTTTTTCAAATGTATTCCAAAACTTTGTTCTCTTCAGTGCAATTGTTTGTGAAACTATACATGTTTTCGATTATTACATTTTTTTCTGGAAAAATTCCCAAAAGAGTAACCGAGAGCTTTAGAAAACTCTTCTCCAGTTTCTCACGCATCATTGTCTTTCTCCGAGCTACTTTTCGTTTTCCTAGACGTCTTATTTTTATACTGCAAATTTTTCTGGAACTTCTAATTTAAGAGCCGATGAATTCCAGATCAAATATTGATGAATGCTGATGCCATGACGAAGCTGATTGCTTCACTGAAGGTTGCACAGAATTTTGAACCTGGTATGTTTCAATCCGTGAAATAATTCTTGAAGTATTGGCTCATTAGCCTTGTTATGATCCTACTCTCGACGAGAGTGTCAAATTAATACGCCTCTTTCACAGATTCTACGCATTCGATTCTGAGTATTCGATGTTAAAACAAAGTTTTCGTTCAGTTGAGAAGCTACACAATGACTTCTTTAAATGTACTTAATTTGATCATTTTACTGACGCAACTCACAAAAAGGTTAGTTGAATCGTTTCCTTAAAACAGCTTACAAAATAAACCCCTCGAAGTCTTATTTTCCATCTTTACTATTACTAACGGACAAATTCTGTGTGTCTGTCGCTGTATCTGTGTGTCGCTAACCCTAGCGCCGTCCCCAGCCATAGGAATGAGCCCAATTTTCGGTTACGGCCCTTATTTGGTGCCGCGGTGATGCCCGTCCAAACTAGAAGTTGATAGCTTTAATTTGAAGGGTACTTTACCTGAAAATTTCTGAAATTGACCCTGCGCGAGGTCCCAAATTCGCGTTCATTTGTACGCACGTACGGAGTCATTTTGAAAGTGTCGGGGTGGTCCCGGGGTAACGCTGGCGGATGGTGTTCAGATGGTCAGGGGTTCGATTCTTTTCGAGTGAAAACATTTTTGCTTTTATTGGGAAAGTGTATTGGGACATTTAGGCGTGTTCCCGGCCCTATAAGAAGCCAGCCGAAGAGCTGCGGCAGCAGCTCGACCGGCTGGTGTTTTTTTAAGATGTAGACCGCCAAACATAAACCTTGAGATTCAATAAACTTGTCTCGGATAGGCTATCACAACTCCCGCACATCATTTTTTTTTTCAAGAAAGATTTATGGAGCAAGTTATCGGCTCACAAACTGCTGAAATCGGGCTTTTTTAAGCGTACAAATGGTTTTTTGAATGGGCATTTAAATCGAAATTGCTTGAGATGGCCGTAGCAGGCCCATAATCATCTCAAGTTACTCTTGGGGGGCAACTCGTCATTTTTCCAATGGCGCAACCAAATTTTTTTAAAGGGGGCATTGGTTGTTTTTTGGCCTGAAATTCACGTCAGTATTTTGCCGATTTTTGGTAAGATGTTCCATGATAAATAGGGTGTTTATGGTTTTTGTAATGGAATGTTGCTTTTTAACGTATTCCCCATCATGTTACCCCCTGCCCCCCTCAGGCTTAGTCGCCTCGGACCCAGGCTTTGAACTAGGAAGCTCTGGCCTAAATAGGGACCAGCCTATCAAGCTGCTGCCGCAGCTCTCCGGCTGGCTTCTTATGGAGTCGGGGATTTGCCTTAATGTTCCAATACACTTTGCCAAAGAAAGAAAAACAGATTTCACTCGATTTCAAATAAGAGGCGTAACCGAAAAGCGGGCTCATTCCCATTGCTGGGGACAGCGCTAAAGTTGGCGCCACATAGAGATCCCGACAGATACACAGAATTCATCCGTTAGTAATAGTAAAGATCGCTCCAGAAGTAAGTTGGTTGTTCGAAATTCCGTTTTCAATTAAAAAAAAAGTTTTCTGTAACTAACTAAGCCTTGTTCGCAGGGAAAATAAGTTAAAACAGTATGAAAACATGAATTTCCAACTCAATTTTACTGTGAAAAATAGCGATTGATTTTTTGAAAACAGTTTGGTGGTCCCCTGGGATAAATGGCGAGTTGCCCCCCAAGATCAACTAGAGATTCCCTCAAGATCGACCCACTATTTTTTTTTGACCGATTGGGGGGATTTTAGGGTATACCCAACTTTGAGGCCTTGTATCTCGAGAACCACTTTATCGATTTGGATGATCTTAGGCGATTCTGGAGTGCACAATAGCCGATTTTTTAATGAAATCAAAAGTATACCTTTCAAGATTTGGAAAAGTATTGATAAACATTGAAACATAAACAAGTGGTTGTGATAATGAGAAAAGTGATAAAATCAATCACAAAACCACGAATAATAAACTGTAAATTGTATTAACACAATTGCCATTGCGATTCCGCATATTGTAAAACAGTTTATGGTGTGCAAACGACAATGGTGGCCGCCATAAATCGGCTTTTCGCGGCACCATTTTTTGAAAAATAATTATATCAGGAGTGGATATTGAGTGCCCTGCAAAATTTAAATGGTTTTAGAGTATATCAAACACAAGGAATTCAATAAAAATAGTTTCTACCCTGGGTCAATGCGAGTTTTTCAGATATCGACATTAGGTCTTGGTTTTTACCCTATATAACCCCTATTACCCTATATTACCCCTTTACAAAAATATCTCCGTAAAGAACACATTTTTCGCTATCGAATGGTAATTTAAACGTTGAAATTGGTTAAAAACTGAAGAAGTTACAATTTTTTTTTTAAAAATCGACATTTTTTGCATTTTGAGCAGGTTTTTTGAGCATATTGTCAAAAAAATAAAGATGCGACACGAGACGAGAGCACGAAACCTAGCGGGTTGAAAAAATAGGCCCCGCCTCTTCGGGTTGGCACCGCGCCGCACTTTTTTGATATCGGATTTTTGGGAATTTCTTGAATTTTTCGTAACTTTTTCCTGAATTTCCCTACTAGGAAATTAATTCTATTGGATTCAAAGTTAAAAAATCAAAGAAAAATTTTGTCGTCACCGGGAAAATCAATTTTTAAAAACGCGCGCCGCAGCGGTGCAAAAAAAGGTGGAGCCTATTTTTTGAAATCGCTGGGCTTCGCGCGCTCGTCTCGTGTCGCATCTTTATTTTTTACAATAACTCGGTCGAAATTTTTTTTCGATTTTTTTGACTATTGTTTTCAAAATCTCTCAAAGGGTCCTATCGAACCCACATAGTCACAATTTTTATCATCCGTGGCACTAAAAACACATTCCATGCTAGATGCCCTCAAGAACCTCTGCCCCCTGGGACCAGATTCCCCCTAAGAACGTTATGCCCCCTAGATGCCCCTCATTTGTTTCCCCCAAGATTATGGGCCGCGATGGCACAATTATAAAATTTTCTTGCAGTATTTGTGATGTAACATCCGATACCGACATAATAAAGAAACTTCTGGGAAAAGGATATGACTGGAGAGTCAGACCACCTGGAATCAATTTGACTATACCAGGTACTCGTTCAATTTTGTGAAAAGTTTTTTCCGGATGCCAATCTAATAGGCTATCTTTACTATTACTAACGGACAAATTCTGTGTGTCTGTCGCTGTATCTGTGTGTCGCTAACCCTAGCGCCGTCCCCAGCCATAGGAATGAGCCCAATTTTCGGTTACGGTCCTTATTTGGTGCCGCGGTGATGCCCGTCCAATCTAGAAGTTGATAGCTTTAATTTGAAGGGTACTTTACCTGAAAATTTCTGAAATTGACCCTGCGCGAGGTCCCAAATTCGCGTTCATTTGTACGCACGTACGGAGTCATATTGAAAGTGTCGGGGTGGTCCCGGGGTAACGCTGGCGGATGGTGTTCAGATGGTCAGGGGTTTGATTCTTTTCGAGTGAAAACATTTTTGCTTTTATTGGGAAAGTGTATTATGCATTTCTGACGAGAAGCCAGTTGAGTTCAAATCGCTGCGGTGGGTCTCGCAGCGAACCTCAAGTTTCTTTAATCTCTGCTTTTCTCGACTCTCTCGCATCGCCGCGCAGTCTCACTTTTTTGGCGCCGCGAGACCCGCCGCAGCGATTTGAACTCAACTGGCATCTCGTCAGAAATGGATAATATAAGGACATTTTAGCGAACACTCGGCCTCATAAGAAGCCAGCCGAAGAGCTGCGGCAGCAGCTCGACCGGCTGGTTACTATTCATATCAAACCAAACCTCATCTGTTTGTGCGTGGCAATGTTCTTGGCGGTGGACGGCAGCGAAGTAATATCGCTAATGTACTTTGAACTATTAAAAGTCTGTCTCGCCATTTTCACTAAAATACTAGAGCTCCACTGATAGTGCAGTAGTTGCTATAACACAAGATTGCTACATAAGAATACAAAAAACGTTGCAAATTTTGCTCATTTCAAGTTTTATGTAAATCTGTAAATGTGGTCAAAGATCAGAAATGAGACGGCAAAAATCATATTTGTGAAAATGACCAGCCTATTTCAGGAACTCATGGGGCTGTAGTTGTTGTTGTGAACATGTTGATTAGAAGGTAAGATGTTTTTAAAACTTTTATTTGAACAAATAACTTTTGAAGCATTTCTAAAATCGATGATGTAAACATGGAATACAGTGTGCAGCTCACGTTCAGAGAAGAGTGGGTGGATGGTCGATTAGCATATGGGCTGCCTGGAGATTTTAAACCTGATTTTTTAATTCTCACCGCGGGCCAACAGATTTGGATGCCTGATAGTTTTTTTCAGGTACGCTCCAAACTCTTTCAACTTCGTTTGGGAGAGTTTTAAAAAACTGAATTTATGTTTCTCTAATTAAATATATTTTCTCAGAATGAAAAACAGGCCCACAAGCACAACATCGATAAACCAAACGTTTTAATAAGAATACACAAGGATGGTCGAATTTTATACTCTGTCCGAATCTCAATGGTGTTGTCTTGTCCGATGCATCTTCAGTACTATCCTATGGACGTACAAACATGCTTGATTGATTTGGCGTCTTATGCTTATACAGAAAACGACATTGAGTACAGATGGAAAGAAAAAGATCCCGTCCAATTGAAAAAGGGTCTACATTCTTCATTGCCAAGCTTCCAATTAAACAACGTTGTTTAATGAAAGTAACAATTGTTTAATTGAAGAAACGTTTACAGGTTTCAACTGCACTTTGCACTAGTAAAACTAACACTGGAACATATTCTTGTTTACGAACAATACTTGAACTACGAAGGCAGTTTAGGTAATGCCAAAATATTTTAATTTCCTTAATCCATAGTGTAAAGAACAAATCTTCCTTATATTTAAAATTGGGATCTTCCTTATATTTAAAATTGGGATGGGGTTTGTGTCTGTGTGTGTATGTGTGGGTAGACAATTCTGTGCGCATCAGTCCACTCATCGCGAGCCCGTATGGGTGTCCGCCGCAGAAAAATAGTTTCTTCGGTTACTAGCCGGTCAAAATTTCCAACGGTAGAAGAAAAATACGCAGCAAAGCTGCGCGAGCAGGCTTGTAACGTTAAAAAAATATTTTTAGCTACTATCTTCTACAACTTTATATTCCTTCAACAATGCTCGTAATCGTTTCATGGGTTTCATTCTGGTTGGATCGAGGAGCTGTACCGGCACGCGTTACCTTGGGTGTTACAACACTTCTCACAATGACCACTCAAGTAAGGTCCTATGGATCCCTAACTCACTTAAAATTTTCTAGAAAGCTTGGTGAAAAACAAAAAAGTATTCACTCTATTATAGGCATCCGGAATTAACGCGAAGCTTCCTCCGGTGTCATACACAAAAGCGATTGATGTGTGGATTGGAGCATGTTTGACGTTTATTTTCGGCGCGCTTCTAGAGTTTGCTTGGGTGACATATATATCTTCTCGGAGTTTCTATCGAAGTAATGATAATCTTGATTGAAACCAAAACTATTTACTGTTGCAGATAAAAAATTAAGTTTCAGTAGAAGTTCTCTAATTGTGGGCACAAAAAGAGCTTTAGTTATTCCAAACACGTTGCTTATTGACGAGAGAAAAGTAGGAAAAGGTTTCAAATTAAAAATTATTTTGTTTAATTCCAGGAAATAGAAGAAGAACAATTATTGAAATCTGATTCTGAAATATGGATAAAAAGCGGTAATAAAGAAACTGATAATGGGCGCACGAATGGCTTCATCAATCATGATCTTGATGAAAATGCAGAACTAATGATTTTTGACTCAACATTTTGTAAGAAGAACCCGATTTGGAGAACTGTGCAGAAACTGGCAGTGGTCAGATGGTTCTGTCAAAGTCTTCTTGTTGATGACAACGCAAAAAAAGCAGACCTCATTTCAAGTAAGATGTTCAAAATTAAACACTGTTTCCTATAAGATTTGTTAAAAAGTGGTTGTACCCTCATTTGTTAAATGTCCCATTTTTGCGCGTTGTTGCACTCCTTGCTGAACTAACATGACAACTTTTTCAGGACTGCTCTTCCCTACGCTTTTTGTTGTATTCAATATTTTGTATTGGACGAAATATTCACAGTATCATGTTCCGGATGCGAAGTAACCGGACATGTTTCATTCCAAGTTATCTGGTACTACACATAACCATGTTCCTTAATAATAAAAATTACTTTTTTTTTCAATGTTGATGGATCTAAACAAGAAATTAAAAATATATGCACCTATCTTCACTATTACTAACGGACAAATTCTGTGTGTCTGTCGCTGTATCTGTGTGTCGCTAACCCTAGCGCCGTCCCCAGCCATGGGAATGAGCCCAATTTTCGGTTACGGCCCTTATTTGGTGCCGCGGTGATGCCCATCCAAACTAGAAGTTGATAGCTTTAATTTGAAGGGTACTTTACCTGAAAATTTCTGAAAATGACCCTGCGCGAGGTCCCAAATTCGCGTTCATTTGTACGCACGTACGGAGTCATTTCGAAAGTGTCGGGGTGGTCCCGGGGTAACGCTGGCGGATGGTGTACAGAGGGTCAGGGGTTCGATTCTTTTCGAGTTGAAACGTTTTTGCTTTTATTGGGAAAGTGTATTAGGACATTTTAGCGAACATTCGGCCCTATAAGAAGCCAGCCGAAGAGCTGCGGCAGCAGCTCGACCGGCTGGTTATATTTAGCGAAGACTGTTTCTTGCGATCGGCATGGAGAATTTTTTATTTTTTGAAAGCAAAATATTTTAAATTTTACCAGCCTGCTGGGGCGGCTGGTAAAATTTTTTTTGAGCAGATCTGCACAGGGCATCTATACGGCCGGGTTTGGGCTGCTTTTGGGGAGCACTATGTGTCGCACACGCTGTGCGATTACATCATCCTACAGGCTTCATGTGTAAGAACGAACCACAAGTACCGGCCCAACCGCAAGGACATTCCTACACGCTCAATATATCCTGTTCATACGCCCTTGAAAAATATAGATATAAACCCAGCTTCTAAATATACAGGGCATTCTTTTCCACCGTTCACTCGCCTACCGTTCACTCACCCATCGTTCTTTGTTCAATTTTATAATATTCAATAAATCTTATAATTCACAGCATCTACCACATTCTTATTGAACCACCAAGAGTGCACACTATGGCAGCCAGTGGGCAAGCCACTCGGGGAGGCGGACCATGGGCTAATACAAAGTATATTGGTGGTCGGAATCAAGTTGTCTGTACACAACTTTACAAACCTCCCACCGCTTCATCTGCTTTCGAACTGAAATTGAAATGGAATCACCGAACATACCAGTCTGGCCTCGCGCACTCTTGCATTTCGAAGAATGCTAAATGATTTTTGTAAAGTTTTCCCCCGAATACAAAAATTTAAAATTTTTGAAGCTTCACATTCCCGATCTCACGTAATTTTCGGCAGGTTGCTTCGAAAAACGGCAAGTTGCCGCGCACATCGGCATGACTGCCTCAAACTGCGGCAGTTATGCCAATTGTGTGAGCAACTTGCCGTTTTTGGAAGCAGTCTGCCGTATTTGGCAGCAACCTGCTGAACCCTTGCTCGCTATATGCTGAAGTGGTGCTCGCTTCATGCTGCAGCCTTGCCGCGCTTTTGCTGGTTTGCTGCACGCTAGTCGGAAAAGTGTTGAAAAATGGATCAATTTTTGTTCTTCGCAGTTTTTAGTGCTGACTTGACCAAAAATTAGAAGTGAGAGTCTCTATGCGAGGCGCTCGATAGTACGCTAGATCAACTTAAAACACGATCCTCCTATGTTCGAGCTATTTACTGTTTTTTTTTGTTTCAAACTTCGAAACTGGCCGTCCGACCCTATGAAATTAGTGTACTGACATCGCGCGGGTTCCGACTCCCACTATGGAATGCATGAGCGTCTGGAAGCTGCTGAACTTATGCTGCAGTCTTGCTCAACTTCTGCCGAAGCCTTGTATGAAGCAGGTTGCTGGTGACAGTTTGTGCTGAATCCATGCTGCACTCATGCTGGAGCTATGCGCAAGTCTTGCCGGTGTATGGCTAAACCGCGCTCTAATTTTCTTTGCCCATCGCTTGCTGCATCGTTGCCGCGCGTTTGCTCTAGCTTTGCTGCTTACAAAACTGCCGTTTTCTGGAGCAACATGCTATTTTCTGTAGCAGCGTGCCGCTTTCATGCGGGGTTCTTGCCGAAAATTACGTGAGATTATCTGAAGTTAATTTTCACAAATGGGCAGGATGAGGGCAGTCATTAGGCAGAGATGGGGCAGAACTTTACCCACCCAGCGGCCAGCTGCCCGCAAAACGGCAGGCGGGCTTCAGCCAGTCGGCATAGCTGGCAGCTGGCGCAAAATTACCTGAGTATATAAGTATTAACTGAAGTCAAATTGAATTTATTTCGATAAATTTTCAGATTTTTGAATCTCGAATATTTATTAATACACGAGAGGAATAAAAACTAAAAAACAAATCACAATCAAGGAAAAAACCAGAAATGATGAATTGTGTGAGCAACCGCTAACTTCGTCTAAATTCAAGTAAAACAGATGATTACAACCCGTATTGCAGCCATCGACTCCCTAAAAAAAATAAAAACTGATTATGAAAAGAATATGAATAAAATTTCGTATTCAGGCCTAGTGTAAGAAAAACAGTCGTTTCAAATTCTAGGCAATTCCGATTCATGAAATTTCAATTTTTCCAATTTTTCTCGTTTTATTTCAATTTTTATGATTTCACTTTTTTGAGCAGTTTTGAATCACTTCTTGTTGTCGGCGCAAAAAAAATGAGTGCACGGTGTCTGCGCAGCTGGCGCCAACTTGCACAAAATTGGAAAATCGATGCTTTTATCTTGTTTTTTTCGCATTTTTTGGCACGAATATAAAATCTGTAGATATAAATTGAATATTTTCAACAACTTTCCGCATTTGATTTATAACACAAGCCACGGTGCGACGAAACGTCAAAGTGGAAGCGGTTTTTTACGATGGGGCGCGATTGCAGCGCACCTGTGAAATCAGTTTTTTGCCTTAAAAGCATAATTTTCTCGATTTTTACATAAATCCTTTCCCATAACTTTTTAGATATTCCCTTTCCGAATCTAAAAATCAAAAGATGAACAAAATCTGTCCAGAATTGACAAAGTTTATTCAATTTTTCGTTTTGGCTTGAAAAATTTCGATTTTGACTGTTTTTGGACTTTTTCGGTATGAGAAAACAGTAAATTCAAAAATTTGTTCCCATAACTTTGTGCAGAATTTCATGGCGCATCTTTTAATATCAAAAAGGAGCGATAAAATTGAGAATTCGATGAGTTAATACAGGATTTCTATTCTGCGACCGACACGCGACGCGCCCCTTTGACTTTTGACGCCTCGTCGCACCGTGCAAGCTGGAAAAACTCGAAAAAAGCGTCGAAGTTCAATGGAGCGCATTTGCAGACACCCTCCTGCTGCACTCATTTTTTGCGCCAAAAATACAATAAATCAGCATCAAAGGAACAAGGATTGGGAAAATTGATTATTCTCGAATCAAAATGGTATTAGATTAAGATCTAGCTTTTTTCGGCAAATGATCTTTGCCCACATGATTTTTGCCCATATAAATCCCGAGCTTGATCATTGCCCAGAAAGATCTTTGCCCACATTTTCTCGGATATGATCTTTGCCATCCTGTTTCTGATCTTTGCCCACATTGCTAGAGTTTTACCGAAAACACCAATTTTATCACCACTTTCCACGTTCTCATGTTTTAGAAGTTATTCAGAAATATTCACGTGAAAGTATTGGAATGGGTGGTTCATTCGGTAGCACGTTTGTCTATCGTTCCAAAGGTCACTGGTTTGACTTTTGTCTATCTCACGTTATTTCTTTCGTTCCCCTACGTGCACAGAGTTGACTACTCATACATACATACATACATACACAAACATCCCCCAACAGGATTTTAAATATAAGAAAGATATTAGATGTTCTAACATCATCAATTTGGCTTTTGTAAGTTAGTAGAACGATTATGACTCTGATTTTGGGAGTTTACAGTACACTAGCAAGGCTGCAATGAAGATTTAATTTGGAGGGGTTTATCGGTTTGTAAATGTGTCAGCAGATTTCACAAAACGAAACTCGCAAAGAGAAGTCAATTCTGTGCATGTAGGGGAACGAAAGAAATAGCGTGAAGTGGACAAAAGTCGAACCAGCGACCTTTTGAACGAAAGACAAACGTGTTACCGAATGAACCACCCATACAAACATTTTCAAGTGAATTATTCTGAGTAACCTTCCAGCCATGCTGAGGCGGCGTGAGCCGCCCCAGCAGGCTGGTCTCTTTGAGAAATATGTGCATGCTTATGAAGACGAACTAAGCCTCAATTTGGTTCCTGGATGCAATGTGAGCCAGCTTAGTTCATATTTTGAGTCCCACTGTGATCTGTCCCCGAAGAGTTTCCTACACGTTCACCTATCTATGTGGAATCGTGTTGCGAAATTTTTTTGGACTAATTTATGGTCCTTCAGGTTATTTTATGTTATTTTACCTAAAATTTGCTTCATTGTATTTAATTTTTGTGAATATATCCCATGTGGTAAAATAAACAATTACAAAAAAAACTCGTCTATTATCCCAGGGAGCAACCAAATTGTTTTCAAAGGGGACAACGGTCGTCATTTTTCACGGTGAAGTGGACTTGGATTTGTATATTTTTCATACCGTTTTCACATAATTTTGAAAATACCATTAATAGGCGTTCATAAGGAAATGGGCTCTGTATGATTTGAAGATCTACATAAGAATTTAGGGTCGCAAAGTGCAACTACTTGTCAATTTCCTCTGCGAACAAGGCTTAGTTGGTTACAGAACACTTTTTCCCCATTGAAAACGGAATTTCGAAAAACCAATTGACTTCTGGAACAATTCCTAGAGCTTTCTAGTTCAAAGCCTGGGTACGAGACGACTAAGCCTGAAGGGACAGGGGGTAAAATGGTTGGCAAATCGTTAAAAGAATAACAATTCATTACAAAAACCTATTTATTGTCGGCGCAAAAAAACTGGTGCAGACCGCAAACACGCAATTTTTCCTCACTCTGCGCACCAGGGTCAGCAAATGCGCTCTATTATAAAATAGATCAAAAATATTGTGACCTCTTTCTGTTTTTAGCCGTTAATGTCATCATTTTCTAGGTAAAGATCAAAAATAAATTTAAAACAGCCGAGATCACATTATTTTTGACCCATTTTTTCCGAGTACGCAGAGTGAGGAAAAATTCGGTGCTTGCGGTCTGCACCAGTTTTTTTGCGCTGACAATATCATGGAACCCATTACCATAAAGTTTCAAAAATACTAGTCTGAATTTGAGGCCAAAAAGCAACAAATATCCCTTTGAAAACAATTTGGTTGCTCCCTGGGATAAAAGACGAGTTGGCCCCCAAGATCAACTTGAGATGCCTCCTCCTTTGTTGCCCCCTGGATTATGGGCCTGTTCTTCTTTCAAAGATCATATCTGAGAAAATGTGGGCAAAGATCTTTCTGGGCAATGATCAAGCTCGCGATTTATATGGGCAAAAAGCATGTGGGCAAAGATCAATGTGGGCAGAAGAACTTTTCGGGGCAAAGATCATGTGGGCAAAGATCATTTTCCCTTTCTCATTTCTCTTCGCCCCCTTGGACAACACACTTTTTGCTTTTATCGGGAATTTCCGGCTTCATAAGAAGCCAGCCGAAGAGCTGCCGCCGCAGCTCGACCGGCTGGTGTCAGATAAGCAATGCCCAAGTTCTGTCGGATTTCCGAGTTACATGATAACTGGTATTCCTTCAACAAAACAATATCATATCGATGTTTAAAATGTTTACCTGCTGAACTATACTTTCTGAACATGTGCATTGTGCTACTTCTCCACAGTGTCTTTTCCGTAATTTTAGCAACTGTAATCATAATTGGTTTATATACTAGCTCTAGCAAGAATATAATAGGAAAGAGGAGGACAAACACGAAAATTTTTTCATAGATATATACTCGCCGCACGCATCAGTATGTGCGCTCCACTGCAAAATGGCCGAAATGGAAGAGAAATTTGGAGTTTTCTAGGCCGCGGCCATAGATTTTTCACCGCGAAATTGTCTGAATGGTGGCGCGCATTTCGAGATGGTGGCCGTGGCCTAGAAAACTCCAGTTGTGCAGTGGAGCGCACTTACTGATGCGTGCGGCGAGTATACTCTCCGCGCATTGTCGTTGCCAATGCGCTCTATCGAGCGCGATGCGGTCGAGGCGTGTCGCGAAAATTTATTTGAATTTTTGAAATTTTAGTTTTATTTTGAAACGTTTTTTCTCGATTTTCGTCAATTGTCATCATGAAAAATCAAGAAAAAATGGCTAAAGATCAACAAAAAATTTCGAAAAATCAAAAAATACCCCTCGACCGCATCGCGCTCGGTAGAGGGCATTGGCAACGCACGGCCTCGCAAACACGATGTCTCTGCAAATGCGCCCTAGCGCACTCGACCGCGGCATATTGGCGCGGCGTTCAAAATTTTAAAACTTGGCATCAAGCCAATTTTCGAAAAAACGATTTTTCTCCCGATTGGAAACCTTTTTTCAATTTTTTTTCGGCTTCAAAACATAGTTTGGTGGCTCAAGTTCATTTTATAATCGAGAAAACCGGCAAATTTGAAAGAAATTTAAATAAAAATCGCCAAAAACGATTTCAGTTTGCGCGTGCGACTCGGTGCAAAGGTGGACCAAATTTGCCGCTCCGTATCGCCGCTGCGCAGCCAAATCAATCTCAGCGTTTGAAAATTTTTGTTTTGCATAGGTTTTGCGAGGCCGTGGCAACGGTCATTTACGGAGAGTAACCAGTGTTGGCACCCCAGAGCGAGAAGTGAGACCCGGCAGGTAAATATTATTTTTTCAAATCCAAAATTGACTGCGCAAAAACATCGAGCGAGTGAAAATGTATATATTAATTTTTTATGTCGACATGCAATGTTTTTGAAAAATTCTTGAACAATCAATTGAAAATGTGTTTCTCCACATTTTCATAAAATAGCTTCACAAAAAAACTGATAATTTCGCCAAAAAAAAAAGCTGAACTCGGAAAATATGCGTGATACTAGGCCACGGCCCTTCAGAATAAGGCATAATTTGCTTGCGAAAACGCGTCTAGCCAACTTGGACCACGCCCATTTTTTGGCTTGGCTTGCACGCCGTGAAAATTTGCAGTGAGGGTGATTTAAATATCAAAAAAGTTTTTTCCGGTTAGTTTTTATTGAAGTTTCAGGTTCTTTTCACTATGCAAAATGACTTATTTTTACCAGGGTAACGGGTTTTGGGTTTTGGGTGCCAACACTGGGTATAACTAACCTTTATGAGCACTTTTGTAAACCGACTACACGCCACTGAAGTGTCCTTGTTCGGCAAAATATGCCCAATTATTGATGACAGTTCCAAATTGTGACCTTGCTCTTCTTGTTGCTCATCTTGGTTCATGTTTTGCTTACACAGTTGAAATGATTCCTTCGAGCATTGTTGGTCGCACAACTGAAAACATATTTTATAGCAAGTAGGCGAGCCAACGAACGAGTCACGTCGGGTTTATCTCCACTACACAAGAAAGTCAACGATCCATTTTTTCAGACAATCAGTTAGTAATGATAAAAAAACACGAAGAAGTATATCAGAAATTGGTTTAATAGCAAAACTTTCCTCTCTTCCATATCCGCGGTAAGCCAAAAACACATTCATAGGTAATTTTCTGCCAAAAACCATGTGATACTGCACTGATGCAATCTTAAAGAACGTTAGAGAAAACTATGACTGTAGAAGAAAGAGTTTAAGAGACGATTTCTGAGTGGATCGACCATCGACGTACTACCAATAGTCACACTTTGAAAAAAGTGTTCCGATGGGTCTAATTTTCTATGTGGTGACTACTTGGGATGACATAACAACAAAACCGATTTTATAATTAGGCTCCGCCCCTTTTGAGCATAAGCAAAGTTTTGAAAATTCAAAACAAAAATTTTAGTTTTTGAGATAGCGACGTAAAACTTTTTTCAATGCCAACCAGCCTGCTGGGGCGGCTCACGCCGCCTCAGCATGGCTGGGAGGTTATTCAGAAATATTCACGTTTATCTATCGTTCAAAAGGTCGCTGGTTCGACTTTTGTCTACTTCACGTTGTTTCTTTCGTTCCCCTACATGCACAGAGTTGACTACTCATACACACACACACACACAAACATCCCCCAACAGGATTTTAAATATAAGAAAGATATTGGAAACTTTTTTGCAACTCTTCTCCGTTCGGCTAAAAAACTTGATTTACGGAAAATATTTCAAACGTGGTGAATTTGTGAAAAAAATTTCTATTAGGTGAGACGGCTAATTATTAAAAAAAAGTTCAGAGTATAGACTTTCATTATTTGTCAATGAGCAGCTCTGAATTTGCTGCCTCGCCCCTTTTTTGAGACAATGTTTTTTGGGTGAAAATTGACTCATCTCTTATTTTCCAATTTCAAGATTAGCGTTCTATTTCACAAAAAGTTTTTTTCTGAATTTGTTGCCCCGCACCCTTTTTTGGCGATTTTGATTGAGTGCCCTTTCAGATCCACGGCTGATAAAAATTGCGACTATGCGGGTTTGGTGGTTTTTGACTAAGCTCATTGAATTCCTCGTGTTTGATTCTCTATATAGTCAACAAAATGAAGATGCGACACGAGATGAGGGCGCGAAATCAACCGTGTTGAAAAAATAGGCCCCGCCCCTCGAGTGGACCATGCGCCGCACTTTTTTGATTTCGAAAATTCGGCGATTTCATGAATTTTTCGTGACTTTTTCCTGAATTTTTAAATTGGGAAAACTATTCTCTTGGATTCACTACTAAAAAATCAGAGAAAATTGCTGTCATCACCAAGAAAAGCAATTTTGAAAAACGCCCGCCGAAGCCGTGCAAAAAAGGTGGAGCCTATTTTTTCAAATCGCTGGGTTTCGCGCGCTTGTCTCGTGTCGCATCTTTTTTATTTTTTGACAATAAATCCATCTCAATAACCGGGGGTACACAAAAAGCACCCCTGATATAGAGCCCAGCCCAATTCGTCAAAAAAAAAATTGACCAAATTTTTTAAAAACTTGGAAAATAAGAGATGAGTCAATTTTCACTCAAAAACATTGTCTGAAAAAAGGGGCGGGTAGCAAATTCAGTTGCTTATTTATAAATTATGAAAACCTATACTCTGTACTTTGTTAATTAACCAGCCGTCTCACCTAATTGAAAACATTTTTAAAAATGGAAGTGAACTACAAGGTTATTTTTCATCCAAAAAACATCGTTCCAAAAAAAGGGGCGGGACAGCACATTCAGAATTAACCAATTGTGAATTATGACAGCGTAATTATAAAATCGGTTTTATTGTTATGTCATCCCAAGTAGTCACATAAGTATTATTTATTTCCCGGAGCCAGCGACTCCGTAATAGGGTTCCGAGTCATTGACGAAAAACAGTACTATCGACTTGGAATGAAACCGACGAATTAGTCAATATAGTCAAAGTCGACGTGAGTCGACTAGTCAAGAAAGTCAAGAAAGTCAAAAGAGTCGGATGAGTCAAAAGAGTCATTGTCAGAAAAGTCAAAAAATGGTCAAAAGAGTCATTTTTCAGAGCTAGTCAAAAGAGTCAAAGCTGACTTTGCGTGAAAATTTTCATTTTTTCCATTGAAATAAAATAATTTTTAACTACACGTTGATTGTTGTAGTCATTTTTTGACTCATTTTACTCATCTGACTCTTTTGACTCTTTTGACCTTTCTGACTTCATGGCTTTTTGAAAAATGACTATTTTGACTAACGTGACTAGTCACTCCTTTCGGAAATGTACCAAATTTGACTCAAGCAACTTTAAAAAAATAGTCAAAGTCATGACTTTTCGTGAAATGACTCTTTCGACTCGGAACCCTACTCCGTAAGTCATACCGCTAGCGACTCTCGCAGAGGCGCAGAGTGAGACAGCACAGCAGACCGAGAAAGTACAGAGAAAAAGAGACTAAAGGAGCTTCACCTTCGTTGCGAGGCCCACAGTTGCGATTTGATCTCCAGTCGCTGGCCGCCAGAAATGGATCATTGAAAAAGTGTTCCGATGAGTTTAATTTTCTAAGTGTGACATGGGTAGTCGAAAATCTCAGACATCGTCTCTTAAATGTACAAACGTTAGCTGCTTGTTGATCGGTACATCCAGGAAGTATGAAACACGAAGAGAATTTTCGAACATCGTGACAGATTTGGATTTGACGGGTATCTGTAAACATCATACTACGGATATGTTTTTTGAAGCAAAAAAATTCGAATAAAAATTTCTCAATTGCTTTTGAGAATATCAATAAAAACGCTTCAAGTTCTAAATTATAAAAAATATTTAATACTGCAATAACTTTCAAAATGGCAATTTGGTAAACTGGAAATCTTACACTTCTTTTCTGTTTTGCGTTCCAACGTTGTATTTTCATGTTGAAAACTTCTTGTTTGACGTTTTCGAAACAGTGGTGGGTGAATTGCAGACTGAAATAAATCAAAATAAATAAAACCCGAAAAGTTCTTCTGCCCACATTGATCTTTGCCCACATGCTTTTTGCCCATATAAATCGCGAGCTCGATCATTGCCCACAAAAAAATCGTTGCCCTCATTTTCACGGATATGATTTTTGCCATCCTGTTTCTGATCTCTGCCCACATTGATAGAGTTTCACCGAAAACATCAATTTCATCACCACTTTTAGAATGTTTTTATTGTTCGAATGCAGTATAATATGATATCTTTACTATTACTAACGGACAAATTCTGTGTATTTGTCCGTGTGTCTGTGTGGCGCCAACCCTGGAGAAATCCCCACCCATAGGAATGAGTCCCAATTTTCGGTTACGGCCTTTATTTGGTGCCGCGATGGTGCCAGTCCAAACTAGAAGGCGATAGCTCAAATTTGAAGGGCACTTTACCTGAAAATTTCTGAAAATGGTCTTGCGTGGGTCCCGAAACCGCGTGCACATGTACGCACCTGCGCTGCCCACATCAAGGGTATCGGCACAGGTGAATGGCGGTTGGCCAACGGTGAAGCTTCGCGTTGGCCGTTGAGGTACGAGAGATTTGCCTATTATAGACGCATGGTGTGCGCATCGCGAACGTGCGCCCACAATCGGCGTGCAGTTGGCCAATCGCGAGCGGTTTGAGCCACCATGTGCGCATCGCGAACTTGATAGTGGGCCCATCGCGAAGAAGCGCCCACGATGTGCCTATCGCGGAGATTCTCGTTGGCCAATTGCGAAAAGTCAATTATTGATTTTCGTTGAAAAAAATTTATTGGAAAATCAGGAAAAAATACAATAGAGAGAGAAAAAATTGAACACTTCACGGATCGCGAAGAGTGCGAACGACGGGAAGTGAAAATAGTCAAATGGTTTATTGAAAATCCATGGAAAATCTTGATGAAAATGAACTTCCTGTAGGTTTTTCTTCAAATGGGAAGTCATCGATTGACGAAGTGGTTGAAAAATCACTAAACTATCGACTTTATGTGAATTTTTGTTTTGAACTCGGCCGTCCATTCTCAAGTTTCTATATAAAAGCGATATTTTAGTATTTTTTCAACCACTTCGTCGATTGATGACTTCCCATCTGAAGAAAAACCTACAGGAGGTTTATTTTCATCAAGATTTTTCACGGATTTTCAATAATTTATTTGACTATTTTCACTTCTCGTCGTTCGCACTCTTCGCCATCCATGAAGAGTTCAACGAAATTATCGAATTGTCGATCGATGAGTCCCGAGTCGTTCCTTCCGATTTGCACCGACTCCATGTTTCGAGTTCGTTCGAATTCTGTTTGCAATTGATCTGAAATTTCAGAATTTTTGTAGAAATGTCATGTTTTTTACCGACCTTTTATCATTCCGAGTGAACCTCATCAAAGACTTCGTCGAAAGTCGATGTTTCTGACGATGGTCCCCGTTTTCTTTGCGAAAACACTGAAAATTGGAATTATATGGCGATTTTAAGAAATAGTTTAGAAAAACTTTTTGGATTTTCCATTATTTCTGAAAACACTCACTTCTAAAGCCTGCCAAGTTTATTCGAGCGGATAAAGGCGACCGATCCATTTTTAAATGGCTGAAACATGCTTCGTTATCGAATAAAAACGAGCTATGAAAAAAAACGGAAAATTGACAGAAATCTCTGTGAAAAATAAGAATAAATCTGAAACGAGAGAAAAAACATAGTGAAGAAAAAATTTGACGACTTTCGCGATTGGCCGACGATTGGCCGATGTGCGTTCGCGATGCGCATACGGTCGGCACACGGTAGGCCTATCTGCGACGACCTGCTGGTGGGTCTACAGCGAACTCAAATCTTCGCAATCGGCAAACGATTGGCGAATTGTAGACCTACGCCTACGGTTGGCCAACCGCGAATCACCTGTGGGGGTGGTCCCGGCGGTTACGCTGGCGGATGGTGTGGAGAGGGTCAGGGGTTCGATTCTTTTCGTGTGAAAACGTTTTTGCTTTCTTTGGGAAAAGTGTATTGGGACATTTAGGCGAGTTCCCGGCCCCATAAGAAGCCAGCCGGAGAGCTGCGTTAGCAGCTCGAGCGGCTGGTGTATCTTTAAAAACAAATGAGAACGTTGAAAGTGGTGATCAAATTGATGTTTTCGGTGAAACTCTATCAATGTGGGCAAAGATCAGAAAATGGATGGCAAAGATCATATCTGTGAAAATAAGGGCAAAGATCTTTCTGGACACTGATCAGGCAAATAGGCTCCGCCTACCGAGCGGTCGGCCGACGCCGCAGTGCTGTTTGTGTGGGGACGGTCGGCCTTTTTGAAATTTTGCGCGCTCGCCCGATGTCGCAGGAATTTTTTCACAATAACCAGCCTGCTGGGGCGGCTCACGCCGCCACAGCATGGCTGGGAAGTCATTCAAAAAAATTCACGTGAAAATATTTGTATGAGTGGTTCATTCGGTTGCGTGCTTGCCAATATTGGTATCGTTCAAAAGGTAGCTGGTTCGACTTTTGTCTACTTCACGTTATTTCTTACCTTCCCCTACATGCACATAGTTGACTACCCACACATACATACACAAACATCCACCAACATGATTTTTAATATAAGAAAGATATGCATCGAGCATTACCAAAAATGCTTCACGGAAACAGTTTTCCAATTCTAAATCGTAGCATTTCTGATGGGCGTGCTCTGACAGAATTGTGAATGTTTGAACAACCAGGAAAATTGAACTGGTCGCTACTAACAATCGATTCATCTCCATCCAGCAGCCATGCACTGCAAACTTTTTGAAATGAGTTAAACATTGTGAACAAAACGACACGGAGAGAAAGAACAGGCCCATAATCCAGGGGGCAACAAAGGAGGAGGCATCTCTAGTTGATCTTGGGGAGCAAATTGCCATTAATCCCAGGGGCAACCAAATTTTTTTCAAAGGAGGCATCAACGTTTATTTTTCACAGTGAAGTGAACCAGAAAATTTATATTTTCCATACAGTTTTCTCATAATTTTCAAAATGGCGAAAGTGAACATTAGCCCCCCACTCACATTGGACCCCCCCCCCCCCGCTAGTGGGATATAGCCCTCCAAAGCTGGAGCCTCCCAAAGACAACATTTGAGTTTTCAATTCACTCGGTGGGGAGTTAATGTTCACTCTCGCCCGCAGTGGTGTTTGTGTCTGGACGACCACTCGGGAGGAGGGCCCTATTTCAAATTTCGGACAATTAATTTTGCACTACCAATTTCGCACTACCCTTGATTACCCCATGGTTTTGCACTACCGTCAATTTCGCACTAATATTTTCGATATACCCGTCACTTGTTGTGTTCCAACCACCTTTGAGATTCCCCAACAAGCTAGGCTGAGTTATTCGCGGAAAGCTTGCTTCTCTGGGTTAAAAGCTGAATTTCAATTGTAACATTTTTACCACGAACTAAGCCTATATGGTAGGGGTAGTTTATAGCTGATATTGTGAAAAAAATTCCTGCGACATCGGGCGAGCGTGCGAAAATTTGAATAGGCCCCGCCCACCGAACGGTCGGTCAGTGGTGTTTGTGTGGGGAAACTGATTGACTTTTTGCACTTCTTCCGTTCCATTCGAGAGGAATATGTGTAAAACAAATCACGGTATTATCGTTGTCTGGACCGCTGCATGTTGCGGTGGGCGGAGCCTCGAGAAAACACAGTCGAATGAGTGCCACCGTATCAAATTTAACGTTGAAAACGCGTCGTTTTCGTGGCGGGACCCAGGGTCCGCCCATTGCTCCGCCCACTGCCCCGCCCACCGCAACGTGCAGCGGTTCAGACAACGATAATAGTGCAAAACCAATATGGGAGTAGTGCAAAACCAAATTAGTGGGAGTGCAAAACCAAACGTGAAAAAGTAGTGCAAAACCAGAAAAAAAAACAGATAGTGCAAAACCATGGGGTAGTGCAAAACTGGTAGTGCAAAATTAATTGCCCAAATTTCGCGAAGTCGCAGGAATATTTTTTTACGGGACTTTGACCATTTTTGCGGTTGCGGCACGCGTTTTTAAAAATTTGCGGCACGCGTTTTTAAAGGGGTCTCAGGTAATTTACGGCGGAAACGCCGCTCAAAATGGCAAAACGCCGCACTCGGCGGCGCGAGTGCCGTGTTCACACGGCGCTCGCGCCGGTCCAAGCGGCGTTGCGCCGTTCTGGATGGCGTTTCGCCGGTTCGAGAGCGCCGGTAGCGCGCCGACAGCGCGCCAGATTCTTGCGTGGGACCGATCGCAGAATAAAATAAGCCAGCAATCTTCATAGAACGCTGTGTTTTTACTGATAGTGCCATGAGAACAACATTTTGAACAAGGGAAAAAGGAAATTTATGTTCGCGTATGATTCCTGACTCTGTGACCTCGATTTTTCGCAGAGTTGCAATGCCGTCGCTACGATTAGAATCCCACCGACCCCACCGACCCCGCCGCCCAAGAACCCTAACCCGCGCTGCTATCCACTACACCATCCCTGCCGCGATGTGACAGAGCGGTAGAGTCATCCAAATCATCGCGCGCTTCAAACGAGGTGGCGCTAGGCGTGTGACAGTACTGTCTATGCTAAAATCACTGGGCACCCACAAGTTTCTCGATAACATCTGGGTGCTAAAGTTGAATGTCGACGTATTGTAACGTTCAGTAGCCACTAAGAAGTTAACGGAAATTGAGCTCTGGGGATTGTCAAACATTTACCATCACTTCATGACAGCCGGATGCTTTTAAATTTAGGATTATAGTCCTTCACAAATCGAAGTGATAAGTGAATGAAACATGCCCCATGAGCAAGATATGCGCCGGAATTCGCTTCAGTCAATAAGAACATCTAGGTTCTATTCACGTGACGGTGCCCAAGTAGTTCTTGTCTTCCTAGATCAGTGGCTTCAAGAAGACAACGAAAACACTTTCATGAGGTGCCGATTTACGAGGAAAATTGTAGTCCTCGTGGACAACTTTCATTTTTTTTCTCCTTTTTTTCATAGGAATTTCGCTTGTTTTTTCCGATATTTCTTCTAGTAGTACATTTTTGTACTGTTTTTTTTCTGATTTTCACTGAATAGAACTTTGGAGAACAGAAAAAAATCGTCTGGCATCCCCCTCTTGGGCAATATATACCCCTTTCTGAAGCTAAAGATTTCGAAAAAATGTTTATAATTTATCCAGAAGATCCGGAAATATCAGAAAAGGGACCGGGAAAATCCATTGCGAACTTTTGTACTAAAATCATGACCCGAAAAATGTTTAATAACATTATTTAGTGTTTTGTTTTGCCAAATAAAAAAATTTAGACTAAAAAGAATGGAAAATCAACTAAAAAATGAGCGAAATTCCATTGAAAAAAATAAGAAGAAATACATGAGAGTTGTCCACGAGGACTACAATTCGCCTCGTAAATCAACACCGTTAAAGGAGCCGGACGTCGATTGAGAAGACACTCGCCGATCTCACGCCGCCCTCGTGCTGCTCCAGCGCCGAACTAGTGCCGCGTCTCTGCTCTCGAGGCCCCGGTGGAGTACGGTGGCGCTCGGTGGCGTTTCGCCGAATATAGCGGCAAACCGCCTATTCTATTGGCGAATCGCCGATTCTCTTGGCGTTTCGCCAATGCATGCGGCGATTCGCCGTTTGACGCCACCTACGCCGCACGCACGCCGCTCTCTCGCCGTAAATTACATGAGGTAGTACGCTATTTCTGGATTTTGAATTTTTTTGACATGGATAGGTGCGCCTCGCGGAGCTGATCAGAATATTGTACTGGAGGAGGAGACGAAAATCAGTCTGAAGCGAGATATAGGCTCCCAAAGTGTCGAAAAGGGGCGGGATTTCGTGCTTTTTTGCAACGTGGCAGTCACTTTTCGTGCTTGAAAAAAGACATTTCGTGCACGCGGATAATCATAAAACACGTGACATAGTGTGATTTTTCACACGTGAAGCGCGTGACCTGAGGAATCCAAGTTGGAATAGAGAAAATTGACTACATTGTCTACAAAACGTGACACGATTCATACCATTTTTACGAAATGCTCCATATCCAACTTGGAAAGTTCAATGTCACGTGTTTTATGATTATCCGCGTGCACGAAATGTCTTTTTTCAAGCACGAAAAGTGACTGCCACGTTGCAAAAAAGCACGAAATCCCGCCCCTTTTTGACACTTTGGGAGCCAATATCTCGCTTCAGACTGATTTTCGTCACCCCCTCCAGTACAATATTCTGATCAGCTCCGCGAGGCGCACCTATCCATGTCAAAAAATCCAAAATCCAGAAATAGCGTACTACCCCTTTAAAAATTGATCAGCCGGCTCACGCCGCCTCTGCATGGCTCTGATACGTGGCAGATTCACTGCGAAGTCATTCAGAAATATTCACGTGAAATTATTTGGTTGGTTCATTCGGTAGGATGTTAGTCTATCACTCAAAAGGTCGGTGGTTCGACTTTTGTCCACTTCACGTTATTTCTTCCCCTCTCCTATATGCACAGAATTGGGCAAATTATCCCACACTACCTGATCCCACACTACCTTTTACACAACTCTACCATGATCTCACTCTACCAGTATCTTACACTACCTTTTTTGAAAAGTATCTCACTCTCCCTAATGTTAAATTTTAGGATTTTTCCTATAATTTTTTTATCGATATTACTTCTTCGATACCGTGGATTACGATCTAATTTATGAATAATAATTGTCATCATAATTTTTTAAGGCCAATTCACGTCAAATTTTGGAGTAACCTATTCTTCAGTGAATCTTTACTGGTACCACAATCTGATAGCACTGAATCTGAAAATTCTGAAAAATAAGGAACATTTCCTTATTGCATCCCATAAATGTGGGAGCCATCTGTAGTACGACCTTCTCTGTATAGACCCTTCTCCGATTCTCACATGCCCAATTTCTTGTTTTAAGGGTCATCACCTCTTTTTAAATAAAAAATTTATTTTAAGTTTGAAAAATAACATCGATAAATCAAAAGATAATATAATTTTTCAAAAACACGGAAATGGGGATTACAATTTTGTAAGCCAGTAGCTGCTGGTTCCGACGCGTTGTTCTCCGAATCCTAAATTTTTTTTTGATAATTTCGAGTTTTCATGTTCCATCTTGCGAGAAAACGTTGCAATAAATTCAATTGGTCTAATTTTCAGAGTTTTACATACAGGACTGTCTAATTTCAAAAGAAAATCATTGAAAACGGAAAAAAAATTAGGACAAAACCATAAAATTCAAACGAAAATACGCTTTGGAAGAAGTTACCAAAATTGTGGACTTCGGTTTTTAGTAGTGTGGAATCACTATCACACTGTTCTTTTTATTCGAGGAGTTCAGTTTTTGGTAGTGTAAGATCATCTCTGAGTGATCCCACACTACTAAAAACCGAAGTCCTTCCATTTGGTAACTTCTTACAAAGCGTATTTTAGTTTGAATGTTATGGTTTTTTTCCTAATTTCTTTCCGTTTTCAATGTTTTCCTTTTGAAATTAGACAGTCTTGTTTGAAAAATTCTGAAAATTGGACCAGTTGAATTTATTGCAACGTCTTCTCGCAAAATGAAACATAACATCTCGAAATTATCAAAAAATTTTTAGGATTCGGAGAGCAACGCGTCGGAGCAAGAAGCCACCCGTTTATGAAAGATTGATCCCTATTTCAGTGTTTTTAAAAAATTATTTTATCTTATGATTGATTTATGTTTTTTTTTAATATCAAATAAATATATCGAGTGACCGCCCTTGAAACCAAAAAAAGAAAAGAACCATACAAAAGCGAAACAAAAACATAAAAAGCTGGCTGATTTGGAGAAAAGTGAACTGAAAGAATAGTCCCGCTTACAGATGGCCCCCACATTTATGGGATACAATGAGGAAATGTTCCTTATTTTTCAGAATTTTCAGATTCAGTGCTATCAGATTGTGGTACCAGTGAAGCTTCACTGAAGAATAGGTTAATCCAAAATTTTCCGTGAATTTTCCATAAATTTTCCTTTGACGCGAATTTTCCTTTTCAGCAACATCATAATCCACGGTATCGAAGAAGTAATATCGATAAAAAAATTATAGGAAAAATCCTAAAATTTAACATTAGGGAGAGTGAGATACTTTTCAAAAAAGGTAGTGTAAGATACTGGTAGAGTGAGATCATGGTAGAGTTGTGTAAAAGGTAGTGTGGGATCAGGTAGTGTGGGATAATTTGCCACAGAATTGACTTCTCTTAAACTCACCAAGAAAATCAACTTTTAAAAACGCGCGCCGCAGCGGTGCAAAAAAGGTGGAGCCTATTTTTTGAAATCGTTGGGCCTCGCGCGCTCGTTTTGTGTCGCATCTCTATTTTTTTGACAATAATTCTTTGAGCGTATAGCCCTCTACCCTTTTTAGATGAGAATTTTCCATATAAGTATTTAAAAAGGCACAATGATGATTGCAAAACTTTAAATTGAAAAAAAGGTTTTTGGAATGAAGATAAAACATAGACACATTTTACGTGAATACTGGAAACATACTAGCGCAAACTGAATTTGAATAGGAATTAGTTTATATCATCTTCTACCACGTAGTTTTTCATTTTCGGGGCGTAAAATGAGGGGCAGGATAAAGATAGACTGAGGGATAGAGGAAGCACCAATTTTCGTATGATGGCATTCATTCAAACTGCACAGGGCATTTTCCCGAAAAAAAAGATCGAAAAAGAGGAGGATATGGGAATTTGAGCCGCCGTGAGCCTTCACTTTATTTGAGGGCATCTTTCTTTATACTACTTTCAAACGAATAAATTCTCCGAATATGTTTCTATGTTTAAATTTGGCCAAAATATTTGAAAGATAGCAAAACAACACGTAAAAGAAGCCCTTTCAAAAAATTATTGTACATTGGCCTTTGCGCGTGGTTGTGGATGGGGGCTCAAATTTTTATTGCAAAAAACGAATGAACTTGTTTGTCTTTTTCGTTAATTTTATTTATTTATTTGCTTTTTGAACATTAAAATACAATGGTAAGAATAATAAAAGAAGCAAGGGAAAAATAATCATAGCAAATATGGTAAAATGACCTGAAGAGCCAGATATAGCCCAGTGGTCAAGTTGAGGGAATTAATAAATCAACAAGTAGAGATCCTAAGCGCATCGCAAAGGCAGTGATTTTCTTTGGAAAAAAATTTCGCAGCTCTGTTGAGTTATTATTAACTTTGAATGATAAACCTGAGACAAATGAAGAAATATTATAATTTCACTACTGCATATGGTAAATATAAGTTTTTGACCTTGACTCCGTTTTGGTCCTCCATTCATGACCGTTCGCTAAAATAGATGCACCGAACGCAAAAACCTATTTTAATACAAATACTTATGCGAGCAGAATAAACTGAAGCTACGCACACGCTCAATATCTAACTGCAGACTGATGACAAGCGTTACTCGAAATTAAAGTTCGACACAAATTTTCACACTATCTATCTTTTAGTAGTAAGAACCGCAAAGTCATCATTTCATTAGCAAGATTAAGTGTGGTTTCAATGAAATAGAGAGACAGAGTTTAATTATTTTTGATGTTTTGTAAAACAATTGATATTCGGTAAATTAAAAAAAGTGCCTTTTCTGAAATTGGTATGAAAATATTTTTGAGAACAATGTTGTCAACTATAAGAGGAAAAAGTGTACACGCGTCTAGCTATTCTAAAATAACCGCCTGATTTTGAAAAATTAGCATCATTCCCTAGGGATGATAGCAAAATGTGAAAAGATGTTGTCTCAGTCTTATAAGACTTTTGACGTTGACTGTACATAAGGGTAGCTTCACAAAACTCAGTTTTTCAGCATTTGAAAAACAAATGGGAAGCATTTAAGCATTATTTTTGAATAGACTACAATATAAAGCTTTGCTGCCAGAATATGAGGTCTCCGGAAACCACTGCACGAAATATACTCGTTAGACTTTTCATAAATGCCTTGAATCTGTAATACATATAGGAATAATTAAAACTTCATATGCTGCATTGTAATATAAAAATATAACTGAACAGAAAGTTTATGCTCACGTTTTTTAAATCTCCAGACAAAGAGTCACATTGTTGTTCCTGTAAGAAATTTTTCAGTTTTCAACAAATCTAGAAAACTGGAAAATGTCTTACCTTCTACTATCTTTTTTTCGAATTAGTCAGTAACGCCAAAATTTTGGAAAGTTGCTTGGCTATACCAGCACAAGTGCTATGAGTCTCCGAGATTGGATTACTGGCCAGCGGGATCAGAAAAGCGTTTTCATTGGTCCTTCGTGATAGTTATGAGTAATTCAAACAGTTTTATTCTCGAAAAAAGGTAGCGATGAACTGATGGATCATTAGCCTTCAGAAAATGAGAAAATAGAAATCTGATATGAGTTTTATATGAATTTGATTGCTTACTGTCAAACTTTTGTATACCTTTACTGTTTGCTCACTTTATATTCTGCACGTCAATATCTGATTAAGCCAACAGTTCAATGTCAAACTACGGGATCATATCTGTAGATTATTTTGCAATAGCACCAGCCTGCTGGGGCGGCTCACGCTCACGCCGCCTCAGCATGGCTGGGAAATTATTCAGAAAAATTCACATGAATATGTTTGCATGGGTGGTTCATTCGGTAGCACGTTTGTCAATTGTTCAAAAGGTGGCTGGTTCGACTTTTGTATACTTCACGTTATTTCTTTTGTTCCCCTACATGCACAGAGTTGACAACTCATACATACATATTGTCAGCGCAAAAAAACTAGTTCAGACCGCAAGCGCCGAATTTTTCCTCACTCTGCGTACTCAAAAAAAGGGTCAAAAACATTGTAATCTCGGCTGTTTTTAAATTTATTTTTGATCTTTACCTAGAAAATGATGACATTAACGGCTAAAAACAGGAAGAGATCACAATATTTTTGATCTATTTTATAATAAAGCGCATTTGCTGACCCTGGTACGCAGAGTGAGGAAAAATTGCGTGTTTGCGGTCTGCACCAGTTTTTTTGCGCCGACAATACCATGTATACTTTGGCTCACGCTCAGCCGCGCTCTATGAGCAGGGTATCCACGAGTTGACGGAACGTTGTCAACATAATTTTCATACTAATGAAACAATTAACCCTAGCCCCAGCTATACCTGCGTCGCGAAATACACGTTTGAAAGATGTGCCAAGACTTTCCCTTCAGCCTAACCAGCCTGCTGGGGCGGCTCACGCCGCCTCAGCATGGCTGGGAGGTTATTCAGAAATATTCACGTGAAAATGTTTGTATGGGTGGTTCATTCGGTAGCACGTTTGTCTATCGTTCAAAAGGTCGCTGGTTCGACTTTTGTCTACTTCACGTTATTTCTTTCGTTCCCCTACATGCACAGAGTTGACTACCCACACATATACATACAGAAACATCCCCCAATAGGATTTTAAATATCAAAAAAATATAAGAAAAGTTATTTTTAAGTGTCTATTAGATCATAATTGTGATTTGAAATTCAACATTGTGATTACTTTGTAATCGAATAGTTGAATTGCGGAAAAGTGTGCATACCCCGATTGTGGGCGGGGCCAATTCTGTGAGCGGGGCCAAAGGCGAAAAATATTTGCAAAGTGCGGCACCAGTTTTCATTTTTCAGTAGGAAGTTCGATTTTAAGGTGGTTTTTGTTAATTTTTTGATAACTTCCTTTCATTTTCTTGTATTCTGACAAAAAAAAACGCCTGAAAATAAATAAAAAATTGATAAAATCAATGAAATTTTGATGAAAATGATGACAAAAATTATGTGCGGCGAGGTTGCAGCAAACTGAAACCGCACTTTGCAAATAATTTTTGTCTTCGGCCCCGCCCTCACAATTGGCCACGCATCGGTGTATGCACACTTTTCCGCAATTCAATTTTTTAACAATACGTTAAACAGTAAAAATTGTGCAAAAAATTGGAGAAAGAACTTGCTGTTTGCTTCTTGAATAAGCTGCAAAATAAAACAACGCTTTTTGTTTCAAATTATTTATCAATGAAAATTACAAAAAAACTATATATTTCTGTATAAAATTTCATAGCAGCTATGATGAGAAAAATTATAAACGTGACAATTATGTCTCATTTAAGAATTGTTCTAATTGAGACATCAGCTGCGCTATCTTCGGGTTACTGGTCCTTGAAACACGGTCCTGATCATTTTGATTCAATAAATGTTTGTCATTCAATACTCGTAATGCATTTTTGAACGAATCCGAGTTGATTGATTCTACTGAAAAACAACTATTTTTATAATATGTTTTCTCCTCATCGACATCATTTTGACAAATATGTGGAAATTCTAGAAGTGTAGGCTAAAATTAAAAGTTTTCTTACAGAATGGCTGAAATGGAATGTGAATATTTCCTGCAAGCACTTCTTTGCACATGACACGAATAACTTTCGCAATCGGTTGTGGCTCTATCGAGCATTTATCTGAGGAAATAAACGAACAGACAAGGTACAACGATTGAATAAATGGACGTATGAGGTTTGCGTAAAATTTTAAAATCTCCAACGATTCATCATCGCGAACCTGGAAAATGTCACTTTAAGCCCTTTTGTGAAAATATATACGACGATGGAGTGCTCAAGTTTTTATTGCAATCTTTACTATTACTAACGGACAAATTCTGTGTGTCTGTCGCTGTATCTGTGTGTCGCTAACCCTAGCGCCGTCCCCAGCCATAGGAATGAGCCCAATTTTCGGTTACGGCCCTTATTTGGTGCCGCGGTGATGCCCGTCCAATCTAGAAGTTGATAGCTTTAATTTGAAGGGTACTTTACCTGAAAATTTCTGAAAATGACCCTGCGCGAGGTCCCAAATTCGCGTTCATTTGTACGCACGTACGGAGTCATTTTGAAAGTGTCGGGGTGGTCCCGGGGTAACGCTGGCGGATGGTGTTCAGATGGTCAGGGGTTCGATTCTTTTCGAGTGAAAACATTTTTGCTTTTATTGGGAAAGTGTATTATAAGGACATTTTAGCGAACACTCGGCCTCATAAGAAGCCAGCCGAAGAGCTGCGGCAGCAGCTCGACCGGCTGGTGTTTTATTATGGGCGAGATAAACACTTATTCAGAAAGAGACGATCAGCATTCACGCAAGTTTTTCTTTCTGGTAGTTTTCACGTGAGCTTTTGTTTCAGGAAATCACTGAACGTATTCTGCTAGTACAGAAATATTACAATGTGGGAAGGCACACATCTCAAAAAGTCGGCATTAAGCATAACCGACTCACTCTGATCTTTTCCGAATAGACATCATAGTCTTCGTTTGTTTCATCGACCTCTTCTACAGTCAGCAAGCCGGTAACCGGGTGTAACCAACTATTATTTGACAAAACATTTTTTGAAACATCAGCAATGTTTTCACAAGGACGACAAAACAAAAATTCAAACTGCAGCCAATCACAAAGAAAACATGTATCCGGAATGATAACATCAATTGGAACTGATTCTTCACTAGATCGCGATACAATTATCATTGCTGAAGCAATCTGTTTGATTTTGGTTTTACATTTTTAGTTCACCTATAATGGATTTTACTGAAAATCTCGAAACAACGGAGTTTTTGTTATATGCCATTTGGATGAATGAACTGTGCGTTTCAAATGTGCTGATTGTGATTTCAGATACTAAGATACAATCCTTCAACATTTCGTAACAATAGTTGACAATGGAGCTTCCTGGTGTTTTTTCGGGAACAAATCCAACAACTTCGCCTTCATCGGCAACTATTTCGTTACAAAGCCAAAGACAGTCCTTTTCAAAAGTTTCTCTTGGCACTTTTTGCCGCCATTTTGCAAGCAGTAGACTACACACAACAGATATTGGTGCGATAGAGCACATCATTTGTGCTTCTGGAAAAAATTGTTAATGAATTTCGGTAGTGTTTATTGTCGGCACAAAAAATGAGTGCAGCGGGAGGGGGTCTGCAAAGGCGCTTCATTGGACTTCGACGCTTTTTTCGAGTTTTTCCAGCTTCACTGCATGCAAGAAAAGACGAGGGATAGGCGTGATCCATGATGGCAAGTCCGGCACTGGAAAAACACGAAAAAAGCGTCGAAGTCCAATGGAGCGCGTTTGCAGACCCCCTCCCGCTGTACTCATTTTTTTGCGCCGACAATAGCGCGCTGCCATGGCCTGTGCAAAATGCGTCGATGTTCCCGCGGCCACCCTGTGCTAATTACTGACCGTAAACTACATGAAACCCAATTGCACGAATCATGGAACGATCATCAATTGTTTCGGAGTGACTACGATGCCATGGCACAAGTTCTCGGTAAGAGTAAGATGTGGCTAGTTTTGTCATCCGAATAGGCCGCAAAGTTTGAGAAGACAAGCACATTGTTATTTTAAGCATGTAATCCTAAATATTATTATTGGTTAATTATCAGTTCATCATTCACAATCGAATATATTCACATTTCCTGTCACGTGTTGCGCAGACAATACTTGTCAGATAATTTTCGGTAGCTAGTGGGCATCTATACGGTCGGGCTTGGACTGCTTTTGGGCAGCACTATGGCAGCCAGTGGGCAAGCCACTAGGGGAGGCGGACCATGACCTAATACAAAATATAGCGGTGGTCGGAACCCACAAGTTGTCGGTACACAACTTTATAAACCTCCCGCCGCTTCATCTGCTTTCGGTCTGAAATTGAAGTGAACTCACCGCTCATACCAGTCTGGCTTCGCGCACACTTGCATTTTGATGCATGCAACATGATTTTCGTAATGTTTTTCCGCCCAAAACAAAAATTTGAAATTTTTTAAAGCTTCAAATTCCCGATTTTCTGAAGCTTCACTTCATGAAGTCAGTTTTCACAAATGGGCAGGTTGTGGGCAGAGATGAGGCAGAACTTGGGCATACCTAGCGGTCAGCTGCCCGCAAAAGGGCCGGCTGCCCAGAGAAACAGTCAGTTGCAAAGCAAAACTGCAGGCGGGTCCCAGCCGACATGGCTGCCGTCTTGCTGGGCATCCGGCCCTTTTCGCGGGCAGTTGGCGCAAAATTACCTGACTATCATCATCTTTACTATTACTAACGGACAAATTCTGTGTGTCTGTCGCTGTATCTGTGTGTCGCTAACCCTAGCGCCGTCCCCAGCCATAGGAATGAGCCCAATTTTCGGTTACGGCCCTTATTTGGTGCCGCGGTGATGCCCGTCTAATCTAGAAGTTGATAGCTTTAATTTGAAGGGTACTTTACCTGAAAATTTCTGAAAATGACCCTGCGCGAGGTCCAAATTCGCGTTCATTTGTACGCACGTACGGAGTCATTTTGAAAGTGTCGGGGTGGTCCCGGGGTAACGCTGGCGGATGGTGTTCAGATGGTCAGGGGATCGATTCTTTTCGAGTGAAAACATTTTTGCTTTTATTGGGAAAGTGTATTAGGACATTTTAGCGAACACTCGGCCCCATAAGAGGCCAGCCGAAGAGCTGCGGCAGCAGCTCGACCGGCTGGTACTTATACTATAATTTGCTTCGTTAGTCTGTGGTTCTGTTTGTTCGTTTGTTCGTTTGTTCGTTTGTTCGTTTGTTCGTTTGTTAGTTCGCCGAGGTCAATTCTGTCCGCACTTTTTGAAATTGAGGGAAAATTTGTAGCGAACAAAACTCGAACCAGCGACCTTTTGAATGAGCGACAAACATGTTACCGGATAGACTATCCATGCAACGATTTACACGTGAAAATTTCTGATAGTCATTGCAGAGGGCTCTTATTTCTATTTTCCATTTTTCTATTTCATTTCTTTTAGGTAGAGACGGAGAGAATGTAGAAATGAGCGGAAGTGAGAAAATGAGAGTAGATTGCGAAAGAAAGAGAGAGAGAGAGAGAGAGAGAGAGAGAGAGAGAGAGAGAGAGAGAGAGAGAGAGAGAGAGAGAGAGAGAGAGAGAGAGAGAGAGGAGAGGTAGATAGTAGACGCAGAGCTGGAGCGAGAAAGGTAGCATGTAAGACAAAAAGAGAAAGAGAGAGAGTGTGTGTGTTTGTTAGAGGGCGGGAGACGGAGAAAAGGAAAGAGCCAGGCAGCGACAGAGAGAAGTAGTGCGCGAGAAAGACATAGGAAAAAAGAGAGAGAGAGAGGAGAGGTAGATAGTAGACGCAAAGAGTTAGAAAAAATACGACGAAAGAGACAAGAGATTAGTAGTAGAAGCAGAGAGGTAAAGAGAAATACAACAGGAGATACAAGAGATATTCGCAGCAGACGTAGAGTGAGCAAGATAGCAAAAGGAATGAGGCTGATAGTAGACGCAGAGCTTTAGGGAGAAGGTAGCGTACAAGAGAAAGAATGATAAATTGGGCAAGAGAGACAAAGAGATAAAGAGAGAGCATGCGTTTGTGAGAGGGTGGAGACAGAGAGAAGGAAAGAGCCAGACAGTGACAGAGAGAGAGAGAGGGATGTAAAGATGGAAAGAGGGACTAAGGAGGACAAAGAGAGAAAGAAACACGGAGAGAGATGCCAAGAAAGTAAGAGAAAAAGGGAAAGAAGAGAGAAAAGAGCCACTCATGAACTATAAAACAGACGAAAACAACTGTTTTACAAGACAAAATTACATTTTCTAGGTTACTCATTGGTATTGCCACAAATGTTATGCTGATAACGTTTAGTTCAATGATGAAATTACCAATATTTGAAGCTATTTCTCATCAATTTCTGATATAACCAAGAACTAAATACAAAACTAGGCAAAACGCAGCCGCAGGCTGCGTAACCCAGATCTGTGGAGGCGGCGATAGCCGCCGGAGCAGTCTGGTCATCATACTTATACTATAATTTGCTAGTCTGTTTGTTCGTGTGTTCGTTTGTTAGTTCGCCGGGGTCAATTCTGTCCGCACTTTTTGATATTGGAGGAAAATTTGTAGCGAACAAAACTCGAACCAGCGACCTTTTGAACGACAGACAAACGTGCTACCGAATGAACCACCCATACAAACATTTTCACGTGAATATTTCTGAATAACCTCCCAGCCATGCTGAGGCGGCGTGAGCCGCCCCAGCAGGCTGGTTGTCAAAATAATCGAATTGCGGAAAAGTGTGCATACACCGATTGTGGGCGTGGCCAAATCTGGGAGGCGGGGCCAAAGGCCAAAATTATTTGCAAAGTGCGGCACCAGTTTGCTGCAACCTCGCCGCACATAATTTTTGTCATCATTTTCATCAAAATTGCATAGTTTTTATCAATTTTTTATTTATTTTCAGGTGTTTTTTTTTGTCAGAATGAAAGAAAATGAAAGGAAATTATGAAAAAATTAACGGAAGCCACCTAAAATCGAACTTTCAAAAAAAAAACAAAAAAAAAATGCAAACTGGTGCCGCACTTTGCAAATAATTTTGGCCTTTGGCCCCGCCTCCCAGATTTGGCCACGCCCACAATCGGTGTATGCACACTTTTCCGCAATTCGATTATTTTGACAATATATAAGTATAACAAAAACATACTTTCAAACGGATTGGGCGACCATAATGAACTCTCACTACACCACACTGTTGTGATTCAATGAACCTTTCAAAAATTGCCCGAATAACTCCAAAAACACTTTCTCGAGACTGAAAACAAAAGGTTTTTCACATATTAATGTCAGTCATTGAAAACAACGTTACCTTTGGAATTCCCATCAGTTCGTTGAGAAAAACACCATCGACAACAGCATCATATGTGTAGGAGACAGGAACAAGGTAGCAATCATCAATGAATCCTGCATATTACAATTTTAGGCATGTCATATTTGCCCACATGATTTTTGTCCCTAAAAGTTCTTTTGCCGACATTGTTTTTTGCCACATGCTCTGTGCCCATATAAATCGCGAGCTTGATCATTACCGTCAAAAAGACCTTTGCCTCCAAGATCGTATCCTTGTGACGTCTGTGATCATCACGACTCTCAAAATACGAACTAAGCTGGTTCACGTCGCATCCAGGAACCAATTGAGTTCCCCAGCCAGAGCAAAGATTTTTCTGGGCAATGATCAAGCTTGCGATTTATATAAGCGAAGAGCATGTGGGCAAAAACCAATGTGGGCAAAATAACTTTTCGGGGCAAAGATCGTTTGCCCAATTTTAAAAGTAAGGCAAGTGATAGTTTTTGATTGTTTGGTGTCAAATCGAGAGTTGAAATCTTTATATTTACTATTACTATCTGTGAGTAGCGGACCCTGGAGAAGTCACTAGAAATAGGAATGAGCCCAATTTTCGGTTACGGCCTTTATTTGGCGCCGCGGTGATGCCCGTCAAAACAAGAAGTTGCTAGCTTTAATTTGAACGGTACTTTTTATTATCGTTGTCTGAACCGCTGCACGTTGCGGTGGGCGGGGCCTCGGGAAAACACAGTCCAATGAGTGCAACCGTATCAAATTTAACATTGAAAACTCGTCGTTTTCGTGGCGGGACCCAGGATCCGCCCATTGCTCCGCCCACTGCCCCGCCCACCGCAACGTGCAGCGGTTCAGACAACGATAATATTAATTCATCGGGGTGGCCCCGGCGGTTACGCGGGCGGATGGTGTGCACAGGGTCAGGGGTTCGATTCGTTTCGAGTGAAAGCTTTTTTGCTTTCTTTGGAAAAGGTGTATTGGGACATTTAAGCGGATTTCCAGCCCCAGAAAAAGCCAGCCGAAGAGCTGCGGAGCAGCTCGACCGGCTGGTAGTTTTTAAAGTTTGAAAAAAAACAAACCGTTCTGAACGGCCTCCACAACATTTGATATCAATCCATTTTTTGGGGTCAGAACTTTCCCAAAGCGACTGCGCGTTCCTTCAAGGAAAAATTCAATAGGCATGTTCTTTTTAAGTACTTGTTCGATGTATGAGTGAAGTATGGACCTATATAATTTGTCTGTTCCACGTTTGTCATCCGGATCTATTCGTCTGCGAATGAAGAATGCACCTGTAGCTCTGAGCAACCACCTGAATATGTCAAATGTCTTGTTTTTTATTGATTTCTCTTGTATTAATCGCCAAATTGAAAGTGATTTTTAAAGGGTTCTGATTGTGAGGAAAATTGGCAAACGCAAATATTTTACAGAAATCCAACAATTACCCCAAACCGCTCAAGTTCAGATTGTCTCCAGACGCAATATGAGGCAACTTCAGGCCGAAATGCCAATTGCACCAAGTGATCAGCAAATAATCTAAGTGACTGCGATGAAGTGGCAGATAAACCAATGGAATCCCAGTCTGTACAAAGAACTTATATTTATGAATTCAAAAAATGTTTTACACTAAAAATTAATACAAGTTTTTCCGGCAAACTCCCCAAAGAGTTGGGAATCAACCAGGTCTCAAACGGTGAGAATTCGAAAATTGGTCGACCAACCACAGATTCTGCTATGAAAGGTTCAGTAATTTTCAGTAAAGCTGGTCATAGGTAATGTTTCTTTTCAGATTGTATTATTGTCGGCGCAAAAAAACTGGTGCAGACCGCAAACACGCAATTTTTCCTCACTCTGCGTACCAGGGTCAGCAAACGCTCTCTATTATAAATTGGTCAAAAATATTGTGATCTCTTCCTGTTTTTAGCCGTTAATGTTATCATTTTCTAGGGAAAGATCAAAAATAAATTTTAAAACAGTCGAGAGCACATTATTTTTTGACCAATTTTTTCTAGTACGCAGAGTGAGGAAAAATTCGGTGCTCGCAGTCTGCACCAGTTATGTTTTGTGCTGACAATAATGTCAAATAAATCAAATCTGGACATTATTCAAAAGTTCACCACCACGACAAGCTGACGCGTAGGCTCCGCCTCGAGGTACTTTGACAATATACCTTTTCCGCTGATTGTAGTTGTTTGATTTCGTCAGGGCAAACAAGTAAATTGGACATCAATCTACGGAAAATCTTGTACAAAACATATGAGCAGCACTTGCATATGAATTTGGATATCCTTGCACTGATTTCCGAAAAAAAATTTTCAGCACGTTCTAACTGGATATCCATTTCTTTTTCTTTGAGTGGTCCAGCAAAGTTTTTGACTACATCTCGTAAAGTGTTCTTCACTCGAGACGAGTTCAAGACTTCTTGCTTCACGGTTGGATAATCATGTATCAGAGGCACAGACCAAGAGTACCTAAATTAAATACGACTTTTTTCACTTTCAAAGCGATTTATAAAATACAGTGCTCCACAAAATGATACGGTCAGCGAGATTTTTCGAAAAATCTCGAAAATGGGAAATTTTTAGAAATTGGTTCCAACTGTGAAAATAGTAGAATCAGTTCCAGTTTTACCCTAGAATATCAAAAATCTTGCATGGGGTCATTTGAAAACAAACAGTTGATTTGAGTCGAAAATTGTTTTTTTCCAATCCACAAAATGATACGGTCAATAATTTTTTTCAGATTTTTTCTCGGTTTTGCTAATTTTTTCTTACCAGAATGGTGTGTCTTACATTCCTAACCAACTTTCCAGTCATTATTCGTTGAACCCGACGGCCAGACTCCGAAAAAACGAAAGTTGAGCTCGAAATGGCTGGAGTTGGCTCACAGGTACAAATGTCGGGAGTTTTCAGTTTTTTTTTCGGTTTTATCAGCCAATATGCTTTCAAAATGACCGTTCATGCTAAAAAGAAGTCATCTGGTTGTCCCAGTGTCAAGTCGGACCGAGATGGACAAAATATCATTCGATGAGCTTCAGGCATTACCATAAGTGGCTTGAAAATCATGAGAAAACCGGCCCTTGGCTCCTCAAATGAGATCATCCGGAGTGATTCGAGCAAGAGCAATGTGCTCAAGCACTGTAAGATGCGTCAGGAGCCATTCATAACATTAGATCCTTGATAAAACCGCCTTAATTTGGCCGAAAATTCGGATAAGAATAGCTGGAGTTGTCAAAGCCTCGGTGGCGTACTTCGGATGACGTGTTCAATTCCAAATCATCTTTAGCGATAAGGAAAAGTTTAACGGCGATGTTCTCATTTAATTTGCCAGTAATTAGAACGATTTTCAGAAGAAAAACTTTAATTTTCTTGCTGAAATGTCAATGGTGGTAGGGTGACAGTTTGAGTGGCCGTTGGTTCCATCGGTATTGTGCAATTCTGATTTGTTACGATGTTATGAATGGCTCCTGACGCATCTTACAGTGCTTGAGCACATTGCTCTTGCTCGAATCACTCCGGATGATCTCATTTGAGGAGCCAAGGGCCGGTTTTCTCATGATTTTCAAGCCACTTATGGTAATGCCTGAAGCTCATCGAATGATATTTTGTCCATCTCGGTCCGACTTGATACTGGGACAACCAGATGACTTCTTTTTAGCATGAACGGTCATTTTGAAAGCATATTGGCTGATAAAACCGAAAAAAAAACTGAAAACTCCCGACATTTGTACCTGTGAGCCAACTCCAGCCATTTCGAGCTCAACTTTCGTTTTTTCGGAGTCTGGCCGTCGGGTTCAACGAATAATGACTGGAAAGTTGGTTAGGAATGTAAGACACACCATTCTGGTACTATCCATGTACCCCATGTGATAACGCGCTCCACCGAACGCGATGCGGTCGAGGGGCCCCGCTAAAATTTTTTTGAATTTTCGAACGTTTTGTTTGATCTTTGGCCGTTTTTTCTTGGTTATTGTCATCATGAAAATACAAGAAAAACGGCTGAAGATCAAATAAAAATTTCGAAAATTCAAAACTTTTTTTCGCGGCACGCCTAAACCGCAACGCGTTCGGTGGAGCGCGCTATCACATGGGGTGCATGGACAGTAAGAAAAAATTAGCAAAACCGAGAAAAAATCTGAAAAAAATTATTGACCGTATCATTTTGTGGATTGGAAAAAAACAATTTTCGACTCAAATCAACTGTTTGTTTTCAAATGACCCCATGCAAGATTTTTGATATTCTAGGGTAAAACTGGAACTGATTCTACTATTTTCACAGTTGGAACCAATTTCTAAAAATTTCCCATTTTCGAGATTTTTCGAAAAATCTCGCTGACCGTATCATTTTGTGGAGCACTGTATAATTTGCTTCGTTAGTCTGTGGTTCTGTGTGTTCGTTTGTTAGTTTGCCCGGGGTCAATTCTGTCCGCACTTTCTTTTTTTGCGTGAAACTTTCCTCTGGTATATACATAAACATCCCCCAGCAGGATTTTAAATATAAAAAAGACTAGCTCACTTCGTTCGCTAGTGGGGTTGGGCCGGGCGAGAGCTTTCGAATGAACTAAGTTTCATCGTGATCCGACCACTTTGGGCCGAGTTCTGAGCCTTAGAAGTTTTTGGCTATTTTAGGTGGTTGCGGTGCGGTCGCGTCGCGGCCTCCTCAGCACGCAGAGAAATGGGATAAATTGAAATGAGGACCAGGGTTCTTCTATGTACAGCACCTTTCCAGGCCGCTGTCGCGGCCTGGAAACGCACTCAATGTAGCTCGGCTCCGCCTCGCTGGTTTGGCGCTGCGCGCCAAATAAGTGAGCAGCTGCGCGGCTCACAGGCTCGGCTGCGCCTCGCCCTACTCACCTACCAACATTAAAAGCTTTCGAATGAATCAAGTTGCATCATGATTGGACCATTTTGGGGCGAGTTATGAGCGTTCCAAGTTTTTGCCCACTCAAAGTGGTTGCGGCGCGGTCGCGTCGCGGGCGGGCGGGGAGAGACGCAGAGAAGCGAGAGGAATTTTAAGGGGGGTCATGTTCTTCTTCTGTACTGAGCACCTTCCCAGGCCGCTATCGCGACCTGGAAACGCGCTTAATGTAGCTCGGCTCCGCCTCGCTTGTTTGGCGCTGCGCGCCAAACAGGTGAACCGCTGCGCGGCTCACAGGCTCGGCTGCGCCTCGCTTTGTTCATCTACTAATTGCCAATAGCAGTTGTTATCTAAAAACCTTCCCGGGCGTTAAACGCGACCTGGAAATGCACTTTGGCTCCGGCTCGCATGCTTCGCGCCAAACGGGATTCCCCGTGTGGAATTTTTGCGCGAAAAATGAAAGTGCGGACAGAATTGACCCCGGTCAAACTAACAAACGAACAAATGAACACACAGACTAACGAAGCAAATTATAGTATAAGTATGACCAGCCGGTCGAGCTGCTTCACAGCTCTTCGGCTGGCTTCTTATGGGGCTGGAAATCGGCCTATATGCCCCAACACAGGTTCTTCGCGTGGTGTCCATTATGGGTTGAGAGCCGTCATGAACCCATAATGTGTTCGCAGCGAATATCGGAATTTTAAAATTTCGCAGATGTGCCCATAATGGGAGAGACGAGTTCCAGAAAGTTGCGGCGCAGCGATGCGCGCGCGATGGAACCACAATGGATCCATCGCCGAACGGCACACTCAATTTTCGAATTTCGTTTTTTCACTGAGTTTTTTCCCTATTTTCTCACTTTTCTTATATTTTTTGGTAAACTATTCGCTATTTTTTGTTTTTTGTTTTTTATTTATTTTTATTTAATTTAGTCAATCTTAAACAATGAGGACAGCTCATTCAATCATCAAGCCGATGGAGACAATCGGAAATAGTGCCAAACTGGCTTTTTGCCTTTTCGGAACGATCGACTCGTAAGTTCGAACATTTCTGATTTTTTCATAATTTCTAAAAACTGAAACTAAATAATAATTTTCAGACTTGTTCTACAGTTCGATAATTTTGGACAATCGTCGAACGATTTGAAGAAATTCCACATATCCCCATCTTCTACTCTCCGATGACACTTTCAACAAAGCAAAGTTGTAAAATCTACAAGCAGCCGATCGGTTTAAGAGATCGTCGTGGAGCTCTGCCAAAAAAAACGAATGCTGCAAAGATCTGCCGGTTTTTGGACGTCTCTCAACTCCGAACGTCGAGGAACCGAGAAAATGATGGAAATTTACATCTCGGAGCATTGGAATTTGTTGAGATGTACGTTTTTCTCGACTAGGGCTCAATCTTTTTACTCTCGGAAAAGAAAGAAACGATTTACTAATATTTTTCAGGAAGTTCCTGGTGCTCGTCAACTATTCAACTCCGATAAACGAAACGTGGCAGCAAGACAGCCGACTTCAGAAGTTGGAGCTCTAACCTTTCGGCAGTCAGATGGAGCTTATCAACCATCTCGAATACTACGTGGAGGATTGCACAGGACGTGGAGGATTGCAACTTCAGGCTCCCAGGCCGCTAGTGTAATAACTATTTTCAATTATTCAGTCGGATTTTCTGATTAAATGGGATTTCTCATTCAAAACTCGATGAAAAATTTCGAGAATTCCTTCATAATAGAGAAAAATCGAATTTAATCAGAAAATCAGCACTGAAAATTATCTTCATCTGTTATCTTTCTTTTTTGACAATAAAATTTTTCTTGAAATATACTTTGTTTTAATTATTGGGCCGCTTCAGTAGTAAATAATTCGTGGATGGGAGCATAATGGGCTGAAACAACAGGCCAAAGTCGTTCGCTGATGGGCGCACAATGGGTCCACTATGCGCCGCCGCTCGCGGTGGATCCATTATGGGTGCACATGGTGCGTCATTCCCAGTTCCTATAGCACCCATCCGCGAACGCCCATGCGTCCATCATGGACACCACGCGAAGAACCTGTGAATACACTTTTTCCAACGAAAGCAAAAACGTTTTCGCACGAAAAGAATCGAACCCCTGACCCTCTGCACACCGTCCGCCCACGTAACCGCCGGGACCACCCCTACACACTTGAAAAGGACAGCGCAGGTGCGTACATGTGCACGCGGTTTTGGGCCCCGCGCAGGGTCATTTTCAGAAACTTTCAGGTAAAGTACCCTTCAAATTAAAGCTATCAACTTCTAGTTTGGACGGGCATCACCGCGGCACCAAATAAAGGCCGTAACCGAAAATTGCGCTTATTCCTATGAGTGGGGACTTCTCCAGGGTTAGCGCCACACAGACACACGGACAAATACACAGAATTTGTCCGTTAGTAATAGTAAAGATATTTCACTCACTATCATCTATAAAAAGTTTTTCTTACCTGAAATCACTCAAGAATCGTCGCGGATTACTTGACACACCGTTCAATACATCATAACATTGATCCAGCTGAAAAATTTCTTACTTAGATACTTAGATGTCTGTTGGTTTCGAGCTTGCACAGCGTTTATTAATTTGATTTATTTGCTTGAACACTTTAACACTACCAGCCTGTCGAGCTGCTACGGCAGCTCTTCGGCTGGCTTCTCATGGGGCCGGGAACTTGCCTAATTGTATCAATACACTTTTTCCAAACACAAATCACAAAAATTTTCACCCAAACGGAATCGAACTCCTGACCCTCTGCATACCGTCTGCCAGCGAAACCGCCGGGACCACACCGGCACACTTGAAAAGGGCAGTGCAGAGCATGTGAACGCGGTTTTGGGACCGCGCGCCTGGTCATTTTTTAGAAATTTTCAGGTAAAATCTTTCTTATATTTGAAATCCTGTTGGGGGATGTGTATGTATGTATGTAGGTATGTATTGTCGGCGCAAAAAACTGGTGCAGACCGCAAACACGCAATTTTTCCTCACTCTGCGTACCAGGATCAGTAAACGCGCTTTATTATAAATTGGTCAAAAATATTGTGATCTCTTCCTGTTGGTAGCCGTTAATGTCATCACGGCCTCGCAAAACCTATGCAAAACAAAAATTTTCAAACGCTGAGATTGAATTGGCTGCGCAGCGGCGATACGGAGCGGCAAATTTGGTCCACCTTTGCACCGAGTCGCACGCGCAAACTGAAAACGTTTTTGCCGATTTTTATTTAAATTTCGTTCAAATTTGCCGGTTTTCTCGATTATAAAATAAACTTGAGCCACTAAACTATGTTTTGAAGCCGAAAAAAAAATCTGAAAAACGTTTTCGATTGCGGAGAAAAATCGATTTTTCGAAAATTGGCTTGATGCCAAGTTATAAAATTTTGAACGTCGCGCCAATTTGCCGCGGTCGAGTGCGCTGGGGCGCATTTGCAGAGACATCGTGTTTGCGAGACCGTGGTCATCTTTTTTTTTTCAGGAAAGATCAAAAATAAATTTAAAAACAGCCGAGATCACATTACTTTTGACCCATTTTTTTTCGAGTACGCAGAGTGAGGAAAAATTCCTCAGGTAATTTGCGCCAGCTACCCGCAAAAAGGGCCGGATGCCCAGCAAGACGGCAGCCATGTCGGCTTGCGCCCGCCTGCCGTTTTGCTGGGCAACTGGCCCCTTTTGCGGGCAGCTGGCCGCTGGGTATGCCCATGTTCTGCCTCTTCTCTGCCCAATGGCTGCCCACATCCTGCCCATTTGCTAAAATTGATTTCAGAAAATCGGGAATTTGAAGCTTTAAAAATTTCCAATTCTTGTTTTCGAGGAAAAAACATTACAAAAATCATGTTGCACGCATCGAAATGCAAGTGTGCGCGAGGCCTGATTGGTATGAGCGGTGATTGCACTTCAATTTCAGTCCGAAAGCAGATGAAGCGGCGGGAGGTCTATAAAGTTGTGTATCGACAACTTGTGGGTTCCGACCACCGCTATACTTTGGATTAGGCCATGGTCCGCCTCCCCGAGTGGCTTGACCACTGGCTGCCATAGTGCTGTCCAAAAGCAGCCCAAGCCCGGCCGTATAGATGCCCTGGGCAGATCTGCCCAAAAGACGGGCAGCTGGCCGATTTCGTGGGCAGCTGGCCGCTACGATGCCCACTAGCTGCCAAAAATTACCCGAATTCGGTGCTTGAAGTCTGCACCAGTTTTTTTGCGCTGACAATAAAACCCCACCAACTGTCATGCATTTTTGAATTGAAAGTTATTTTAACAGGTTTAACTAGAACATGAGCAATCCAAAAAAAAAACTCGTTTTAAAAAATTTGTTGAGAACGATTACTTTTGAAAAATCGAGGACGTCAACATAATGGCTTTTTATTCGATGCATTCTACTTGTTTCTGGGAAACAAAAATTGCAGTGACTCTTTGATTGTGATATACAAGTATTCGTGACGTCCATCGCCTGAACAAATATTCAATAGGTTTTCTGACTTGGATCACATATTTATAAGAAAACAACCACTTACGTGATGAATTACACAAGGTTCCTACAAAACGTATGTTGTTATCAAATATCAGTTGTTGAAATGATAGTTCATTTTAAACTCAACCACTCCAAACACCTAAGATTTGCAATCGACGGCACGCACGCTTGCAAATGAAAAAGATCGATATTACTCGAACGCTCGACTACGTTATAGTGACTTTTGCATTCAATTTTAGTTTCATTTTTGTGATAGTGAGAGCATTTGATGATGTGATTGCAAAAGTCATTCAATTCAAACAAAAACAAAGAAACATTCAAGTTAAATCGAATTAGATTCCACAGAAATGCTGGTTGTGACAAATTAGTAAATTTCTGGTATTATCCATTCCCCGCGGCCAGCGACTGGATTTCAAATCGCAGCTATGGGTCTCGCAGCGAACCTCAAGTTCCTTTAATCTCTGTTTTTCTCGACTCTCTGGCGCCTGCGTGCTGTCTCACTTTTCGGCGCTGCGAGAGTCGCGACGTGTCGATTTACGGAGTCGTTTGCTCCGGGGAATGAATAATACAAATTCATGAATTTCTGGGACCAATTGGTGAATTTTCGGTACAAATTCGTGAATTTCTGAGACTAATTGGTAAATCGTTGGCACCAATAGTAAATTTCTGGGGCAAATACTTTTTGACTATGGTATTTATGACTGTAATACTTTTTGACTATACGAACTTTTTGACTCGTTTTATCAATTAGTGTCTTTTGACTATTCTATTTTTTGACTACGAATAGTACTCTTTGACCACAAGCACTCTCCGTACACGGCGGTTGCCAATGCGCTCCACCGAGCGCGATACGGTCGAGGAGTGCCGCGAAAAATGTTTTGAATTTTCGAAAGTTTTGTTTGATCTCCAGAAGTTTTTCTTGTTTTTCGGCAATTGTCATCAGAAAAATACAAGAAAAACGGCTAGAGATCAAATAAAAATTTTGAAAATTCAAAAATTTTTTCGCGGCGCGCCTCGACCGCATCGCGCTCGGTGGAGCGCATTGGCAACCGCCATGTACGTAGAGTAGAACTTTTTTACTATAAGCTGCTTTTTATGCAAGAAGATGAATTACAATTCACGTATCACACGTATCACACGTATCACACGTATCACAAATTAACGAAAAAAAAGAACAACGAGATAAAAATAGGTCCGTGATCATCGTGAAGACGGAAAGTAGGAGGCTCGAGGTTTTCTGAATTTTCAAATTAAACGGTAGTTGTTTTCGTTTTGATTTTGATTAACCTGGCAATACGTGGACGAGTCGATTTCAACAGCTCCTCTTCATCAGAAGTGTCTATCCATGAAAAATGACATTTTCTTTTTGCGGTGACACGAATACTGCTCAAATGTCGATCCGATCGTCTCATTCAATAAAATAGATGTGGAAACATGTTCTCGCGTCGCCGTGCTGTCTCACTCTACTCCTCTGCGAGAGTCACCTGCGGGATTTACGGAGGCGCTCGATCCGGGGAAAGTGTAATATATATTTCGAAATAGTATTTAGAAACATGATCTTTTTTTGGGTATTTGTTGTTTTGTTATTGATTCAGTGCTATATTTTTAAAAACTACAATTTTACTGACACCTGTATTCGGATTTTACAAATCAATACAACAAAGACTATATTATGCAGCTAAACTTCTTTCTGGCTCAATGCATTGTATTCTGCAATTTCGATTTTTTGCACGGAAGTAACTATCTGAAAAATTCAAATTTGACTTATTTGAGAATACGTTGCTCTTGTTACTCTTGAAGTGAAGTCGTAGTCGCCGGGAGTTTCAAAATAATCACCATCCGCGTAGTATTCTTCATCTCTCACGCGATCCCAGACTTTTAGTCTCAGTAGTAATCCTGTGATATAACCTGAGCTAATTGATGCAAGAAGAACAAAAAGAATAGCCAATAGTTGGTTCACTGCTTGATTTTTTTCATTTATAGCTCGTTCTCCATCAGATCCACGATTCATTCCCGGATAGATTATTCCATATCTAAATTTTCAATTCAGAACAAATCAGTCATCAGGCGATGGTCATACTGTTCCGAGTATTGAGATTCTTGATAAATGAACAAGAATGCAACAGATGCGAATCCTGCCAAGAGACCAGGCATTCCATGAAGGTTATGAACTCCGCAGGTGTCATGGATTCCCATTTTTTCGGATAAAAACGGCTGAAAATAACCCATTAAAAATATATATGATAAAATTTAAAACCGTGAGATATTTGTATCCAATCACAGAAATCAAACCAGCAAGAACACCAACGATCATAGCATGGTAGGGTTCTAAAACTACGTTGGCTGTAGTTCCAATTGCAACGCCTCCTGCCAATGTAGAGTTGGCGATGTGAACCATGTCGAATTTTTTCTATTACTAATGTTATTTGCATTCTTGTGTTTTTTAACCTACATGTTTATCAACCATTTGTGATACCAAAAACGTCGTCATTGTACAAGAACAAAGGGACAGGAATGTGTTTGCAACAGCTCTTTGACGAGCGTCATCAGTTCCAGCAACAGCTGCATTGAATGATGGCCAATAAACCCAAAGGAAAATAGCGCCTATCATTGCGAATATGTCCGTATGATAAGTGGATCCTTCGTTCTGATGTCCTCTCTGCTCTTTCTTCCCGTAACCTTTTGCACAGGCTAAGCCAAAATATGCTCCAAAAGCATGAACTACAATCGATCCACCAACGTCATTGATCTGAAAATTTCAAAACTACTTTGCAAAAAATCCTTTTTTGTATGAGCGCATATTATCGCTGTCTAAATCGCTGCAAGTTGCGGTGGGTGGCTGGGAGGCTATTCAGAAATATTCACGTGAAAATGTTTGCCCACAAAAACACCACTGCGGCGTCGGCCAACCGCTTGGTGGGCGGGGGCGTTTTTGGAAATGTTTTTTTGAAATTTCCCGCGCTCGCCCGATGTCGCAAGAATATTTTTTCACAATACATCCATATATACATAAACATCCCCCAACAGGATTTTAAATATAAGAAAAAGATAAGTTAATTTGAACGTTGAACTTACTTTTAAATTGTGAGCACAAATGTGCTCAACGATCAAAGCGACAGGAGTTTCCAGAAATGCCATTATGATGTATTGAGTTGGAGAAAGCTTTCCGAGCATAGCTCCCATTGAAATCAGAATTACAGCAGCAGCGAAATCGGCAGTGAGCAACCTGGAACAAATTCAGTGAACATTTTTAAAAGATTTCACAGTAACAAAACATTATAAAACAAAAATTTATCATAAAAAGTCATCGAATTTATTGAAAAAACAAACTCTTTCAATGAGATGGTGAACGAAAGTCCGTTGTGAGAGGAACTGAAACCGCGCACTATGATTCCCCATTGAATGGTGAAAACAGCAAGAAGCATATTTATAGAAACCGCAGAAAACCCATAACGTTTCAAAAATGTCATGAGAAATCCAAATCCAATGAAAATCATAACATGCGTATCTTGGAACATGGGGTAAACTTTATGCATTGCATCGACATCATTAGGATCATTAGGAGTGTTGTTCGGCAATGCACTCGAATGAAACTTTCCATACAGAGCAAATATGACAAGAAAAACAACCTGAAACTAGTTTCTTTTTTTGTCATCTGTAAGACATACCTGAAATGTTGCTAAAATTATAGTCAACTGATTTTTATGTAGGTTCGATCTCATTATCAAGAATCCTGAAAGATTTCATTTCATACAATGGTCTTATACAAATACACATCATTTTAAGTTATTAAAAAAATGTGATTCAAGCATATTGATTTAATTTCTAGTGAAATTCAGTTCAGAAGATGCGAAAAAAAAATGAGCGACCAATCTTGTTTCTTGGTCTCATTAAATTGATGCTATATGGGCGGGGTTTATTTTTATGAGGTGAGAGGAGGCAACTTGTCGGTACTAAACACAATCAAAACAATATCAATGAAATGTATCAAATTCAGAACAATTGTACAGAGATTTTTACACATTTACCGTTCAGAGACAACGGCTTCTTCTTGTTAACACAATGTAAAACACAAGGATAATATGTATTTTCAATGTATTCCGAATTTCGTCAATCTCACTTCATGTACTAAAAAAACAACTATATTCGCTGTTGTTTGCAATTCACTCGCTTTAGTTTTCATAGCCAATCAAGGCTCTTCAAACTGACGAGATTTTGTTATAAGTGTGGTTAATATCTAATGAGACGACGCTTCCCAATTTTTGTCTTACGTTGTAAGTAAAGGCGGTGTTTGTTTGGCAAATTTTTTTATTAAAAAAATGTATGATTTTGTTAGTTCAGAAGAATACTAATTGCAATTGTAAGCATTTGAGTAGCAGGAAACAATTTAAAATCTTTGCGAACCTTATGAAAACTATTGTGAATTAGTTCAATACTCATGTTTTATGAATAACGTGCTTCGATTTTGTTGGATCACGAAAACGAAAATTGTAATACATTTGTACTGGTTTCTGTTGCGCTCGTTGCGTTTCTGATATTGCTTCTCAATAAAATGACAACTCGGAAACAACATTCCACGTGGTTCCTACTAGATAAGATAGTCTTGCACGATAAGAAACACGCCGTTAAATTTCACCAACATGCGTGACTTTCGCATTGAAAAGATAAAACATGTAGTAGTTTGATCTCAAAAAGATTTCGTCGCCTTTAGAGTTCACAGGAGACGTTTAGATGCAAAATCATTTCTACAAAGTCAAAATATCAATCATACTTACTATCCATGCACCCCATGTGATAGCGCGCTCCACCGAACGCGATGCGGTCGAGGGGCCCCGCTAAAATTTTTTTGAATTTCCGAAAAAAAAAATTGATCTTCGATACGATATAAAACAATAGAGAGGGGTTATATACAGGTGGCGGAGCTCCGGAATCGTGTGGGTGGTGTGGCCGGCGAGCGGTGACGATCCGACGAGCCTGCAAAATAACAACATAGAGATCGTACTGTATGAGGAGACGCAGCGTCTGGTCTCCCTTCCTCCGGTCTTAATAGAAGGCTGGGAGCCTACGATCTGTATCTCTGGAATGTGCTCAAGGGCAAAGTTTAAAGTACCCTTTCCTTCCGGGGAACCTTTACCTCACAATATCAATATCGAGATATGACAACAGAAAATGTTTTGTAGTTACGTCTTTGCGTCCTCGGACCAAGAATTCATTTGAGTGGCCAGAGTGAGTCTTGCCTAAAACATTGCTGACTCATTACTTTATGGCCCCATTCAGACAAATCCATTCCGAGTACGATCGCAGCTGCCTAGGCACTGGACCGAATCCGCTTCATTTTCTGATTGTGGTCAAATGGCAACATTGATTTATTGATTGACTTATTTGTTTCAGTAACGCTACTCAATGCCAGTTTCAATAATTGGGAAGATAATATACAGAAAAAATAAAAAATTAGATAAAATAACCTGTGAGACCTCACTTTTTCGGCAATGTGAGAGTCGACACAGCGATTTGAACTCAACTGGCATATCGTCAGACATGGATAATACAGAAATAGGCAATGTTAACGTAAAAGTGTAATTTTTCTTTATTTGATTTTACCATCACAAAAAAAATATTTATTTATTTATTTATATGTATATCAATCCATAGTCCATGATAGCTCTTTGAAATGAACGGATTTAGCTTGATCAATAATAACTTCATTCATTATTGCTATTTTCTCATCCAAAAACTTATGATATTTAACCAGAATATTCAAATTTGTGCTGAAATATGAAAATTTTCATTTATAATCTAGAAAATGTCCACTTCATAAGAGTGAATCATATTCTATCCTAAAATTTGTAATAAATCTAACCCAAACGCCTCAAATGATTTCAAAAATGCGTCGTTTCTACTGATGGGAGAAACATTTATCGTCATCACTATTACTAACGGACGAATTCTGTGTATGTATCTGTCGGGATCTCTGTGTGTGTGCGACGCTGGAAAATTCCTCAGCCATTGTAATGAGCCCAATTTCGGATACAGAACTCACTTAACCTCGCGACAAACTATAATAGAAATTGATAGCTTTGATTTGAAGAGTTCTTTACCTGAAAATTTCTCAAAATGACCCTGCGCGGGGACCCTAAACCGCGTGCTCATGTACGCACCTGCGCTACCCTGGCCAAGTTGGTGTGGTCCCGGTGGTTAAGTTGGGGTGGTCCCGGTGGTGCAGGCGGTGTGCTGAGGGGTTTTCTTATAATAGGTTCATGCAATGTAATCACGCGATCCATTGAGCCTTACGTAAGAAAGTACATCATGCTGCGAGACGCAGAATTTCAGCCTATCTGTGTCTTGCCGCATTGTGTAATCTCTCATTCTACTGTTCATGCACCCCATGTGGTAGCGCGCTCCACCGAACGCGTTGCGGTTTAGGCGTGCCGCGAAAAAAAGTTTTGAATTTTCGAAAATTTTATTTGATCTTTAGCTGATTTTCTTGTATTTTCATGATCACGGCCTCGCAAACACCATGTCTCTACAAATGCGCCCCAGCGCACTCGACCGTGGCAAATTGGCGCGACGTTCAAAATTTTAAAACTTGACATCAAGCCAAATTTCGAAAAATCAATTTTTCTCCGCAATCGAAAACGTTTTACAAAATTTTCTTGTATTTTCCACGGCCTCGCAAAACCTATGCAAAACAAAAATTTTCAAACGCTGAGATTGAATTGGCTGCGCAGCGGCGATACGGAGCGTCAAATTTGGTCCACCTTTGCACCGAGTCGCACGCGCAAACTGAAAACGTTTTTGGCGATTTTTATTTAAATTTCGTTCAAATTTGCCGGTTTTTTCGATTATAAAATAAACTTGAGCCACTAAACTATGTTTTGAAGCCGAAAAAATTTGAAAAACGTTTTCGATTGCGGAGAAAAATCGATTTTTCGAAAATTGGCTTGATGCCAAGTTTTAAAATTTTGAACGTCGCGCCAATATGCCGCGGTCGAGTGCGCTGGGGCGCATTTGCAGAGACATCGTGTTTGCGAGGCCGTGTTTTCATGATGACAATTGACGAAAAACAAGAAAAAACGGCCAAAGATCAAAAAAAATTTTTCGAAAATTCAAAAAAATTTTAGCGGGGCCCCTCGACCGCATCGCGTTCGGTGGAGCGCGCTAACACATGGGGTGCATGGATAGTATACACAATGGAACCGTTTTTATTGTATCATCCAATTCCGGCGGAGTGATAGTGCGCACAGAAATTGCAAGGAGGCGTGGCCATGGGTCTCGCCACGAAAAACACCGTAGTTTTGTAAATCGGTCCAGCTTTTTGCGTTTTTCTGGCGATTTTTGGGAAAATTTCAAACTCAAAAATTATTTTTCTCAATTTTAGATTTTTATAAGTTGGAAAAACACAAAAAACCTACGAAAAACGAAGAAAATTCGAAAACTACAAAAGTTTTCGTGGCGAGATTTTTGGCCACGCCCACTTGCAATTTCTGGGCGCACTATCATTTCGTCAGAAATGGACAATACGGATAATAAAATCAAAAAATTACTTCAGTTAGAAATTGTTTTTTGTTCTTTGTTCACCAACCATGCAACTGCGGTGTAAAACAAAATACAAAGCAATGTCCACCAGGAGACTTTTGAGCCAGTCGTGCTAAGCAAAAGAGTACTCGAAAAAATTAAAATGAAAACTCCAATTTGAAAGTTCAGCATGATAAGTTGTGGTTTGAGAAGCTGAATTTTCGATTTCTGAAATTTTTGAAGTTTTAATTTGATTTCTGAAAGAGCATACCTTAACAGCAATAATAGAACAGAGCACCGAAAAAAAATGAAACGCATGTATTGAAATCCAGCCAAATATGAACACTTTATACAAAATCCAGTACCGATCCGGTTGTGATTTACGATATGACTAAATATTTTACATTGGAATGGATAGCCAGTGTTGTACAACTAATGCTAGGCGATATATAAAAAGATTTTCATGCCATTCGGTTTTAACTGCGAGCAAAACTCCAGCCGATATGCCTACTATAGAGGTTATCATGGTCAAAATGCTGTGGATGTAAATGCACGTCTGAACAAAATCATAAAATTAAATTGAATCCTTGTTGGAAGCTGAAAAACTGTACCTGCATACGTAAAGAAGGGAATAATGATGTCTTGTTGAAAATAAAACTCATTCCGGAAAATGTCTGATAGAAACGGAATACCTGAATGGACTTATGCTTCTAGCTCTTGTCGATGATGCGAAAACATGCGAAAACCCAAGATAAAAGCATCGATTTTCCCATTTTGAGGCAAATACAAGTATTATCGACGCAAAAAAAGAGTGCACGGTGTCTGCGAAGTAACTGGCGCCAACTTGTACAAAATGGGAAATCGATGCTTTTATCTTGGGTTTTTTGCATTTTTTGACTCGAACATAAAATCAGAAGGCATTAATTGACTATTTCTAACCAAATTTCGTCATTTATTTTATAACACAAGCTGGAAATACTCGAAAAAGGGGCGATGTGCAATGGAGCGCATTTGCAGACCCCCTCCCGTTGCACTCATTTTTTTTTGCGCCGGCACGGCCTCGCAAAACCTATGCAAAACAAACATTTTCAAACGCTGAGACTGAATTGACTGCGCAGCGGCGATACGGAGCGGCAAATTTGGTCCACCTTTGCACCGAGTGCAAAAGTGGACCAAAAATATTACTATTCCAAAATGTTTCCGTTTCTTTCGGACGTTCCAAGGCAAAAAATATCGACGTTCTTTTTCATTGATTTCATTTTATTGACACATTACAATAGTTGAATTTCAACAAAATGCGTTAAAAGTCATAGAGCTGATGATCGTTTTTGAACAGCAGTTGGTGCTGCAGAGATATCCGTCTCAACGAGAGACTGAGAATTCCGATGTAATGCATTAGATCGCATTGAAGTTTCAAGAAGCTACTCAATTTGATCAATCGTCACATATTGTATTTGTTGTGTTAACACTACTATTGTCAAATTAATCAAATGTGGACCTCATTCGAATGTTCATCGCCACGACAACCCGACACACAGGCACCGCCTCCTCGACGATTTTCACGCAATTTTAGATCGTTGAGGAGGCGGAGCCTATGTGTCGGGTTGTTGTGGCGGTGAAATTTTGAAAATATAAACATTTTTATCGATATTAAAACTTCTCAAAACTCGCAAAGAATATCAATCAATTTTTCCATAGTAATCGAAATCCAGTATAAAAACACATTGATATCAAAATTGTATTTTCCGTAACAAATCAGTTATGAAATTATTCAAAAACTGGTTCAAGACACGTTATCCCATCTTCAAGTATTGTTTTGGTTTGTCTTCGTCTTGTTGTAGTAGCGCAAGCATGACTTCTACGGTTTCTTCAAGACCATATTCTGGCCTCCACCCCCAGTCTGCTCGTGCTCGACTGTCATCCAGTGATCTTGGCCATGAATCCGCTGAAACTAGTTTGATTATTCTAAAAACCTGAACATTATTCAGTTTCTAACATGTACGCAATGTATGCACTGAGAATTATTCCAGACTCCAGCGAGAGCGCAAGATAAAAATAGGCGGTTGAATGAGACATACCAATTGCTTGTCGTGTTTGACATATGTTGTAATCGATTTTGAAACTTGGGATAGCTTGTCGAATTACGTTTGCTATTTCTTCGGGTGTGAAAGAAAAACCAGTCACATTGTACGTTCTCTGTTTCAAAATGGTCTCGTCGGCAGACATCAGCTGTACTATTGAAGCCATGCAGTCGGTGTCATACATCATTGGTAAACGAGTATCTGGTCGCAAATAACACGTATGGTGGCCTTTGTGCAAAGCGTCGTAGAATATTTGAATTGCATAGTCTACAATTTTTCATTACTGACAGTTCCATTTTTCCGTTGTCATAGAAAAAGGGTGAAAAATTTACCTGTTGTTCCACCACCAGGTTTCGTAGCGGAAATTATTCCTGGAAACCGCATACTTCTGAAATCAACTCCAAAGCGATGATGATAATATTCGCCCAGTCTCTCAGCATATACCTGACAATTTTTTGAATATAGTGAAATGGTTTTTGTGCAATAACAGATCATGCTGAATATACTCTCCGCACGCGACAGTAAGTGTGCTCAATTGCAAAAACTCGGCCACGACCACAATCTCGAAATTCGCGGCACCATTTAGAAAATTTCGTGGTAAAACTCCGATGACCGTGACCGAGAAAACTCCAGTTGTCTCTTCCATTCCGGTCACTTTGTTTTGGAACGCACTTACTGTCGTGTACAGCGAGTATAACATAAATTGAAACAAGCCTGCTCGCGCAACCTAGCTGCGTATTTTTTCGTTTGATCTACCGTAGGAAACTTTGATCTGCTAGTAAGCCGAAGAAACTATTTTGCTGCGACGGACACCCATCCGTACTCGCGATGAGTGGGCGAATGCGCACAGAATTGTCTACCCACCCATACAGACACAAACCCCATCCCAATTTTAAATATAAGGAAGATGTTCCTTTGGTACCTAAAAACGATACAGATGGCTCCAAAATCATGTGCCATACCATAAAAACATTTTTTTTTATATATTCCAGCAGTTTTTTGAACAAAAATTGTAATTGTTGAATTTCAGAAAATTTGCCATTACAGAGTATTGGGAAAAATTTGAAAATTAAAATTTTTTTTTCAAAAGTCTGCCGGAATGTGTAAAGTAACGGTTTTTGGGTTACGGTACAATGTTTTAGAGTTTTCTGTGTCATAAAAATGCTCGACTACAAAAAAAACAGTTTTATTCGAAAAAATACAGCGTGGACAGTTTCCTCTAGTACCAAACACTTGCCACTACACCACACGGCAATGCCGTTCGACCGCTAATACCAGCGTAAACATGAACGGTGCAGGTCAGCGGACGGGTTACTGTAGCTACATTTAAAAAAACAGACAGATTTCAAACTAAAATTTTCAGCAATTTCTGGGTCTCGTAAGCAGTTTTTGTTGAAAATATTCAATTAATATCTACAGATGTTATATTCGTGCCAAAAAATGCGAAAACCCAAGATAAAAGCATCGATTTTCCCATTTTGAGGCAAATACAAGTATTATCGACGCAAAAAATGAGTGCAGGGTGTCTGCGCAGGAACAGGCGCCAACTTGCTCAAAATGGGCAAATACTCAATGCCTTTCGTTTCAATGTCTTTTTTCTCAATGCCTTTTCGCGCTCATTGCCAATCATTCACAGTGCTCATTGCCTTTTTAAGAGCATTTCAATCACGAGCTAAGCCTGGTTGGCAGGGAAACTTCGTGGGCACTTGAACCGATTGTTTACAATCCGAAAAACTGGAGGCATCTTTAGAAAGAGATTCTTTTCAATTCGGATGGTGGCGTAATTGAGTACTGCCTTCGAAAACCAACTATAAACCAAAATAACTCCCGATCTGCAGTCGTATGAAAGCTGTTACCCCAGTGGACCGAGTAAATGGTACCGGTAGCGCACACTGAGCTCCACAAAATGTTGTATGAGATTACACTACCAACTAGGCTTAGTTCACAATAAAAAGCGTGCTCTTACGAGCAGTATCAAAAGATAGTGTGGAATAACTTGCTGGTGGCTCTTTTCGGACCCGAAATTCAAAAAAAAAAACCTGGATTTAAAGGGGGAGTCCGCTATTTTTGAGATGTCGATTTTTTTTCATGGATCAATTCAGAATTTAATAAGAAGCAAAGTTTTCTACTGACAAAATTCACGAAAATCAACATTAACCGAGATGAGCTCTCAAAGTAGGACAACCTCAAAATAATTGGCTCTTCAAAAGGCAATGAGCGAAAAAAGGCATTGGAAAAGCAAGGCTTTGAGCGCGAAAAGGCAATGAGCATTTCAAAAGGCACTGAGTTTCAAAGGCATTGAGCACGAAAAGGCAGTGAGCACAAAAGGCATTGAGAAAAAAAGGCATTGAAACGAAACGCATTGAGTATTTGCCCATTTTGAGCAAGTTGGCGCCTGTTCAGACACCCGGCACTCATTTCTTTTGCGCCGCGGCGGGGGGGGGGGGGGGGGGGGGGGGGGCGCCGATAATACTTCGTTTCTCTAGGTAGATCTACCCACTTAAAGGTTTCCCGTGTAAATATTATCGTTGTCTGACTTGCTGCACGTTGCGGTGGGCGGGGCAGTGGGCGGAGCTAAAATATCTCGTAGCGAAATAGATAATGTAGGATTAAGGCTGGTTCTATGGTGTAGCGGTTGTCGGATAGACTTGAGAAGTTTATTAGAGAAGTAAAACATAGTTAAATTCACAAATAGAAAGTTATAAAACGAAGTCAAAAGGGGAGTCGGCGCCAAGAGAGGTGAGGCCCAAGCTCCCGTGCCAGTGATAAGACCCCCATTTTATATTGAGTCTTATCACTGACCTGGCGCCAGTGTGAGGTGCCAACATCCCCAACCTTATGGAGAAGCTCGTCCTCGAGCGGTGACAAAAGAGTGGACTTATAAATGCAGGATAAAATAAGAAATCTCATGGAGTCATAAAGTGGATAAAAAAAGAAGTTACTGATTTGTCGACTTGTTGCGAAGGCGAAGGCTGCGTCGAAGAACGGGAGTAGTTGTCTCGCCATGGATGGAGTGACGGCGGGTTGTAGTCGGGAAGTCGTCCGGTCGAGTAGTCGTTGATGGTGGTGAGCATTGGTCTTCGGTTGCGATGGAGTAGAATCGCTTGCAACGACTTTTGTGCACAGTCTCAGTTTTTCCCTTCTGGGTTCTGATTGTCACAGTTGAGTCGGTTTGTGAAATCACCGTAGCCGGTTGTGAAAATTGGTATTCCAGTTTTCCTGCGGTCGGTTTCTTGATGAGCACTTTTTCTCCAATCTTGAAGTTATGGATCTTGCTCTTCGTTTTGGCTTCATGTGCCGCCTTGGTTCTTTCTTGTTCCTTTTCCAAGTTTTTACGAACCATCTCGTGGCATTGTCGTATTCCTTCTTGGATACTTTCCACGAGGTCTTCCTCATCCACGTATGTGGGTCTGGTGGTTTTCAGCATTATATCTGTCGGCGACACCGTCCTCCTCCCAAAAACGATGTATTCGGGGGGGAATTTGGTTCTGGATTGCCATGATGCATTGTAGGCATGTACTACGAGTGGTAGTTTATCATCCCAGTTGAGGAGATTTTTCGGATTTTGTGTTGACAGGGTGAGCATTTCTTCGAGCGTCCTGTTCAATCTTTCGACTGCCCCATTAGTAGCGTGGTGATAGGCTGTCGATATTGAGTGTTTCATCTCCAAGGTTTTGCAAACGGTTTCGTTTGTTTAACCTCTTTTTCTTTTTTTTTCACCTTTTTTTTTCTTGGTTATGGATGGGTGTTCCATACTTCTCTCTTGTTCGAGCCGTTGGCGATATTCCATTTGTCTGGTTGTATCTTTTCCATATCAGCCGTCATTTCGGGTGTGCGCTTTCCGTCTAGTAAGACCATCTTTTACGAGGCCATAGTTTTACGACTAGTACGTTTCCATTATCACCCTTCTGATAAAGTACCGTCTCCCTTGGGACGTTGCACCTTATGCTCTCGTTTTATGGCTCTATTTGCCCGTGATTGGTTACAGCTACCATAGTCTTGCTGTGGAGCTTGTCTTGATTGGGTGTGTGAGTGGGCTTGGGTAGGCTTTTTTTGACTATATTATTTCGTTTAACTCTCTTTTTTTTCGTTTGTGGGTTGAATTCGCGTTCGAATTCCCCATTCCGATTTATAGTTGATACGGGTATATCCTAGGTTTACTCAGTTTTCTGGGCTCATCCGCGTTCGATGATGTTAGAATTTACCGTGGTTTACTAGGATGGCATACAACTCCGTTTTTTCATCAGTATTTCTTCTCTTTTTCTTCTCTGTGTTTTTTTTTATGGATGGAATCCCGTTTTCTTTGTGCACAAGGATTCTTGGGATGTTGTCTTTTCTTTTCAGTTTGTGGAGTGAGTGTTTGTTCAAAGTCGCGATTTCCATATTCATCCTGGAAATCACAGTCGTTTGGGCCCTTGACTGTGGTTTAAGGAATTTCGTGACGTAACGCTTCCAATTCGGAAGTTTTACGACTTTTTGATGACAATTTGTGTCCTCGGCTCCGCCGGGTTGTTCTCATGATTGCATGCTTGCGTCATCCTTGGACTGTCCTCTCGGTAACTTTTTATCTGTGGACCTTCATGTCCCCATTCAAAGTTACAATAAGCTCGAAAGCTGGTGAGGTGTGATGAGGAAAAGAATCAGTAGATTTCTCTACTTGTCGAGCCTGAACCTTTTGGTCACTTCACGTGGCTCTTAAAGAGATCTTTCTCTCATACATCGTAGTCCGATCTGCCTAGTTATCAACTCTGTGATATTTTCTTTGAAGACTTATCTCGCTTCATTTCCGGAATTATGAGAACCTTATTTATTTTTCAATTGTTCTTGGCAGATTTAGCATGAAGTTTCGTGGATTCATTTGTATTTGTATTTCCTAATTGAGCTCATTCGGAAATTCGGTGATCACCTCGCTCTTTTGAACACATTTTTTCACTCATTTCTTTCTGTTTTCATTTTGAGTTCCTTCGAGCCAGTATAGCTTGAAGTTAAGTGGAACCTCCATGTAGGATTAAGGCTGGTTCTATGGTGTAGCGGTTGTCGGATAGACTTGAGAAGTTTATTAGAGAAGTAAAACATAGTTAAATTCACAAATAGAAAGTTATAAAACGAAGTCAAAAGGGGAGTCGGCGCCAAGAGAGGTGAGGCCCAAGCTCCCGTGCCAGTGATAAGACCCCCATTTTATATTGAGTCTTATCACTGACCTGGCGCCAGTGTGAGGTGCCAACAATAAAAAATTGTAGATCAATTTCTGTTTTTCACCGTTTTCCTCACTTTTTTTCAGCATTTTCATGCTTCTAAAAATTAAAAGCAGGGATTTCATTTACGAAACTCCGAAAACTCTGACAAAAAGTGCAAAAAAATGGTGAAAAACAGAAATTGATCTACAATTTTTGATCTATTTCGCTACGAGATATTTTAGCTCCGCCCACTGCCCCGCCCACCGCAACGTGCAGCAAGTCAGACAACGATAATAAAAATGCATTGAAAAAACGCTCCAGCTACTCGAAAATATACTTAGATGTGAAGAGTGGACATTTTCTCAAAAAGTTAAACATTCTCTGTACTTCGAAACATTTCAAAACATATTATAAATTTATGTTATGAGTCGGTAATTTCTCAGTTCTCAGTTCTTTATCAATGTCGGATAAAATTATAATTTCAAAATTCAACTCACTTTACTAACACCATATATGGTTGTCGGGCATTGCACAGTCAAATCAGGAGTGTTATCTCTCGGTGTAGTTGGACCAAACGCACCTATTGTTGATGGAATAAAAACTTTGAGCGCATGTTTTCTGAATTTCATAAATATAACGTGTATATTAAAATATAATATATGTGAAACCAACTGCGCAACTTGAAGAACATTTTCGACTCCTCGACAGTTCACTTCTAGTGCTAACGGTACGTTTGCTTCTCCAATAGCAGAAAGAAGAGCCGAAAAATGAATTATTGTATCAATGTTCTTGTTGACAACAAGTTCTTCGATTGTTGACCGGTTAAGAATATCCAAATAATGATAATCAGCTGAAACTTATGCAGTAATTTTGAATGAATGTCTATCACAAGATCTTCGGAATTGTAACTTCAAAAATTAATTTTCGAATTTGGCAAAGGAATCTTTACTATAACTAACAAAAGAATTCTGTGTATACTCGCCGCACGCATCAGTAAGTGCGCTCTATTGCACAACTGGAGTTTTCTCGGCCACGGCCACCATCTCAAAATACGCGCCACCATTCAGAAAATTTCGCGGTTGAAAGTCGATGACCGCGGCCGAGAAAACTCCAATTTTCTCTTCCATTGGGGCCATTTTGCAATGGAGCTCAGCTATTATCCATTTTTTTTTCTGACTAGATGCCAGTTGAGTTCAAGGAGGCGGGTCTCGCGGCGTCAAAAAAGTGAGGCAGCGCGGCAATGCGAGAGAGTCGAGAAAAACAGAGATTAAAGGAACTTGATGTTCGCTGCGAGACCCACCGCAGCGATTTGAACTCAACTGGCTTCTCGTCAGAAATGCATAATACTGATGCGGCGAGTATATCTGTCGGGATCTCTGTGTGTATGCGACTCTAAAAGAAGCCCCTAAAAATAGGAATGAGTCCAATTTTCGGTTACGACCCTCAGTTGATACCGCGGTAATGCCCGTCCAAACTAGAAGTTGATAGCTTTAATTTAAATGGATAACGCTCGCGGACGGTGTGCAGAGGGTTGGTTCATTTTAGACGAGTTGAGCATTTTATGAAACTTTGTAGAAGTATTTAGTACTGCTCTTCCTGACTTCAAATGTAACTTTTTTTCTCGTTTTCAGTTTCATTCGAATATTGATTTTTGCACCTTTTCCACTACTCTGAGGCTATATTCTCGACATTCGTCTCAAATGACTTCTATTGTGATAAAATCGGTTAGATTTTTGAAAACAAGGAACAACTTACAAACATCATCTGCTGCATCTATTGGAAGTCGCACAATGTCAGTCATAACAACACATTCCGAACCATACATGTACTTCATTATAGAATTGAGTCCTCTTCCTAATTGTCCAAGTGAGCCTGTGATAAGAACACGTGGTGCTTTGAAACGCTGGCTGATGGTTTTAAATTTCAGAAGCGGGTCCATGGGAAGCGGCGAGTAACTCCTCTGCTGGATGCCTGATCTCGCCACATTTCCTATTCTATTGATTTGATTGCAGAACTTCATTTTCACAACGGAAATACGGATGTAGAATGGGAATGGCATATTTTATCTTACTGTCGCCTAATTTGACAAAAATTTCATTTCAACGAAATGGGAGGATCATCTAATTTGTTAAACTACGTCACGAACCGCGCGTGGTCATTCTTCAATCATATTATCACAGCGATGGCATCTGTCACGCTTTCATATCTTTCAATTAGAAAAAACTTGTATTCTATATTAGGGAAAATTTTAATCAACAATTGTCAAAATAATCGAATTGCGGAAAAGTCTGCATGCACCGAACACGGGGTCGCAGGGGGAACATCGGCACAAACTTGGCACCGTGCCAACCTCCGCAATCGCAAAGCACGAGGCCGCAATTCCTTGCGTATCGACTCAACTGTGAGTGGCGATACGGAGTTTAACGGTTTTAATGACAAAATCATCGAAAAATCATCGCTTTTCATGGGATTTTGCGTTTTTAGGCCTTGTGCAATAGAGCGCATTTGCGACGGTGTTCCCGCGGCGACCCCGGTACCGGAATCAATTTTTTGAATATTTATGGGCGGGCCAAAAGCGAAAATTATTTGCAAGTGCCGCGCACTTTCCAGCAAACCTGCGGCGCGGCTTTTTTGTCACCAATTTTCATCGAAATTTCCGATTTCGATGCGTTTTTTAAATGATAGTTCAATGGATTCAACTTATTTTCATTCATTCTGATGAAAAAGACAAAATGAGAAAAAACGATAAAACTGACGGAATTTCAATTCGGCTTACTATTCATTCCTGACGGAGTGATTGTGCGCCCAGAAATTGCAGTGGGGCGTGGCCAAAGATCTCGGCCGAAGAATCATTTTTGAAGTTGAAAATTTTCCAAAAAACGGCAGAAAAACGCGAATCACTATCACTCCGTCGGAAATGGATAATAACTTTACTTCGCACGGCCACGCAAAACCTATGCAAAACAAAAATTTTCAAACGCTGAGATTGAATTGGCTGCGCAGCGGCGATACGGAGCGGCAAATTTGGTCCACCTTTGCACCGAGTCGCACGCGCAAACTGAAAACGGTTTTGCCGATTTTTATTTAAATTTCGTTGAAATTTGCCGGTTTTCTCGATTATAAATTAAACTTAAGCCACTAAACTATGTTTTCAAGTTGAAAAAATTTTGTAAAACGTTTTCGATTGCGGAGAAAAATTGATTTTTCGAAATTTGGCTTGATGTCAAGTTTTAAAATTTTGAACGTCGCGCCAATTTGCCACGGTCGAGTGCGCTGGGGCGCATTTGTAGAGACATGGTGTTTGCGAGGCCGTGATCATGAAAATACAAGAAAATCAGCTAAAGATCAAAAAAAATTTCGAAAATTCAAAAAATTTTTTCGCGGCACGTCTCGACCGCATCGCGCTCGGTGGAGCGCATTGGCAACCTTCGTGTACGGAGAGTACATACACGAACCTACCCCATCCCCATTTTAAATATAAGGAAGATTTCTTCATTTTTGATAGTTTTTCTTACTTTTTCTTGCAATATTATGTTTTTCGACACGATAAGAACCATTTGCTATGTTAGATTCATTGTTTTTCGTTGAAATTATCACTTTTTCTTCTGATAATTGCCAATTTTCGCTAAAAATTCTGAAAAACCCTTTTTCTTGTCATGTTTCATCCCACTTCTTACTATTTTCTTTTATTTAGCTTCTCGGCAGGTCTGAGAAGCTTCTCGTAACCGAAAATCACGCAATTTTTATTGAAATTCCAGATTCCGACGCTAATCGACGAATTCAGCGGTGAACCTCAACAAACGAGAGAAAACGAAGATGTCCGAAGAAAATTCGCATTCAAATATGACGATATATCATGATAAATCATTTTTATTATTAAATAAACGTATTTTCAACCTTTCATTACCACTCTTGTAAAAGGCAATATTACTTCCTCGGCATTCCCTAGTCTTACTTCCAGGAATGAATAATATGAGGTGGGCCCTGTCAAAGTTGAGGAAGACTGTCCATAGTTAATAACCCTATTTTTTGTAAAATCACTCTACTTCGTTAAGCGAACGTGTAGTAAGCTTTCTGATACTTTATTTAAAAATTCAAAGTTGGTGTTCTTTGTTTGAATTATCGTTAGACGTATAGCCTTCGCCATCGTTTTCTTGGTCAATTCCTGGGTTTGTGGCAAGTGGAGTGTAGCTTTGTTTTCTGAAACATAAATTTTTGGTGAGTATTGCCTTATCGACCGAAAATGCCCGGTCGAGCTGCTCCGCAGCTCTTCGGCTGGTTTCTTATGGGGCTGGAAATCCGCTTAAATGTTCCTATACACTTTTTGCCGGGACCACACCCACACACCTGGGCAGGGCAGCGCAGGTGCGTACATGTGCACGCTAGGCTCTGTTAGTTCAGTCACAGAAGCATGCCCACCGCGGTGATTATACTTTCCGTGTTGTCGGCGCAAAAAATGAGTGCAGCGGGAGGGGGTCTGCAAATGCGCTCCATTGGACTCCGACACTTTTTTCGAGTTTTTCCAGCTTGTGTTAAAAAATAAACGACGGATATTGGTTTAAAATAGTCAATTAATGTCTACAGATTTTATATTTTAGGCAAAAAATGCAAAAAACCCGAAGATAAAAGCATCGATTTTCCCATTTTGTGCAAGTTGGCGCCAGTTACTGCGCAGACATCGTGCACTCATTTTTTTGCGCCGACAATACATGGCGGTTGCCAATGCGCTTCACCGAACGCGATGCGGTCGAGGCGTGCCGCGAAAATTTTTTTGAATTTTCGAAATTTTTTTATCTTTAGCCGTTGCTTCTTGTAATTTCATGATGAAAAATGGCAAAACACAAGAAAAAACGGCTAAAGATCCAACAAAACGTTCGAAAATTCAGTAATGAGATGGCTAGGATCATATTTGTAAAAATGGTGGCAAAGATCTTTTGTGGGCAATCATCAAGCTAACCATTTTGTGGGCTAAAAACAATTGGGCAAAGATCATGTAGGCAAAGATAATTTGCCAAAAAATCGGCAATAATTTTGCACTACCACTTTTGTGGCAAATTATTCCACACTACCAAATTTCACTCTACCAAATAATTTCACATTACCTGTATTCTACTCTACCTTGATTTCACACTATGAAACACCTACAATATAGGCTTAGTCAGTGATAGAAAGCTTAAGATTTATCGAAGTTCAGTGCCGAAAAAGTGAGGCAGCACGGCGATACGAGAGAGTCGAGAAAAACAGAGATTAAAGGAACTTGAGGTTCGCTGCGAGACCCACCGCAGCGATTTGAACTCAACTGGCTTCTCGTTAGAAATTCATAATAGAACTCCAAACTTTGTGTTGCTACTCTACTTTAAACCCACAAAAACATGCATTCTCCAACTAACTAAGGTTTTGCACTAGCCCGTGGTTTTGCACTACCTGTTTTTTCCTGATTTTACACTATTTTTTGACGTTTAGTTTTGCATTCCCATTAATTTGGCATTGTACTACTCTCATATTGGTTTTGTACTATTGTCAAAAAAACAAAGATGCGACACGAGGCGAACAGCCCGGCGATTTCAAAAGCCTGACCTTCTTCCACATCTAGCCTCACTGTTTAAATGAATCTGCAGCAGATCAGTCGATGATCGTCGAGTAGTCAATGACCTGAACGTTCACAAATTTATATCAAAGTCGATGAAATTTTCTGGAAGAGCCAGATTAGTTCAAAATAACTGTTATTCAGTCGATGTTTCGCAAGTGCGATCTTTCTCAGCTCAATAAAAAAAACTCACAAACAAATCCAACTAGGTAAAATCACTTCCCAAAAAGTTTTTCTGTATCTTGATGACATCACACAATAGAGGATAAAATTGACAGAAGAATTGACCAAGGAGAGAAGATCCAAAATATCGCCTATGTAAAAGTATAGATATCTTAAATAAACAGTTGTTCATGTTAGTGTTTTATTTTTACTTGTGAACATCGGTTGTGAAAATTGCACACAGTATTGAGATGATTCCTTGTGGAAACTCTGTTATCAAAAATATCAACAATATAACCACAAGCATGAGAGTTGTTCTGTCTGGTGTTCCAGACTTCCTGAAACAGTAAAGCTTCCCGAATTCAAGGGCTACAAGCTTTGCAGCTACTTCTATCTCGAGTACTTTGAGAGTAAACGAGTCATGTAAATTTAAATTACTTTTTCAAAAGTTTTGAATCGGATGATGCGTTTGACGGGACACTTGTGAGTTTCCTTCTGTTTTTCTCTGCATCTCTTATTTTGAACACGAGACCAAATGAAAGATAGATCAACAAAAAACATGGAATTATCTGAAAACCAAACATTGTGAAATTCAGTAACAGCTATTCGTTAGATGCTTACTTTAAAGAGAATACCAATCATCCAGATATTCCATTTGAACAATCTGCAATTGTTAGCAGTTGCTGTTTTGCTGACCATAAAGGTGTAAATAGGCTCGGTGTAATTTGCAGAAAACCCTTCGCAAAGCTTGCTTGGCCGCCAACTGTGACCATCAACTCGAGCTATTTCATGTACCAACATATTTGGAACACAAAGAATGAAAACGAATGCATATATTATCAAGCATAGTTTCCATGCAAACGAAGACCTTTGCCACGGGCTTAACAACACTGTGATGAGTATTCAGTTCTCACAGACCTGTTCAATGCAGTAACTCGGAGAGTCATTCTACGTATGAATGCCATAGCCACGGCAAGCCATAACGATGTTGTGTGCAGAGTTATGCTCAGAACTACATGCCAGAGCAAAAACTGTAACCACGTGTGTGTGAACGTCGGTGTGCTAAAACTGAATAAAATTTCTGATTGTGAGACTTGAATGACATACCAGATATTATTTCTTTTAAGGACGAAATGAACTATATACACCAAGTACGATGCCATAGTTCCTATGTCGCATATAGCAATTGCCGTCAAAATGCAATTCACCGCAGAATTGCGCATGTTTGGTCTTGATAACACCGCAACGTGAAAAAAATTAGTAAAAATCCCAAAAATACATATCAACACACAAACATAACCATGTATAGGTTGATACCATCTGAAAATTTAACAAGAATACCAAGCAGATTGACGTGGCTCGACAAATTTGGCTCTACGAAGACGTGAATTTCCCCGTTATTCTGCATCATTTTTTTTGAGAAATTTTTAGGTTTTCGCATTATTTAGCGGACTACCACTTTGCCATTTGAATAGTTCCCATTTGAATGAAAATAATGTTTTGATCAGGAAGCGTACGAAAATAGTAAAATTTAAAAGTGGACAATTTAAAATTTTTAAAATAGCTGTCCGACTCACCGTTGGAAATGTGCAAGTTTTCTCAAAACCATTTGAGTACTGTTGCTTTCCGTATTGAACAATTTTGCATCGTGCGGACACTCCATATCTAGCGCATACTTGAAATATAAAAGAATTAGCATTGACTATTATCGTTGTCTGAACCGCTGCACGTTGCGGTGGGCGGGGCCTCGGGAAAACACAGTCCAATGAGTGCAACCGTATCAAATTTAACATTGAAAACTCGTCGTTTTCGTGGCGGGACCCAGGATCCGCCCATTGCTCCGCCCACTGCCCCGCCCACCGCAACGTGCAGCGGTTCAGACAACGATAATATTGCCAAAATAATCGAATTGCGGAAAAGTGTGCATACACCGATTGTGGCCGTGGCCATATCTGGGGGCCGGGTCAAAGGCGAAAATTATTTGCAAAGTGCGGCATCAGTTTTCATTTTTCAGTGGAAAGTTCGATTTTAGGTGGTTTGCGTTAATTTTTTCATATTTTCCTATTTTCTTTCATTCTAACAAAAAAACGCCTGAAAATAAATAAAAAATTGATAAAATCAATGAAATTTTGATGAAAATGATGACAAAAGTTATGTGCGGCGAGGTTGCAGCAAGCTGATGCCGCACTTTGCAAATAATTTTTTCCTTCGTCCCCACCCTCAGATTTAGCCACGCCCACAATCGGTGTACGCACACCTTTCCGCAATTCGATTATTTTGACAATATTATCGTTGTCTGAACCGCTGCACGTTGCGGTGGGCGGAGCCTCGGGAAAACACAGTCGAATGAGTGCCACCGTATAAAATTTAACGTTGAAAACGCGTCGTTTTCGTGACGGGACCCAGGATCCGGATATTTCATAATTCCAAAGGCTGGTTTGGCATGCTTGGCAGAACAAGAATTTTAACACTTCCAGAGACCACCTCACTCATTAAAACCAAAAAAGGGCCAAAATGAATTGATTTTAAAAATTGGATTCATGAAACATGGTGCTCGGTATTATGTTTCGCATTATTTTCTAATTATTGTTTCGCGTTTATGTTCGACTGAATATTCAATGTTTTGCGTGCTTAAGAAATTTCGTCAATTAAAATGCATTGTAAGCAGAGATTTCATTTGCCAGTTTCTCTGTTCTCTGACCGATTTTTTCAAATGTTTTGATAAAATAACGAAAAGAAAAATATTCACTACCACTTCATCAAACCGTTCTGAATTTCGATCGATATTAATTTTCGATCGATAATTTCGATCGCGCACGGTACCCATAACTTAAGATAATCCCAGACAACCTAGCTGTGACCCCGAACCCGCACTGTTGCTCGCGCACTTTCCCACTTAACCAACTCCACTCGCGTGTGAGGCGAGTCAAAGTTCGTTGACTAATTTGCTATTTCCACGGCTTTGGAGCTTTTTTCCGTTGCTGAATTCTTGCTACATTCACGCTGCATCCATGCTCTTATTCATTTCTGACGAGACGCCAGTTGAGTTTGAATCTCTGCGGTGGGTCTCGCAGCGGACCGGAACTTCCTTTAATCTCTGTTTTTCTCGACTCTCTCGCACTGCCGTGCCGTTCTCACGTTTTTGGCGTTGCGAGACTCGCCGCAGCAATTTGAACTATACTGGCGTCTCGTCAGAAATGGATAATACATCCTTGTTATATCCTTGCTGTGCGTGTGTAGCAGACCTTGCTGCATCAGAGAACCCCAAGGCTTGCTACACGCACACTTCACATATATTATGCGTTCAAAAAATCCTGTCAGTCGCCCGCAACGATACGATGCTCCGCTGATTCCGCCTAGTGTAGTGCACTATGCGGTATCACCGGAGCTTAATCACCTGGCCTAGTAGGTCACGATGCTTAGCCAGTTGATTTTTGATACAATTTTTTTGAAAATCGGCTTGCTAAACAACATGCACTAGGCGGAATCAGCGGAGCGTCGTTGCGGGCGACTGACAGGATTTTTTGAACGCATAATACTCGCCGCACGCGACAGTAAGTTCGCTCCACTGCACAAATGGAGTTTTCTCGGCCACGGCCACCATTTCGAAATTCGCGCCACCATTCAACTCCATTTCGGTCATTTCACAGTGGAGCGTACTTACTGATGCGTGCGGCGAGTATAGTGAAAAAAACAAAGAATGCCCCTTAACCGCATTTCAAACTACTTTGTATACTCGCCGCACGCATCAGTAAGTGCGCTTCACTGCAACATGACCGAAATAGAAGAGAAAATTGGAGTTTTCTAGGCCGCGGCCATCCTTTTTCACCGCGAAATTTTCTGAATGGTGGCGCGAATTTCGATATGGTGGCCGAGAAAACTCCACTTTGTGCAGTGGCGCGCACTTACTGTCGCGTGCGGCGAGTATATATCAAACACAAGATAATTTGTATAAAGTAAGGACATCCGTAACTGATTCTATAAAAATCAAAACTCAGCCACTCGATTTCAATAAAACCTAATTTTTTAAATTCAGTTTTCATTTCATATTGCCTCGCAGCGACTACCAATTCAAACACGCTTCCTTGAGCGAGGCAATTTTGCTGCTGGTTACTGTATTTGTTCAAAAAATTTTGATTTTTAAAATCGCCAATATCGATCGAAATTCGGTACGGTTTGGTGAAGTGATAGTGAGTATTTTTCTTTTCGTTATTTTATCAAAAATTTGAAAAAATCGGTCACAGAATAGAGAAACTGGCAAATGAAATCTCGACGTACAATGCATTTTAATTGACGACATTTCTTAAGCACGCAAAACATTGAATAATTTGATGAATATTCAGTCGAACGAAACTTATCGGCGCGAAAAGCGATTTAAAAACTGGTAGTGATTGCGATGCCGTGTAAGTTCCCTATTTGCTCATAAAGTAACCCGGGTATCAATTCAAAATGATGAAAAAAATGAAATAAAGAAGAAATAAAATAACGTTGGGCGATGTAAAGAGCCAACCAATTGGTTACCAGCCCGTTCTTTGTCTCTTTTAGATAGAAACAAAATGCAAAGCCTCTCTGCTCAAATTCAATTTGCAGTTCACATAATGTGCGCTCAACAAAACGAAAAAACAAAATGATAGAAAGCGCACACCAGAAGAGCCAAACCTGTGAAAAAGTTTATTTTTCAATTCACTAGCCTAAAAGTTAAAGATGGTCTATAGTTTCTGAATGACCTCGCTAAGATCTCACTACATTATGGAAGCGAGGGGAGCGGTTTTCGCTATGCGAAATACATTTTTGTCACGAAAAATGTATCAGTTGGGACTGAAACCCCTTGAAAATAAGATAACACCATAGAAAAATAGAGAACCTTAATATTTTAGTTAAAAATTCGAAGCAGTGAACGTCTAGATTTGAAATCGTTAATAAAATTATCTCTGTAGCAAGCAATTTTATATACTGAAAAGCTTTCCGCAGCGAAAAAAGAAGCATCCAATAAAAAAGATGCCTGGCACTGGAAAAATAATTCTTTGCATTAATTATCTTCTTGTTAGCAGCAAGTAACAATAATATGTATTTTGCCGTTTTAGCGCACCTTCTCGCCCATCCTCAATTTTCTCATTTTTAAGCCATTCTTTACTATTACTAACAGAAAAATTCTGTGTGTCTGTCGGTGTATCTGTGTGTATGCAACCCTGGAGAAGTCCCCAGAAATAGGAATGAGCCCAATTTTCGGTGCCGCGATAATGCCCGTCCAAACTAGAAGTTGATAGCTTTAATTTGAAGGGTACTTTACCTGAAAATTTCTGAAAATGACCTTGTGCGGGGTCCCAAAACCGCGCACACATGTACGCACCTGCGCTGCCCTTTTCAAGTGTGTCGGGGTGGTCCCGGCGGTTACGCTGGCGGATGGTGTGCAGAGTGTCAGGGGATAGATTCTTTTCGAGTAAAAACGTTTTTGCTTTCTTTGCAAAAAGTGTATTGGGACATTTAGGCTGATTTCCAGCCCCATAAGAAGCCAGCCGAAACGCTGCGAAGCAGCTCGACCGGCTGGTATTAGGTTGTTTTTAACATAAACCAGCCTGCTGGGGCGGCTCACGCCGCCTCAGCATGGCTGTGAGGTTATTCAGAAATATTCACGTGAAAATGTTTGTATGGTGGTTCATTCGGTAGCACGTTTGTCTTTTGTTCAAAAGGTCGCTGGTTCGACTTTTGTCTACTCTACGTTATTTCTTTCCTTCCCCTACATGCACAGAGTTGACTACCCATACACACGCACACATACACAAACATCCCCCAACAGGATTTTAAATATAAGAAAGATAAGTCTTCACTCTTCAAAAATATGTCATTTTTAACATGTTTTAAAAATGGGGAAATGGTCGAAATGCGGCATTTAATGTTGCACTATCATTGACCTTTTCGACCACTGGATTTCGATCACATTTTTAAGGTAGCGCATTTCGACCATTTCCCCTTTTTTGAAAATTGTTTAAATGACACATTTTTCAAGAGTTAAGACTTGTTTATGTTGAAAATAAGCCTTAGAATAGCTTGAAAATTAGAAAATTGAGGATGGGCGAAAAGGTGCGCTAGAACGGCAAAACACATATTATTAGTGACAGCTTCTTCTTTTCTTCTTGTCCAATTTTCACATTCCTTTGTTGTTTTTTTTTGTTTAAAAAGTTGCGCATCGTTGGAAAGCGGTAAATTATAAAAATAAATTATTTATGATAATCCAATATTGTGAGTGCATTTATAAATGAAAAATTATTAAGAATTGTAAGGTTGGAAAAATACAAAACAAGTGACAGGTCCTCTTCTGTATTCACAGAACAGTGGTGACGCTAATACAACATAAGAAAAAGAATGTTTTGAGCAGATGACATTAGTAGTTCTCTCAGGGTATAAAGCGGATGCGGCCGAATAAATTATTTGCTTTGATGTCTTTGGAGAAACAGTGATTTTCTAAATATTGGTTTCATTTTTTGCCAAAAATTTTTTTCTATGTTTACTTTTCTCGGTTTGTGATCATTATTATTACTGTGGTTTTACATTTATATAATTTTATTATGAAAGAATCTTATCATTGTTGATTGCAAAACGAGTACTTGGGCACTGAGCATGTGGAAGGATCAATCTTCGGCAAATTATTCCACACTACCAAATTTCACTCTACCAAATAATTTCACACTACCTGTATCCTACTCTACCTTGATTTCACACTACCGTTTTCATAAAGTGATTTCACACTACAAAGTATTTCACACTACCTTTTGATTTCACTCTACCTTTTTCTTCCTCTCTTCTTTCGGTACCTAAGAAGTTTGAAACACCCTACAAAATAGGCTTAGTCAGTGATAGAAAGCCTTGGATTTATCGACGTTCTATTAGAACTCCAAACTTTGTGGGGATATTCTACTTTAAACCCACAAAAACATGCTTTCTCCAACTAACTAAGCCTAGTTGCTAGGGGTATTTTACAAGGTAGTGTGAAATCATAGAAAAAGGTATACTCGCCGCACGCATCAGTAAGTGTGCTCCATTGCACAACTGGAGTTTTCTCGGCAACGGCCACCATCTCGAAATTCGCGCCACCACTCAGAAAATTTCGCGGTGAAAAATCGATGGCCGCGGCCTAGAAAACTCCAATTTTCTCTTCCATTTCGGTCATTTCACAGTGGAGCGTACTTACTGATGCGTGCGGCGAGTATAGTGTAAAATAAAGGTAGAGTGAAATCACGATATGAAAACGGTAGTGTGAAATCAAGGTAGAGTGAAATTTGGTAGTGTGGAATAATTTGCCTCAATCTTCATATTAATTACTGTCTGACAAATTGCGTCTTGCCGAACCGTGTACTCTCTAACCCCGGGTGCGATGGAGCACGCTATCACAGAGAGATGGAGGCTAATACCTACTGAAACCGCCCAAAATCCGCAGAGTAGATTAAGAGGAAAACGAATTTTTTGAAAAGTTGCATACTTTTTCCATTAGAAGTTTGAGTTGAACGTCGTTGCATTTTTTATTTGAAAGCTTTGATCTTTCTGGCGAAGCTATATTCAATGATACTTTCTTTTCTTCCGTCAATTTTTTCGATTCTCGAGCATTTCTTGGGAGTAAATTCGTTTTTTCTGCTATCACTGAATTGTTTTTATTGTTGAAAGCTATAATTGAACTAGCAGACCACGATAATAATTGTTTACGGCATCTTCAAAATCACCGATTTGTAGTTCTGTTTGTTTTGGCTGAACAGAGACATCGATTTCGGAGAGTGCGGTTTTTCCTAAAAAAGGCGATTGGCTTTCCGATGAGGAGTTCCGTTGCTGATCGAATCCATTTTTTTCTGAATTTTGGGGAATATTTCCTGGGATGAGTTACTGATATTACTGTTTGTAGCAAAATAATCATTAATCTGTAGTTCCTTTGAGGATTGATTGAGTTCATTTCCCATCATCATATCGTCAAAATCTGTCATAGTTGCTTCTTCCGCAAAACCAACATTGTTCGGCATCTTAACATTTTACAATATCATATAAGTTTTACAGATATCTGACATTTGAATTTTTCTGAGAAATCATGTTCCAGGGAGATTGTGTTGTTTCAATAATAGCATTATGTGCATTGACATAAGCAATGTTTCTGCAATAATAAAAATCATTTTACAAAAATTCATTTCCGATAGACTTACAAATCCAAAGGTCCTGATCGAAAAGGGGCCGGTGTCGTGTAAAAACTTGCATACGAGTTGGAATGTGTTAGTGGGGTACCCATTCTATATTGATCGAAAGGTACAGTATGTTGAAGCATGTTTTGTTCTGAGATTTTTATAGAATTATTTTTGTTCATTGAAGGCAAAATTCATTGAACATGAATGATGCGTCAACATATTGTCGGCGCAAAAAAATGAGTGCAGCGGGAGGGGGTCTGCAAATGCGCTCCATTGGACTGCGGCCCTTTTTTCGAGTTTTTTCAGCTTGTGTTATAAAATAAATGACGGAAATTGGTTGAAAATAAATAATTAATGCCTACAGATTTTAAAATCGAGGCAAAAAATGCAAAAAACCCAAGATAAAAGCATAGATTTTCCCATTTTGTGCAAGTTGGCGCCAGTTACTGCGCAGACACCGTGCACTCATTTTTTTTGCGCAGGCAATAGATTATGTGGAATAAAAAAACCATCAGAACAGAGACTGTTCGCGCTTTGAAGAGGCAGTAGGAAAGACGAGGCTAGCTCAAATGTCTCGGAGTACGACGAATTTTACATAACGTTTTTTTACCCCGTTACATAACGTCCCCCATTGATCTGACGCTCTAGAGGTAGTAGGTCCATGATTTGATCTTCCAGAGGCGTGCGCCCGCACACTTTCAGTTTTCACGGCCGTGCACTTTCAGTTTTCATCATCCTCTACATTGTATCGCATTGTGTGTATATTGCTAGTCTTCTTCCCCACGTGGCACTTCGCCACTTACTCTTATATTCTTGTTTCTCTATAAAGTGTTAACTGGTAGTCTCAGTACTAGTGTACTTGTGAACACAACATCTGGCGATCAGGATACGGAACGGATTCGGCAGACCTCAATCAGCAATTTGCGTCCCTCATCGCGGCCTTCACAAGATTGGCCAACAACGGGGGAGCCATCAGCACTCCGACCACCCTGGCAAACGACTCCAGACTGTTCGACTCGATCTCAGCGCGCATCCCTTCAGATTTCTTGTCAGGGTGGGCAATACTGTCTATGTGCGAAGTTTCATCAAATTCGCAACACCTGTCTATTTGTACTTCCCTTGTCAGGAACCACACGATTTGACCTACGAGGTGACCATCTCCAAGCTTACGAAGACATTCAAATCGACGTCGTCTATCTTCCAACGACGACAAGAATTCCTGAGGACCGAGTTCACTGGAGCGTGTTTGGAAGAGTATACTGGAATTGCCATGCGTTGCTTTGCCTCATCAAAATTCGAGAAGATCTCTGATGATGTACTTGTTAACACAACACTAGCAAAGACTCTGATAGCCGTCCACCCCTTGTGTAGCGCACTCTATCGCGCCTCGAGTGAGAGACTGCCTTTATGAATCCATTTAGAACCATCGGCTTTCAAACCTTTGTATCACGTGTGCCGCCCATCCAAGCTTCTTTCTTTATAGTTCAGCGCAGCCATGCCCCGAAAGATTAAAGATGAAAGGAGGAAAATGAATCGACAGCAATGGTGGCCTTGCTTGCAGATGGACTACTACTTGTCTTGTCAAGAATGACCACGGAAAAGCAACCAAAAAGCGGGTAAAAGAATTGAGAACGCCCGAAGAAGCGATGGTGACGACGTCAGTCCGAAACGTTCTATGGCAATACAAGAATGTCATTTTTGAACCGTTGAAATAGCAGGCGAATGAAGGAGACGTGGAATAGTATTGGGTGTCCGCCAGTGCCTGCGCGAGGGTCGCGGAAATAATGAAACACCAGCCGGTCGAGCTGCTGCCGCAGCTCTTCGGCTGGCTTCTTATGGGGCCGAGTCTTCGCTAAAATGTCCTAATACACTTTCCCAATAAAAGCAAAAATGTTTTCACTCGAAAAGAATTGAACCCCTGACCCTCTGCACACTGTCCTCCAGCGTTACCCCCGGGACCACCCCGACACTATCGAAATGACTCCGTACGTGCGTACAAATGAACGCGAATTTGGGACCTCGCGCAGGGCCATTTTCAGAAATTTTCAGGTAAAGTACCCTTCAAATTAAAGCTATCAACTTCTAGATTGGACGGGCATCACCGCGGCACCAAATAAGGGCCGTAACCGAAAATTGGGCTCATTCCTATGGCTGGGGACGGCGCTAGGGTTAGCGACACACAGATACAGCGACAGACACACAGAATTTGTCCGTTAGTAATAGTAAAGATTGTGGTTCCTTCAATTTTCCGACACGAGACAAGTCGATTCATGTAAGATATCAATGTTTTTAAGCAACTATTGTTGGCGCAAAGAACTGGTGCGGACTGCAAACACCGAATTTTTCTTCACTCTGCGTATCGGGGTGTGCAAACACGCTCTATCGTAAAAATGGGTCAAAAACATTGTGATCTCTTCCTGTTTTTAACCGTGAAAGTCGTCAGTTTCTAGGGAAAGATCAAAAATAAATTTAAAAAGAGTCGAGATCACATTATTTGGCAAATACTTTTTGACTATGGTATTTTTGACTGTAGTACTTTTTGACTATTAATACTTTTTGACTATACGAACTTTTTGACTATTTTTATCAATTAGTGCTTTTTGACTATGCTACTTTTTGACTACAAGAGGTACTTTTTGACTACAAGTTGTACTTTTTGACTACGAGTAGTACTTTTTGACTATAAGCTAGTTTTTATGCTAGAAGATGAATTACAATTCACACATATCACCCGTATCACCTGTTTCTTGAAACATGTTTGACTTTTTATGCTCTTTCGTACAAGGAAAAGATTGTCACACTTTTATTACCATTCTCAAAAATTAACAAAAAAAACAGAGCAACGAGATAAAAATAGGTCCATGAACATCGTGAAGACGGAGAGTCGGAGGCCCGAGGTTTCTGAATTTTCATATTGAACGGTATTTTGAGTATAATAGTGATTTTGATTAACCTGGTGTTACGTGGATGAGTCGGTTTCAACAGCTCCTCTTCATCAGAAGTGTTCATCCATGAAAAATGGCGTTTTCTTTTTGCGGTGACACGAATACTACTCAATTGTCGATCCGATCGTCTCACTCAATAAAATAGATGTGGAAACATGCTCGCCGGTCCGGGGTAAAGGGAGGCAGTTAAGAGAAGATGCATTATCAATGCCATACTCCGGGGGTTCTTGTTCTTGTTCTTCTTCATCATCATCTCCCACTCCGATCCATCTAGCCACCCATATTTTGATACCATTTTGCACCTAAATCAATAAAATATATGAATAATTGGAGAAATGGCAATTCAAGTTGAAGAGAAAGAAAAAAAGACAGAAAATAGGCCAAAAAAAGTTTTAAAAATACTTTCGAAACTACTTGTCCGGCAGCGCGCGTTCGCATTATAGTCAAAAAGTACTAATTTCGAAACGCTTCGAAAATTGAGTTAACTCAACCGGTGTGTGAGTTGACTTCGCTGTTGTAAAGAATCTTGGATTTTGACAAAAAATTAAGGATTTTGAAAAAAGTTTTGGAAAAAAAATTTTGGATTTAAAAAAAATTTTGGATTTTGACTTCTGGAACAATCCCTAGTTAGGCCAGAGCTTCCTAGTTGAAAGCCTGGGTCCGAGACAACTAAGCCTGAGTTGGCAGGGGATAAAATGATTAATTTCCAAGTCCACTTGGCTGTGAAAAATGAAGGTTGATGCCCCCTTTGAAAACAATTTGGGATAATAGGCGAGTTGCCATCCAAGATCAACTTGAGATGCCCCTCAAGATCGACCCCCTAGATGCCCCCTAATTTGTTGCCCCCTCTGATTATGGACTCATAATGGAGAATTCTGTTCTCCCACAACATTAACCACGAACAGTTTTCAAAATCCAACATTTTTTTAATCCAACATTTTTTTTAATCCAAAATTTTTTTAATCCAAAATTTTTTTTAAATCCAAAATTTTTTTTCCAAAACTTTTTTCAAAATCCTTAATTTTTTGTCAAAATCCAAGATTCTTTACAACAGCGAAGTCAACTCACACACCGGTTGAGTTAACTCAATTTTCGAAGCGTTTCGAAATTAGTACTTTTTGACTATAATGCGAACGCGCGCTGCCGGACAAGTAGTTTCGAAAGTATTTTTTAAACTTTTTTTGGCCTATTTTCTGTCTTTTTTTCTTTCTCTTCAACTTGAATTGCCATTTCTCCAATTATTCATATATTTTATTGATTTAGGTGCAAAATGGTATCAAAATATGGGTGGCTAGATGGATCGGAGTGGGAGATGATGATGAAGAAGAACAAGAACAAGAACCCCCGGAGTATGGCATTGATAATGCATCTTCTCTTAACTGCCTCCCTTTACCCCGGACCGGCGAGCATGTTTCCACATCTATTTTATTGAGTGAGACGATCGGATCGACAATTGAGTAGTATTCGTGTCACCGCAAAAAGAAAACGCCATTTTTCATGGATGAACACTTCTGATGAAGAGGAGCTGTTGAAACCGACTCATCCACGTAACACCAGGTTAATCAAAATCACTATTATACTCAAAATACCGTTCAATATGAAAATTCAGAAACCTCGGGCCTCCGACTCTCCGTCTTCACGATGTTCATGGACCTATTTTTATCTCGTTGCTCTGTTTTTTTGTTAATTTTTGAGAATGGTAATAAAAGTGTGACAATCTTTTCCTTGTACGAAAGAGCATAAAAAGTCAAACATGTTTCAAGAAACAGGTGATACGGGTGATATGTGTGAATTGTAATTCATCTTCTAGCATAAAAACTAGCTTATAGTCAAAAAGTTCTACTTTGTAGTCAAAAAGTACAACTTGTAGTCAAAAAGTACCTCTTGTAGTCAAAAAGTAGCATAGTCAAAAAGCACTAATTGATAAAAATAGTCAAAAAGTTCGTATAGTCAAAAAGTATTAATAGTCAAAAAGTACTACAGTCAAAAATACCATAGTCAAAAAGTATTTGCCACATTATTTTTGACCCATTTTTTAGAGTATTGTTGGCGCAAAAAACTGGTACAGACCGCAACACCCTATTTTTCCTCACTTTGTGTACCAGGGTCAGCAAACGCGCTCTATTATAAAATGGTCAAAAATATTGTGCTGTCTTCCTGTTTTTAGTCGTTGAAGTCATCATTTTCTAGGGAACGATCAAAAATAAATTTAAAAACATTCGAGATCACATTATTTTTGAACCAATTTTTTCGAGTACGCAAAGTGAGGAAAATTCGGTGTTTGCAGTGTGTACCATTTTTTTGTGCGCCGACGATACACCTTTCTTAGAAAATTCACTGAAATTGCGAAGTTAACAAACCACGAGGTCTATGGCAGGAACAGGAACTCAATGCAAAGAGCGTACATGTCTCAATAGGGGGACAACCAGAAGATCCTGGAACGACCTGTTTTGAGAGACTTTTTTTATTCTCGCCGTTCATTTACGTTTGAATGCAAAACACTTATTAATTGACAAGGGAATTGTCTGATGAGTCGCCGGAGTTCCTCAATCAGACCTACATCATTCGATGCTAAATAACGAGACCAGAACTGTGTTCTATTTTTTTCCCTTTTTGAGCCGAGATATTTTCAATTTTTGAGAGAGAATAGGGGGGCCATGGGGACAATGAGAGAATAGGGGGGCCATGGAGACAATGATGGATCACTACACATTTATCGTTCTCGTCAAGTTTGACGACTGTTTTCAGCAAGTTGTGACTGTTTCTTTACTTTTTTTCGTTTTTTTTTCTGGTATACTGGTTTAATGTATTGATGATGATATGCAACAACTGATCTGTAATTTCCATGTATATGTTTGAAGGTGTATTTATATACATACTATAAAAACATATAATTTAGGATCTGTATGATTTAAAGGGTCCCATGAGAATTGAAGGGTCCAAAGACAATTCGAGAATTTTTTCATATTTTGTACGCCTTAATTTTTTAGAAGCCAATCAGTTATGAAGCATATGGTCCCTGAAAAATCGGCAGTCCTGGAGAGGCACTTTAAGTTGGTCTTTGGGAGAGGGACATCTCAGGATGATCTTGGGGGCATCGGCCCATAATCCAGGGGGGGGGGGCAACAAGGTAGAGGGCATCTAGGGGGCATAACGTTCTTAGGGGGCATCTCTCTCTCTTTATGGTAAGAGGGTCCATGATCAATAGGGTGTTGAAGGTGTTTGTAATGAGATGTCGTTTTTAACGTTTTTCCAATCATTTTTTCCTGCCCTCTCAGGCTTAGTCGTCTCGGACCCAGGCTTTCAACTAGGAAGTTCTGACTTAACTAGGGATTGTTACAATTGACTATGCTTGCAATTGACAAGATTTTTCACTTAACTCACCTCGAAGTTCCTTCTGAATGATACCGATCAGGATCCGAAAGACCGATGTATTTCTGGTACGATCACTAGTTTAGTCAGAACTTCCTAGTTGAAAACCTGGTTCCGAGACGACTAAGCCTGAGAGGGCAGGGAAAAAAAGATTGGAAAAACGTTAAAAACGACATCTCATTGCAAACACCTTCAACGCCCTATTGATCATGGACCCTCTTACCATAAAGTGTCAAAAATTCTGATGTGAACTGCCCCTCTGAAAACAATTATGTTGCCCCCTTGGATAATAGACAAGTTGCCCCCCAAGAACCTTTGCCCCCTGGGATTAGATGCCCCCTAAGAACGTTATGCCCCCTAGATGCCCTCTACTTTGTTGCCCCCCCCCCCCCCCTGGATTATGGGCCGATGCCCCCAAGATCATCCTGAGATGTCCCCCTCCCAAAGACCAACTTAAAGTGCCTCTCCAGGACTGCCGATTTTTCAGGGACCATATGCTTCATAACTGATTGGCTTCTAAAAAATTAAGGCGTACAAAATATGGAACAATTCTCGAATTGTCTTGGGACCCTTCAATTCTCATGGGACCCTTTAAATCAAACAGATCCTAAATTATATGTTTGTATAGTATGTATAGAAATACACCTTCAAACATATACATGGAAATTACAGATCAGTTGTTGCATATAATCATCAATACATTAAACCAGTATACCAAAAAAAAAACGAAAAAAAGTAAAGAAACAGTCACAACTTGCTGAAAACAGTCGTCAAACTTGACGAAAACGATAAATGTGTAGTGATCCATCATTGTCCCCATGCCCCCCCCCCCCCCCCCTATTGTCTTGGGCCCCCCCTATTCCCATTCCCCCCCCCCCCCCCCCCCCCTTATGACTTGGGCCCCCCCCCCCCCCCCCCCCCTATTCACTTGGGCCCCCCCCCCCTTTTTTCTCATGGGTCCCCAATTTTTATTGGGGTTCAAATCAAATATTGTCGGCGCAAAAAAATGAGTGCAGCGGGAGGGGATCTGCAAATGCGCTCCATTGGACTCCGGCCCTTTTTCGAGTTTTTTCAGCTTGTGTTATAAAATAAATGACGGAAATTGGTTGAAAATAAATAATTAATGCCTACAGATTTTATATTCGTGGCAAAAAATGCAGAAAAAACCCAAGATAAAATCATAGATTTTCCAATTTTGTGCAAGTTGGTGTCAGTTCCTGCGCAGACACCGTTTACTCATTTTTTGCGCCGACAATATTTTCAAAACAATCGAGTGTACATACACCGCGCACACCGCTACCGTATACTTTGTGAACGGATCCAAAGCGAAAACTGGTTGCAAAGTGCGGCACCAGTTTCTGCAATCTCATCCCACTTATTTTTCGTCATCGTTTTTCAGTGGAAAAGTCTATTTTAAGGTGGTTTCCAGTGATTTTTTGATAATTTTCTTTTATTTTCTTGTATTCTGACAAATAATGACTGAAAATAAAGGAAAAAATAATGAAATCAATGAAATAAATAATTTTTGTCTTTGGCCCCGCCCACAAATATTCAAAAATTTTGATCTCGGCCGACACCGGTGTATGCACATTTTTCCGCAATTCGATTACTGGCAATACAACCCCGAAACTTTATGACGAGGTTTGTTGTAAAGTGAAAGTAATGACATACCAAATCCAAACTGTTGAAACAAAAAAGCTGTGCTTTCGATGAAAACAATTCGGGTTATTAGGAAAGTGAAATAGATTCGTTTCATTGTTGAACTGAACTGTTTCCGAATTCACTCTGGTTATTATTCCCGAAGTTAGGTAGGAATGATCGTCCAAGTGTAATTATTGAAGTATAATTATTGAAGATTGCCCTCCAATTGAAAAGAAGTTAGTTATACGGATATGAAACTTAAGGGAAATCGTTGCAAACTAGGCAACCTTAGCGAAAACTTTTAAAAAGCTAATTTTTCAACTACTAAATATCAATTATTTATTTTACGTACAACCCCTTTTTCAGCCTATTAGTACTTTTTTTCTTTCATACATTCGCTTTTAGTGAAAACATTATGAAGAAGGCTTCTTCTTTTCTACAATTTGATAAGAAAATTGAATTGGCAGCCATCAAATTTTGGTCTTATCAGAAAGTAGCAATCATTCTCACTGATAATTTAACTCAGTTGTGAAGACTACTAGTAACATGAAACCTATTTCAAGTTTCTGGAGTCATTCCATATTAGCAGTTATTGCAGTTGTTTTAACCAGTGGTATTTGGTTAACGGTTAGTATGCTTTTCATTCATTGTTTACTTCAAAATCAAACAGACATACTTCGTTGCTGTTAATCCCAATATAAATCAACCAATTGTTGAAAAAAACATTTATAACAACGCTTCTTGCAACAATACATCATCTACGTGTAGAAAAGCTTTAACGCCAAGCTGTGCAACTTCCTGCGAGTATAGTTTTATTATGCAATCCGGTGTGTTTAAGTTTACTGAAAATTTCAGATTTGTGATCTGTGAGTCGATACCTTTGGGACTGAAGTTTAACAGATCTTTTCCAATTTTCAATTCAACTACTGACTGTTGGATGAGATTAATGAGTTTTTCTGGCATCGTTTAAACCGGCAGTCATTTTTTTTAATTAAAGATGAAGCTCAAAATGAAATACTTATTGGAAGTTTTTATTGGAGTTTGCTTGTAAAAGATACTGGCGACGGCTATCAAACTGATCCAACCAATACTAGCTCTAATGTGAGTATGTACGATGAGACTTTCGGATGAAGTCTTTTTTAAATGTTATATGTCGTGCGCAAATTGGTTTCACTTTTTCAGGGAGCTCAAGTATACAATACGCTTCTATCTACAGCAGTCGAACGAAACGTTTCCATTCGAATCACACAGACATATGAGAAAGGAGGTTCAACAACCGTTTGAGATTTTTGGGTTTTGCCATGAACCTTTGAGAGTGGTCTGCTAGTGTATCCAGCGGCTTTTTCTGATAGGATCTTTCTTATATTTACTCTCCGTACACGACGGTTGCCAATGCGCTCCACCGAGCGCGATGCTTTCGAGACATGCCGAGAAAAAATTTTTGAATTTTCGAAATTTTTTTTGATCTTCAGCCGATTTTTCTTGTTTTTCGGCAATTCTCATCATGAAAATACAAGAAAAACAGCTAAAGATCAAATTAAAAATTCGAAAATTGAAAAAAATGTTTCGCGGCACGCCTCGACCGCATCGCGCTCGGTGGAGCGCATTGGCAACCGTCGTGTACGGAGAGTAAATTGGGATAGCGTTTGTGTTTGTGTTTATGTGTATATGTGCGTAGTGAATTCTGTGCTCATTTGCTTACTCATCGCAAGCCCGTATGGGTGTCAGCCGCATCAAAATCGTTTCTTCGGCTTACTATTATCCATTCCCGGCGGGATGATAGTGCGCACAGAAATTGCAAGGAGGCGTGGCCATGGGTCTCGCCGCAAACGATACCGTAATTTAGTAAATCGGTCCAGTTTTTTGCGGTTTTCTGGCGATTTTTGGGAAAATTTGAAAAAGTTTTCGTGGCGAGATCTTTGGCCACGGATAATAGCAGATCAACGTGTAGTAATAATGATACTAACCCTGTGAAATGACATGAAATCTATAAATATACATTTTTTACGTACAAACTTTACTAACATAATTTTCCCCAATATAAACTAAAAAATCATCAATTTTCGCATTGGCATTTTTTTTTCAAATTTTTGTATGTCGTTAGTCCACAAAAACGGGATACTCAGCAATTACTTTAATGAAAACGTAAATTCTTAGACAACGCAAGTGAATTATTAACTACAATGGAGTCCAATATCATAGATCTCATAGTCAGAAAATGCCTGCTAAGAAAATTACTCATTCGAAAAAAATTTTTCAGGTTATAGTGAAACAGCTGATTTAATCAAGAATTCACACGGAAAAATTCGTGTCAGAAGTCTGAATTTCAAAAATTGGTACCCTGGAGGGATTCTGCATACGAAATCGTGGTCAGTGGATGGAAAACATTTATACATTGGTTCAGCAAACTTCGATTGGAGATCTCTGACACATGTGAAAGAATTAGGAGTTGCCATTTTCAATTGCCCGTGTGTGGGTAAAGACCTCAAAAACCTTCTCGAAGTTTATTGGAGCATGGGAGCTCCAGGAGCGACGATTCCTCAAACCTGGGATGAGTCTTTTGCAGCGTCTGCTAATCATCAGACCCCGATTAGTGTATATCAACCAACGGGCAGTCAAGCTGTTTACATATCGGTAAAAAAAAAGAAAAATAACTAATCAGAATAAGTTGAGGCTTCTCCACCTGGATTTCAAGCATGTGGGCGAGAAGATGATTTGGCATCGATGATATTATCCATTGATGAAGCAAAGGTAATCTTTCAGAAGCTGTTTATCAAATTAAAAAAAATAAAATGTGAACGACTATTCTTTCTGCCGCTCTCCATATTACTCTCCATGCACCCCATGTGATAGTGCGCTCCATCGAACGCGATGCGGTCGGGGCGTGCCGCGAAATTTTTTCGAATTTTCGAATTTTTGTTTGATCTTTAGCCGTTTTTCTTGTGTTTTGCCATTTGTCGCCACGAAAATACAAGAAAAAACAGCTGAAGTTCAAAAAAAAATTTTCGAAAGTTCAAAAAAATTTCGCGGCACGCCTCGACCGCATCGCGTTCGATGGAGCGCGCTATCACATGGGGTGCATGAAGAGTAATTATTTTCTAAAAAAACATGAAAACCTAAAACCTAAGGGATAGTAAACAACGCTGATAACTCTGGGGTAGCTGTAAAACTTCGGAAATTAATTTCCTCGATAATCAGAAAATTAAGGACTACGTGTACTTAGCTGTCATGGATTATGCTCCTTCCACGTTATACTTTGAAAACAGCAATAAATGGAGACCGGAACTAGATAATGCTATAAGAAGAGCGGCTTTCGAGAGAGCAGTGCAAATTCGGTTCATGATATCTCTATGGCCACACACTTTCAATGAAACTTACGGCTACATGTACTCATTACAGGATATTTCAAAAAACCTACCTTGCATAGAGTATCGAAACAGTAAGCTAGATTGATTTTTTTTATCTAAGTATATATTGAATTTTTAACTGTGTAATGTTTCGGAATTGTATAAGAACGCATTTTTTTGTTCCACTGTTTTAAAGTTCTTGAACTTTGAACCAATACGGAAACTTGCATGTTCAGATATGTGCACAAAAAAAGGATCCATTGAAATTCGATTCATTGAAGTTCCAACTTTACAATATGGTCAAATACCGTATGCTCGAGTATACCACAACAAGTATTTTGTAACAGAAAGCACTGCTTACATCGGTATGTTTTTTTTTTTTTTGAAAATTTATTTTGCTCTCTACGAAAAATAAGCCCTGTTGCAAAAAATAAACGCTTAAGGCACATCCAACTGGTCATCTGATTACTGGCAGTACACTGCTGGCATTGGAATCACCATCCGTGCAGATGACTCTACATCTCAATCTGTCCTTGTTCAACAGTTTACTTCTATTTTCGAACGCGACTGGACTTCTTCATACGCTTTTCCACTCACTAACTTTTCAATTCCTGGGAAATAAAGTGTAGAATACCATGATTTCGTGCTTCGTTAATTTTTGGTAAATGTAGCATGAAATGTTTCAGTTGAAATAAACATTACTAACCTGGCCTATTTAGTATTATATGCTTCATGTCTAATACCGTTTATAATGGTGTTAAAATTAGATCAAAGTCATCTCCGATTAGCGATTCTAGCTTGTCTAAGAAGAAAAACAATCGATCATTGAAGAACAGTATTACTAACAATAAAAAGGAAACTATTTTTAGTATTAATGCTAAGGGAATCGATAATTTTCTCAATCAAAGCCACGAACAAAAGCCAATATGTGAAAAGGTCAGTTGATCTTCTATAGAACCTATAGGTGAAAAAATTTGCTTTCCATAGTGAAATGGCCTGGAGAGAACGGCTGGAATGGAAACCAGTTTTATCGAAACTTCTGTAACATTTTAATTTCTCTCTGAAAAGCAATATGCAAAGCATCTAAGAAAAAAAACTAGTGCAGACCGCAAACACACAATTTTTCCTCACTCTGCGTACCAGGGTCAGCAAACGCGCTCTATTATGAAATAGGTCAAAATGCAGGGATCTATTTCTCTTTTTATTCGTTAAAATAATCAATTTCTATGGAAAGATCGAAAGTAAATTTAAAAACAGTCGAGATCACATTATTTTTGACCCAATTTTTTTGAGTACGCAGGTGAGGAAAAATTCGTTGCTTGCAGTCTGCACCAGGTTTTTTGCGCCGACAATATCTCAGTTCCGAATCAATATTTTGGATATCCAACTGCATATTTGGGTTTGTATTGAAATTTTACTTCTACTTATTGTAATTACAAATTAATTAAATGTGGCAAATACTCAATGCCTTTCGTTTCAATGCCTTTTTTTCTCAATGCCTTTCGTGCTCACTGCCTTTTCGTGCTCAATGCCTTTGAAACTCAATGCCTTTTGAAATGCTCATTGCCTTTTAGTGCTCAATGCCTTGCTTTCTCAATGCCTTTTTTTCGCTCACTGCCTTTTCGCGCTCATTGCCTTTCACAGCGCTCATTGCCTTTTTAAGAGCATTTCAATCACGAGCTAAGCCTGGTTGGTAGGGAAACTTCGTGGGCACTTGAACCGATTGTTTAGAATCCCAAATGTAACGGGTCATCAGTAGAAGGGGATTCTTTTCATTTTGGATGGTGGCGAAAATCGAGTACTGCCTTCGAAAACCAACGATAAACCAATATCCTAGGAAAATCCGATCCCGATCTACAGTCTTATGAAAGCAGTTACCCCAACGGTTCAAGTAATTGGTACCGGTAGCGCACACTGGGCTCCACAAATTATTTCGCATCATGTATGAGATTACACTAGCAACTAGACTTAGTTCATGGTAAAAAGCATGCTCTTTCGTGGAGAAAATGTAATGTTAGTTCAAAGTCGATAACTTGTAGCTGCTGGTGGCACTTTTCCGGCCGAAATTCAATAACAAAATCTGGATTTATCGACACGATTCACCTAAAAATAGTTGGCTCTTAAAAAGGCAATGAGCACTGTGAAAGGCAATGAGCGCGAAAAGGCAGTGAGCGAAAAAAAGGCATTGAGAAAGCAACGCATTGAGCACTAAAAGGCAATGAGCATTTCAAAAGGCATTGAGTTTCAAAGGCATTGAGCACGAAAAGGCAGTGAGCACGAAAGGCATTGAGAAAAAAAGGCATTGAAACGAAAGGCATTGAGTATTTGCCTTAAATGTGGACATCATTCGAAAGTTCACCGCCACGCCAACACAACAAATAGGCTCCGCCCCTGAACTGTCCCACCGCATTTTTGAACGCGAAAAAAACAAAAATTTTTCAGATTTTCCGTATTGTCAAAAAAATAAAGATGCGACACGAGACGAGCGCGCGAAACCGAGCGAGTTGAAAAAATAGGCCCCGCCTCCTCGGGTCGGCACCGCGCCGCACTTTCTTGATATCGGATTTTTGGCAATTTCTTGAATTTTTCGTAACTTTTTCCTGAATTTCCCTATTAGGAAATTAATTCTCTTGGATTCAAAGTTAAAAAATCAAAGAAAATTTTTGTCGTCACCGAGAAAATCAATTTTTAAAAACGCGCGCCGCAGCGGTGCAAAAAAAGGTGGAGCCTATTTTTTGAAATCGCTGGGCTTCGCGCGCTCGTCTCGTGTCGCATCTTTATTTTTTTGACAATATATGTTTTGTACATTTCCAGATTGGGAAAATTTTTTTCTATAATTCCTATTGAAAAACTGAAGGAAAATCAGTCAATTTACCGAGTAAAAAAGAAAACAGTAAGGCACGGTGCCGGTTGCAAAATTGCGGACGTGGCCTATTTTTTCAAATTTTGAGATTTTGGAAAAAAAATATTTTCCGCATTTTTTCGGGGCCACATTTGATTAATTTGACAATATAAGAATATAAATAGTTCACTCTTGAATGTAGCCAATTTCATCATCATACTTATACAATAATTTGCTTTGTTAGTCTGGGGGTCTGCAAATGCGCTCCAATGGACTGCGGCCCTTTTTTCGAGTTTTTCCAGCTTGTGTTATAAAATAAATGATTTTTTTTGCGCCGACAATACATTCATCGATTTAGCTCAAAATTTACAACAATCTAATTTTTGAGCTTTGGACTGCTATATCTCGTCTCCTAGAGTCACTCAGAAAAAAATGATTACAAATTCGTAATCATTATAAAATTAGCTTTCAAACTATGTTAGTTTCATATACTTAGAAACCCCGGGAACCGCTCTGGCCATTCCCTCGTAAGCCTGAGTTGATCTTCCACTTTTTACAGTTTATTTCAGCGTGATCCGTATACACAAGAGATATTCAATCGAGTATATTGTGGAAAGTTTATCAATATACCAAAACCGCAAAGCAAATTAGTACGAGTTTTTACTAGGTTTGTATGAGTTATTTATCAGATACATCAAAAATGGAAATAAATAGTTCTACTTTCACGGACACTACTGTTGAGAGAAATGCGCTAATGGAAGATATTTACCCCAAATTAAAAGAATATTGTCGAGAAACGTATGGACTAGATTTTCAGGTAACCGTTCTTGGCAATTATGTTTTTTTCCCTTATCAATTTTTTTTCAATTTTTTTTGCCATTTTACTTTTAAGGTGGTTGACATGCGATGGGGTGTTCGTGATGAAGCTACTGACGATCACATGACAACAAAGTTGTGTATCACTGAAATAGCAAACTGTCAAAGACTTTCAGTAGGAGCCAATTTTGTGGTTTTTCTGTGCCAGAAATATGGTTATCGACCAATTCCATCCGAAATACTTTCTACCGAGCTGGAAATGTTGAAACGAACTCTTCGAGAAGACCACGAAGAAGTTTCTCTGCTAGAAAGTTGGTATATTGAAGACACAAACTCGGTTCCAGCAATGTTTGTCTTGCAACCAATTAGCAGTATTTTAGTGAATTTCAACAACAAGGTAAATTTCAAAAATAACTTTTATTTTTAAAAAAGGCATCACACATTAGAGAATACCAAAGCTTCAAGAGCAAGATGCAAAACAATGGTGGGAGTGTGAGGCAAAAATGCAACAACTACTGAGAAAGGCTGCTAAAAGCTGTTATGAAAGAGGTTTATTGGATCACGACACAATGCACAACTATTTCATGTCTGTTACGGAGAGAGAAGTGGTTCATGGAATTTTGAAGGCCAAAAATCCTAACGAACACTGTTTATGCTATATCAGGCACATAAACAACATAGCACTTTCACAAATGAAAACTGCTTCAAAATTTGTTGATATAGCACATAATCATGTGAGCTTATCATGAAAATTAAGAAAACCTTGATGATGCAGGTAAACTCGGAAGCACAAAAATTACTAGCTAACCTCAGAGACGAACGCGTTCCAGCAACATTAGCTATTCAAAATATACGGCGATCAACCGTTGATTGGGTGGGCAGAGATGGGATCGACGTGCAATATCACGCAGAGTATATTCGGCAATTTTGCAATGATTTCTACAAAAGCATTACAACAATGGTGGACAATGCAATGGAGAAGCATGCAAGATTTAGAGATCAACTGTTCACTGAAGTTCTCACACATTTGACGACCGCGATTACTGTCTCCAATAGATTTTTCGGGCGTAATGATCAGCTAGATTGTGCCAAGCAATACGTATTGGGATTTTCAAATTTACCAATCATTTTACAAGGAGAAAATGGTTGCGGAAAAACTTCTTTGATGGCAAAAATTGCAATGAGTCTTCGGAATTGGTTCGACACTTCAATCGAGCCAGTTGTTCTTCTTCGGTTTTTGGGAACAAGTCCAGACAGCTCAAATATTGCTCCTCTTTTAACTTCTGTTTGCGATCAAGTTGAATACAGCATTTTCAATTTAGTACAGCTATTTTTCAGATTGCTATTAATTATGATGAATCTCTGAAAAACTCTTCTCCAACAGAACTTTCTAAATTATTTCAACACTTCAAAAAAATCACACATCTGGCTACTCGCGAAAAACCACTAATAATTATTTTTGATAGTCTCGATCTACTTTCAACAATTGATGGTGCTCATGAACTTCTTTGGTTTCCGCCATCTTTGCCACCATTTGTAAAGTTATTTGCATCATTGACTCCCGGGGCTAGCTTAATATTCAGTAAGATGGAACGACTAATTGAAGACAAAAGGCAGTACATTGAAGTCCCAAGTCTTGGAAAGGTGAGTAGAGAGATTTCAATGTGAAACTTAACGATATTATGCGTTCAAAAAATCCTGTCAGTCGTCCGCAACGACGCTCCGCTGATTCCGCCTAGTGCACGTTGTTTAGCCAGCTGATTTTCGAAAAAATTGTATCAAAAATAAACTGGCTAAACAATGTGCACTACTAGGCCAGGTGATTAAGCTCCGGTGATACCGCATAGTGCACTACACTAGGCGGAATCAGCGGAGCATCGTTGCGGGCGACTGACAGGATTTTTTGAACGCATAATATTGTGAAAAAAAAATTCCTGCGACATCGGGCGAGCGCGCGAAAATTTGAATAGGCCCCGCCCACCGAGCGGTCGGCCGACGGTCCCCACACAAACACCACTGCGGCGTCGGCCGACCGCTCGGTGGGCGGGGCCTATTCAAATTTTCGCGCGCTCGCCCGATGTCGCAGGAATTTTTTTTTCACAATATCATTTCAGGACCTAGGAGGACAAGTAGTGAAAGAATGGTTGGCTGATGTTGGAAGAACTTTATCTGAAAGGCAATGGACAGCAGTCCTGAAAGCGCTGGAGAAATGTACATTGCCCCTATTCGTAAAGCTGATTTTTGCAACTGTATCAAGATGGAAATCATATTCACGACCACAAGAAACCGTCTTATTTTCTTCCTTGCAAGAAAGCATAAATGTGTTGTTTCATAGAACTGAAAGTCAACATGGTAACTTAACTGTCTTTCAAAGTAATCATATTTTGTTTATTTGAAAGGGAAATTACTAGTTTCACATGCACTTTCCTATATATCGGCTGCACGTTCTGGTATAAGTGATTCTGAAGTTGAAGACCTGGTAATAGTTGTCATTTCTGTCATAAAATTCAGTCCAGAGATCAAGAAAATTTAAATGTTTTTGCTTTCACTGAAAATGATGTTCAGATGGGCAGAATGAATTATCATACTTTTTGCAAAGCAACTTGACTATTTCCTGAAGTGTTTTTTATAGATATCCCTAGACGATAAAGTTCTCGACGATATTTATCAATATCATCTCCCGCCAGTTCGGAGAATACCACCTCTTTTGTGGAGCCGCATAAGATCGGACTTACCAGGCTATTTATCTGAACGAGCAGCCGATGGAGTTATAGTTCTGAACTGGTAAGATATTTTTTAGTTCTGTAAACATCTTGAAAAATATTTAAATAACATTTTTATCAACTGGGTAAAAGGATGAAGACGAGAAGTTCAAGACTCGCCGCACGCGAAAGTAAGTGTGCTCCACTGCACAACTGGAGTTTTCTTGGCCACCATATCGAAATTCGCGCCACCATTCAGAAAATTTCGCGGTGAAAAAGGATGGCCGCGGCCTAGAAAACTCCAATTTTCTCTTCTATTTCGGTCATGTTGCAGTGAAGCGCACTTACTGATGTGTGCGGCGAGTATACTTGAAAAGGACAGATTCCCATTTTCCTCAATGCCTTTCTTTTTCCTCAAAGCCTAAAAGGAAAATATTGGCTTTGAGGAAAAAGAAAGACATTGAAGAAAAATGGGAATCTTTCCTTTTCAATTACTATCCATGCACCCCATGTGATAGCGCGCTCCACCGAACGCGTTGCGGTTTTGGCGTGCCGCGAAAAAAAGTTTTGAATTTTCGAAATTTTTATTTGATCTTCAGCCGTTTTTCTTGTATTTTCATGACGACAATTGACGAAAAACAAGAAAAAACGGCCAAAGATCAAAAAAAAATTTCGAAAATTCAAAAAAATTTTAGCGGGGCCCCTCGACCGCATCGCGTTCGGTGGAGCGCGCTATCACATGGGGTACATGGATAGTATACTCGCCGCACGCATCAGTAAGTGCGCTTCACTTTGATGAACATTTTTCAAAGTTCCGCGCCTGAACGCGCCGAGCTTTCGAACCTTACATCTTTCATAACAGTGTAGTACTTTATGAGAACTTTATCGCACGGCTTGAACGAGACACTAACGCTTGCTATACGGGCAATTACGAACAATTTCTTTTAAGCAATTTTTTCGCTATTCATTTTTCTCGTGCTGTAATTCGGAACTCCTGAGGCTGAGATGGCCACAAAGTTTCGTAATCTGTGAGGCAAGGATTCAGTCATTATTCACTTTAGGTGCCATTAGCTTCCCGATTCTCAGTCTGAAAATACGAAGCTCAAAAACATTTACCGCGTAAACCGAAAATGACCAGTTTCGAAGGACCGTTGCTTGCTCCAGGGAAGGAGGAGAAAGGAGCAATAAGTTGTAGACTGACAGTGATACTGAGCTTCATTCACCAGTCCATCAACAAAATGTATACCTCCTCTAATACTAAAGAGGTGAGGCGAAAAACCTTCACAGTTACTACTCACTTCAAACCATATGTTTTCTTCTTCTCCCCCTTTTGAGAAAATAGACACCGTTCAATTCATTTTGTTATTGAAATCGCACACTTTCGACGGTCACTCCAAGCTAAAGGGGATAGGATGGAACACGGTTCTGCGTACACTGTAGTCCTCAGGCACTCTACTCTCTAAATATAAGTACTTTCATTCGATTAAGAGGCTGTTAGGAAAGAAACACTTCATAAAATACCATGGCCTCAGAATGGAGGTAGTCGATTTATTTCACACGCTATTGCTCGACTGTTGGGAATGGGGAACTGATGACTTCTTTAACTTGCGTACTACAGTTAGCCTAAGTTAGGACTAACGATAGTTATCATAGTATTGAATAACCGTCAGGTGCAAAAAAGATTTGGAGAAAAACAAAAAAGGTTAATTTTTCCACACTATGTTTTCCTCAAAGCCAATGCTTTTCTCAATGTCTTTCTTTTTTCTCCCTTCAAATAGGTCTGCAGCTAGATCGGCAGTACACAATGGACCTATTTCCCTAATCCTTACCACACTATACTCGCCGCACACAACAGTAAGTGTGCTCCATTGCACAAGTGGAGTTTTCTCGGCCACGGCCACCATCTCAAAATTCGCGCCACCATTCAAAAAAATTCGCGGTGAAAAATCGATGGCCACGGCTGAGAAAACTCCCATTTTCTCTTCCATTTCGGTCATTCTGCAGTGGAGCGCACTTACTGATGCGTGCGGCGAGTACATTGTCTGCGCAAAAAAACTGGTGCAGACTGCAAGCACCGAATTTTCCTCACTCCTCAAAAAAAGGCAAATACTCAATGCCTTTCGTTTCAATGTCTTTTTTCTCAATGCCTTTCCTTTTTCTCAATGCGTTTCTTATTTCTCAAAGTCATTCTTTTTCTCAATGCCTCTCTATTTTATCAATTCATTTCTATTTTCTCAAAGCCTACCAGCCTGCTGGGGCGGCTCACGCCTTTTTGTCTACTTCACGTTATTTCTTTCGTTCCACTACATGCACAGAGTTGACTACCCACACATACACACATACACAAACTTCCCCAACAGGATTTTAAATATAAGAAAGATGTTTTCCTTAAATCCTATCTTTTCCTCAAAGCCGATGATTTCCTCAATGCCCCTCCTTTTTCTTAATGCCTTTCTTTTTCTCAATGCCTTTCCTACTACTTTCTCAATGCCTTTCTTACTTTCTCAATGACTTTCCTACTTTCTCAATGCCATTCTTACAAGAGATCTTACTCGATCTCTTCTTCTTGTTCCTTACCAACCGAACGTCTTCCACGATCGTCACTTTCATAGAACAACAATGGCGAAGTGCTGGACTGAACTATTGTCTATTCGCGAAAAGCTGAGCCTTCGCCAATGCCGGCGGCCGCATCGCGATTTGTGGGTCTCGAACGGAAGAGCCGAAATATTTTTGTAGGGCACGCTGGCACATAATTTTTTCGCTCAATTTTCACCCATTTGCTTAATTTTTTCTTTCAAAACAATCGAATTTTAGAAAAAATCAAGAAAAAACCAAGAAAAATGTAGAAAATGGGTGAAAATTGAGCAAAAAAATTATTTTGCCAGAGCGCCCTCGTAAATCGTACGGAACCGCGACGCGACCGCCGGCATTGGCGAAGGCTCAACTTTTCGCGAATGAACAATAGTAAAGAGGTTGCTAGGTTCTTCACTGGCCCGTCCGCGTTACGTGAGGTCGTGAAGGTAGCGGCTCCTTCTGAAAATGATAAACAGTGGCTTAGTGATCGCCCTGTTGTTGAATGTTGTTGCGCATTGTTGATCCAAGTCCCATTTTCTAGTTTTCAGGTATCATCGACAGTTCCGTCAAGTAGCAATCGAGAGATACTTCAAAAATGTAAATCATTTGGAAACATGCCACTCTGCTATGGCGGAGTACTTCTTGGGGGTTTGGGGAGGAGTTCCGAAGCCTTATCAATACACAGAAATGCAGAAACAACGATTTGGTGTAACTGAAAATGAAGGTATTGTGAAACAAAAAACTGCGAGCGCGGAAAACAGGAAAACAGGGGTCCTATCTCTCTCTCTCTCTAAGTTAGTAGAACGATCACGACTCTGATTTTGGGAATTCACAGTACACCAGCAAGGTTGTCACAAAAACTTAATTTGAAGGGTTTTCTCGATTTTCTAAAAGTGTCAGCAGATTTCACAAAAGAAACATCGCAAATAATGTGTGCTATCCGTACACGAAGGTTGCCAATGCGCTCCACCGAGCGCCGTTTTTTCTTGTTTTTCGGCAATTCACAGCCAACCCAGCCCTCGATTTTGGCTTGTAGGTCAAAAATTGCGGGCCATCGGTTCAATGTTTGCGCGTTTCAAATCGCTGGCACGTTTAATATTTTTTCTCGGAAAAATTTGAGAAAATGCGAAAAAATGGATGAAAAATCAATAAATCCGCCTAGAAAGAAGACAAAAAACAGCGAAAAAGTCATAAATCGTGTAAAAAGTGAATTTGACAATTTTTGAAACATTGGAATAAAAGTGTCAAATTACCGAATTTCGCAATTTCCTTGTCAAAACTGGTTGAAACTGTCAAATTCTAATCAATTCGTCGCTTTTTAATCCATAAAAATCGATTTGACCATCAAAAACCCCAATTTGAACGAGAAAATAGCATTTTTGAGAAGTGTGTTTTTGTGAATCGGTCATCTTCAAAACCTATGTAGTCCCTCAATTTTGGTCAGAATGGTTCAAATGGGGGCTTAAAATGTGTGAAATGATAATGCGCATCATTCTATTTACACTCATTAAGATCCGTCCAGTGGTTCTCCCAAAAAGTTGGAAAAAGTGGAAAATTAGTGGTTTTTCAGTACTAATTTCAAAATGTATGTAGTCCTCGGTAAATGAGTTTTGTATAAAATGGTTGTGATAGCTAGATTCTACTCATCATTCTCTACAATTCTATTTACTTTGGCTCGAAAATATTCACTTTGAGCCGTGTTATGCTCAAAAACTGTTTTTCAGTGCAAAAATTCCGCCTGCCATCGGCCAGAGACACGATTTGACCTACCAGCCAAAATCGAGTGCTGGGGAGGCTGTGAATTGTCATCATGAAAATACAAGAAAATCAGCTAAAGATCAAACAAAAATATCGAAAATTCAAAAATTTTGGCTAATGATCTTTGCCCACATGATCTTTGCCCCGAAAAGTTATTTTGCCCACATTGATCTTTGCCCACATGCTTTTTGCCCATATAAACCGCGAGGTTGATCATTGCCCAGAAAGATCTTTGCCCACATTTTCTCGGATATGATCTTTGCCATCCTGTTTCTGATCTTTGCCCACATTGATATAGTTTTACCGAAAACACCGATTTGATCACTACTTTCAACGTTCTCATGTGTTTTTAGGGATACATTAGATGTTCTAACATCATCAATTTGGCTTTTGTAAGTTAGTAGATCGATTACGACTCTGATTTTTGGAGTTTGCAGTACACTAGCAAGGCTGCAAAGAAGACTTAATTTGGAGGGGTTTCTCGGTTTGTAAATGTGTCAGCAGATTTCACAAAAGGAAAAACGCAAATAATGTGTACATTTATGAGATAAGCTATGAGATGATTCACTGCTAACCTGTGTCTCGTTTGTGATCCCCGTCTAACAAGGCTTTGTTCGGGTATAGAAGCATGTTGAAAGTCCCTGCACATCCCACTAGTATTACTATCTCTTTGAGAAACATTTGCATGTTTCTGGGCAAATGATCTTTGCCCACATGATCTTTGCCCCGAAAAGTTCTTTTGCCCACATTGATCTTTGCCCACATGCTTTTTGCCCATATAAATCGCGAGCTTGATCATTGCCCCAAAAGATTTTTGCCCACATTTTTTCGGATATGATCTTTGCCATCCTGTTTCTGATCTTTGCCCATATTGATAGAGTTTTACCGAAAACATCAATTTGATCACTACTTTCAACGTTCTCATATGTCTCATATGTTTTGGGGATACATTGGATGTTCTAACATCATCAAATTGGCTTTTGTAAGTTAGTAGAACGATTATGACTCTGATTTTGGGAGTTCACAGCACACTAGCAAGGCTGCAATGAAGACTCAATTTAGAGGGTTTTTCTCGGTTTTTAAATGTGTCAGCAGATTTCACAAAAGGAAAAACGCAAATAATGTGTACATTTATGAGATAAGCGATGAGATGATTCACTGCTAACCTGTGTCTCGTTTATGATCCCCATCTAACAAGGCTTAGTTCGGGTATAGAAGCATGTTGAAAGTCCCTGCACATCCCACTAGTATTACTATCTCTTTGAGAAACATATGCATGCTTCTGAAGACGAGCTAAGCCTAGATGGCTGGGAAACTAAATTGGTTCCTGGATGGGACGTGAACCAGCTTGGTTCATATTTTGAGAGTCGTGGTGATCACATAACGTTCTCAAATAATGTAGAACATCATACTGCATTCATAAAATACAAAAATTTGGAAAGTGCTGATCAAATTGATGTTTTCGGTAAAACTCTATCAACGTGGGCAAAGATCAGAAACAGGATGGCAAAGATCATATCCGAGAAAATGTGGGCAAAGATCTTTTGGGGCAATGATCAAGCTTGCGATTTATATGGGCAAAAATCATGTGGGCAAAGATCAATGTGGGCAAAAGAACTTTTCGGGGCAAAGATCATGTGGGCAAAGATCATTTGCCTGTTTCCTGAAGACGAGCTAAGCCTAGATAACTGGGGAACTAAATTGGTTCCTGGATGCGACGTGAACCAGATTAGTTCATCTTTTGATAGCCGTGATGATCACATAACTTTCTCAAATAATATAGAATCATATTGCTTTCGTAAAATACAATAATTTGGAAAGTGGTGATCAAATTGGTGTTTTCGGTAAAGCTCTATCAATGTGGGCAAAGATCAGAAACAGGATGGCAAAGATCATATCTGAGAAAATGTGGGCAAAGATCTTTCTGGGCAATGATCAAGCTCGCGATTTATATGGGCAAAAAGCACGTGGGCAAAGATCAATGTGGGCAAAAGGACTTTTCGGGGCAAAGATCATTTGCCGAAATTTTAAAGAGGTAGTGCACTATTTCTGGATCTCGGATTTTTTGACATGGATAGGTGCGCCCTGCGGAGGTGATCAGAAAGATTCACTGGAGGGGGTTACGAAAATCGGTCTGAAGCGAGATATTGGCTCCCAAAGTGCCGAAAAGGGGCGGGATTTCGTGCTTTTTTGCAACGTGGCAGCTTATGCCCCGCCCATTTCGTGCACGCGGATAATAGGGAAAACCGAATAAAACCCGTGACCTTGACCTATCCAGCTTGGAAAAGGGGAAAATTTGTGAAAATAGAATGAATCGTGTCACGTTTTGTAGATAATGTAGTCAAGTTTCTCTATTCCAGCTTGGATAGTTCAGGTCACGTGTTCAAGTATGAAAAATTTTCCTTCATTTTCAAAAAAGAGTGACCAAATTCATTTCATTTTTACAAATTTTAGACGTGACCTGAACTATCCAAGTTGGAATACTGAAAATCGACTACATTATCTACAAAACGTGACACGATTTGTTCCATTTTCACAAATTTTCCCCTTTTCCAAGCTGGATAGGTCAAGGTCACGGGATTTATTCAGTTTTCTTTATTATCCGCGTGCACGAAGTGGGCGGGGCAATAGCTGCCACGTTGCAAAAAAGCACGAAATCCCGCCTCTTTTCGGCACTTTGGGAGCCAATATCTCGCTTCAGACCGATTTTCGTCACCACCTCCAGTACAATATTTTGATCACCTCCGCGAGGCGCACCTATCCATGTCAAAAAATCCGAGATCCAGAAATAGTGCACTACCCCTTTAAATAGGCCCCTAGAAAAAAGTCGACTCACGAAAAATTCATGAAATTGCCAAATTTTCGAAATCAAAAAAGTGCGGCGCGGTGCCGACCCGAGGGGGCGGGGCCTATTTTTTCAACGCGCTCGTCTCTTGTCGCCTCTTTAATTTTTCCACAATATGTGTCATTTTTTAGTATTCCCAGAATTGAAAAGTTGTTTTCTAGAATTAAAAATTAGACACCGTCAGAAATGGATTATACATGCACAGAGTTGACTACTCATACATACACAAACAAATTTCAAGAATTCAGGCTTGGCCGACAGAAAAGTTCCAAAACAACCGAATGTCTTCTTGTCAAAAGATGGAAACCTTCGATACAACACAAGAAAACTCAACGAGTTGCCCTATCATTTGTTGAGATCGGGAAGGATCGAAGAGCTTTTATCATTGTGCCTATTTGATTATGATTTTTTGCACTCAAAGGTCTGAACTGCGAAAATGACTGATATTGGTTAAAATTTGTATTTTCTCAGGTGTCGGTATTCCCGTTACAATCTTTGATTGCGGATTACGAAGACGCAATTCAGACTATCAAAGATAGCGAGATTGTCAGACAGTTATCCTTAGCTGTTGATGCATTACGACTATCGGCTAGTATACTCAGGCATGTAATGAAGTTTGGGCAAATGATCTTTGCCCACATGATCTTAGCCCCGAAAAGTTCTTTTGCCCACATTGATCTTTGCCCACATGATTTTTGCCCATATAAATCGCAAGCTTGATCATTGCCCCAAAAGATCTTTGCCCACATTTTTTCGGATATGATCTTTGCCATCCTGTTTCTGATCTTTGCCCATATTGATAGAGTTTTACCGAAAGCACCAATTTGATCACTACTTTCAACGTTCTAATATGTTTTTGGGGATACATTGGATGTTCTAACATCATCAATTTGGCTTTTGTAGTAGAACGATTATGACTCTGATTTTGGGAGTTCACATCACACTAGCAAGGCTGCAATGAAGACTCAATTTAGAGGGTTTTTCTCGGTTTTTAAATGTGTCAGCAGATTTCACAAAAGGAAAAACGCAAATAATGTGTACATTTATGAGATAAGCAATGAGATGATTCACTGCTAACCTGTGTCTCGTTTATGATCCCCATCTAACAAGGCTTAGTTCGGGTATAGAAGCATGTTGAAAGTCCCTGCACATCCCACTAGTATTACTATCTCTTTGAGAAACATATGCATGCTTCTGAAGACGAGCTAAGCCTAGATGGCTGGGAAACTAAATTGGTTCCTGGATGGGACGTGAACCAGCTTGGTTCATATTTTGAGAGTCGTGGTGATCACATAACGTTCTTAAATAATGTAGAACATCATACTGCATTCATAAAATACAAAAATTTGGAAAGTGCTGATCAAATTGATGTTTTCGGTAAAACTCTATCAACGTGGGCAAGGATCAGAAACAGGATGGCAAAGATCATATCCGAGAAAATGTGGGCAAAGATCTTTTGGGGCAATGATCAAGCTTGCGATTTATATGCGCAAAAATCATGTGGGCAAAGATCAATGTGGGCAAAAGAACTTTTCGGGGCAAAGATCATGTGGGCAAAGATCATTTGCCGAAGTTTGAGGGCAAACACGGCTTCGCAAAACCTATGCAAAACAACAATTTTCAAACGCTGAGATTGTATTGGCTGCGCAGCGGCGATACGGAGTGGCAAATTTGGTCCACCTTTGCTCCGAGTCGCACGCGCAAACCCCGCTGGAATAACCCCCCACCTTCACCGAGTGGGGTGTCTTATTAGAATAGGCTTACCATTCCATTAAAGCCCCCCTTTCCAGCTAGAAGGTGGTGGGGTACTTTAATAGAATCCGTATTCCAATATAACCCCCCACAAATGCGGGGGGGGGGGGGGGGGGGTTATGATAGAATAGGTGCATTTTATTTTGACCCCCCAATTTAAAGGTGCACGTATTTAAGCTGGTTTGAGGTCTCGGAGCGAAACTCTTTTTCGATTGAACCAAATCGATTGTTCCTAATTTTCTTCTGATTTTTCTCTGATTTTCAGCTGAATTTCAGCATTTTTTCTCGATTTTCTGTTATTTCCTCTACTGTAAAGGCTTAGTAATGATATGCTGGCTGTTTTTTGAATGTACGAGTGTTAGATTATCGTGAAAATGCTCGGAGATGCTCAAAAATAGGTTAGAGGTGTATAATGAAATGAGGGGGGCTTTAGCAGAATTCAAGTTTGGGGGGTCTAAATGGAATATGGTGGGGGGCTCAAATAGAAAATTTCCGGGTAAGTGGTTTTACACCCCCAAAACCGTTTTGGGGATGCATTTTGGAATCTTACATGATCCCCCTGCTCACAGATTCTATTATTATCGTTGTCTGAACCGCGGCACGTTGCGGTGGGCGGGGCCTCTGGAAAACACAGTCGAATGAGTGCCACCGTATCAAATTTAACGTTGAAAACGCGTCGTTTTCGTGGCAAGACCCTGGCTCCGTATAACCGAATTTTCCCAGTTTTCGATTGCGAAGAAAAATCGATTTTTCGAAAAATGGCTTGATGCCAAGTTTTTAAACTTTGAACGTCGCGCCAATTTGCCGCGGCCGAGTGCGCTGGGACGCATTTGCAGAGACATAGTGTTTGCGAGGCCGTGGGCGAATCTATTTTCGAACATTTCGAGAACCTGTGGACCTCATTTGAAAGTTCACCGTGACGACAAGGCATACCCTCCGTCGCATCGACGACAGTTTCTATAGAATTACAGTGAACAGTTAAGGCCTTCGTGTCGGCCTGCCGTGGCGGTGCATTTTCGAATAAGGTCTGCATTGATTCAATTCGACAATTGGACAAATTACAGCCGTAACCCTTCCATGCTTGCGTTCGAGCTCCTTGGGCGTCTTTTGCCGCTTGTTGACACAAACAGATATGTCAGCAAACTTCTTGTAAAGTGATTTAGGTTATGTTTAGTTCGTGAAACTCTAGAAAAAAGTTCAGATGTGACATCGAAGCAGCCAAACACAATTCTTTTATACCAGCGCATCACTGTTTTCATGCTCCAGGAGGACCACTAAAATTTTCCCTTGAGGTATTGTCGGCGCAAAAAATGAGGGCACGGTGTCTGCGCAGGAACTGGCTCCAACTTGCACAACATGGGAAAGTCGATGCTTTTATCTTGGGTTTTTGCTTTTTTGCCTCGAATATAAAATCTGTAGGCATTAATTGACTATTTTTAACCAATTTCAGTCATTCAATTTAGAACACAAGCGGGAAAAACTCGAAAAACGCTTCAAAGTCGAACGGAGCGCATTTCCACATCCCCTCTCGCTGCACTCAGTTTTTTTTTGCTTTTAAATGATATACGTGCGTGCGCGTATATCAGTTGTGATAATCAGATTCTACTCATCATTACCAACATTTCTATGCACGTTTTCTGAAATGTATTGGATTTGAACAAAGATATGAGCAAAAACAGAATTTTCCGTGCAAATTTTCTCGCCTCTCATGGTAATGAATTTTGACCAATTTTTTTGACCTATTGTCAAAATAATCGAATTGCGGAAAAGTGTGCATACACTGATTGAGGGCGTGGCCAAATCTGGGGGGGGGGGGGGCAACGGCAAAAATTATTTGCAAATTGCGACACCAGTTTGCTGCAACCTGGCTGCACATAATTTTTGTCATCATTTTTATCAAAATTTGATTGATTTTATCAGTTTTTGTTTATGTTCAGGCACCACCTTAAAATTTCCACTGAAAAATGCAAACTGATACCGCACTTTGCAAATAATTTTCGCCTTTGGCCCCGCCCCCCAGATTTGGCCACGCCCACAATCGGTATATGCACACTTTTCCGCAATTCGATTATATTGACAATACAAACGGCAATCGAGGGCTGGGAAGGCTGTGCAGTTATTAACATCATCAATTTCTAGGGAAAGATCAAAAATAAATTTAAAAACAGTCGAGATCACATCATTTTTGACCCATTTTTTTGAGGAGTGAGGAAAAATTCGGTGCTTGCAGTCTGCACCTGTTTTTTTGCGCCGACAATGTATTCGCCGCACGCATCAGTATGTGCGCTCCACTGCAAGATGACCGAAATGGAAGAGAAAATTGGAGTTTTCTCGGCTGCGGCCATTGATTTTTCACCGCGAAATGTTCTGAATTGTGGCGCGAATTTCGAGATAGCGGTCGTGGCCGAAAAAACTCCAGTTGTGCAATGGAGCACACTTACTGTCGCGTGCGGCCAGTATATGTGAACCGGTAACTAACACAAATCCTGTTTTTCGGTATTTACAGGAACATCAGTTCGCCGTGTTTGGGATGAAACTAACTAGAGATAGAAAACTTCTTGTTTCCACATCAAACCAAATTATCGTTTGGGATGTCTCAACTGGTGAGCAATTTCGGTTTTAAATTGGACCTAAAATTTCAGGTGATATTGCTCGAGTCATTAATCCAAATATAGATGGTGTTTTCTTTGGGCTAGCTATTTCTGATAACGATAAGTTTGCCGCTGCATTTACTAACAATAATCAAGTGGTGTTGGCATCTCTTGTTACTGGCGAATTTCTCATAATTGAACCAGAACCATTCCTCACTCAGATGGAACTTCAAAATGTCACTTGTCAAAAACGTTCATCAGTTTCCGAATTGTTGGAAATTTCAGGTTAAGTTTGTCGGGAGCCAAAGTATCATGATGTGGTCAAAAAGTTGTTACTTAGTGTACTCGGTTAATGGAATCTTATTAACTCAATGCAATGATTACAATGATGGCAACACCCAGGTATAAACCATCAATAGTTTAGTTTCAGTATCATTTGTTAAAGAACATTGCTCACATTTTTCACCGTGATAAGCTGAATTCGCTTGTATTACTTTGGTCTGGAGAAAAAGACGAATGGAATATCACTTTGAAAGGAATCTTGAATGGTGACAGAACATATATCTTCTCATAATATTTTTTATAGATGATATAACCCAGTCAAGGGGTTCAATTACGGAATTTGAGTGTGAAGCTTCTTTGACGTTTATTGAAAACAGTTTTCGGGATGGATTTGCGTGTGTTGTTCGAAAAAGTGAACTGAATGAGTTTGATTGAATACACAGAAATCTGATACAGATGACTTTGCTCCTGATAATGAACATAGTTTCTGTTTTGTGCGAATCGAACTGTTCAAGTCAAAGTATTCTATAAAACAAGTTATACAAGATGGATTAGCAAATCGTATAAATGATATTAAAATATTCGATCGTACTAGTAATAACTTTTCACAATGGGTAGTTGGAATAAGTATTGAGGTATGTAGACTGCAAACGCAATTTTTCTGGGTTTGCTGTGATGAATGAAATTTTTTCTGCTTTCAGACCTTCCTATTACATCAAACAAACTCAAGTTGCACTCCGATTATACTGAAACTTCCAACAAACATAAGAAACATTCCTATACGTCCACGGCATTCCACCACGGTGATTACTTTTGCCGCTCATGACACAATTTTTGTGGCTGGGATCAGAAAACACCTTTACTTGTGGAATATTGCTTCTACTGAAGTTAGTTTAATGTAATGCGAATTTTTTAAATTTCCATAGTTTTTTGCATATACAAGCCGCTCGGCTGGCTCCCCTAATACAACTAGCTGAAAAGACACAAGGGTCTGGAAAGTATTCCGTTAATTTTAAAAATTCTGGTCCAATCAAAATCCTAAACCATAAAACGCTGTTTGCCGTTTTTCAAAAGTAGTTTTTTGCGCAGTCCATTCCTTCGCTGATTGGGGTTTTTGTTTCAAAGGTTGTTTCTCGGATTGTTGGTGTAAAAAACTGAGGGCCAAAGGCAAAAATTATTTGCAAAGTGCCAGTTTGCATTTTTCAGTGGAAATTTTAAAGGGGGTGTGCGCTATTCCAAAAAGTGTCGACTATTTTACATGGATCGATTGGAAATGCTGAGCTGATCAGAAGTTAAAACTAGTGCCAAAATTAGCACTACAAAACTGCGACTTGGTGCACGCGAAAAATTAGGTTTCTAGGTTTTCACGTTAGTGCAAAAAAGCACCAAGTCCCGCCCATTTTTGGCACTTTGACATAAAATAACGGCTTTCAGAGCCATTTTCGTAACTCTGTGCAGTTATAAGTTTCGATCAGCTCCGCATTTCCAATCGATCCATGTAAAATAGTCGAGGCTTTTTGGAATAGCGCACACCCCCTTTAAGGTGGTTTCCGTGATTTTTTGATAATTTACCAGCCTGCTGGGGCGGCTCACGCCGCCTCAGCATGGCTGGGAGGTTATTCAGAAATATTCACGTGAAAATGTTTGTATGGGTGGTTCATTCGGTAGCACGTTTGTCTTTCGTTCTAAAGGTCGCTGGTTCGACTTTTGTCCACTTCACGTTATTTCTTTCGTTCCCCTACATGCACAGAGTTGACTACTCATACACACACACACACACAAACATCCCCCAACTGGATTTTAAATATAAGAAAGATTTTCATTTTCTTAGGCTGACAAAAAAACCTGAAAATAAATAAAAAAATTACACAAACATCCCCCAACAGGATTTTAAATATAAGAAAGATTTTCATTTTCTTAGGCTGACAAAAAAACCTGAAAATAAATAAAAATTGATATCTTTACTATTACTAACGGACAAATTCTGTGTGTCTGTCGCTGTATCTGTGTGTCGCTAACCCTAGCGCCGTCCCCAGCCATAGGAATGAGCCCAATTTTCGGTTACGGCCCTTATTTGGTGCCGCGGTGATGCCCGTCCAATCTAGAAGTTGATAGCTTTAATTTGAAGGGTACTTTACCTGAAAATTTCTGAAATTGACCCTGCGCGAGGTCCCAAATTCGCGTTCATTTGTACGCACGTACGGAGTCATTTTGAAAGTGTCGGGGTGGTCCCGGGGGTAACGCTGGCGGATGGTGTTCAGATGGTCAGGGGTTCGATTCTTTTCGAGTGAAAACATTTTTGCTTTTATTGGGAAAGTGTATTGGGACATTTAGGCGTGTTCCCGGCCCTATAAGAAGCCAGCCGAAGAGCTGCGGCAGCAGCTCGACCGGCTGGTCTTTCTTATATTTAAAATACTGTTGGGGGATGTTTGTGTATGTGTGTGTGTGTATGGGTAGTCAACTCTGTGCATGTAGGGGAACGAAAGAAATAACGTGAAGTGGACAAAAGTCAAACATGTGACCTTTTGAACGATAGACAAATGTGTTACCGAATGAACCACCCATACAAACATTTTCACGTGAATATTTCTGAATAACCTCCCAGCCATGCTGAGGCGGCGTGAGCCGCCCCAGCAGGCTGGTAACCAATGAAAATTTGCACGGCCTCACAATCACTGCAATTTTTTCACTGCGTCCAAGCCAAGCCAAAAGATGGGCGTGGTCCAAGTTGGCAAGACCGGCACGCGTTTTCGCAAGCAAATTGTGCCTTATTCTGAGGGGCCGTGGCCTAGGATCACGCATATTTTCGAGTTCTGCTTTTTTTTGGCGAAATTATAAGCTTTTTTGTGAAACTTTTTGATGAAAATGTAGAAAAACACATTTACAATAAATTGTCCGATCAGCTTTCAAAAACATTGCTTGCCGACATCAAAAAAATCAATATACTGAAGATGGAAGAGAAAACGCAGGTACAACGTAATTTTTGTAAATTTCGGAGAACTTTCCTGAGCCAAGGAGCAAGTATTTTCGAAATTAAACAAATGTTGAATACGGGTAAAAATGTCTGCTACCAACTTTATTACTTCGATTTCTAATTTTGGACCTTATTTTTGAGAAAATTCCAATAAAAAATCTTCAGTTCAAAAATCTTCAGTTTTCAAACGAAGAACTTCTAAGAACGGGCCTATATTCTGAAGACATTTACACCAATACCTGTAGGAAAATCCATGGACAACCAACTTATTACTTCGATTTTCAATTTTTGACCCTGTTTCTGAAAAAAATGTGAAGCGGCGCTCGTCGTCTCAACCCACTGTGCGAATTCCGTGGCCGCCGGCCTAGCATTTTCTCTGCTATGTCGTGTTTGACGGACAGTGACAATCACCAATTTTCAAATCGCGTTTCGCGCCGAAAAGTTTCGCTTGACTGAATATTCAATGTTTTGCGTGAGACCGTCCAAAACCGGGGAAAGTCCGCAAACCGGGCGAGACAAAACCGGGGAAGACAAAATCGGGGAAGATTGGACAAACCCGGGGAAGCTCCGCCCACTTTTGCAGCGCTGCTGCACGCGTTATTTTTTGACATAAAATTGCTATTTACTGTCATTATTTTCGGAAACTTTTGCTTTATTCTGAATTTAAATGCAGATAAGATTATTTTTGAAAAAAAAATTATAAAAATCGATTATATTTGAGTATTTCCGAAAAATCATCGCATTTTTGCTCTGAAATTTAATAGAAAAAATACCGCGCCGCAGCGCTGCAAAAGTGGGCGGAGCTTCCCCGGTTTTGTCCAATCTTCCCCGATTTAGTCTTCCCCGGTTTTGTCTCGCCCGGTTTGCGGACTTTCCCGGTTTTGGGACGGTCTCTTTTGCGTGCTTAAGAAATGTCGTCAATTAAAATGCATTGTACGCAGATATTTCATCGGTCGGTTACTCAGTTCTGTAACCGTTTTTTTTCAAAATTTTCGATAAAATAACGAAAAGAAAAATATTCACTTCACCAAGCCTTTCCGAATTTCGATCGATATTGGAGATTTTAAGAATCTAAAATTTTCGAAAAAATACAGTAACCAGCAGCGAAATTTCTTTGCTCGAGGGAGCGCGTTTGCATTGGTAGTCGCTGTGAGGCCGTTTTTTAATTTTTATACATTTTTGAATAGATTAGAAACAAACACATCCTGGCTGTGTCATGAGCATTGATTGCTGCCGAGACCTTACTCCACCCCCGAAGTTCCGACGCGAGAGCCGTATTGTTTATTTTCTAAAATCGTGCCAGTTATTACTGTAACCATCTGGTCCATCACAATGAAACATCTAGGATTACAATCTTTCTCTATTATGCATTTCTGACGAGAAGCCACTTGAGTTCAAATCGCTGCGGTGGGTCTCGAAGCGAACCTCAAGTTCCTTTAATCTCTGTTTTTCTCGACTCTCTCGCATCGCCGCGCTGTCTCACTTTTTGGCGCCGCGAGACCAGCCTCAGCGATTTAAACTCAACTGGCATCTCGTCAGAAATGGATAATATGTAATCGACTTCGTAGAATCAGATGGTAACGTCAAAATCCCCGTTTTATTTTTGTTTTTTCACAAACAACAAAAAACCTCATCGAGATTCAGAAAAACGGTTCTAAGGGGGTAATAGAAGGTCGAAAAAACAAATTCGCTCGCTTGATGGGGGCCATGGTACGCAGCAGGCAAGCGACCTCTTATACGAAACTATTGAAGTTGAAATGGTTTTTCTCAAGTAAATTGAAAATTGACTTCTTCAGCTACTTCGATCCCTTGATGCTCATTTTGGGAGAATTCTCAACTTAACATCTATAAGCCATCAAAGTCAGAACATATTGATTTCGTCTTCTTTGGATCATACAATTAAAATATGGAATATGGAAAATATTTTCGAAAAAACTTTTTCTGTATCCACAATGGAACAATCTATCGAGAAAATCGTCGTGGCAAAAAAAAATCCTTCATTAGCTGCTGTTCAAACCAGAAAGAATGTTGGGATCTGGGATATAAGGTTTACAGGAAGCTTGTTCCAGCTTAAAACGAGTAATTTTATTTAAGATCGCATAGATATATTGCAACACTGGTGGCAAATGTTCACGGCGCTGTGGTTTCGGATGTTTTATTAGCATCTGATGGAAGGTGTGTAGTTCTATTGTAACTCCAACTTGTTTTTGTTTGAAAGTGATCCTGGAGTGGAAAAATGAGGCTAACAAAGATGTAGACAGTCCAGAAAGTTCCTAGTTTCCTTGCGAGTGAATTTGAATTTTTAGAACATTGATTACCATAGAATCGGAACAACTGTTATTGTGGGATCTCCGGACGCAGTCAGTAATAAATTCCATCCACGCTCCTAATGTTTTTCAACTATTCTATCTGAACAAAGAAGCTTTTATAGGTTCAAAGAGTTTTTCCTTCAAAAAAAATAAATAGACATTCCAGGTGTCATTTATCGACAAGTCGATTCAGCAGAACAGAAAATTGCTCGATTATCAGTTTACAATTTGGCTGATTTGAGTATACAGTATAACTTTGAGTATCCGTGCAGGTTCTTCAAAGAATGCGCCATTTTAAAAGTTTGTGAAATAATTGCAAAATGTTTTATTCTTAGTATTCTCAACCAGCTGGTCGAGCTGCTCCGCAGTAGGGTTCCGAGTCATTGACGAAAAACAGTACTATCGACTTGGAATGAAACCGACGAATTAGTCAATATAGTCAAAGTCGACGTGAGTCGACTAGTCAAGAAAGTCAAGAAAGTCAAAAGAGTCGGATGAGTCAAAAGAGTCATTGTCAGAAAAGTCAAAAAATGGTCAAAAGAGTCATTTTTCAGAGCTAGTCAAAAGAGTCAAAGCTGACTTTGCGTGAAAATTTTCATTTTTTCCATTGAAATAAAATAATTTTTAACTACACGTTGATTGTTGTAGTCATTTTTTGACTCATTTTACTCATCTGACTCTTTTGACTCTTTTGACCTTTCTGACTTCATGGCTTTTTGAAAAATGACTATTTTGACTAACGTGACTAGTCACTCCTTTCGGAAATGTACCAAATTTGACTCAAGCAACTTTAAAAAAATAGTCAAAGTCATGACTTTTCGTGAAATGACTCTTTCGACTCGGAACCCTACTCCGCAGCTCTTCGGCTGTCTTCTTATGGGGCTCGAAATCCGCCCAAATGTCCCAATACACTTTTGCAAAGAAAGCAAAAAAGTTTTCACTCGAAAAAAATCGAACCCCTGTCCCTATGCACGCCGTCCGCCCGCGTAACCGCCGGGACCACCCCAACACATGTGTCTGTACAGGCTAAACGGCGCTCGCCCATAAGAACCTAGGATGGGCGAACGCCGATCATCCATCCATGGCCCCTAGATGACCCATGGGTGGGTGACGGGCGAGGAATGGGCGAAGGATGGGTGATAAATTTCGTGTTTCGTCCATTCTTCGCAAATCCTTCGACAATCCCTCGCCCCTTCCGAGGTTGAAAGCGGTTCGCCAATCCATGGGCCATCGGTGGCCCATCGTTCGTCCTTCGCCCACCCCATGTTCTATGGGTGAGCGCCGTTTTGCCTGTGATAGTTGAAAAAGGCTGCGCCGATGCGTGCATGTGCACGCGGTTTCGGGACCCCGCACAGGGTCATTTTCAGAAATGTTCAGGTAAAAGACCCTTCAAATTAAAGCTATCAACTTCTAGTTTTGACGGGCATCACCGCGGGGTCAATTACAGGTCGCAACCGAAAATTGGGCTCATTCCCATGGCTGGGGACTTCTCCAGGGTCGCATACACACAGAGATCCCGACAGACACACAGAATTTGTCCGTTAGTAACATTCTCAATTTGGCGAGAGTGAACATTAGCCCCCCACCGAGTGAATTTAAACCCCCCGAAAATAAAAATACTCCCCCACTTTTGTAATTTATCCCCCCTCCTAATTTTGGGAATTAAACCCCCCCCCTTTTTGTTATTATTTTCGTTCACGCGAAACACAATTTTCACGTGACTTTCAATCCAGCATGCTTTACACCTTGCTAATGAGGCTTAGTGAACTTTGGGGGGCTAACTTTCCAAAATGGGTGGTCAAACTTCCGATGGTGGGGGTGCATTGTTCACAAGCCCCTCCTGTGAACATTAGCCCCCCAAAATCAACGGTGGGGTGTGAAAATACACGAATGTTAGCCCCCCAATGAGGGAAAATGGTTCCCCACCTGCCGACTATTGTCAAAATAATCGAATTGCGGAAAAGTGTGCATACACCGATTGTGGGCGTGGCCAAATCTGGGAGGCGGGGCCAAAGGCCAAAATTATTTGCAAAGTGCGGCACCAGTTTGCTGCAACCTCGCCGCACATAATTTTTTGTCATCATTTTCATCAAAATTGGTGGTTTCCGTTAATTTTTTGGTAATTTCCTGTCATTTTCTTTAATTCTGACAAAAAAAAGCCTGAAAATAAATAAAAAATTGATAAAATCAATGCAATTTTGATGAAAATGATGACAAAAATTATGTGCGGCGAGGTTGCAGCAAACTGGTGCCGCACTTTGCAAATAATTTTGGCCTTTGGCCCCGCCTCCCAGATTTGGCCACGCCCACAATCGGTGTATGCACACTTTTCCGCAATTCGATTATTTTGACAATACGAACTTTAGCCCCCCAAAAAAATTTCTACTGTGGTGGAGGGTCAAATGTTGTCTTAGGGGGGTGTAGCTCCACCATTGGGGGGCTATATCCCATTAGTGGGGGGTCCAATGTGGGTGGGGGGCTTATGTTCACTTTCGCCGATTAAATGCAGCGCATAAGAATGTTCTGAAATAAAACAACAAACAAACAACATATTTCAAATATCTTTCTTATGGGGATGTTTGTGTATATATGAGTAGTCAACCCTGTGCATGTAGGGGAACGAAAGAAATAACGTGAAGTGGACAAAAGTCGAACCAGCGACCTTTTGAACGATAGAAAAACGTGCTACCGAATGAACCACCCATACAAACATTTTCACGTGAATTTTTCTGAACAAGTTCGTAGTGAATAGCCCAGCCATGCTTCGGCGGCGTATGCCGCCCCAGCAGGCTGGTGAAAAAGAACGTTTACTTTCAGGAAAATGATCTTTGCCCACATGCTTTTTCTCATAAAAATCGCGAGCTTGATAATAAGATTCCCACAAAGCTTTTTGCCCTCATTTTCACCGAAAACAGCAATTTGTTCACCACTTTCAACGTTCTCAATGTTTTTAGGGATAAATTAGATGGGTAATTTTAATTTTCCTTTTTTAAGTTACAAGTACGATCACGACTAGGATTTTGGGAGTTCACAGTACACCAGCAAGGTTCCCACAAAGAATTAATTTGGAGGGTTTTCTCGGTTTGCTAAATGTCTCAGCAGATTTCACAAAAGGAAAAACGCAAATACGCGAACCAGTTTAGTTCATATTTTGAGAGTCGTGATGATCATATACCGTTCTCAAAAAATGTAGAACATCATACTGAATTTAAAAAATATTAGGCTGGGGGGAAAGTCTTGGTATATTGTTCAAACGTGTATTTCTCAGCGCAGACATAAGCAGGCTATGAGTTAAATGCTTTATTGGTATCAACAATATGCTGACAACATTCAGTTAACTCGTGGATACCCTGGTCCTAAAATCCGGCTGGGCGCGAGCCAAAGTATACATGACACTTTTCATCAAGACTTCATAATGTTTTGAAAAATTTTTCTTGAAGACTACGACCCTGATCAAAAAGTTACTCATAATTTAATAGAACAGTATCAGGAGCATTTGGTTGCCAAATGAGGATTTCCCAAGCTTTCTGATCCAGCCCATACTCGACGAGTTTCTCGATGTATGCAAACCAATGTTATGTCGGTAGTACATTTGTCTATGTTCTAGGGCGGAGCGGTGGACTTATTTCTTAAAATTTTTAGGTGACTTAGAGTAGCCATCCGTGATTCTAGTTATCCCATTCGGAAGCAGTTCCCAGTAGATTGAAACCTACACGGGCCTCCACAAAGACATCATGATTTTTCAAGGCGAAAATGAGATTGGGGGCGCGCTGACGGGGTCAATTTTTCTCGAACCCTTTGGATTTTTATATGGTTGTGACCGGAAAGTGTCCATCTTTACTTCTGATGAACAACAGATCCATCCATCGATCACCGCCTTGGGGAGGGAGGGGAATGTAACCACTACTCACTCTTTATTTATGTTTGAAATGTGTCAGAGCATCAAACCTAAATTTTTCGCGAACGAACAACTTTCAATTTGTTAGTTATAGTGTATTTGGGAGACCAATACGGGATTGTCATCTCACAAGTAATTCCAACCCAATCAGCTTCTAGGCTAGCGTGAAGCAAGTCATAGTCTAGCTCAAGTATCGATGTTGAAAACTCAAGAAAAAACAAATTGGCGGAAACGTTCAGCCATGTTAGCATGGCGTAATAATAAGAACATTATTGTCTTGCATGCCCTTCAAAAAAGTTTCAAATTCTATCATAGGTCACCGAGATATGAAGAGAAAATCGCTACCTGACGTGAAAATAAAGCATCGGAAAGGTTCATCGCGGCCTATCTGGAGCTTACAAGGGAAGTCTGAACAGACGAAATACTGGAACCTGATGAAACTTTGCACCTAGACTAAGCCGGCCGGGAAAAACTGACTTCAGTTCCGAAATCAGCGTGGCCGGCTTAGTCTAGGTGCAAAGTTTCATCAGGTTCCAGTATTTCGTCTGTTCAGACTTCCCTTGTTAGTGAGAGAGGAGGGAATGGGTAGTTATTTTTTAGAAGCACAACAGTTTACTTATTATTCACTAAAAAAGTGACATCTCTGAAGCGCATCTGCGAGAACCAGGGCAATCACAAAGTCATATACCAAGACTTTCCCCCCAGCCTAATACAAGAACTTTTGGCTCTTGTAAAGAATTTTGGATTCTAAACAAAATTTTGGATTTTGAAAAAAATTTTGGATTTTGAAAAAAATTTTGGATTTTGAAAAAAATTTTGGATTTTGAAAAAAAATTTGGATTTTAAAAATAATTTTGGATTTTAAAAATAATTTTGGATTTTAAAAATAATTTTGGATTTTAAAAATAATTTTGGATTTTAAAAATAATTTTGGATTTTGAAAACTGTTCGTGGTTATTGTTTTGGGAGAACAGAATTCTCCATTATGGGTCCATAATCCAGGGGGGCAACAAAATAGGGGGCATCTAGGGGGATCAACGTTCAAAGGGGGCATCTGATCCCAGGGGGCAAAGGTTCTTGGGGGCATCTAGGGGGGTCGATCTTGGGGGGCATCCCAAGTTGATCTTGGGGAGCAACTCGACATTCATCCAAGGGGGCAACCAAATTGTTTTCAAAGGAGGCATCAACCTTCATTTTTAACAGTCAAGTGGACTTTGAAATTAATCATTGTATGCCAACTCAGGCTTAGTCGTTTCGGACCCAGGCTTTCAACTAGGAAGCTCTGGCCTAATTCCGAAAAACCAATGTACTTCTGGAACAATCCCTAGTTAGGCCAGAGCTTCCTAGTTGAAAGTCTGTGTCCAAGACGACTAAGCCAGAGTTAGCAGGGGATAAAATGATCAATTTTCAAGTCCACTTGATTTTGAAGAATGAAGGTTGATGCCTCCTTTGAAAACAATTTGGTTGCCCCCTTGGATAATAGACGAGTTGCCCCCCAAGATCAACTTGGGATGCCCCCCAAGATGGACCCCCCAAGATGTCCCCAAGAACCTTTGCTGGTTGTTGCCCCCTCTGATTATGGACCCGTAATGGAGAAACAAAAAACATTAACCATAAACAGTTTCAAAATCGTTTTTTTTTTTTTTTGAAAATCCAAATCTTTTCTTAAAATCCAAAATTTTCATTCAGAATCCAAAATTATTTTTAAAATCCAAAATTATTTTTAAAATCCAAAATTTTTTTCAAAATCCAAAATTTTTTTCAAAATCCAAAATTTTTTTTAGAATCCAAAATTCTTTACAAGAGCCGAACTTTTATAGTTGTGATCAAATTGGTGTTTTTGGTGAAAATTTATCAATGTGGACAAAGATCAGGAACTGGATGGCAAAAAACATATCCGTGCTCGCAATTTATATGGGCAAAGAGCATGTGGGCAAACATCAATGTGGGCAAAGGAACGTTTTGAGGCAAAGATCATTTGCCCACTTTCAGGATGGGATCACAGGTGTCGTTGTGACTCTCTTTAAAAGTCATGACAGCCTTCTTGTGTTCGATGTTTTGGAAAGAATACAAAAAATGAAATTTCGCCCAAGACAGTTAAGGAAACAGAAAGATGTGATGATACAAAAAATAATAGCAATGCCGTGCAGCAATAATCAGGTAAGACAGAATAAGTTTACTGGATGCTAAAGTTTCTATTATTCAAACAAGTTTTGCGATTAATAGCGAAAATCTCGACAATCATTGCCAGTTTCCGCATTTATCAGATTCTATAAAGTAGACTTTTTCTAGCACCATGCTATAATAATGTTCCAACAGGTTGATCTTGGCAGGTTATTGTGGTCGAAAGTGATAACAAAGCTGCCATATGGGATATAAAATTGAAAAAACTTATTCGTAGTTTACCTCAGTTTCACGGAGAAATTTCAAGAGATGGTAGAATGGGACTTTTTGCTCCTGCGAAAGGCGGGCTTTTTGTAAGTTTCCTTTTTGGTAGAGACTTCGTTCCAATAATAGAATTTTGCTTGGTTTTGTAAATGACTTGATTGGATCAAAAAAGAACTTTTTCACATCCACATCAGTCCAAAAATAAAATTTGGGACTAATTTTCAGCACGCAACAAAAAGTGTGCTTTATTGCGGCACAAAGAAAGAAAGAGAAATCTGCAGGATTTAAGGTCACGCTCTGAAAAATTTGGAGGGATAATGCATTTTTTCAAAATACTGCAGTTTTTCCCGATTTGATATAGAGCACATCCAATAAAAAATATATAAAACAGAAAATACAACATTAAATACCGTTTACAGGTAATAGATATGCGTAGTGGGCAAATTTCAAAAACATTAATAGGAAATGTTACTGAAGGCGTCAATGATATTATATGTTCATTTTCTCCGAAAGGGGAATACGTCCTCTACTATCACAGCGGTCATAAAACTCTGAGGTTTGGATTTTTTAATCACTCATTGTCAACAATACAGTCATCAAAGCTGGTCTTACAGGGTTTACAGAATAATTGACTCCCAGTTAATCGGAACATTCAGACCACATGCCACAATAACTTGTTGGAGTTATGATCCTGATGGGCGATTTGTTGTTATTGGTAAGCTCCACATTTTCATCGCACTCTTTTGGTAGTGCCGAATCTTGTACTCTCTCATCCGAGACTCGGAGGAGCGCAGTAGCACGGGGGGGGGGGGGGGGGTTAACGGCTAATACTAACGCGTTCAAATAAAATTTCTCTCAGGTTCACAAGATGGATCTTTACTTTCTGTTGTTCTCAATGATCCAGTTTCACAAGAAGAGTCTTTAACAAGAATAGCAGAGCTACCGAGTCGTCGTCACCTCGCTGATTACCTACACATTCCGGTTGTTCAAGACACTGTTCTTGATACATTCGACCTTACCAATTTGGGTGCCGTTACAGCAGCTGTGACAAGATTCAAAAGTCTCCTTGACAAAAGAAAGGGAGGTTCTGTTACAAAAAAGTCTCATGTATGCTCTGTTATGTGAAATTGGAAATGAATGAAATGTCTATTCTTGAAAACCATAACTCAATTGTTTTCTGTCCAGTTTTAAAAGAACAAGTTCGTTTCATTGAAATCGTCAAATGTTATTTTTCTTCAGTTGTATAATATTTAAATGCACAGAATTGACTACTTATACATATATGTACATACACAAACAACTCAAAACAGGATTTTGAATATAAAAAAGTTAAGTCGTTTTTTATTGGAAAAACTCGGAAAAACTATTAAAATTGAAGAATTTCATCTTTTTAAAACTCCGACGGCGTCATGGTTTTAAAACTCCGAAGGCTTCAAGATTTCATTTAAATTAGTACCAGCCGGTCGAGCTGCTGCCACAGCTCTTCGGCAGGCTTCTTATAGAGCCGGGAGCACGCCTAAATGTCCCAATACACTTTCCAAATAAAAGCAAAAAAGTTTTCACTCGAAAAGATTCAAACCCCTGGCCCTCTGCACACCGTCCGCCAGCATTACCCCGAGGCCACAGCGACACCTTTGAAATGACTCCACGCGTGGGTACAAATGAACGCGGTTTTCGGTGTCCGTTCAGGTTCATTTTCAGAAATTTTCAGGTATAGTACCCTTCAAATTAAAGCTATCAACTTCTAGTTTTGATGGGCATCACCGCGGCACCAAATAAGGGCCGTAACCGAAAATTGGGCTCATTCCTATTGCTGGGGACAGCACTAGGGTTAGCGACACACAGATACAGCGACAGACACACAGAATTTGTCCGTTAGTAATAGTAAAGATAAAGATCACGATACACAGAGAGTACATATACTCGCCGCACGCGACATTAAGTGCGCTCCATTGCACAACTGGAGTTTTCTCGGCCACCATCTCGAAATTCGCGCCACCACTCACATCAGAAAATTGGCGGTGAAAAATCGATGGCCGCGGTCGAAAAAACTCCAAGTTTCTCTTCCATTTCGGTCACTTTGCAGTGGAGCGCTCTTACTGATGCGTGCGGCGAGAATATCTGCGAATTTACTTGAAAATCAATAAGTTTATAAAATTTATTTTTTAAACAATTTTCTGCAATTATCAAATTCTTGGGAGAAGCCTGGAACTTCACGATTATTCGACTTTGGTTGATTGATTTTACAAGTCGGATGATACTCTGTCCGCTTCTCGACGGCCACTCAAATAACCTCCAATGGTCGTTTGGAACAATCTGAATTGATATCTGTCAGAAATTCATTAACAAAGAATATACTCGCCGCATGACAGTAGGTGTGCTCTAATGCACAATTAATCTCTGTTTAAAAGTCACATTCGACCGAGATTGTGCTCATCCACATTTATTGTGAAAAAAAGATTCTTGCGACATCGGGCGAGCGCGCGAATTTTGAAAAAGGCCCCGCCCACCGAGCGGTCGGCCGACGCCGCAGTGGTGTATTTCAAATATTGCGCGCTCGACCGATGTCAGAAGAATGTTTTTTTTCACAATATAATGATTCTCAAGCTTCTAATGGTTCACTAGTAAATTAATCATTACCTATGATGAGTTGCTTCACCGGCAAACAGAATTTTCGGACGCCCATGTAGTTTGATTGGAAGTGCCAATTGTGAATGAGAAATCCGTGACAAAGCCTGCACTTGCGTCATGTAAGAGTAAGACCCAAGAAGCAGCTCATTTTTTGTGAGCTGCGTTCTTATCACGTTGATTGGAGGTGGAATACTATTATCATTGTACATTTCTCTCATCAACTTTGTGATTCTCCATTTCAATTCATATTCGGACATGTTATCAACCAGCTGATGTCCTCTTCCGGCATACCATGCACTCAATACATTAGGAGCCCAATCCATTACTTGCAATACTGTTGTTTCTTCTTCGAAAACGTCGAGTTTGTCGCGAAGTAGGCCTTTAACAGGCAAGGGCGCAATCGAGTAAGTTGAATTTGACCAGAAAGGTGTGCTCCATTCGAAAAAAATTTTGCATGATCCTCCGAAACCAATTTTTTCAATTGCCTCAATTTTTTGGCGAGGCAGTGGTGGTGTGAACAAAGTATGATGATATTTTTTGAGTACGCCTAAAGATGAAGTCACAATAACATAATCGTATACTTTGAATGTATCCTTATTGTTTGTTGTAACTTCAACTTTTCCAGATGTTTGATTAAGACGAATGTTGGTAACTTTTGTGTTGAAGAAGAACGCAGATGGTGGAATCGGTTGCGCAATATCATCCAAAATAGCTTTGAATCCTATTTTATTTGTAGAGAATGATTCGCATTCAGCCCCGTAGTCGTTCCACTCTTTCAGAACGTGAACACTCAACTGAAAATCTTTACTATTACTAACGGACAAATTCTGCGTGTCTGTCGCTGTATCTGTGTGTCGCTAACCCTAGCGCCGTCCCCAGCCATAGGAATGAGCCCAATTTTCGGTTACGGCCCTTATTTGGTGCCGCGGTGATGCCCGTCCAATCTAGAAGTTGATAGCTTTAATTTGAAGGGTACTTTACCTGAAAATTTCTGAAATTGACCCTGCGCAAGGTCCCAAATTCGCGTTCATTTGTACGCACGTACGGAGTCATTTCGAAAGTGTCGGGGTGGTCCCGGGGTAACGCTGGCGGATGTGGTTCAGATGGTCAGGGGTTCGATTCTTTTCGAGAGAAAACATTTTCGCTTTTATTGGGAAAGTGTATAAGGACATTTTAGCGAACACTCGGCCTCATAAGAAGCCTGCCGAAGAGCTGCGGCAGCAGCTCGACCGGCTGGTATGTTTTAAGTGAAAAGTTTCACGCGGAAAAAGAAAGTGCGGACAGAATTGACCCCGGGCGAACTAACAAACAGAACCACAGAACAACAGACTAACGAAGCAAATTATAGTATAAGTATGATGATACATAGATGTATGGTCAGTAGCTCACCGTGCTCCAATCAGCAGCCCATTCAAACTCCCAGTAAGAACGGAAGGATCGAGATAAAGAATCGAAAACACTAATTTGTCTATCACTAAAATTATGACTAGACAAAAAATGCATGTAGTCCATGGTAAACACTTCTTTGAAAGTGTATCGACGTGCAGATTTTTCATCGTTTTTTGCAATATCTCGGTACTTTGAATCCAATTTAGATGTGAACCTCATAAAAATATCAATATCGGACCTGAATTGATTTATTAATCGACCTTAATTTGATATACAGCCTACTGATAGACGTTCTGTGTGCCGTATGCAAAAAATGCATTGTCCACATGAGCCGTATCAGAAACAACGCTGGTTAACAATCCAAGTCGGTGGGCAATCTTGTATAGCTCGTTCTCGGCACCATTTATAAATTGAGCTCCCATTTGCAGAAATCCATCCTCTGAAAACAAACCCCCTTCTATACATTAGGTAGACACGGCCTCGCAAAACTATGTCTCTGTAGACGCGCTTCAGCGCACTCACGGGGTCGCCGCGGGAACACCGTCGCAAATGCGCTCTATTGAACAAGGCCTGAAAACTCAAAATCCCATGAAAATCAATGATTTTTCGATGTTTTTGTCATCAAAACCGTTAAACTCCGTATCGCCACTCACAGTTGAGTCGATACGCAGCGATTTGCGACCGAAATTGGCACGGTGCCAAGTTTGGGCCAATGTTCCCCGTGCGCCCCCGTGCGCACTCGACCGCGGCCACGGTGACACAAGCCCGATGTTCATTTGAAACGAAAAAGTGCTCCAATCAGCGAAAAAAAAATGGGCGGAGCAATATACAAAAGTGCGCACGCGCGTTTGCAAACTGTTTTGAGAATCACCGCAATTTGCGGCACTAAATTTTGCAGTGGGAAGAATTTGACGAAAATTGGATTTTTTCGAGTATTGTTAAATTTGAATGGAACACCGATTATATAATATTTCTTACTGTATGGTATGGCATGAATCCTTCCTCCGATTCTATCAAGCCCTTCGTAAATATGGAAGTTGTCAAGTCCCAATTCTATCAGTCGACGCGCAGTTGACAGTCCAGAAATACCGGCGCCGACAATTGCTATAGACGGTTTTATAGACGGTTCTGATTTTTCCGATTCTTTCTGAAAATGATGTCATTGCATTGTGGAAGTTTTTTTCGAATACTTGAACAGTAATTCCACATCCAATGATTACAATCAGAACAATTCTCACGCTCACAGACATAACTGCGAACAGGGGATGCTTTTGAATACGATGCTGAGGCCAGTTTTAAGAAAGGTGCTGTGCAGAATCACCAATCTCAAATGAATCGAATGAATGTAATCGCCGTTTCGAACTTGCGATGATAGAAATTATCAGTGTTTACTCTTTATCAACCTTGTGATAATTTCCAAAGTCATGCCTGTCATGCTGCTTGATTGTCGGGACATAAATAGTTTATTATATTTGTAGTTTTATGTACTAATCTTACTATACTGTAGATATATAATGTGGATAAACATTTCTTGCGGTATTATGCGTTCACAAAAAACAGTTAGTCGCGAGCGCGCGAAATTTAAAATAGACCCCGCCCCCTGCGCGGTCGCCGAAGGGCCCCACACAAACACCACTGCGGCGTCGGCCGATCGCTCGGTGGGCGGGGCCTATTTGAAATTTTGCGCGCTCGCCGGTTGTCGCAAAAAAAAATAAAAAAATAAAAAAAATATATATAAAATCTGCTTACGAGATCTAGAAAGTGCTGAAATTCCAGTCTGAAAATATGGTGTTTCTTAGTAGGGTTCCGAGTCAGTGCCTCAAAACGTCAAAAGTCAAAAGAGTCGTTGGTCAAAAAAGTCAAAAAGAGTCAAAGGTCAAAAGCGTCGATGGTCAAAATAGTCAAAAAGCGTCGAAAGTCAAAAGCGTTGATCGTCGAAAAAGTCAATTAATGACGTGGTCAACGAGCGTCGTTTACTGTTTTCAACTGAAATTCTGTTAAAAGTTTAGCACGTCATTATTCAATTCTCAATGCATTTTCACGTGTAGTCAAAAGTAGTCAAAGTTGACTCTTTTTACCAATCCTATGATTTGACGCTTCTTGACTTTATTTCTGACTCAAAATGGACTCTTTTTGACTTTTTTGACCTTTGAAAATAGTCAAAAGTCAAGTTTTTCAAAATTGACGCATTGCGACTCGGAACCCCTGAGTTTCGCAACATAATTTTGGAGCTTTCTGAATGCTTTGAAATGACCTAAAAACCGCTTCAAAAGTGCAAAAATCGTCAATTTTCAAACTTTGAGCGCCCATAACTCGGCTGAAACTGAAAATGGGCAAAATTTGAAAACGGTTCTGGAATCAGGATGAGTTGGACTATCACTCCACCAAGTTTCATCAAATTCTCAACCGGTGAGTAAGTTGACTTTCCTTGTTAGCATTTTTTCGTGCGTGCCGACCTCTTACACATTTACCCCACGGGAAATTCTTAAAAACGTGAATGGGAGGTGTAGGTGTACAAGCACGTGGCTAGGGAGATAATCTTTACTATTACTAATGGACAAATTCTGTGTCTGTCGCTGTATCTGTGTGTCGCTAACCCTAGCGCTGTCCCCAGCCATAGGAATGAACCCAATTTTCGGTTACGGCCCTTAGTTGGCACCGCGGTGATGACCGCCCAGACTAGAAGTTGATAGCTTTAATTTGAAGGGTACTTTACCTGAAAATTTCTGAATATGACCCTGCGCAAGGTCAGAGGGTCAGGGGTTCGATTCTTTTCGAGTGAAAACATTTTTTATTTCTTCAGAAAAGTGTATTAGGACACTTTAGAAAATTTCCCGCCCCATTAGAAGCCAGTCGAAGAGCTGCGGCAGCAGCTCGACCGGCTGGTTTTTTTTTAATCCAAAATTCTTTACAAGAGCCAAATATTTTTGAAGTTTATGGTATACTCGCCGCACGCGACAGTAAGTGCGCTCCACTGCACAACTGGAGTTTTCTCGGCCACGGCCACTATCTCGAAATTCGCGCCACCGTTCAGAAAATTTCGCGGTGAAAAATCGATGGCCGCGGCCTAGAAAACTCCAAATTTCTCTTCCATTTCGGTCATTTTGCAGTGAAGCGCACTTACTGATGCATATAACTGTAAATAGCACAATATAAAACAAGAAATGTTTCGGGTCGGTAGGTTTGAGAATCAGGATAATTGTTTAAATGGATTCATAACGGTCATGAAGATGAATTTGCTCCTCCTCCGCCAACTCCTAGTCTTTGCTGAACGGCTGCTGACCTTGGCCCCAATGACGTTTCTTTTACCAAAGAATTCATTTCATGCATTTGGAGCATGTCTAGCACTTGAAGTGATTCATTTTTTTTAGCGGCAGCTCTCTGAAAGAAAAAAGTGTAATGTTTTCATTTATTGAGTGATCACACTCCGGCAAATGATCTTTGCCCACATGATCTCTGCCCCGAAAGATCTTTGCCCACATTTTCTCGGATATGATCTTTGGGGGGGGGGGGGGGGGGGGGGGGGGCTTAGTTCGGGAATAGAAGCATGTTGAAAGTCCCTGCACATCCCACTAGTATTACTATCTCTTTGAGAAACATATGCATGCTTCTGAAGACGAGCTCAGCCTGGATGGCTGGAGAACTAAATTGGTTCATATCATACTGCATTCATAAAATACAAAAATTTGGAAAGTGCTGATCAAATCGGTGTTTTCGGTAAAACTCTATCAACGTGGGTAAAGATCAGAAACAGGATGGCAAAGATCATATCCGAGAAAATGTGGGCGAAGATCTTTCTGGGCAATGATCAAGCTCGCGATTTATATGGGCAAAAAGCATGTGGGCAAATACCAATGTGGGCAAAAGAACTTTTCGGGGCAAAGATCGTGTGTGCAAAAATCATTTGCCCGAATGTCAAGGTGTCACTACTGTCACAAAAAGACTGTAGGGTATAATTACAGAATCACCCCTCACTGAAAGAATACCTAGAGTAACACAATCACCCCCCAAATCAACTGCGGGGGGATTCTGTAAAATTACCGACTGTAGCTATAAAACACAAACTATTTGGCGAAATCCAGCGATTTGAAAAATAGGCCCCGCCTCCTTGGGCGAAGCCCAAAGAAAATTAATTGCTGTCGTCACCAAAAAATCTATTTTTATAACGCGCGGCAACTTATTTACACTTTTTATTTTTGCACTTATCGTCGTTTGCGATGCTTTTTTTTTTTTTTAGCTGAATGCTGTCCAAACAAAAACATTTGCCAATTTGTTCCACATTACTAAATCTTACACAATTGAGTTTCAAATTACCACAGAAACACAATGAGCACAAAATCCTTGAAACCCTGTGCAAATGTGGCAGTTACTCTGTGCAAATGTGGCCATTCACCTTAGCCAAAGTTATACTTACTCGAATAGAGGGTATCCTCAATATTATTGATGCATATCTTTCATTCGCGGCGTGAAAGCTATATGCTTTCTGGAGATGCCTTACAAGCACTGCTAATAGTTTCTTCTGTTCCGCAATGACATTTCTTTGTGACGCAGAGTCGAGTCCTTCCGTATCGGGATCGAAAAACATTATTGCTTGTAGGAGAGCAAACTCGGTAGTGGAGAAGTTCAACTGGCGAAACGGCTTCATTACAAGATCTATCATCATAGTGAGAACTGGAGTTATACCAGACAAGCTGGAGTTGCTGAAAACGATTCATTATATTCGTAATGAAACGGACGTGAACAGAATTAGAAACATAAAAGGACCAGTGTAAAGTTTCACGCGAAAAATGAAAGTGCGGACAGAATTGACCCCGGGCGAACTAACAAACGAACACACGAACAAACAGACTAACGAAGCAAATCATACTTATACTATAATTTGCTTCGTTAGTCTGTGTGTTCGTTTGTTCGTTTGTTAGTTCGCCGGGATCAATTCTGTCCGCACTTTCTTTTTTCGCGTGAAACTTCACACTGGTTATAGTATAAGTATGATGATAATAAATGAAACAACGAACGAAAAAAACCATTCTCTTCTTTAAGATTTCATAATTTCCAAATCACCTCGCTGAAATTGCAGATGAAATAGCCCTTGGTTCAATTAGTGGTGCTGGTTTCATTGAGCGTTCGTTCAAATTGCAAGATGAAGGACGTCCCTGAAAAGCACACTTGTTTAGCGGATCAGTATCCTCAACGATTTGCGTGAAGTTGCGTGAAAATCGTTCAGGAGGCGGAGCCTGCGTGTCGGGTTGTCGTGGTGGTGACCTTTCGAATGAGGTCCACATTTGATTAAATTGACAATAGTAAAAGGATGCTCGCTCAAAAACTTACCGCACAGAACTCCCGTGCTTCAAAAAAGTTATGCATTTCTGGTTTTCCTTCATATCCGGCAGTTGGATGACCGTAGTCTTTTGGAATCCACGTTGCATAATCAGCAGGTAGATTTCCGTACTCTGTAGGCAATTGTATCATGCCGTCTGTGGTTGGTACATCTTGTGGTTCTTGTTTTATTTCACTAAATTATTATTGTTTTACAAGGAAAGTGCTTCACCACAACGGTCGTACTTTTTACCAAATTTATACCATAGGTAACCGAGCTCTCTGACTAATGAAGGTTCCACAGCTAGTTTGGCTTTTTAGAACGAGAATGGTATCATTCGAAAGGCCTTCTCATGAGGATTTCAGAACTGTTGTCAGTTTTTGCTAAATGGCAGCGATGAGTTATTAGGCTTACATTTCAAATAATACGAAAAATTTACGAGTCCAGAAATGTAGTACTGTTGACCCATTAAACAAGTTTTCCCAGAAACTGAACATTGTTCAGATTATGGGTAATTCTTCAAAACATTGCGGCTCAAAGTTTTAAGGTGTATTCACTGGCCAAAATTCAGAAGAATTATCGGTGCAAATAGCACCAGCTCAAATTTTGAAGCTTCATAACTCAGCGCTCAGTGTCACTAAGCAAAAATGAACAACAGTTCTCAAACCCTCATAAAAAGAACTTTCGATAGATACCATTCTGCTCCTGAAAGCCGAGATATGGGTCACGCAAGGCGAAAAATACAGTGAAAAAGTGCACGTGATGACCCCTCGGTCCCTTGTCGAAGTTTTTAAATATTGTCAAAAAAATAAAGATGCGACACAAGACGAGCGCGCGAAACCGAGCACGTGGAAAAAATAGGCCCCGCCCCTCGGGTGGACCACGCGCCGCACTTTTTTGATTTCGAAAATTTGACGATCTCATGAATTTTTCGTAACTTTTTCCTGAATTTTCCTATTGGGAAAATTATTCTCTTGGATTCAATGTCAAAAAATCAAAGAAAATTGATGTCATCATCAAGAAAATCAAGTTTTAAAAACGCGCGCCGCATTCGTGCAAAAAAAAAGGTGGAGCCCATTTTTTGAAATCGCTGGGTTTGTCTCGTGTTGCATCTTTATTTTTTGACAATACTGGAAGATGAGAAAAAATTTCGTACCTAATGGGGAGTGGGAGAATCATCTTTTCGTTTTTATCAGTCGAAGGTTTGTTACAAAATACTATGCCTTTGTTAATTGATTGTTGAATGCATGCAGCATGAAGTAAGTGAGATAAATCATCTCCAGTTTCTTCTGCGTTCCCACCACTTATGCTGCTGCAAGCAGCTGATGGAACTCGACTACTTCCTGATCCTGAGTTGTTTGAAACGATTCCTGGCAAATCCGGTCGCTTTCTAACGACATCTGATTTAATGTGCTCCGGGGTTCGGAATGCTTCGCACATTATCATGAACGATGAAGCATGATTCGTTACCATAGCTACCTATAGAGCATTACAAATCATACACAAGATGAGTATTTTCTGTATTATCGTTGTCTGAACCGCTGCACGTTGCGGTGTGCGGGGCATCGGGAAAACACAGTCCAATGAGTGCCACCGTATCAAATTTATCGTTAAAACGCGTTGTTTTCGTGGCGAGACCCAGGCTCCTCGCATTGCCCCGCCTACCGCAACGTGCAACGGTTCAGACAACGATTCGCTGGTGTTATAATGGATCCAAAAGGTTGGTTCTAGGAAGGCAGGGATTATTAGTATTCATTAAATAGGACAACAATATTTAAAAAATTAATTAATATATTTACCTTGTCAGTGTAAGGAAGTGATCGGAAAGTGGAAAATGTTTTAGCCCAATCAATGTATAAAGCTATCAAACGCTGTCTCCAAAATGGCATTTTGTCATCCGTACGGTTTGTTAGAACAACCGAGTCTGACCACTGGAATGCATTTGATAACATTATAATGTATGGTCAAAGTTACATCACAGGATATTGGTTGCATAAATCGGCTTGGGGCTTTCAAAGCATCGTCCAACGTACTATATGCATGAATGTCACCACAACGACTGAGAAGCAAAGTGAAGTTATTTTCTAACACAGTCAGTCTCTCAGCTATTGGATCAAGTAAACTCTGAATATTCTTTTTCATAATATGAAAATTATTTTGAAAACAGACCACATCAATTTTAATATCTTTAAGGTCGCAATTATCTGGGCTATCGTCATTAATTGGAGGACTGCCAGATGATCCGTCACGATATATATCTGCGTGGTTAATGTCTGTGGAAATTTCACAGTCTTCGTTTTTCCGTTTTCTTTTGGTATATCCAATTCTATCCCGATCGTTTTGAATTGCTAAAAACGGTTTATAAACATGAATGATAACTTTTCGTCGCTCACAATTTTTGTCCATTCCCACAAACAGACATTTTTGGAGACGACAGTATCGACATGCACATCGTACTCCTTTATTAACTGGACAATCTTTATTTCCTTGACACAAAAACTCGCGGTTGTTCTGTAAAATTTCTTGCATAGAATGTATAAATGTACTTATACTCGCCGCACGCACCTAAGTGCGCTCCACTGCAAAATGACCGAAATGGAAAAGAAATTTAGAGTTTTTTAAGCCGCGGCCATCGATTTTTCACCGCGAAGTTTTCTGAACGGTGGGCGCGAGTTTCGAAATGGTGGCCGTGACCGAGAAAACTCAAGTTGTGCAGTGGAGCGCACTTACTGTCGCGTGCGGCGAGTATATGTATGTGTTGTAACCCTCGTTACATAACGTCCCCCATTGCTCTGACGCTCTAGAGGTCAAAAGTGCATTTTTTTTCTACCTGAGACGTGCGCGCGCCCCGCGCACTTTCAGTTTTCATCATCCTCTACTTTGTATCGCCTTGTGTGTACATATTGTCGGCGCAAAAAATGAGTGCACGGTGTCTGCTCAGTAACTGGCGCCAGCTTGCACAAAATGGGAAAATCGATGCTTTAATTGTAGGTTTTTTGCATTTTTTTGCCTCAAATATAAAATCTGTAGGCATTAATTGACTATTTTTAACCAATTTCCGTCATTTATTTTATAACACAAGCTGGAAAAACTCGAAAAAGGGCCGCAGTCCAATGGAGCGCATTTACAGACCCCCCCCCCCCCCCCCCCCCCCCGCTGCACTCATTTTTTTGCGCCGACAATAGCTAGTCCATTCCCTAGTCTTATTCCCCACGTGGCTCTTCGCCACGTTCCTCTATTATTCTTGTCCCTCTCTATAAAGTGTTCACTGGTAGTCTCAGCAATAGAGTACCTACGAACACAACAGTATGTATGCTCGCCGCACGCGACATGTAAGTGCGCTCCATTGCACTACTGGAGTTTTCTCGGCCACCATGTCGAAATTCGCGCCACCGGTCAGAAATTTTCGCGGTGAAAATTCGATGGCCGCGACCGAGAAAACTCCAATTTTCTCTTCCATTTCTGTGCCTAGGAGAGCAAAAGAAATTACATGAGGTGGAAAAAAGTCGGACCAGCAACCTTTTGAATGATAGACAAACGTGCTATCGAATGAACCACCCATACAAACATTTTCACGTGAATATTTCTGAATAACCTCTCAGCCATGCTGAGGCGGCGTGAGCCGCCCCAGCAGGCTGGTAGATTTCTAAAATATTGAAACATTGGTTTCAAAAATCTTCACGTCCATCTATTTCTCGTGTTCCAGCTATCAGCCTATAAAGTATTGTCAAATTAATTAAATGTTGACATTATTCGAAAGTTCACCGCCACGCCGACACAACAAATGGGCTCCGCCCCCTGAACGGTCCCACCGCGCCGCACTTGTTTCGCGCGCTCGTCTTGTGTCGCATCTTTAATTTTTTGACAATAGGGATTTCGCGCATTTTTTCAGGGCCACATTTAATTAATTTGACAATATAAAATATACTTTTTCGTGTTAAAACGGAATCTTTCTTATATTTAATGGGGGGGGGGGGATGTTTGTGTGTGTATGAGTAGTCAACTCTGTGCATGTAGGGGAACGAAAGAAATAACGTGACGTGGACAAAAGTCGAACCAGCGACCTTTTGAACAATAGACAAACGTGCTACCGAATGAACCATACATACATGTTTGCAAACATTTTCACGTGAATATTTCTGAATAACTTCCCAGCCATGCTGAGGCGGTGTGAGCCGCAGGGGCGGATCGAAAGTAAAATTCAATTTCTGTTTTGTCAGAATAATCAAATGTGGTCATCATTCGAATAGTCACCGCCTAGAAAACGCTACACTCATACTCTCCGTACACGAAGGTTGCCAATGCGCTCCATCGAGCGCGATGCGGTCGAGGCGTACCGCGAAAAAATTTTTGTATTTTCGAAATTTTTGTTTGATCTTTAGCTGATTTTCTTGTATTTTCATGATGACAATTGCCGAAAAACAAGAAAAAAACGGCTATAGATCAACAAATTTTTTTTGAAAATTCAAAAATTGGAGCGCATTGGCAACCTTCGTGTACGGAGAGTAATTGTTAGGCTCCGCCTCCTCAACGATTTTCACGCAACTTCACGCAAGTCGTCGAGGAGACGAAGCCTACGTGTCGGGTTGTCGTGGCGGTGAACATTCGAATGAAGTGCACATTTTATTTGACAATCTTTACTATTACTAACGGACAAATTCTGTGTGTCTGTCGCTGTATCTGTGTGTCGCTAACCCTAGCGCTGTCCCCAGCCATGGGAATGAGCCCAATTTTCGGTTACGGCCCTTATTTGGTGCCGCGGTGATGCCCGTCCAAACTAGAAGTTGATAGCTTTAATTTGAAGGGTACTTTACCTGAAAATTTCTGAAAATGACCCTGCGCGAGGTCCCAAATTCGCGTTCATTTGTACGCACGTACGGAGTCATTTTGACAGTGTCGGGGTGGTCCCGGGGTAATGCTGGCGGATGGTGTTCAGATGGTCAGGGGTTCGGTTCTTTTCGAGTGAACACATTTTTGCTTTTATTGGGAAAGTGTATAAGGACATTTTAGCTAACACTCGGCCCCATAAGAAGCCAGCCGAAGAGCTGCGGCAGCAGCTCGACCGGCTGGTATTTATGAATCACGAACTACCACTGGCACTGCTAATCAATATGGCTAAAATAGTAGTCGAAAGCCTTTATCTCATCACTTACCACTAGTGCTCGACGAAAGAAAGTCTTACATCCATTACAAGATGCAACACTGTAATGTTTTCCAGTTGCCACGTCTTCACAAACGGCGCATAGCGTACCTGTAATGTTACGGAATTGTTTTGAAAAGTCGAATCAGAAACCATACCTGGTGGCAGTTTTTCGCTCATTGGGATTTTGACCTTTCAGTTGTTTCTGATAAATTTCACTTTTGTTGTTGAACGAATTCTATGGGAACGAATTATCAGAGACACTGCGGTGTGTGAAGTTCCATGGATTTATTGAATAGCCGACTCTGTTCAAAATTAGTTTTAATTCGAAGGATTAAATTTGACAATATAAAATCAGAATATGTGAATCATATTAAGTACATCTTGTTTTTTTTTAATCCAAATTATTCCTGAACACGGTTGTTTATATTTAGTTATAAACCCTTTTGAAAGGTGTCGAAATTCGAAATTCACAGCAAAAATATTTTAATTCCGTGCAAAATGGAATTGAATTGAAACATGTTGAAAACGATTCATCTGGCTGATGCTACTAACAAAATGGATTATTTACATGAAGTACTGTGCCTTCATCTGCAAAACAACGCGCCCTTCGATGCAAGCGACCTGCCGTTTGCGTTATAGCCGTCTTTCGACTACACGACGCAGACATGGAAAGAACGTAAATAAGACACTCTTGGATAGAGAGATAAATGGTCGTTCTTATATTATGTTGAGGGCTGTGTCTGTATGTATTGTCAAAATAATCGAATTGCGGAAAAGTGTGCATACACCGATTGTGGGCGTGGCCAAATCTGGGAGGCGGGGCCAAAGGCCAAAATTATTTGCAAAGTGCGGCACCAGTTTGCTGCAACCTCGCCGCACATAATTTTTGTCATCATTTTCATCAAAATTGCATTGTTTTTATCAATTTTTTATTTTTTTCAGGCTTTTTTTTTGTCAGAATTAAAGAAAATGACAGGAAATTATCAAAAAATTAACGGAAACCACCAATTTTGATGAAAACGATGACAAAAAATTATGTGCGGCGAGGTTGCAGCAAACTGGTGCCGCACTTTGCAAATAATTTTGGCCTTTGGCCCCGCCTCCCAGATTTGGCCACGCCCACAATCGGTGTATGCACACTTTTCCGCAATTCGATTATTTTGACAATAGTGCTGTTCATGTAGGGGAGAGAAAGAAATAACACAAATTGGACTTTCTGAATGATAGACAAACGTGATATTTACCGAACAAATCATTCATTGAAACATTTGCAAACTTTCTGAATGACTTATTGTCGGCGCAAAAAATGAGTGCACGGTGTCTGCGCAGTAACTGGCGCCAACTTGCACAAAATGGGAAAATCGATGCTTTCATAATGGGTTTTTCGCGTTTTTTGCCTCAAATATAAAATCTATAGGCCTTAATTGACTATTTTTAAACAATATCCGTCGTTTATTTTATAACACAAGCTGGAAAAACTGGAAAAAAGGTCCAGAGTTCAATGGAGCGCATTTGCAGACCCCCCCCCCCCCCCCCCCGCTGCACTCATTTTTTTGCGCCGACAATACATGGAATGTGTTTTTAGTGCCACGAGTGATGAAAATTGTGACTATATGTGGGTTCGATAGGTTCGATAGAATATTTGCCCAGGTTTTTTGAGCATGACTCGGCCCAAAACTGTTTTTCAATGTTTTGACTAGTGCACAGTGGGAGAAACAAGACCTCCAAGCCAAAGCGCGAAGGGAAGAGCCGAAATTCTGCAATTGCCGCACACAATTTCGCCAAATGCTGCAGACAATTTTAGAGAATGAAATCAAGTTTCAAATTTTCTGAAGTTGAAAGCTTACTTTTAACAAAAATGTTCTGAACATTTGTTAGTAAACATTTTAATAAACAAAATGTTCAGAGCCACTTTCTCAATCCAAGCATTCACCCGTCAAAAAAAGATTGTTTTCCACAATGGAAGAGAAAATCGTCGCGGTCGTGGAAGAGAAAACCACACTGAACGCGAAACGACAAATTTCCAAAATTTTTTTGAGAAGCTCAGAGCATTTTTGGGAAATACTTTTTGTTGGACTCGATAGAGAAATGCATGTTTAAAAATAGTTTCACATCGATTTTTGTTAAAATGCCTATTTCTCGTGGAAAGTTGAAACAAGGAAAATGTACTGAACCTGTGCGCCACTTTTTGAGACTAACGAAACATTGGGAAAACACTGATAATCATTGAACATGTTTAAATCTTGCTCAAAAATTGTAAATTACAAGATCTGTGAATAAAAATGCGTTTTGTCGAAGTTAGTGAACGATAAAGTTTGGATGTAAAACTCCCACTGAGATGGCCGTGGCCTACGGTCGTGTTTTTGCAATGAGAGGTCTCGGCTCTCCTACTGTGTAGTGGTTTTTGAATCTCTTACTGTGCGTCCATAAACAACGTGCCCTTATGCTCCATTGATAAATCGGCAGCCGCTTTGGCGGTAGGTCAAAAATTTTGATTTTCGAATTTTTTTTTTGTAATTTTTTCTCCAAATTTCATTGTTTTTTCATGATTTTTGAGGTTGTTCATATGCAATTGCTTTCTCAGCACATGTAGAAGAGAGACAAATCGAAAAATAGAGAAAAGAAATGAGAAATACGGAAATAATTACAGATTTCGGAATTTTCTGCGAAAAAAACCGTTGTACACTGAAAAAAATGGGAATTCCATTGAAAATAGGTAAAAATAGTAGAGAAGATAACGTTTATCGTATCGAGAAATCATTATTTGTTATGAAAAGTTATAAAAAACCTCAAAAATCATGAAAAAACAATGAAATTTGGAAAAAAACTACGAAAAAAAAAATCGAAATTCAAAATTTTTGACCTACCGCCAAAGCGGCTGCCGATTTATCAATGGAGCATAAGGGCACGTTGTTTCTGGACGCACAGTAAAAGGTCCTATCGAACACATAGTCTCAATTTTATCATTCCTGGCACTAAAAACACATTACATGGTATTGTCATATTAATAATAAGTGGACATCATTTGAAAGTTCACCGTCACGCCGACGCGACAAATAGTCTCCGCCCCCTGAACGGTCCCACTGCGGCGCACTTTTTTGAACGCGAAAAAAGACAACTTTTTCGGTTTTTTCGTATATTTTTTATACATTTTCAGATTGAGAAATTTTTTTCTATGTTTCCTATTGAAAAACTGAAGTAAAGTCAGTCACAGTCAATTTACCGAGTAAAAAAAGAAAAACGACAGACACGGCACTGATTGCAAAATTAGGGGCGTGGCCTATTTTTAAAAATTTTGGGATTTCGAGCTTTTTTTCATGGCCACAATTGATTAATTTGACAATACATAGCAGTAAATTATTTCTGTTGCGTAGCCCAGTCCTGCCGAGGCGGCGTAAGCCGCCGTTGTTACAGTCAAATCCCAGATGCACGTGTTCAATCAGTGAGAATTGTTTCTCCACTCTTCAAAATGTGTTAGAAGAACTACGAAATAAAACATTCATTATAATTGAGCAAGTGCTCACAATAAAAAACATAATATGGAAAGTCCAGGATTTAAAGACACTATCGAGTGAAGAGGAATGAGATGTGGTTTTGAGCTCTCGCAGGTGTTCTTACTGTTGTTGACAACGGACACCTTGGCCTCCATGTCCTCCATGCTCTTCATCGGAATCTTCGTTGTAAGCATCACCTCCTCTTCCTCGTCCATATTTTTTCTCGTCGTATTCCATGATAGAAACCTCTTCTGAACCAACGGCAATGTTCGTTTTAGGAGTGGAAGGAAGGCAGCCACGCAAAATCTGGAAATTTTTTCTTCTTCTTGTCAAGAAAAAATTCGCAAACGTACGTTGTACTTTTGTTCGCCGTCCAGAAAATGGTCCAGAGGGAAGATTACATCGAATTCAACGAACAGATTTCCCTTCAGTTCCGGGTACTTCTTATTCGGCATCCCTTTTCCAACGACTCCTTTGACTGTTCCAGGACGGATCGCATCACACGCTTTCCCACGCAAAACCAAGGTGTGTCCGTCAAGATGTTTTATGAGAAAATTGTATCCACAAAGAGCTTCGTTCAGAGAAAGCTTTCTGTAAATTGTATGTGAATTGTGAATTTTCGAAGGAGTTGACATTTGAACATAGTGTCTCACAATGGAAGAGTTTGACCACAAAAATTGAACTTTTTACCAAATTTATACCATAGGTAGCCGAGAGCTCCCTGAGCACATTTATTGTCAAAAATAAAGATGCGACACGAGACGAGCGCGCGAAGCCCAGCGATTTCAAAAAATAGGCTTCACCTTTTTTTGCACCGCAGCGGCGCGCGTTTTTAAAACTTGATTTTCTCGGTGACGACAAAAATTTTCTTACAAGGGAAGTCTTTTTGGACGCAGTACGAGATCTTGTTGAAACTTTGCACATATATTATATCGCCCACGGTGATAACAGAACTGTGGTCAGTTTTTCTTAGTTTTTCTATGAGTTCCTAATGAACAAAAATCCAACAAAATGAGTTTTCAAGCCGAAAACAAAGAAGCAAAAGATAAAGCACCCAAAAGGGATTCGAACCTGCACCAACAGACTCATAGACATCCCTCTTCGCCACTCGGTCACCCCACCTCGAAATTTCAACGGTCCCGGGGGCGGTGAAGAAAGGAGGCGCCCACTGGCCCGAAATCGAGTCGTCGCCTCCATATCTTTACTATTACTAACGGATGAATTCTGTGTATCTGTCGGGATCTCTGTGTGGCGCCAACCCTAGCGCTGTGCCCAGCCATAGGAATGAGCCCAATTTTCGGTTACGGCCCTTATTTAACCCCGCGGTGATGCCCGTCCAAACTAGAAATTGATAGCTTTAATTTGAAGGGTACTTTACCTGAAAATTTCTGAAAATGACCTACAAGGGGGCCCCAAAACCGCGTGCACATGTACGCACCTGCGCTGCCCATTTCGAGTGTGTCGGGGTGGTCCCGGCGGTTACGCGGACGGACGGTGTGCAGAGGATCAGGGGTTCGATTCTTTTCGAGTGAAAACATTTTTGCTTTCTTTGGAAAAGTGTATTAGGACATTTTAGCGGATTTCCAGCCCCATAAGAAGCCAGCCGAAGAGCTGCGGAGCAGCTCGACCGGCTGGTGGTTGAAAAAAGTGAAAATTGAAGACGTCATATCTCCAGAAGTAGAAGAGATTTGGAAAAACTGACCACAGTTCCGTTATCACCGTGGGCGATATAATCGATGTGCAAAGTTTCAACAAGATCTCGTACTGCGTCCAAAAAGACTTCCCTTGTTAGATTTTTTAACTTTGAATCCAAAATAATTTATTTCAGGGAAATCCAGGAAAAAGTTACGGAAAATTCAAGAAATCGCCAAAAATCCGATATCAAGAAAGTGCGGCGCGGTGCCGACCCGAGGATGTGGGGCCTATTTTTTCAACTCGTTCGGCGTCGCGTGCTCGTCTCGTGTAGCATCTTTATTTTTTGACAATATACCTATGGCACGGTGTCCCAAAGTGGAAAAATCTTACGGTACGCGACCGCAAAGTCCGCAAACACCGTTCGTCTGCTTGTCTCGCACTCTCCACCTGCTGACTGTGGGGAAATAGTAGGCCACGCCCCCTTTTGGCGCCCTCGCTGGGTTTTTCGCGTTTTTTCAGATTTTTCGAAAGAATTCGCGATTTTCGCTCTCAGATTCGAATATTTCACATAAAAACCTACGTTTTGATTACAGATAATCAACAATCGAATGTGTATCCAGGAAGTTATTAGAAAAAATTGATTTGACAGAAAATTGACGATTTTTATGAAATTTATCCGTTTTTTTCGAAACTTTTTTAGTTTTAATAGGATAAACCAAGTTGAAACTGTGATTTATATTTGTTAGGGGCCAGAAAAATCTCCAATTCCTGAGAAAAAAATCTGATTTTCAGAGGAATCGTCATTTGTCTAATAACTTTTCGAAAAATCATCTAATTTGAAACTTTTCAGAACTAAAACGTAGCCCCTTCAGCGTATTAAAAGAATCTAAGATTAAAATTTCAAATTTGATTGTTGAAAAAGAGAAAAACGAGGAAAATCTGAAAAGTGGGCGGAGTCTCACTATTTCGTCACGGTCGGCCCGTGGAGGGTGCGAGACAGTCAGACAAATTTGGTTTTTTCTGAATTTTTCCGCCGCGGGACACCGTGTATGGTAGAAATTTGGTAAAAAATTCAATTCTTGTGGTCAAACACTTTGCTTGTAAAAGCGCCTAAATTAACAGTAATGCAGGAGAAAAAATAAAATAAACTCACTTGCTGAGGTGAAGATCATCCCCATCACGCTTGAAAATTTCATGTTCTTTTTGTTGTATGACAATGACTACATCGCCTGGCTCTCCATCAGGCTGAAAATTGAAAACACGACTGAACCAGTTTGCTGAGGACATAGGTACATACTGTTCATCCATGAAATCACACAAACGTGCTCCATTGACAAAAGGGGTGTCACTTTTTTAATGAAAAACTCGATTTTCTGTTCGATCTCACTCATTTTATTCACTTTTCCAGGAAAAGAATGTCGCTGATGACTGATTGATCGATTTTTTCGGTAAGTTCACTGTTTTCAACTCAGTTTGTCAGTTTTTATGGCAAATATTGATTTTCTGATCGGCAACTCAGTTTTCACCGTTTTTTCGATACTATTCCAGAAAATGTATTAGTTTGATAACTTTATCTTGCCTTCAAAGCGAGCGTTTTTTTATCCATTGTATGCGAATTTATACGAATTGTCCTGAGAAAATGTGATTTTCGGAAAAAATCTTTTTCCGATAATTTCGCCGATTTGTTATTTTTTTTTCGTTGCGACGGACCCAATACGGCATGAACTTAGGACAATTTTATTTTATTTATTTACCAGCCTGCTGTGGCGGCTATCATTAAAAAGGAGGCTGGTTCGACTTTTGCCTACTTTACGTTATTTCTTTCGTTCCCGTACATGCACAGAGTTGTCTACTCATACATACACAAACATCCCCCTATCGCATTTTGAATATAAGAAACGATTTTTTATTATAACTCATGAAATTTGATGAAACTGTCGAAAAAACGGTGAAAACCAAGTTGCCGATCATAAAATCGATATTAGCGATAAAAACTGACAAATTGAGTTGAAAACAGTGAACTTACCGAAAAAATCGATCAATCAGTCATCGGCGACATTCTTTTCCTGGAAAAGGTGAATAAAAAAGGGAAAACTGCCGAAAATTCGACATTTACCTGAACAATTGACACCCTTTTGTCAGACTTCTCATTCTAATACTGTAATTTTAAAAATGCAGAAACGTACATCAGCCTGATCTCCTTCTCCTTTGAAAGTAATCTTGTCATTGTGCCGCATGCCGGGTGAAATTCGGACTTCGAGGATTTTCGAAACGTTCTCAAACTTTTCTCCTTTGCAGCTCGTGCATTTGTCACCCGCCGGCACTTTTCCACCTTAAATACGAGCATAATTGAGGTATTCAAGAAATCAAGTTGCCATCACACCTGTTCCATGACAACCGTCACAAGCAACTTGCATTTGCTGAAGCATTCCTGGCCCGATTTGTTGAACAATGGTTTTGACACCACGACCACGGCAGGCATCGCATTTATATTTTTCTCCCTTTTTTCCTCCAGACCCTTCGCATGTTTTACAGAGTGACTTTTTCGATAGCTTCAGTTTCGAAGTTTTACCAAGATATAGCTCTTCCAGAGTGAGGTTGAGAGCGTGAACGGTGTCTTGGAACTTTCTGCGGCGAGGAGCCCCACGAGAAAAGCCACCGAAAAGGCCGCCAAATGGATGACCTCCCATGTCGTCATCGTCGTCATCATCGTCCATTCCTCCCGCGCCACTAAAAAAATGAGAGAAGAGGCCGCCGGGAAATCCTGGAAACGTTTGACTGCGAATTTTTAGAAATATAGGGGAGTGGCTGGAAAATTGTTGGGACAAAACTGCGAACAACATATCCGTCGCGAAGTTCCGTATCTTTATCTTTTCTTTACTATTACTAACGGATGAATTCTGTGTATCTGTCGGGATCTCTGTGTGGCGCCAACCCTACCGCTGTCCCCAGCCATGGGAATGAGCCCAATTTTCGGTTACGGCCCTTATTCGACCCTGCGGTGATGCCCGTCCAAACTAGAAGTTGATAGCTTTAATTTGAAGGGTATTTTACCTGAAAATTTCTGAAAATGGCCCTGCGAGGGGGTCTCAAAACTGCGTGCACATGTACGCACCTGCGCTGCCCTGGCCAAATGTGTAGGGGTGGTCCCGGCGGTTACGCGGACGGACGGTGTGTAGAGGGTCAGGGGTTCGATTCTTTTCGAGCCAAAACATTTCCCGGCCCCATGAGAAGCCAGCCGAAGAACAGCGGCATAAGCTCGACCAGATGATTCGATGTTAAAATCTTTCTTATATTTAAAATCCTGTTGGGTGATGTTTGTGTATGTGTGTATGTGTGGGTAGTCAACTCTGTGCATGTAGGGGAACGAAAGAAATAACGTGAAGTGGACAAAAGTCGAACCAGCGACCTTTTGAACGAAAGACAAACGTGCTACCGAATGAACCACCCATACAAACATTTTCACGTGAAAATTTCTAAATGACTTCCAGACTACCAGCAGACTACCAGCAGGCTGGTTTAAATATAAAATAATTTTCAAACTGTAAAAAATAATTTTTTTGCACCGAGTCCGTCATTTTGCTTCGGATGTTTTTTGCACTCTTGTCTCAATAATTTAACGCCGGCAAAAAGATCAAATAAAACAATTAATACCTCCACCGCCGGAACCTCCTCCCTGAACTCCTTCGAGACCTCTGGCATCGTAGATTCGCCGCTTTTCCGGATTCGACAAAACTTCATACGCGAAACTGATTTCCTTGAACTTATCACCATGATCTGGATTTTTATCTGGATGATACTCTTTCGCGAGCTTGAAGTAAGACTGAAAATTTTCATTCACGTTTTTTATTGCTTTCGTAAGGCTAACACGGCACCTTTTTGATATCGGACTGAGAAGCATCAGGTTTTACATTCAAAGTAGTGTAGAGCGTTGTATCCACAGGTGTGCTACCGCCGCCACCAAACATTGTTCCTGGAAATTTTGAAAGGAACTTATTGGAGAAAAATATTATGGGGTTATGCACGAAATTAAAATGCGTTTAAAAATACATTTTTATGGCACTTTAATTCAATTCACGATTGCATAAAAATGCATTTTTATGGCAGAAAAATACATTTTTCTGCAACACTGAAGTCCTTTCGCTGCAAAATATTGCAGGTTGAAAAAAGCATGCGCCTTTAAACTCGTGTCGATTTACGAGGGCGCTTGTAATTCTCGTGAACTATTTCAATTAGGTTTTTCAATTTTTTCTTGAATCTAATCGTTTTTCCACCATTTTTTTGTGTTTTCTGTCAAATTTACTATTGAAAATTTTTTTTACTATGGGGAAATAAATTTACACAAATTTTCAGTGGAAAATGGAGTGTCCAGTAGAAAATGGTGGCCGTACCGTCAATCAAATTTAACCGGATTGAACTTCAATTTCAACAAGAAGCTAAGTGCAGTCAGAGTGAAGATTGAGAACTTTTTCGGTGTTCTGACGTCGAAATTTCAAGTATTTGATAGAGCTCTCAAGTTGTCTCCACTGAACTCGAGATCACTGATTGTTGCTCTGTCCATTGTTCACAATTTGCAACTCGGACCACCTATTTCTTCGGGAAATACGAGCGAACTTCCCTCGTTGATTGATCCCTACGATACTCCGGAAGAAATGCGTTCAGCTCTCAAAAATTACTTATTGATTACCTAGCATTTGATGTTGTTTATTGTTTTTTTTATTCATATCTCAATAAAAAGTATATTTATATTATATTGTATTGTAAAAATCAATAGTCGATGCATTTACAATTTTCGCGGCCCCCAGTAAAAAAAATTTTCAATAGTAAATTTGACAGAAAACACAAAAAAATGGTGGAAAAACGATTAGATTCAAGAAAAAATTGAAAAACCTAATTGAAATAGTTCACGAGAATTACAAGCGCCCTCGTAAATCGACACGAGTTTAAAGGCGCATGCTTTTTTCAACCTGCAATATTTTGCAGCGAAAGGACTTCAGTGTTGCAGAAAAATGTATTTTTCTGCCATAAAAATGCATTTTTATGCAATCGTGAATTGAATTAAAGTGCCATAAAAATGTATTTTTAAACGCATTTTAATTTCGTGCATAACCCCATTAGGAATACGGAAAAACGGACACATGTCCCGGGAAAAAAATCCAGCGCGCTGTTAAAAATTCTAAAAATGAATGAAGAAAATTCTCGATTACACAAAAAGCGCAAGAACTACTCGAAACGCGTCAGCGAAAATCGGATGTATTTGCAAAAGTGGGAGCGCTTGTTCGCAAATGCGCGCTCAGACGCGGCTGATGGAATTCCAGTCACGGCGACACAAACGCGATGTCCATGGATAATATTATTGACAAAAAAAAAAGATGCGACATGAGCCGAGCGCGCGAATCCCAGCGATTTCAAAAAATAGGCTCCACCTTTTTTGCATCGCTGCGGCGTGCGTTTTTAAAAATTGATTTTCTTGCAGGCGAAAGCATATTTCTTTTTTTTGTATTGAATCCAAGAGAATTAATTTCCTAATAGGGAAATTCAGGGAAAAGTTACGAAAAATTCAAGAAATTGACAAAAATCCGATTTCAAGAAAGTGTGGCGCGGTGCCGACCCGAGGAGGTGGGGCCTATTTTTTCAACTCGTTCGGTTTCGCGCACTCGTCTCGTGTCGCATCTTTATTTTTTCGACAATATGTCCCGTTAAAACAAAAAAGTCTGAACTTACTTTGAGTCCATCAATTTGGTCAACTTCGAAGCGTGGTCGCGCTCTAACAGGGAGGAGGGGCCAGAAGCAACTAATTGTAAACTGACAATGAAACTGAGTTTTACTTATTAAAACATCAAAAGCATATTGACGAGATCGGCTATCGAAAACTTGTGGCGAAAAGTTCACCTCACAATTTCTCGGCTATTTTGATATGCAAATTTTTGATATATTTATTCATAACTCTTCCAGATGAAGAGCTTCTAGCAATTATTTTAGCTGGAATGATAGACGAGTAGTGTACATTTACATCACCTAAAGCACCGCCTGATATTTATGCTTGCGACGCCAGTGCAGCCGAACCCAAAAATGCCTATAAAGCACTAATGACGAATTTTCACCTGGAACGCGAAAGATGTGCCGGGTAACCGGTTACTACCTCGAAGTAGAATCATCGTGGCTCTCATTCGCGGCCCATAATCCAAGGGGGCAACAAAATAGGGGGCATCAGAATTGTTTTCAGAGGGGGCATCGGCCTTCATTTTTTACAGTCAAGTGGAGTTGAAAATTTATTTTGTCAAACCGTTTTCACATATTTTTCCTGCGAAGGCTTAGTTAGTTACAGAACACTTTTTCCCATTGAAAATGGAATTCCGAAAAGCAAATTCACTTCTGAAACAAGGCCAGGACTTCCTAGTTCGAAGCCTGGGTCCGAGACGACTAAGCCTGGGTTGGCAGGGGATAAAATGATTAACTTCTAACTCCACTTGACTGTGAAAAATGAAGACTGATGCCCCCTTTGAAAATAATTTGATTGCCCCCTGGGATAATAGACTAGTTGCCCCCCATGATCAACTTGAGATGCCCCCCAAGATCGACCCCCCCCTAGATGCCCCCCAAGAACCTTTGCCCCCTGGGATCAGATGCCCCCTAAGAACGTTATGCCCCCTAGATGCCCCCTATTTTGTTGCCCCCCTGGATTATGGGCCCTCATTCGCAGGGAAAATCTTGCATCTTACTCCCTCTTCTTTCCAGAGAAGAGCGCAAGACGTACCTCGACTCACATTTTTGATGATAAAATGAGTCCTGGTGTGTCTGATGGCTCTCGGCTTAAGTTGTAGACGAGGGTCGGAAGCTCGATTTTTTGTTTACTGTATTGCCCAAGCTTAGAACTTCACGACTATAACTATTCCCATCTGCCCTCACACAAAAACAGTCCAAGAAATGCGAACGTCTCAAAATCGCGGTTATCATCTTCTTTGACTCGCGCTCGCACGTCTTTATGAAGAAGGGCAATGGGGACTATATCAGGAAGCTGACAGTTGTGACTAACATTGATAATTATGCTGTTGCCTAACAATTGATTGAAACAAAAATTGTGAAAAAAGAAAAACCTATGAAAATCCGGACAAAACTTTTTAGGCGCCCTAATAGTTTCTTGTAAATGGTAGAATTAAACCATGTTTTCGAAAATAATGAGATTCGAAGCATTGAAGCGAAATTCAGACAATATGCGGTTTGTTTTTGAATTTTTTGTGTTCAAAATGACCAGAGCCAGCATAAAACATAATAATACAATATTTGTAAAATTTCGTCAAGAGAATATTGAGATAAACCCAAAAACCCTGATGGCCCAGAAAATTCACGTTAGGCCTTCCCTTTGAGTCGTCTCATCGGTAAGCCTGCTCCTTTCTGACTCGAATGTCTCACTCGGTGCTTTCAACGGCGGTCGACAAGAAAAATGCTCTTCGATTGAGGACAAAGGTTGCAGTTCAGATGAAATATACAAGACGGCGGCGGTGATGTGTATGAAATGTGATAACCTTACCCGGTGCATCGTTATTGCATCGGTATTAAATATAGAATGTTTTTTCTTCGATACCGTTTTTCATTCATCCAGCTCTTCTTTTGTTTTCGGTCAATATATACGAAATCCATCTGATCCTCCCTAATGATGTTCTTCTCATGCCACGTCTTCTATTTCCCGCGAGTCCATTGAATCTCGATAACTCGTCGTCACTCATTATTACGATAATTTATCTTCTGACAAAAATTCGCAGAGTCCCAGTTCGTTATTCAGTAACAGGTCACATTTCACATATTAAAAATTCAACTGTTTGTCTACTTGCAAGACTCGATTTTGACATCCACTTAGGAATGTTTTGTAGATACATGTTTGATGAGCCCGCACTTGAAAAATAATGTTTGATAACATCAAAACTTAGACAAACACATGTATCGCCCTCTTTGATGCACGCGGGCTCTTGAAGTATAAAATAAAGTAACAATATCATCACGACGGTCACATATTTTCTAAGATCAGCACGGTGTGTCGGCATGGATTTTGAAAAACCGCTTTTTTTTTCTCATTTTAGGTTTTAAATATATATCTCTTCGAAAATATGTGATCCCACAGTCCATGACATTTCCTGCAACTGTATTGTAAAGAAAATATTCTTGCGACGTCAAGCGAGCGCGCGAAATTTCGAATAGGCCCCGCCCCCTCAGCGGTCGGCGACGGTCCCCACACAAACACCACTGCGGCGTCGGCCGACCGTTCGGTGGGCGGGGCCTATTTGAAACTTCGCGCGCTCCCCCGATGTCGCAAGAATATTTTTCACAATATATGATGTCTGCTTGTCTGTACCGGTGTTTTCTGTGATAACACAGTCTCCAATCAGAGGAATAGGAGTGAACTTGGCCAAAAAATAAGTTTGCTCTCAGTTGCATGAATATCTAGACCCTACGTATTCTTCCGTGAAGATATGTCTCTCATTGAATAACAACTTCCGCGAGCCTCCACATTGACATAGCTCGAGCGTCATGAGACTCATTCTCTCTTTCTCGTGCTCTCTCAAACAGCCTGGATATTCAGAATATTCATTGGGAAGGATTAGAAATAAGATTAGACAAACACGCTATTTTTCAAACGTACGGTCACTCAAGCCTTTATTTTCTTGCAGCCTCAACTCTTACTCCGGAAAAGAAGCCGTAGTTTCTTGACTACTCAATTATTACTAGTACTACTATGAGAGGCTCTCTGTCTTGTCAAAAAACTTGTTTTCACTTTTGTCTTTCGGATGAAAAGTCCTCGTCCGCTTTTTTATTGTACCTTAAATATTGAAAGACGAAATTGAAAAAAAAACTTGGAACAAAAAAGCACGACAAGTAAATTTTGATTATTTCGAAGGAACCTCACCAATACTTTTCTAAAATCTGATGCAAAAATAATTCTGTGTAAAAACTCTAGAAGAGAAAAACAAGTACAAGTACCTAACAAGTACCGAATTATTCTAATATTTTAAATTCCCGCACTCATCGCAAGAATGTTACGTTATTTAGTGGTGGTGCGTCTCCTTTGTCGAAAATTCTTCTGCTCCGTTTAATTCCAATTTTCTAGTAGACGCACGCTTCTTTTCAAACGACAAAGGAGAAATAACTTCAGGTTAGCTCTTCCATTCAGCTGTTTCTTCTCGTATAAACAACTTTTCTCAGTAGCCATAGATAGAATTATTCGTTCCGATACACGCTGATTTCGGCATACTGTGTGTTTCCCTGGGCCACATTTGATACATTTTATGACTTTAATTTCGGTATTACATTTTCATGCCATTCTCTGATTTCTGTTTTCTAAACATTAACCTATAAGATGTATTCTTTTCAATTTTAGTTTAAATTGAAATGGGAAACACATCGGGAAAACCATCCAAAAGTTTGAACTCGCGAGTGTCCCATTCCAAATCTCTACACTCCGACGTTCGTCTGAACAATGAAGTTGTTCCTAAAAGCCGTACATGCTCGATTCCTGGTGAGTTGACTTTGAAACAAAAATCGACTCTCATAATCAACTTGTTTGCAGATATCGAAAGTGTTTCAGCTGTACAAGTCAATCAGCGTACTTCAATAATGACGGCAGATGACCCCAACATTTTAGGTATTCTTGAGTATTTTTTGCAAGATTCAGTTCATACTCCTTTAGGGCCAACGATATCATTGAAGGTAACAGACGAACTTTGTAGCTCAGATGATGAAGTTTTCTGCTCAACACGAACAGAAGCGAGTTCAACTTATAAGAAGGGTTACCACTTTGAGAAGAAGTAAACGTTAACTCTACGGGTATTATTCAGATCCAATAAATGAAAGATGTTTGGTGCCGATAGTTACCGAAAAGTTTTCGGAGTCATTAAATTCCGACATCTTAGAAAGCGCAAGCTCTAACATTCAGTAAGTGAGAATATATGAGACTATAGAATGAAGAAAAACTTCAAACGGTTCTTGGTTACAACGTTTTACAGCCAAAATATTATTGCTAGAACGATGAGCAGTGGATGTAATCACCATACTGGTAATGCAAACGCAATACAGAAAAGTTCATCGTTGAAGTTTTCTCTTCCCACTGGCCACATACAGTCTCAAGAATCTACTGCACATGAAAAAACTAAATGTAGGAGAAGATATTTATAGGAGAAGATATTTATCACTTGAACATTTTTTTTCAGTGACAAACATACCGTGTATACATCAATTTTTGCATTTAACACAACACCAAATACTTTTCGTAAGAAAAACATGGAACCACGCCAGAAACCAAGGTGCTTTGGAACCCGCAATCAGTATTTTTAGGAACTCGTTTTTCAAAAATTCTGAGATCCGTCAGTTAATTATGTTCGGCACAAAAAATGAAGGACACGATCGGTTAAAAGTAGGCAATATATATTGCAGATTGTCTATTAGATAATTTTCCAGAAACACGCGCAAATGTTCACTACTTTGATGGACGATTTGATCGCGAATCTTGATTCTCCTGCAGCTACCGTGGCTTCACTTCGAAAAGCAGGGGAAAAACATATCTGGCCAGTGAAAGATCAATGTTCGACTCGTTCAAAAATTGGACTTAATATTATTATTCAGATGGTTGTCCGTTTCGCGTTCAGCTCTTGGATCTATTTGCAAGTGCCATGATCGAACGAACCTTAGAGTGGGGTGAAAGAAAAGACAGAACTGAGGTTTCAATCATTGAATTAACGCTTTGGCAAATTTTCTAGATTGGTAAACAATATCCATGTACATTTTCAGACAACACAACGCGGATGGACAAAAATTGTATTGTTTGTGATTGAGCAACTGAAAGAAGGATTTCAAGAAGAACAGAAAAGAAAAAGACGTTTGAGAGCACAAATCGTAATTATTTTTCATTTAATTTGTTTATATTATTTAGATTTTTCAGAATTCTAGTGACTCAGCATCATGTGTGAAGTAACATTATCATAGTGATATGAACAATTTCATACAGTTAATTACTTGTGATTCCAAATAGTTCTATTCACTGTTTTATTGTTAAATAATCCTCTGTTTTCGGTGAAAATGGATTTTCGTGATATAAATGTTCTATTGTCAATAAACTCTCGCTTAATGGACCGAGGCACCGCAGGTGACCAAATTGTGGCATTGGGAAGTTGTAAATTCATGCTATCGACATTCATAGTGAGCTATTTTGCCGTACTATTTGTGAAAGACGGCACATTTTCTCACTCTTTACGAGCTCGAGAAGAAAGCCTTTTCAAAATAGACAGAAAATAGTACTTGCTTTCTTTCATAGAAACTAGTACTTTTGTTTTTCCAAAATGTATTTTCACCTATAAATGTTGCAGGATTTCAACGAATTCATTGAAACCCGTATTGGGCGTAACCAATTTATCATGGTAATTCAAACTTCCAACAAGCACTCGTTTCTGCTAAATATGTCTGTTAGAGACGATTTCATCTGTGGTGAAATGATGAAGAGACGAAATTAAAAATAAATTTTCGCATGAGAAGTTGTTTACAGGATGCTCAATCTGAAGTTCCAGACGGAATCGTCACAAACCGGCGAAAAGTTTTTAGCAAAGGTACAGTAACAGAATTGACGAATTACGACTACTTTTTAAAGATATTATGCATACATGCAAAATGAATGGCCACAAAAACTCAAAGCCAAAAATGTTCCCTATTGTTAATACTAAAACCCCAAGGAGACCTGCCATACTTTTCCCGAACGAAATGTTACGATCATCACCCAAAGTTGATTTTTTCAAAAATCATCCAACATTCACCGTATCAATTAGATCTCACATTCCTTTCAAAAGCGAAAGTTTATTTGGTAAGAAAACAGCAAAATAAAGTTTAAAAACTCAGACTCTGCAATTTCACTAACAGAATCAAGTGGCTCTTTTCACAGTTGGATAAATCTCGTGTCTATGCGCGATTATAAAGTAAGAATTTCTTTACACTCTTTTTCTAAACATCAGCTGCTATTTTTCCTTTGCAAAAACTTTCTGAAACTTTGTATACATTACAAACAGTCGAATTTCAATCAATGTCAAACAAATTGCCTGAATCATGCAGATAAATCAAGTTCTTAAGGAGTGAAACAAGATTTTTGGAAGACTGATCAGTGTTATGTTATCTACAGACACTGTTATTCTCTCATTTGGTCGTTTCTATTTTCTCTTGTTTACAGTTATTTTCAAACAAGTAATCAAGTTACACGTACTTTCTCGAAAAACATCAAAGTAGTTTTTAAAAAAAAATTTCGTTCATTGATTGCGAAAGAGTGGGCAAATTATTCCACACTACCAAATTTCGCTCTACCAAATAATTTCACACTACCTGTATTCTACTCTACCTTGATTTCACACTACCGTTTTCATAAAGTGATTTCACACTACCAAGTATTTCACACTACCTTTTGATTTCACTCTACCTTTATTTTACACTACCTTTTTCAATGATTTCACTCTATTATGCATTTCTGACGAGAAGCCAGTTGAGTTCAAATCGCTGCGGTGGGTCTCGCAGCGAACCTCAAGCTCCTTTAATCTCTGTTTTTCTCGACTCTCTCGCATCGCCGCGCTGTCTCACTTTTTTGGCGCCGCGAGACCCGCCTCAGCGATTTGAACTCAACTGGCATCTCGTCAGAAATGGATAATACCTTGTAAAATACCCCTAGCAACTAGGCTTAGTTAGTTGGAGAAAGCATGTTTTTGTGGGTTTAAAGTAGAATCTCCCCACAAAGTGTGGAGTTCTAATAGAACTTCGATAAATCCAAGGCTTTCTATGACTGACTAAGCCTATTTTGTAGGGTGTTTCATACTTCTCAGGTACCGAAAGAAGAGAGGAAGAAAAAGGTAGAGTGAAATCATAGAAAAAGGTAGTGTAAAATAAAGGTAGAGTGGAATCAAAAGGTAGTGTGAAATACTTGGTAGTGTGAAATCACTTTATGAAAACGGTAGTGTGAAATCAAGGTAGAGTAGAATACAGGTAGTGTGAAATTATTTGGTAGAGTGAAATTTGGTAGTGTGGAATAATTTGCCGAAAGAGTGCATGATTTGGCGAGACGCATATTGGTAGACAGTATGCGTCTCACATGTTCGTGCACTCACTCACATGAGGTACAATGCACCGATCATTTGACGAAGTGAACTACTTAGTCGTATATTCTGTATTATAAAAGTAAAGTTATGAATTTTTTCAAAACGCCACATTGAAACTTGCATAAATTTCAGCTGTAGTAACTAGATTATTAACTAGACAACTGCTCAATTCAAAACTTTCAGTCTTCTGCATGCTCCGAGAAGCATTGTTTGATAGGAATGATTGTGAACAGCCAAAAAGATGTAAGCTTTTTCGTGCTCAACAGAATAAATAGTATTTCAATCAGAAGACCTGGATGATTGAGGATGAACCCATTTCATCTAACGGAAGTTCGGAGGTAAAACGTTCTTCAAATACTGAAATTCTCATTTATTCAGATAATGTCATTGAATGAACAAATTGTTCGCTTCAGTGCAAATGCTTCTACATTACCAGATGTTAAACATTCTGATGTAGAGTTCAAGGAATCAAGTCTTGTAGTTCGACTGGAACAAGAATTAAATCAAGCACAGATTTGTGTAACGTTTTCATCTAATTCAAAGACCGACTCTCTGATTTATTATAGAATCATCGTCTCAATCAGCAACTCAAAATATTAGCAAATAGCAGTGATAAAGTTATAAAGCTGGAACTATCTGAGGCTAAGGTAGTATTTTTCTCAATAATTTGTTAATTTTCTTTGATGGATTGTTTTTGAACCAATCAGTAGTCAACAATATTGGCTATCATTGCTTGTTCCATGACGCGGTACACTTTCTTCCAGATGTGTAGAAACTCTTCTCTAACATGTTTGATGTTAAGGATTGTACAAAGCATACTGATAAGCCCTTAAACAAAATAAATTATTGAAATCATAAGATGTGAAAAACAAACCATCTACAAATGATTTTCTGATAAGAGGTGGGCATACTTCCACAACCAAAAACTTTACGACGAAATCTCGAATTTCTACAATTAGGTCAACAAACCCGTTATCTGGTTTATAAGATTTAATTGTTTTGTCAAGAGCCTCAATTTAATCTTTGGATTAATCACCTGAATTCGTTTTCTTACCTTCATCACTTGATCAGAAAATTCCAGAAAATGTTTGTTTTGTTTACTAGCCGATATAGGTATATTCATTTCCAAATTATGTTTTGTCAAGAGTTCAGAGTAAGTTCGAAGCGATCCCTCGCACAAGATAATCCCTGCTTTCCGAAACCCGAATTCCTCCACCTTTTTCCAGCTATCTCTAACTTCTCCCATTTCTTTTTCTATCAGACATTGAGTTAAGTAGTTCACTCTTTGAGCTTCAATGCCTTCACTCATGTGCAAACGAATGTGTTGTAACAACTGTAAACTAAATATTCTCATCATTAAATAATGGGGTCATACACAAATCCATGACTGTTCTATTTCGCTGTTCACCGAATCACCCCCGTTCAACACGAGACGCATAGATTCAAGAAAACAATCTTGAAAGACTTCAAAATGCGGTTCAGATGCATCATAAAAAAAGTGATGTGCACCCATTTCATGGAGCATCCTTTTCATTCCATTTCGATCATCTTTGTTCTGAATAATCATATTCAAAGCGGCTTGTAATGAAGCGCAATGATGTCTAAAAATGAGTTTTTTCAGTTTTTGAACCCAGTTTGTTGATACCTAAAGTAAAAGTCTTCAACCAACTCTGGTTTCCAGCTGTTATCTTGCAAGTTCTCAATTCTTTTTCCGAAACACCAAATAGGGCGGACTTGTGGATACTTTTCCAACATAATCAAAAAACAGCTTCTGATAGTTAAACCCTAAAAGCAGATTTATAATTATTAAGGTCTGAACTGAATAACAACCTGTTTATTGGATTTTTGTAACTGAATCCAATGGGCTCTGGCAAGCTCAAAATCGTCCTCGACAATACGTGTGTGTTTATGGTATTCCTTCTAAATGAGTTACATTAGTGTTTTCTGGTACGGCGGATCACCTCAAGCTGAGCACTGAGGGTATCATATTCACGATACTCCTCTTCCATAGACCGAACGAGTTTAGACTTATCTGTAAGTTGAGAGTATGTTATTGCGGTGGAAGTTCCCAAACCTGTGGAAAATATGCTACCATGATTGTTTTGAACGTGTTCGATTACATTGGTCACCGTCTCGTGGACCAACTTCAATCATAAACATATATCTATACCAGCCTGCTGGGGCGGCTCACGCCGCCTCAGCATGGCTGGGAGGTTATTCAGAAATATTCACGTGAAAATTTTTGTATGGGTGGTTCATTCGGTAGCACGTTTGTCTATCGTTCAAAAGGTCGCTGGTTCGTTTTTTGTCCACTTCACGTTATTTCTTTTGTTCCCCTACATGCACAGAGTTGACTACTCATACATACACACACGCACAAACATCCCCCAACAGGATTTTAAATATAAGAAAGATTACATTAAACTTTTGATGGCATAAAGTAATGGGTCAATCAATCTGATTTTTTGCATATAGCATCTAGAAGGCATTCTCTATGGGAACAGCAATTAAAAATTGAGGGTCATCGCTGAAAATTCTGAGATAACTTGACGTCTTCATCTAACGGCTCCAGAAGGCGGGCGAATGTTTTTTTCAATTTCTTTCTTGAAAATATGTTAGATCATACTAATTTTAATAGTTTTAATAATATCCGGTAGAGGTTAGAGACCAGTAACAGTCTGTATTCTTCAATATTTGGAGATTACTTTTCTTTTTTTTGAGAAAAATCACGCGGCCACACCCCCCTCATTTTGCGGTTCCTACATATATTCGGTGAACTGTTAAACTGTGTAATGACATTCAAATCGCGCAGTTCGTTTGAATACGTAGCGTTAGTATGTCTTCTCGAAATGCGCTACTTCGCGGCCTCAAACCTTGATTTTATCTTGACTCGTGTTCCATGGTCAGTATGAAATCCATCAAGTATCTGCCCAGTTTTAGTTTGGGAGACATATTTTCTACGTTGTACAAAAAGTTTTTAGGAGCATTCAGTATGTTGTCGCCTTTCTCATTCGAGTGCTGTGCTGTGCGGACGTTGATAAACAAATAGAAAGGTTGTATATATAATCATTATTAACATAAACAGTTTAATTGTTTTGGAACAGTGAATACCTGGGTTATTCTAAATTCTTCGTACATCTTTCCTTTTCCCAACGTAATTCGTTCCATGTCCAGATTGCCCCTGTAGATTCTTTTAAATTTGGGTCTTCACTTTCCCGAAAGTCCGAAAAACTCAAACAAACTTACGCGCAATACAAACAAAAGAAAAATTCTCCTATTCTTCTTTTTTCTCAAAACTGATATTGTTTTCTCTGAATTCAAATCTAACATTAAAATTTCATCATGCAAGCGCAACTGTCCATGTTTGGAAAAGTTCTTTTGCACCCTTTTCTCTACTCTCTACACTAAACACCTTCTTACTATGTACATTATTTGCATTCTCTCTTGTTGCCGCTGTCATGACTGACATGTCAGTATAAACCGTTATCTACAACATTATGCTGGTATGCATTCTACTGCGAAGCGTACCGAAAATTTTGTTTCTTTTCATTAATTTTTACTATTAATTTTTTTCAGAAATGCACTGATTTTCTTCATGTTATGAATTCATCAGTTTAAGAAAAATCAATACGAAACAGTTCTCATTAAAATTTGTTATGCATTTTTAGGAACACTGAAGCAATGAGTTAACCTCTCCAAGAGATCTAATTTTCGGTTTTCCCTACCGATTTAATTCATTCAAAAAATCGATAACCATGTGGAAAAAGAAAATCTCGGATTTTCTTTCGAAAGTTTGCTTGTTTTTTTTTAGCTAACTTTGTATAGTTCTTTAGAATGAAAAAAATAATAGATGAATCATCTTTGCTTGTATATTGTAGCTTTTCAAACGCAAAAATTGCTATTGAAATTGTCCATCAATAAGTATCTCAAATCGTTCGCTGCGATTAACGCATTGTAAAAATATATACTTACAGAAACAAGCCAAGGATCGTCTCAATGAAGTGGAACAGTTAAAGAAACGGAACAACCAGCTGATTAAAGAAAGGTTTCACTTTTTAGGTTGTTTTTAAATTGACGAAGTACTGATGTCGAAAACAGCAATATTAAATAAGAACTAACATTGAATTTCCGGCTGAAGACGTAGTTTCCGTTTTGTAAGATATTTCATGAAGGAATATCTCATGTTATCACGCAATTCATAAATATCTTATGAGATTTATCCAAGAAAAACATCCCAGGCTAAACGGAGCGTATATAAATGAGAACTAATTAATCTATTGTTAACTGTTGTTTAATCTGATTTCAGAGAAATGTGGCTAACAAAACAACCGCAAGAGGTAACTGCTCTACTCGCAGAAAAGCAAGAACTTAGAAAACAGTTGGACCGAGAGCAGAGTGAGAAACAAGAGCTGTTCTTACAAGTTTGTTCCTTTTTACAAAACGAATTTATTATATTACTTCAAGATCAATTCAATGATAGCCAAACTGGCTGACTCTGGAGACCAAGATGAAATAAACAAATTGAAAAACGACTTGAAGACAATGCAACGAGCGTTAGATCTTGAAAAGCAGTCTAGCAGTTCAGAAGTCAGCAGATTGAAAGCTGAAATCGTCTCATTAAAAGGAAATATTCAAGTAAAATCTGGAATTTGATACACTTCCTCAACTCATTTTTCCAGAACTCTCTGAACGAATCTGATAAAGACAAGGAAAGTATGGAACTAGAGATTGAAAACTTGAACAGGCAACTCAACATCAAGACAGCATCGTTGCAGTCTCTCATGCTTGCGAAGTCAGACTCGGGTGCCATTGAATCGCTGCGTGATGAAAATGATCTACTGAAACGGAGACTAGACGATTCAGAGAAGTTAATCTTAGCAGTTAACAAGGAAGTAGCAGAAAAGAAGTCAGAACTGGAAAAATTGAAAGAGTAAGTTTGTAAATAATTTTTGACAATAAGACACTATTTTGGCAAGGCTCCTTCATTATCATTTTTTAATCTAAAAATAAATAGCCAAAAAAATAATTGAAAAGAGCAACATATTATATTTACAGTATGGTTTCAATGAGCGAAGTATCTAAGAACAGTCTGGAAGCACTTGAAGAGAAACTTGCTAACATCAGCAAACTTCTCAAAGAAGAACAACAGCAAAAATCACAATTGTATTCTCAGACAGAACAGTTGAAAGTCGCACTTTCTAGCTCAGAAAGCACGTTGTCCAACCTCCGTGATAAACTAAGCCAGTTTGAAGAAAGTGCTGAATATTTGAAATCTGAAAACTCACGACTAAAAGAGTACCAAAGAGATGCTACATTGTCGGACAGTGCGCGCATCAAGGAAATGAGTCAAATGTTAACTGAAGAAAGGGATAACAATGCAATACTCAGCGTACAACTCAGAGAAAAAGATGGGAAAATTGATGTGAGACCCAAAAAAGGAATATTTGAAATTTAAGAGGACACTTTCAGAGACTTCAAGTCGATCTTCTATCTGCTTTATCCCGCGCCCAACAGGCTGAAGAAGATGCAATGAAAAGGAAAGAAAATTATTCTGTCAATGCAGTTGCTGATTCCGAAAATAGTTCTGCTCTGAAAGATGAGCTATCCAAAACCAAACAGAAACTTCAAAGTTTGGATGATAAAATGACAGAGTGCAATAGAGTGATTTCGGAAAAAGATTATTATTTGAAACGATTAGAAGGCGAAATCGTCGATTCGAAAAAACAGTTGAAAGACGCATCTTCGGCTCTCGAGAAAAGTGAAGAAGCCCATCGTGAAAGACAGTGGGTTTTCTAGCTTTTGTTCAGCTTGGTGTTTTCTTTTAGGAAGACTATGAAGAATCAAACTAGCGATCTTGAAAGCGCTCTTGAATCCATGAAGAAACAGTACTCGGAGCTGTTGGAAAACCAAAAGGCAAACGAATCTAAATCGCTGGTGGCAGATGAAATCACGACTTTGATGAGTTCTTTAAGCTCCTTACGTCAAGATAATGCCCAATATGAGGAAGATAGCCGTAGTCTCCAGAATGATATTCGTGCTTTGCGTGAAGAGTTATATGAGCAGCAGGACAAAAGAATGTACTGGCAGGAAAGCGCAGAGAAGACAGCTTCGGATTTAGAGTCACAGAAAAAACTGTAAGAAATATACTTGAAACTTGGAAAACCATGGTATTTCAGAACAAATGAGCTGGAGTTGTTGAGAAAATCCGAAATGAAAAAACTGGAGGATGAGAACTCTAATCTTGAAGCAGCAGTTGACAAGAGCCTGAAAGAATGCGAGAATGCAAAGCGAGAAGCTTCCGATGCTGTTTCTAAGATGAAAGTTTGTTTTTGACTTCGGTTGTGTTATCATTGTTGTTTTTCAGAGAGAAATGATGGAGTTCAAAATCAGTTTTGATCGGGAAACTCAATCGTTGAGAGAAAAATCAGAGAGTATGGCTAGAGAACTTGAGTCTTCAAGAAAAACAATTGATAGAATGCAAGGTGATTTTAATCTATGCTTTTTGTGAATTTATTTTTTTCTGAATTGACGCGACCTCGAGACTAGAATTTCGGGAAATGATTGAAAATGGGTCTCGCCGCGATAGGTAAAAAACGTATTCGGCGAATTGCACTGATTTGGATTACGGTGACAGTCACCTGACCGATTGCAGTCGTGGCCGCCTCTTTTTGGGATTCTAGCCTAGCGGAGGCACCCTCTCTGAAATATTTGAAAATACAGTCGAGAATAAAATAAAGAGTTTCAGATGTTGTTTTTTCAGATGAGCATTGCAAACTCATTGGCATGCAAGACGAGGGAAAGCAAGCACTATTAACTGATCTTCATGCTGCTAACGATACAATTGAGAAGATGAGAGCAGAAGTCGAAAAATTGAAACCAACAATCACTAGTTTGGAAAGTGAACTTCAGCAATCTGAGGAGAATGCAAATAGCTTGAAAATCAAACTGTCCGCATCAGAAGACGTACTCCAATTCCCAAAATTAAAATCAAAATATGTTTTCAGAAGGTTGAAGATACAATGAAACAGCTTCAAATTGCTGAGGAATTGGCGGATCGTTTACAAGAAGCTCAAATTTTAAGTAGTAACGTTGAATCCAACTTCGCCGATTTCAAAAGTGAAAATGAAACACGAATGGAGAAAGTGCTAGAAGAGCATAAACTCACTGTGAAAAACCTACAGGACGAACTTGAACGTAGCCAACGGGAGTGTACATCGTTGGAAAGCGTGCTAGAAGACCAGCAAAAGGAGTGCAAAGTATTACAGGAACAGTTGCGCGAAAAAAGGGAACAAGCAGACTTTGATCTAATTAAAAAACAATCGGAGGAAACCGCAAGGAACCAAGAAAAAGAGTTGATAGATATCAGGTCACAAAGTGCCGATTTTCAACAAAAAATTGAAGAATTAGAAAGACGGGTGTCGGAGCTGAACTTAGCTAATCGAGAATCATTGGACAGAGCGGAAAAACTAACGGCATTGCTGGAAAACGTTTCTTCGGAGAAAGAATTCGCGGAACAGGAAGTGAACAAATTGAAACAACACCTAAATGTTGGAAAGGTGAATTTTTCATTGAAGGAGTTAATTCAGCTTGATTTTTTCAGAACGAGCTGAATGAAGCAAACTCCGAAAACACCCGTCTAGCTAGTGAGCTTTTGAAATTCCACAGTGCAGCAGAAACTTCACTTCAAGAGGAAAGAGACAGAGTGTCCAAACAATTTGAAGATCGATTGAAATCGTAAGTGTTTCGTGGATGCAATCCAAAACGTAACTTGTGTTAGTTCCTTTTTATGTAAGCTAACAAATCGTCTCTTCGGCAGAAAACTATCAATTCTGAATGACCATGACTATTACCGAAACTACAACTAAAGTCGTAAAAATCTAATATACAAATCAGAGAGGCAACATTGAGCTCTAATATGATCAAGCTTTTAGAGCGAACTTGGAAAAAACTCGCCTCGCTTCCGAACTCCAGGTCAATGAAGCCAAACGAAGCGCACTTGAGTCAGAAACGCGGGAACTGCAGTCAAACCTAGAGAATGCTGAGAAAAGGTGAGTTACAGTCATGAAGTTGTTTATTCATAGTTTTTATTTACTATCCCTGATAATTTTTCCAACAATTAGTGTAACCATGACATGACTTGGTTCGTGAACTTTTTCCGACTGTAACATGTTGTGTTATCAGTTAACCCTTCAAACCTGTTTGCGAAATTCCGCTAACCACATTTTTGATTTTAGAAATTTCTGATAGCATGCTATTGCACGGTTTTGTTGTAAACGTTTCAGGAGGAGAATCGACATACAACAACTTGATTATTTGCGAGAAGAACTTCACCAAGTGAAAAATGGCGCCGAAACGTGTGTTTTCAACATGAGACTATCAACCATTCCTATGCGTTTTATTGAAAAACTTTTGTTTGAATGTTTAACCTGAATAACAAAAATGGAATGCTCGGCTATGGCAAAATAAATAATAAAAAATTTAAGACTCAAAGCATCCGGACCAATAGCTCCACCCAGGTCAAGCACCAGGACAATTTCGAACATGTCAGCCATGACAAATTGGACTCAAGCTGATTTCAGCGATTGTGAGGATTTGACAAGGTTGAGATCAGAAATTGACAAGTATGTTTATTTGTATTTATAACATCATTTTGATCTTATATTTAAATCTTACCAGCCATGCTGGGGCGGCTCACGCCGCCTCAGCATGGCTGGGAGGTTATTCAGAAATATTCACTCGAAAATGTTTGTATGGGTGGTTCATTCGGTAGCACGTTTGTCAATCGTTCAAAAGGTCGCTGGTTCGACTTTTGTCTACTTCACGTTATCTCCCCTACATGCACAGAGTTGACTATAGTGTATGTATGTATGTATGTATGAGTATACTCATACATAGTATACTAGTATACTCATACATACATACATACATACACAAACATCCCCCAACAGGATTTTAAATATAAGAAAGATTTTACAGGCAAAAACGGTTAATAATTGTGCTCCGTCGAAAACTTCAAGGATTGCAACAGTGAAGATATTTTTAAGTTATCGGGTTGATCTTCGTGGTCGTATTAGTCCCTGTTTATTTCGTGCATTTCTTATCCGAATCTTGATATTCATTTATTGTATTATTATGCGTTCAAAAAATCCTGTCAGTCGCCCGCAACGATGCTCCGCTGATTCCGCCTAGTGTAGTGCAGTATGCGGTATCACCGGAGCTTAATCACCCGGCCTAGTAGGTCACGTTGCTTAGCCAGTTGATTTTTGATACATTTTTTTTTGAAAATCGGCTGGCTAAACAACGTGCACTAGGCGGAATCAGCGGAGCGTCGTTGCAGGCGATTGACAGGATTTTTTGAACGCAGAATACTCTATTATCGTTGTCTGAACCGCTGCACGCTGCGGTGGGCCGAGCAGTGGGCGGAGCAATGGGCGGATTCTGGGTCCCGCCACGAAAACGACGCGTTTTCAACGTTAATTTTGATACGGTGGCACTCATTGAACTGTGTTCTCCCGAGGCCCCGCCCACCGCAACGTGCAGCGGATCAGACAACGATAATATCAACGTGACTCAGCCAGTAGAGCCTATTTCATGAGATTTCATGAAAAGGGAAGTGTTTGACGACGAGGGTTGAACTTTTCACCAAATTTATACCATAGGTAGCCGAGAGCTCCCTGAGTAACATTCGTGGAGTCAGATTTTGCGGAATGCTTCAACCCTTGAGGTCATAGACTTCCATTGTTAGTCAAAGATTATTTTCCCCATTTTCGGATGTTTCTTTTCTGTGATACCATAATTTTATATTCCATCCCAGAGAATTTCCAGCAACAAGGCCGATTTTCCCGGCGAATTTCCGAACATTATCTGAGATGTTTTTAAAGTGCCTTATACAATGTGCTCACTGTATTGAATAAAAATATTTCTTTCCGCTTATGATAATGTAGATATATAGATCGGTCAAAGTTCAATGTTCAATTTATTGAGGACGATCGTGCTGGCGAGGTATGGTTTCATAAATAAATTAGCATCTTTGCTATTACTAACGGATAAACTCTGTGTGTTTCTATTAACCCTACCACTGTCCCCAGCGATAGGAATGCGCCCAATTTTTGTTAACGGCCCTTATTTGACGCCGCGGTGATAGGCGGTGTGCAAAGTGTCAGGGCTTCGATTCTTTTCGAGTGAAAACATTTTTGCTTTTTTTTTTGGGAAACGTGTGTTAGGACAGTTAGGCGAGTTCCCGGGCCCATAAGAAGCCAGCCGAAGAGCTGCGGCATCAGCTCGACCGGCTGGTAATTATATTAGAAAGGAAAAAACACACTCTTCTAGAAACATATTCGTCAAGTTCAAACACAAATTCTTCATCGAAATAATAACAAAAAAATGCTTCATCTGTTCGTTCTGCATATATTCTGCATTTGTTATTTGCTGCGATTCGGCTTGGTGGCGAAGAAAACGTCGATGAAAATTACAAATTCACATAATATGAATGTTCACCTAAATATTGCACCTTGATTTGTTCTTTTACTCTCCGTACACGAAGGTTGCCAATGCGCTCCACCGAGCGCGATGCGGTTGAGGCGTGCCGCGAAAACATTTTTGAATTTTCAAAAAAAATTGTTTGATCTACAGCCGTTTTTTTCTTGTTTTTCGGCAATTGTCATCATGAAAATACAAGAAAATCAGCTAAAGATCAAACAAAAGTTTCGAAAATACAAACATTTTTTCGCGGTACGCCTCGACCGCATCGCGCTCGATGGAGCGCTTTGGCAACCTTCGTGTACGGAGAGTACAAAGAAATGAGGGATGTAACCATCAGGCTAATTCGCAGGGGCAGCAGAAAAATTTTGGAAATGCAGTAGTTTAACGTATCTTGTCACCCTGCCATGAAAATCATCATACTTGTCATGCAAACGTTTTGTCATCATTGAAAGTGCAATATATACTGATAAAGAAACTATAGTTGAATTGATAAGACTTCGAAGGACAGTGTACAGATGGTGTACTTTTTTTCTAATTTTTGACAAATTTCTACAATTGCAAACATTTTTTCCAGGTCAGTATGGACTTACTGATCCGATCAATATGCTTCCTCATCTTGGCTGTCATATTGAGAGTTCAATGCTACAAAATTCTTGTTTTCTCTCCAACTGCTAGCAAATCTCACATGATATCACAAGGGAGGATTGCCGACGTGTTAGCTTCAGACGGACACGAAGTAATCAACTTTGAGCCAGACTTTTTAGACTTAACTGACAAATTTGTGCCGTGCAAAAAATGTCGAAGATGGCCAGTTACTGGCTTGAACAATTACAAATACAAACAAATTCAGAACGGTAACCAACCATAATATTTCACCATTCCGATGGAAGTTTCAGACTTGACTGAAAATGTTTTTGAGCATTCATCATTCTGGAAGAAAGTGTTCAATACGGAAACTGATCCGCACCAAGATGAATACAATAATTTGTGCGAAGGTATACAATTACAAACATATGCATAGAAAATTTAAAGTTTTCCAAGAGTTCATATTTTTAAATGATTGTCAAAAACTAAAGATACGACACGAGACGAGCGCGCGAAACCCAGCGATTTCAAAAAATAGGCTCCACCTTTTTTTTTGCACGACTGCGGCGCGCGTTTTTAAAAATTGATTTTCTTGGTGATGACAGCATCTTTCTTTGATTTTCTGGCAAATGATCTTTGCCCACATGATCTTTGCCCCGAAAAGTTCTTTTGCCCACATTGGTCTTTGCCCACATGCTTTTTGCTCATATAAATCGCGAGCTTGATCATTGCCCCAAAAGATCTTTGCCCACATTTTTTCGGATATGATCTTTGCCATCCTGTTTCTGATCTTTGCCCACGTTGATAGAGTTTTACCGAAGACACCAATTTGATAAGCACTTTCCAAATTTTTGTATTTTATGAATGCAGTATGATGTTCTACATTGTTTGAGAACGGTGTGTGATCATCACGACCCTCAAAATATGAACTAATCTGGTTCACGTCCCATCCAGGAACCAATTTAGTTTTCCAGCCATCTAGGCTTAGCTCGTCTTCAGAAGCATGCATATGTTTCTCAAAGATATAGTAATACTAGTGGGATGTGCAGGGACTTTCAACATGCTTCTATACCCGAACTAAGCCTTGTTAGATGGGGATCACAAACGAGACACAGGTTAGCAGTGAATCATCTCATAGCTTATCTCATAAATGTACACATTATTTGCGTTTTTCCTTTTGTGAAATCTGCTGACACATTTACAAACCGAGAAAAACCCTCTAAATTGAGTCTTCATTGCAGCCTTGCTAGTGTGCAGTGAACTCCCAAAATCAGAGTCAAAATCGTTCTGCTAACTTACAAAAGCCAAATTGATGATGTTAGAACATCCAATGTATCCCCAAAAACATATGAGAACGTTGAAAGTAGTGATCAAATTGGTGTCTTCGGTAAAACTCTATCAACGTGGGTAAAGATCAGAAACAGGATGGCAAAGATCATATCCGAGAAAATGTGGGCAAAGATCTTTTGGGGCAATGATCAAGCTCGCGATTTATATGGGCAAAAAGCATGTGGGCAAAGATCGCGATCCATCGAACGTGATGCGGTCGAGGCGTGCCGCGAAAATTTTTTTGAATTCTCGAAAAAATTTTTTTGATCTTTAGTCGTTTTTTTGTATACTCGCCGCACGCGACAGTAAGTGCGCTCCACTGCACAACTGGAGTTTTCTCGGCCACGGCCACTATCTCGAAATTCGCGCCACCGTTCAGAAAATTTCGCGGTGAAAAATCGATGGCCGCGGCCTAGAAAACTCCAAATTTCTCTTCCATTTCGGTCATTTTGCAGTGAAGCGCACTTACTGATGCGTGCGGCGAGTATACTATGAGACATATAAGAAGTATACGGACCCACTAATCAGCGCGCATGCCATTTTTAATTCGAATCATTTGTGAAATACCCCCAGCAACTAGACCTAGTTAGTTGAAGAAATCATGTTTTTGTTGGTTTAAAGTTGAGTATCAACACCAAGTTTGGAGTTCTAATAGACCTTCGATAAATCCAAAGTTTTCTATCACTAACTAAGCCTATTTGGTAGGGTCTTTCATAGATTAGAGAAAAAAAGAAGAACAAGCTGCCTGATTTATGGGACCTTAAGAAAGCAAAAGGTAGAGTGAAATCATAGAAACGGGTAGTGTAAAATAAAGGTAGAGTGAAATCAAAAGATAAATAGTGTACAATTCTTGGTACCACCAAGTTGGTAGTGTGAAATCACTTTATCGAAGCGGAAGTATGAAATCAAGGTAGTGTAGAATACAGGTAGTGTGAAATTTTTTGGTAGAGTGAAATTTAATAGTGTGGAATAATTTGCAATTAATTGGTAAATAGTTCAACCCTTGTGGTCAAACACTTCCCTTGTTGAATACAAGAAAGATAAAACTTTCATAATGTGTTCGTTTATTGCAGAAGTCGTCACAAACAAAAAATTAATTGAACAACTGAAAGCAGAGAAGTTTGACGCTTACTTCGGAGAACATGTTCATTTGTGTGGAATGGGACTGGCTCATATTTTGGGAATAAAACATCGGTTTTGGATTGCGAGGCTAGTTTTTTTAAATCTATTGTTGTTTCTAATTGCACTCCTGATGAAGACGGCAACTAGAAATTTTGTGAAAACTGTGTTGCATTCAATTCAACCCTTATGTCTGACTATTAGTTTTCAGTTGCACTATGGGAGTTAGTATGCGAAACTCGCTTGGCATACCAACACCTCCAAGTGTGCTTCCGTTTATGTCTCCACTGGATGAAACACCGGCGTCGATATGGCAGCGAGCTAAAAATCTTGTTCTTTATTTGGCTCAAGTTAGGGATGAATACAGAGATAACGAGTTGACGACATCCATGTTTAGAAAGAATTTCGGGTAAGTCTTTCGAATCTTTACTATTACTAACGGACAAATTCTGTGTATTTGTCCGTGTGTCTGTGTGGCGCCAACCCCAGCACTGTCCCCAGCCATAGGAATGAGCCCAATTTTCGGTTACGGCCCTTATTTGGTGCCGCGGTGATGCCCGTCCAATCTAGAAGTTGATAGCTTTAATTTGAAGGGTACTTTACCTGAAAATTTCTGAAATTGACCCTGCGAGGGGGTCCCAAAACCGCGTGCACATATACGCACCTGCGCTGCCCTTTTCATATCTGTCGGGGTGGTCCCGGTGGTTACGCGGGCGGACGGTGTGCAGAGGGCCAAGGGTTCGATTCTTTTCGAGTCAAAACTGTTTTGCTTTCTTTGGAAAAGGTGTATTGGAACATTTAGGCGAGTTCCCGGCCCCATAAGAAGCCAGCCGGAGAGCTGCGCAGCAGCTCAACCGGCTGGTTTTTACCTATTCTGGTGTCGTGAAAACATTTTGACACAAGAAATTGGGGCGACATCTCGAAATCCAGAACATTAGACATTGGGTGGCATGATTTTGTTTTTTTTTCAATATTCAGGTTTGTTTTAAACTTTTATCACTGTGAAGTAGTTCCGTAGCTTCTGGATTTCGCAAGCTTGACTCGTGTCGCACGTTGAATTTTTTTTGGATATCTAACGTTAACGTTTAGAAACGAATTTCCTGCCGTTGACTTCTTGGCAAAGACTTCCGACGTTGTTTTTGTTTCAACGGATGAACTTTTGGAGATCCCATCACCAACACTCTCTAACGTGTTTCATATAGGTGGATTAGGCTTTCATAATAGTACATCAATGGCAATCGACAAGGTCTGTCTTTATTAGTGATTTCATAAGCTAAGTTCGAAAATTAGAAGTTCGAAAAAGAAATGGAAAAGGGAAAAGGTGTCGTGCTGTTTTCTTTGGGCACGATTGCGAACACAACAAAACTTCCTCCAGTTGTCATGTCAAATGTCATGGAAGTAACTCAACAATTTCCGGACTATCATTTCATTATCAAAGTCGATAAAGCTGACAAGGTGTTACGCTTTTGGGAAACCATACATTCAAGCTTGTTTTATTTCAGCACAGCGTGGAACTAGGGAAAAAGTTTCCAAATGTGTTGGTTGTCGATTGGGTGCCCCAAACAGATGTGTTGTCGCATCCCGCGACTAAAGCTTTCATTACACATGCTGGATATAACAGTCTTATGGAGTCTGCCTACGCTGGAGTACCAGTGATTTCAATACCGTTTATGTTTGATCAACCGAGAAATGGTCGTGCGGTGTCCCGAAAAGGCTGGGGCATCTTAAAAGAAAAACAAAACTTGATTGAGAGCCCTGGTTCCATAAAAGAGGCCCTGAAAGAAATCTTAGAGAACCCAATGTAAGTGTATTTTTTGTTATTTGTTTCATTTCGAGAAACAGAAACCAAGTTTTTATTTTGATATTTTAGATACAAGAAGAAGGCCATGCGCTTGAAAAAACTGATGAGAAGTAAGCCACGATCAGCTTCTGAAATCCTGTTGCAAACAACGAATTGGGTCTTAGAAAATGATGGCATAGGAGAACTACAGTATGAAGGAAAACATCTGGATGTGTCCACTCTCTATAATATTGATGTTGTTGTACTAGTTGTCCTTATTCCTATTGCTATATTTTTTTTACTTCGAATTTCTAATTTTAACGTGGCTATTAAGACAAAATCAAAGAAGGAATAATATATGAATTGTGAAAAATGGTTTTTTAAGTGAGCACATTATCAAGCGTACAATACGTTTGCAACAGCGGCTTCCAGAAATTTCCGAATTTTAATGTCAACAAGTCGTATCAATTATAAATATTACTATGATAAATTCAGAAGGCAAGCTTCAAGGGAGCCGTATTTCGAAATCAAGTTTTGTGGCTTATCAATAGCAAGAACCACTCCTTTTTCCATCACAATGACTCTGGAACAATTAATAACCTTCCTTCGTGAAATATTGTTACCTTTCGCAATGTTCTACGTCACAAAAATCTTCACCAATAAAGATGGTAGTACTTTGCTTCAAGTATTGCCGTATCGCCTGAAAATTAGTGGAATTATTTTCAACGTAAGTAGAATTTACCTCATCGACTAAAGATTTAATTGGCTCTCTGATCGATTTAGTGGACTGGTCTACAATAAAAATTTGTCCACTTTTCAGTAGTGCACGACAAATATTTAGTTGGCATTTTTGATCATTTCTGGAATGTATAGAATTAAAAATGTTCTACGGACTAACAGTAGAACCATATGAACCGATCATAAATTCAAAAGTATAGACTTACGTCATGGAGTGTTCCGAAACCGTTTGATTAAGACCGTCCGGAGAGGATTTCACAAAATCTCTCAGCTGGCATGCTTCGATAACTAACCAAATGTCACTATCCGCAAACTGATTGCATGGATCAATATTGTTTCGCAAGGTATCAGAAAATATTCTTGCTTGCTTCAAATATAAAAGTGTATTAGCAACTTATATACTCAACCTGGGGAATAATTGTTATACGGGAACGGAGAGTGTGAACACTCATATCGAAAATATTCAGACCATCTACAATAATTTCACTTTCATTGTCTGCACATGTCATTCCTATTAATGTGAGTGCAAGTTGCGTTTTTCCGGAACCCGCCTTTCCTATCAATCCAACTTTTTCTTTTTGATCTATTTCCAATGAAACATCTTTGATAATATGCTTGTATTTGTTTGCAAAAACATTGAGACTTAAAAAGATCATTAAAGTTAAAAAGCGGTCGAACTCTAACTTGTGTATATCAATATTTCCGTTGTCCGGCCACGAGTCTCGAATTGTGCATTTATTTTCCGTTAGCTCTTTTGGACAATCTCGTATGTTACTAATACGTTGAATGTTAGTTGCAATAGATTGGAGAGAACTTATAACTCTGGTGAACGTTGATATGAGTTCGCTTATCTATACAAAGCTACTGTGAACTTAAATGTAATTCAATCTTACGCATAACACCACAGCAACTGATAGTGCAAACTGTGCATTTCCCATATAACCTACTTTCAAACATATCGATGAAACCATGAGACACAATGCAACCTAAATACTTCAAAATAAAATGTATGAAAAAGAATTGACCAGTAGCAAAAGGTACAAGTATAAACTTACAACTAAGTTAGACATGAGTTCCATTCGAAGAGAAAGCCATCGTAATGCTGAAGATTTGGCTATTCGACATCTAGTTAATACGTCTGCATACTCGCTATACTTGAATAGAATTTCACGAGACTAAATATCTTTGTTAAAACTATATGGTATGATTATTCCAACCTTTCCAAACATTCTGACAAGAAGACGACCTTCGAAATGTTCGACTGCTCCACTTAGAAATACATCTTTCATTTGTTCCTCAAGTTTCGAAATCTTTTTCACAGCTGGCAAAAAGAATTTGAGTATGGCAGCTATAAAAATGAAGAAAGCAATAACAAAAATTGCAAAAAATGGGACATTAATGCAAACGATTGTGAAAATCATGACTATGTTTAAAAAACTTTCGAATGCAAACTTCGCGAAGAGTGGGAACTGTGTATCAGCTACATCCAAATCCTGGAAAAAATATATACAGTACCAGTGAAAAGTTTCAAGCAAAAAAGTGCGAACAAAATAGACCCCGGACAAACTAATAAACGACAGACTAACAAATATAATTATATTAGGCTGAACGGAAAATCTTGGAACATGAATTTGTGATTGCGTTAGTTCTCGTAGAAGCACTTTGCGGTTATCTCGTTCCTTTTGAATAATAAGTAACCTGTTGTGTTTCTAAAAAATAACACCCCATTCCCCCCTCTCTCATCAAGCTCGAAACATCCCAAGGGGAATGATTGTGATGCCCGTTATTACTGCCGGGTTCGGATTTGTCTCTTCATATTTCATTGCTTTCTGATGAATCCAAAAACTCTTTTAATGAAAGTTGACGACAATTAGGTGCTTTGTATTATTCCATACTAACAGGATTAAACAAGTTCAACCGGCTTTTATGTGCGTTCTCAAAAACACCGTCTGAGCTATACTTGGGCTTGTTTAAAAACAGTCTGGGAAAAACAGTCATTATTCTCAACTCGTTGAAAGTTCTTAATACAAAAAATTGGATTCTGTTCATTGACAAGTTCCAACAGTAAATAAAGTATGGGTGGTGATTACATTTCCCTCCTTCCCCAAGGCAGCGTTAGTTGGATGAAAAAGCGGATGACTGGATATAAAAATTAAGTATTCTACAATACCTACTATTAGTGATCCGAAAGTGTTGGGGAAAGAGGAAAGCTACAGGGCATCCACAAACATTCTTTTCACTCAAAAATATCATGTTGTCTTTTTCAAGGTTCGTGTTTGGTCAAATCTATTAGGGACTTCTTTTGAGGTATGTAGATTGATATCTTTGCTTGATAGAAAACCAAATTTTAAGTAATCAGTCTATCGGTCTGCCCTAAACCGTCAGCAAATGCACCACCAACTCAAAAAAGGTAATAAACCAATCGGAAAACGAGTCAAGTAGGCGGTCGATTAGAAGGGCTGGATGCCTGTTTCTCTCCCACCATATTCTTATGATGTTGCTCTATGCAACTAATAGTTATTTTCCAGTCAGACTCAAGCCCTTCAGGAAAAATCGGTCGAAACCAGGTGAAGTCTCGAAGCAAAGTACCATGAATGTTTTGACTCGCGCCCAGCCGGGTTTTACGAACACAGTATCCACGAGTTGACTAAACGTTGTCAGCATGTTGCTGATATTAATGAAGCATATAACCCAAGTCCTAGCTAAGCCTGCGTTGCAAAATTCACGTTTGAAAGATGTACCACGACTTTCCGTTAAACCTTCTATTTTAATTAGCAGTATCGTGGGATGCAAAAGTGACCTCAAAACTTACAGATGATAAAACTTGCAGAAAACAATCTTTATTGTACTGATTCAAAAACGTTTGGGGCACGTCCAGAAGGGCATTGATGATATGATTGTATATTTTTCTAGATGAAGTTACACTTGTGAAGACAAAAAATGTATACGAAAGGACGCTCGAAATAACTGAAAAAATAATGGGCGGGAAACTTTGATTGGTCTGTGATAGATTTCGGACATATTGTCTTATTTTCAAAATTTATGTAAACACGGGTCCGACTACGTCGACCAAACTTACTAGCCGATACTGCAAAGAACGACATGGTCTGAATGAAAACGTATTGTGGACAGTTATTGCATTCTGTTTTCTTCCAAATCGGATCTAACCAGAACGAGAGCCAAAAAAACGTTAGTGACTGAAAAGTGAACCGACAAAACAGAAGTACTATGTAGAATGCAGAGCATATAAAAGAGCCATTAGAAAAATAGAACCAATATACGCTTCTAGCCTCAGAGGAGAATAAATCTTGATCCATCGGAATGTTGGTTTTTTTCTTTTTGGTTTTTCTTTCCACGTTGAACATGACTGTTTTCCGAGGTGGTTTCTCTGCTATTATACAACTGTTATGTTATCATATTTGAAGCGTTACCGTTGCAATATTTTTCTTCGATTATTTTATCAATCTGGCTTTGTTTGAACAGTTCACTCATAGTTGTACTATTTTCTAACAACTCGCGATAGCCTCCACTTTGTTCTATTCGGCCATTGTTCATAACGTGAATAGTGAAGTTTTTCGTCAGTTCAATGTTGTTGGTTGCCATAATCACAGTTTTGTCTTTCAAGTATCCATTTTCACCGATCACCTATTTAACAGAAGCAAGTTTTTCGAGAAAACAGTTTTCGATTATTGTGTGCAGAACTATTGTCAAAAACTAAAGATACGGTACGAGACGAGCGCGCGAAACCCAGCGACTTCAAAAAATAGGCTTCACCTTTTGCACGGCTGTGGCGCGCGTTTTTAAAAATTAATTTCTTGGTGATGACTGCAATCTTCTTTGATTTTCTAGTATTGAATCCAAGAGAATAATTTTCCCAATAGGAAAATTCAGAAAATTCATGAAATCGCCAAATTTTCGAAATAAAAAAAGTGCGGCGCGTGGTCCACTCGAGGGGGCGGGGCCTATTTTTTCAACACGCTCGGTTTCGCGCGCTCGTCCCGTGTCGCATCTTTATTTTTTTGACAATATAGTACTTTTATAGTTCAATAAGCTGAAGGAAACCAAGATGAGGAAATTCATTAGACTTCACAGAAATAATGTTGCTACTGTCCATGCACCCCATGTGATAGCGCGCTCCACCGAACGCGTTGCGGTTTAGGCGTGCCGCGAAAAAAAGTTTTGAATTTTCGAAATTTTTATTTGATCTTCAGCCGTTTTTCTTGTATTTTCATGATGACAATTGACGAAAAACAAGAAAAAACGGCCAAAGATCAAACAAAACGTTCAAAAATTCAAAAAAATTTTAGCGGGGCCCCTCGACCGCATCGCGTTCGGTGGAGCGCGTTATCACATGGGGTACATGGATAGTAAAAGATTTGGTACTGAGATTGGTTTGGTACTTTTGTCAAAAATTATCTGGTCCAAAAAGAATTATACTTAAAAACTATGAAGACAAAAGTATTTGAACGGTTTATTGTCAAAAAAATAAAGATGCGACACGAGACGAGCGCGCGAAGCCCAGCGATTTCAAAAAATAGGCTCCACCTTTTTTTGCACCGCTGCGGCGCGCGTTTTTAAAAATTGATTTTCTCGGTGACGACAAAAATTTTCTTTGATTTTTTAACTTTGAATCCAAGAGAATTAATTTCCTAATAGGAAAATTCAGGAAAAAATTACGAAAAATTCTAGAAATTGCCAAAAATCCGAGATCCATAAAGTGCGGCGCGGTGCCGACCCGAGGAGGCGGGGCCTATTTTTTCAACTCGCTCGGTTTCGCGCGCTCGTCTCGTGTCGCATCTTTATTTTTTTTGACAATACGCTCATTTGAATCAACTTACTTTCTCAAAAACTTTACTGGCTGTTTTCTGATCCATTGGAGCAAACGCTTTGTCTAAAGCATATATGTCAGCATCCTCAAAAAGGTACATGTTGTACAATGTTGTAAAAGTTAGTCTCCTCCCGTAATCCCCCCCCCCCCCCGCTATATCTTTAAATTCTTTACACCAACTTCGTATAAGCATCTGGCCAGTGAAATCTGTGCTTTCTGAGTCTGAGTCAGCTCGAATCCCTGAAATGAAAAAAAATTATTTTGTCCTCATTGATCAATGATCGTCTGCTCGTTGCCACGAAATCACAATTTTTCAAAAGTCAGGTTCTAGTAAATTGGTTAAATGATCAACATACTGACTTTTAATATCAGGAAAATGATCATTGTCCCGAAAAGTTCTTTGGCCACATTGATCTTTGCGCACATGATCTTTGCCCCGAAAAGTTCTTTTGCCCACATTGATCTTTGCCCACATTTTTCTCGGATATGATCTTTGCCATCCTGTTTCTGATCTTTGCCCACGTTGATAGAGTTTTACCGAAGACACCAATTTGATAAGCACTTTCCAAATTTTTGTATTTTATGAATGCAGTATGATGTTCTACATTGTTTGAGAACGGTATGTGATCATCACGACCCTCAAAATATGAACTAATCTGGTTCACGTCCCATCCAGGAACCAATTTAGTTTCCCAGCCATCTAGGCTTAGCTCGTCTTCAGAAGCATGCATATGTTTCTCAAAGATATAGTAATACTAGTGGGATGTGCAGGGACTTTCAACATGCCCGAACTAAGCCTTGTTGGACGGGGATCACAAACGAGACACAGGTTCGCAGTGAATACTCTCATCACTTTTCTCATAAATGAACGGATTATTTGCGTTTTTCCTTTTGTGAAATCTGCTGACACATTTAGCAAACCGAGAAAACTCTCAAAATTAAGTTTTCGTGGCAACCTTGCTGGTGTACTATGAACTCCCAAAAGTAGAGTCGTAATCGTTCTACTAACTTACAAAACCCAAATTGATGACGTTAGAACATCTAATGTATTTCTAAAAACATGAGAACGTTGAAAGTGGTGATAAAATTGGTGCTTTCTATGAAACTCTATCAAAGTGGGTAAACATCAGAAACAGAATGGAAAAGATCATATCCGTGAAAATGAGGGCAAATATCTTTCTGGGCAATGATTAAGCAAGCGATTTATATGGGCAAAGAGCATGTGGGCAAAAATCATCGTGGGCAAAAGAAGTATTCGGGGCAAAGATCATGTGGGCAAAGATAATTTGCACTAAAATTGAAGTTTTCGGTGCAAATAGTAGTCTGTCTCTGTAGTCTGTCGAAACATTTTGGCATATTCTCAGGGAATTTTAGGCAAGTTGCCCACGAAATGGGCAGATTGCCCAACCAAACGGCAGGGGTGCCCATACCAGTGGGCACCCCTGCCGAAATGGTGGGCAGTCTGCCCATTTCATGGGCAACTTGCCGTGGGCAGCCTGCCCCATAGCTGCCCAAAGATGCCCACAGCCTGCCCATACCCTGCCCATGTGTTTCTGAGCTGCGCTTGATTATTGATTTTCTTCTTACGAAAAATCAACTTTATTATGAGAATACAACACAGAAAGTTAACAAACAGAATAATACATGAAATGCATAAATATTAGCGATCGAAAATTTGTCTAACAAGGGAATGGTCAGAGCTGTCCACGGGGTTTCTACATGTGACCTATATCATCTGAAAGCTAATTCAATGAGGATTCCAAATCTGTATTCAAATTTTTCAGAATGGCTCTGTGAGCCGAGATACAGCCGTCCAAAGTCCAAAAAGAGGCGTTTTTTCCAAACTTTGAGCGTTTATAACTTGCTTCGGAATTGATATTGTAAAAAACCAAGTATATATTCCAATTTGTCTTGAAATTCTGCATCGAACAATGTAAAAATCTCACAGTTCGAATTGTCTAGAAAATTTATATGAGCTTGTTAAATTCGGCATTATTCAAACGATGACTACAAGCGCTTAGCTTCTTATACGAATTATTTATGCTGATGGGTCGATGTAGAATTTCAAGAAAAATCGGAATATATACTTGGTTTTTTACAATATCAATTCCGAAGAAAGTTATAAACGCTCAAAGTTTGGAAAAATGCCTCTTTTTGGACTTTGGACGGCTGTATCTCGGCTCACAGAGCCATTCTGAAAAATTTAAATACAGATTTGGAATCCTCATTAAATTAGCTTTCAGATGATATAGGTCACATGTAGAATCCCGTGGACAGCTCTGACCATTCCCTTGTAAAATTTTTCACAGCAGCTCGCAATTGTCCTTTTCCGGCAGTCCGTGTTAGGAGGTGTTCTACTCGACCGCAAATCGGTACCGGTCCCTTGTTTTTTGAAGCGTCGCCGGTTTCTGCAACAAAAAATTAATTTTTCAGTTAAGTTTGAAAATAGAAAAATTATCAGAAAGAAAAAAAATTTAATTCATACCGGTGTATTTGTCCATCGTGTCATCTGATTTTCTTTTGGGATTTCCATTTATCTGGTTCTGTTGACATGAGAAAATGACATATGTCACCGATATCGGTGTCCAGTTCGATTCCTGAAATTTTCAAAAATAGTTCTCCAAAGTACATACAATTTTCAAAACTCTGACGGTTAGATTTTCTACTCACTTTTCCCCTGCCGACTCCTCATTGCAATTCTCTTGATTTCTTAAAAAAACATGAAGGAATATGTGGAAAAACAGCAAAAAACAGCAAAAATTAGGACAGAAAATTGAAAGAAATTATGAAAAATTGTGCGCCAGCGCTTAGTGTGTGTCAGTTTCGCGTTTGAAGCTCACTTCGTCCTCGCCCACTCTCTGCCCATCCTCTGCCCACTCTATGCCCACTTGCCCACTATCCGCCCATCTCGTGCCCAGTACCTGCCCACAGTTTTCACTCTTCTGCCCACTAGCTGCCCAGCTTCTCTCGAACCGCCCGCTCTAATCCGCTGCCCTATGCCTGCCCACAGTATGGTAGGTGCCCTGTAGCTGCGCAAAATTCCCTGAGTTGGGAGTTCCCTCGGAGAGCCAGCTAAACGTCAGCGAAGTAACATCGCTAGCTTAGTTTGAACTACCCAATACCAGCCTCACAATTTTCACTAAAATAGTACAGCTCCACTGATAGTGCCGTAGTTGCTAGAAAACTTTGTTTCCTGAGAATACAAAAAAACTTCGAAAATATTGCTCATTTGAAGTTTTCTGTGAAAATCTTTAAATGTGGGCAAAGATCAAGTTAACCATTTTTGTGGGCAATGAACAGTTGGGCAAAGATCAATGTGGACAAAAGATCTTTATGAGGCAAAGATTATTTGCCAAATTGCTTCCAGAGCAGGTTGATTGAATTTTTACAAATTCATAAAAATTGCTATTTCAAATCAATTTCAGACTTGCCTTCTCACTTAGTACTGTGGCGTCGCATTTTGGAAAAGAGAAAATATCTTTCTTTAAGTCACAAGCTGCCACAACCTGAAACCTCAGCTCTTGAATATATGGAAACAACTAAGTCATAGAACATAATAAACTATTATTGCAACCTACTTTATCAAATTTGAGTTTCACAAACTCATTTCCAAACAGAATATTCTCTCTAACAGTTTGAGAAATTATATATGGATTCGCTGGTGCAAACGAAATTCTGTTTGACCGAAGAATTTTCCCTTTGGTTAATTTTAGTTCTCCGGCTATTGAAAAAAGCAGCGACGATTTACCACAAAATGGCAATCCGATGAATGCGTGGGAAGTTCCTTTGCGAACTTCTAAAGTGATATCATCTATGGTCACATCTGTCCCATTCCAAGAAAAACACGCTGCTTCCATTTTTATGACGACGTTTTCATCTGTGCTTTGCAAATGCTTCACGCTGATTTTTGGAGAAGGTTTGGCAACCAAAAACTGATTGATTCTTGTGGCTGCATGGAATGCCTAAACTGGGAAACTACACGAGAAATCATCATAACCTGCGCCACTTTGTTTAAGAATTCTAATGATGGAATAATGAGGTGAAGAGGTCTTCTCATATAATTGAATACAGCGATTAGAACGAACGCATCCTCAAAACGTAAACCACTGATATCGTACTGAAGACCGTATACGGCAAAACAAACAAACATTATCTGTAAATAGAGAAGCTGGAAACGTATCTACGTATCAGACTTTGTTACCACGAAGGGAGATGTGACGTTCAGTGAATGCATGACACTATTGATGCAAGACGTGTTTCGAAGAACGGAGAGCTTCAAACGCAATAACTTGTTTTTGTTTGTGGTGAAACCTACTTCACTTCCTCGCATTGACTTAGCATTTTTCAAGAAGCGCGGCTCCCACGAAAAAATTTTTATTGTATCCATTGATTGTAATACTGTTTTGTCAAACTCTACACGTTTATCACGGCAAGCTCCATGACGTTTCTTAGAGCAATGAAAGTTTAATTCAAGATTAAAAAGTTCCCTTACTAAGTTCACTCTGTACGCATAAGAGTCAACGATGTTGAGCAAGAGGTACAAGAGAGCTACTATAATCACAGCAACAATAGTACGTGTTCCTAAAGTCTCCCATATCCAAAAAATGGCAATTGTTAGCTGGAAAAATGTATTATAAGTAATAAACGATAAAAATTTGTCTCTCATTTTGTTTGTCGTGTTTTCTAAATATATTATTGTCACATTAATCATATGTGGACATCATTGGAATGTTCACCGCCACGACAGCCCGACACATAGGCTCCGCCTCCTTAACGATTTGCGTAAAGTTGCGCGACAATCATTGAGGAGGCGGGGCCTACGTGTCGACTTTTCGAGGCGGTGAATTTTCGAATGATGTGCACATTTGATTAATTTGACAATATCACCGCCCTAACTAGTAGGGAAATCTAACAAGTCCCCACACAAACACCGATGCATCGTCGGCAGACCGCTCGGCGGGCGGGTCTTTTGATGTCGCAAAAATATTTTTCACAATAGAGTGTCGCGGGGACTGTTGTGGAGCTTGTTTGTCGGTTTTAAAATGCCTAATTGGTGACAACGGCTGGCACCGTCTAACCATAACAGAATAAATAAAATAACCATACCTCAATCACCGCGGAGAAAGAATGATGAACATACATTATTGAATTGGATATTGCTTCTGAATGCGTTGTCAGAAGTTTTTTGATTTTTTGTCTGTTCCATTCGTTATTTTCGCACGAAAGATTAAGCGCCTGAACTTTGTATTAATTACAATTAGTTTGAGAATAAATGAACAACTTTTTTTACAATCACATTGTTTAAGACAGTTGCTATCAATGCGCAATCCTCCCCGATAAGATACGTGTGGAGTCCTTAAAATAGAATTATAAAAGTTTTATTGTCAAATTAATCAAATGTGGCCTTCATTCAATCTTTTACCGCCACGTGCGGCGACGAATAAGGCAAATGATCTTTGCCCCGAAAAGTTCTTTTGCCCACATTGATCTTTGCCCACATGCTTTTTGCTCATATAAATCGCGAGCTTGATCATTGCCCTGAAAGATATTTGCCCACATTTTCTCGGATATGATCTTTGCCATCCTGTTTCTGATATTTGCCCACATTGATAGAGTTTTACCGAAAACACAAATTTGATCACCACTTTCCAAATTTTTGTATTTTACGAAAGCGGTATGATGTTCTACATTATTTGAGAACGTTATGTGATCATCACGACTCTCAAAAGATGAACTAAGCTGGTTCACGTCGCATCCAGGAACCAATTTAGTTCCCCAGCCATCCAGGCTGAGCTCGTCTTCAGAAGCATGCATATGTTTCTCAAAGATATAGTAATACTAGTGGGATGTGCAGGGACTTTCAACATGCTTCTATACCCGAACAAAGCCTTGTTAGACGGGGATCACAAACGAGACACAGGTTAGCAGTGAATCATCTCATCGCTTTTTTCATAAATGTACAAATCATTTGCGTTTTTCCTTTTGTGAAATCTGCACATTTACAAACCGAGAAAACCCTCCAAATTAAGTCTTCATTGCAGTCTTGCTATTATCGTTGTCTGACTTGTTGCACGTTGCGGTGGGCGGGGCAGTGGGCGGAGCTAAAATATCTCGTAGCGAAATAGATCAAAAATTGTAGATCAATTTCTGTTTTTCACCGTTTTCCTCACTTTTTTCAGCATTTTCAGGTTTCTAAAAATTAAAAGCAAGGATTTCATTTATGAAACTCCGAAAACTCTGACAAAAAGTGCAAAAAAATGGTGAAAAACAGAAATTGATCTACAATTTTTGATCTATTTCGCTACGAGATATTATAGCTCCGACCACTGCCCCGCCCACCGCAACGTGCAACAAGTCAGACAACGATAATAGTGTACTGCGAACTCCAAAAATCAGAGTCGTAATCGTTCTACTAACTTACAAAAGCCAAATTAATGATGTTAGAACATCTAATGTATCCCTAAAAACACATGAGAACGTTGAAAGTAGTGATCAAATTGGTGTTTTCGGTAAAACTATATCAATGTGGGCAAAGATCAGAAACAGGATGGAAAAGATCATATCCGAGAAAATGTGGGCAAAGATCTTTCTGGGCAATGATCAACCTCGCGGTTTATATGGGCAAAAAGCATGTGGGCAAAGATCAATGTGGGCAAAATAACTTTTCGGGGCAATAACTTTCAATTAGTCCCAGAAATCTACTATTGGTGCCAACAATGTACCAATTAGTCCCAGAAATTTACCAATTGTTACCAGAAATTTACCAATTAGTCCAAACCAAGACTTTTTTTGGTATTTTCTGGTAACAATTGGTAAATTTCTGGGACTAATCTTCCTTATATTTAAAATTGGGATGGGGTTTGTGTCTGGGTGTGTGGGTAGACAATTCTGTGCGCGTTTTCCCACTCATCGCGAGCCTGTATGGGTGTCCGCCGCAGAAAAATCGTTTCTACGGCTAACTAGCAGATCAAATCTTCCTACGGTAGATCAAAAGAAAAATTACGCAGCAAGGCTGCGCGAGCAGGCTTGTTATTTTGAAAATACCTGAGTGCTCTCGTACACGGTTCGAGGTGAAACGTACCAAATAGTAATGATTTGAGTTGCAAGAAGAAAAGTATTAAAATTGAAATAATGAAAAAATTGAAAATGGATGATGAAACTTCTGCTGAGTCAATAAGATACTTTAAGAGTAGTATTGAAGCATAGTCTGAAAAAATGGCAGCTGCTCGAAATGTAAAAGCAAAAACGAATGATTTCCAAAATTTGAGCAAAATAGAGAAAATTACACGACGCTCTGCAACTTGATTTTTTTTTCAAAAAAAATTCGAAAAATAGTACTCCATTTAAAGCCACTCATGACCTTATTTGAATATTGTCTTTTTTCAAGGACTGGCAGGTCATCTATGGTAATGTTAGAAGATCTGCATTTCTTAAGTATGTTTGAAATGTGAATATCCAGTAATTTCGAGAAAACTCCATTCGAATTTTCATTCTGTGTTTCATTCTGAATGTGTCGAGCATTTTTCGAGAGGTTTGCAGTCACTACAACAAATTTTCTATGTTGGTTAATTATAAAGCAGAAGTACATACCATTCATAACAGAGAGAAAATTACTGGGATTGTAACGAAGAGTGACTGAAAAGTATCAGTCGTCAAAAATGTGAATATTTCAAAGGGAAGAGTACACCGTACGTCTACTTTGCATAATGCGGTAGCGAGTACGGCGAGAACAATGTCACTGTGCCAATTGTTGTTGACGGCAGCGAATCCAGGAACTGGCTACTTGAATGTGCCTAGGGACCGCAACGTGTTTTCAAAATACTGATATAATGCTATAAATGTAATAGTGTTTAAAACGGCGTTCAAAAACTGAAAAAATTCTGACAATTATCTTTGCCCCGAAAAGTTTTTTTGCCCACATTGCTCTTTGCTCACATGCTCTTTGCCCATATAAATCGTGAGGTTGATCATTGCCCAGAAAAGGCTTTGCCCTCATTTTCACGGATATGATCTTTGTCATCCAATTTCTGATCTTTGCCCACATTGATAGATTTTCACCGAAAAAAATGTGATCACCACTTTCAAAGTTATTGTATTTTTTGAATGCAGTATGATGTTCTACATTGTTTGAGAACGGTATCTGATCATCACGACTCTCAAAATATGAACTAAGCTACTTCTGTATTTAGCTGAATTAAGCCTTGTTGGACGGGGATCACAACTGATACACAGGTTCACAGTGAATCATCTCATCGCTTTTCTCATAAATGAACGGATTATTTGCGTTTTTCCTTTTGTGAAATCTGCTGACACATTTACAAACCGAGAAAACTCTCGAAATTAAGTTTTCGTGGCAACCTTGCTGGTGTACTGTGAACTCCCAAAAGCAGAGTCGAAATCGTTCTACTATTATGAATTTCTGACGAGAAGCCAGTTGAGTTCAAATCGCTGCGGTGGGTCTCGCAGCGAACATCAAGTTCCTATAATCTCTGTTTTTCTCGACTCTCTCGTATCGCCGTGCTGCCTCACTTTTTTGGCACCGCGAGACCCGCCGCAGCGATTTGAACTCAACTGGCATCTCGTCAGAAATGGATAATCTTTACTATTACTAACGGATGAATTCTGTGTATCTGTCCGTGTATCTGTGAGTAGCGGACCCTGGAGAAGTCCCTAGAAATAGGAATGAGCCCAATTTTCGGTTACGGCCCTTATTTGGTGCCGCGATGATGCCCGTCCAAACTAGAAGTTGATAGCTTTAATTTGAAGGGTACTTTACCTGAAAATTTCTGAATATGACCCTGCGCAAGGTCAGAGGGTCAGGGGTTCGATTCTTTTCGAGTGAAAACATTTTTGCTTTCTTTGGAAAAGTGTATTAGGAAATTTAGGCGAGTTCCCGGCCCAATGTGAAGCCAGCCGAAGAGCTGCGCTAGCAGCTCGACCGGCTGGTAACTTACAAAAGCCAAATTGATGGCGTTAGAACATCGAATGTGTCCCTGAAACATATGCGAACGTTGAAAGTGGTGATCAAATTGATGTTTTCGGTGAAACTTTATCAATGTGGTCAAAGTTCAGAAACTGGATGGCAAAGATCATCTTCCTTATCTTCCTTATACTATCCATGCACCCCATGTGATAGCGCGCTCCGTCGAACGCGATGCGGTCGAGGGGCCCCGCTAAAATTTTTTTGAATTTTCAAAAAAATTTTTTGATCTTTGGCCGTTTTTTCTTGTTTTTCGTCAATTGTCATCATCACGGTAGGATGGCCGCGACGTATCCGTGCAAAAACTCGACCATACGGCCACGGCCCTCAAAGCGGATTCATGAATCCCAGCCTTGTGCTCTAGTTATTTCGAGAAAAACAGAATTTTTCGAAAATTTAATCGACATTCTGATTGGGAGTAGCCTTGAAAACAGCTTATCAAAAGCTCATCGGCCAGATATGCTCCGTTATGCTGGGAATTTTTCTCAAAGATTCAGTGCTCTGAGGGGGGATTTGGGTTTTCTTCACTTTTCTCGGGAAACAGTGATTTTTTTGAAAATCGCCTCGAGGTTTATGTTAAGAACCACTTTTTCTAAAATTCACAAAAAAAGTTTATTTCAAAACTTCCTCTAACTTTCTGGCAAATTTTTTGAAAAATCAGCGAAAATCCCAATCCTACTTTTCTCTTCCACGGCCACCTCGTTTTCTCTTCCATTTCGAAAAAAAATTTTGTTTCGAAAACTGTTTGGCCGATGAATGTTTAGATTGAATAATTTACTTTGAACAGTTTGTTTTCGACTTAATTTTCTATGAAATGTTCGAAAAAAAACTTCACAATTAATATTCTTAACTTCTGGAATTTCGTGTTAATTAATTGTTTCCAATCATTGGCAAAAATTCGTGCGGCGTTTTTGCAGAATTAGGCTCCTCCCACCGCGCTTTGGCTTTAACGTCCCGTTTCTCCCACCGTGATCATGAAAATACAAGAAAAACGGCTGAAGATCAAATAAAAATTTCAAAAATTCCAAAATTTTTTCGCGGCACTCCTCGACCGCAACGCGTTCGGTGGAGCGCGCTATCACATGGGGTGCATGGATAGTATTTAAAATTGTGATGGGGTTTGTGTCTGGGTGTGTGGGTAGACAATTCTGTGCGCATCGGCCCACTCATCGCGAGCCCAGATGGGTGTCCGCCGCAACAAAATCGTTTCTTCGGCTAACTATTATGCGTTCAAAAAATCCTGTCAGTCGCCCGCAACGACGCTCCGCTGATTCCGCCTAGTGCACGTTGGTTAGCCAGCCGATTTTCAAAAAAAAATGTATCAAAAATCGACTGGCTAATTTTAAGCAACGTGACCTACTAGGCCGGGTGATTAAGCTCTGGTGATACCGCATACTGCACTATAGGCGGAATCAGCGGAGCATCGTTGCGGGCGACTGACAGGATTTTTTGAACGCATAATAGCAGATCAAAATTTCCTACGGTAGATCAAAACAAGAAATACGCAGCAAGGAAAACGAGAAATACGCAGCAAGGCTGCGCGAGCAGGCTTGTATCCGTGAAAATGAGGGCAAAGATCTTTATGGGCAATGATCAAGCTCGCGATTTATATGGGCAAAGATCAATGTGGGCAAATGAACTTTTCGGGGCAAAGATCATTTGCCAAAAATTCACTTTTTTCTGCGGCATAGACTAGGTATATACCGTATATCTATAGATGCCCTATAGTGGGTGTAGCCAAGCTCGCAGCAGCGGGCGGCATCGTACCGCTTCATCGACAGAGATATTGTCAAATTAATTAAATGTGGACATCATTCGAAAGTTTACCGCCACGCCGACGCGACAAATAGGCTCCGCTCCCTGAACGGTCCCACCGCGCCGCACTTTTTTGAACGCGAAAAAAAGACAACTTTTCCGGATTTTCCGTATATTTTTTGTACATTTTCTGATTGAGAAAATTTTTTCTATGTTTCCTATTGAAAAACTGAAGTAAAATCAGTCAATTTATCGAGTAAAAAAAGAAAAACGTCAGGCACGGCACTGATTGCAAAATTAGGGGCGTGGTCTATTTTTCAAAATTTTGGGATTTCGCGCATTTTTTCAGGGCCACATTTGATTAATTTGACAATATTGGTGCGGAACACTGCCAAAAATGTCAGTGTGTACAAATACTCGCTGCTCCCGTCGTCTTCAACTCACATGGAAGTCATTTTGAACACCGGTAAATAATTTCGTGAAACTTGGTGGAATGGTCCTAGTCATCCTGATTCAAAACAGTTGTTATGTTTGCTCTTTTTCAGTTTCAACCAAGTTATTGTCAAATTAATCAAATATGAGCCTGAAAACTTGCGCAAAATCTCAAAATAAAAAAATAGGCCACACCCCTATTTTTGCAACCTGTGCCGCGCCTTTCTGTTGTCGTTTTTCTCTGTAAATTGACCGATTTTCCTCACGTTTTTTTCATACGGATTATAGAAAATAAATTTCCCCTTCTGAAAATTTACAAAAAATATACGGGAAATCCGAAGAATTGGTGTTTTTTCGCGTTCGAGAAAGTGTAGCTTACCAAAAAACTTCTAAGACTTAAAGTAATTAATCAGATTGTGTTGTGTAAGGTCGTCAGTATTTCTGGGACCTTTTTCCAGTACTCCATGCATGGCCGTGTTGTTGGAGGGTCCCTATCGCAATTTGAGAAATACATCTATACCGGCCGCAGGGTGCAGAATCGCGCGCCGCATTTTGCACTAGAATGTTGAACCACGCGCAAAACTTACGAAATTGCGCGCGGTGAAAATCACTCGAGCTACTGATTTTCGCTATAATTTTTCAAGTTCGCTTGTGGGATCGGTGTTTTTTATTGAGATAATTCTCGCCTCACTTGTTCATGTTGCACTTTCAGTTGTTCTCGACTTGCATGAACGGCTTGAAATTCATCCGCGTCGGTCTTCCTTTTTTTGCTATTGTTTTTGGGAGCGCTTACGGTCTTCATTTTTTTCAACAAGTTCGCTTCGATTTTCGAAAAATTAAACAGGAAGACGACAATCTAGAACTGTTGGTCAGTCGCATTTCTATCTTAATATGGAACGTTTCAAATCGACGATTATTTTGTTTCAGAAGGCGAATTTGTTGAATAACGGAATTCGTTTGCGAGAAGACGTCACTGTCGAATCTGTATACAAGGTGATTATCCGAATGAGAAGTCCCAAGATGTACCAGAACTGTAGAAGTGTTTTAGGAAATCGCTAATCTCGATACGGAGAACTGGGAAAACATCCGAGGACCAAGAGATACAGAAGATCTCACACAATACAATTTGATTAAGTATGTTTTCAGAATTTTACTTGGCAGCTCAGCAGAACCACAGAGGGCTCTATTATGAAAATAGGTTAAAAACATTGAGATCTCTTCCTGTTTTGAATCGTTAAAGTTATCATTTTTTACCGAAAGATCAAAAATAAATTAAAAAACAGCCTAGATCACATTATTTTTGACCCATTTTTAAAGTACTTTTTGCGCGGACAATATGATAATCAGTGCCCCGCACTTTCCAGCAACCCTGCGGCGCGGCTTTTCATCATCAATTTCCATCGAAATTTTCGATTTTGATGCGCGTTTTTACTGATATTTCGATAGATTCAACTTAGTTTCATTCATTCTGATGAAAAAGGCAACGAAAATTAGAAAAAATCATATTATTGACGAAATTCATAAAATTGATGAAATTCGATAAATCTTGCAAAAGTTGACAGTACTTCGCAAAAATGTTTCGCTTTTGCCAACCCTCAAATCATACGGCAGGGGTGAGCGCGGTGAATGCACACTTTTCTGCAATTCGATTATTTTGACAATATTATATGCGTTCAAAAACCCTGTCAGTCGTCCGCAAGGACGCTCCGGTGATTCCACCTAGTGCACGTTGTTTAGCCAGCTTATTTTCAAAAAATTGTATCAAACATCAACTGGCTGAGCAACGTGACCTACTAGGCCGGTGATTAAGCTCCGGTGATACCGCATACTGCACTATAGGCGGAATCACCGGAGCATCGTTGCTGGCGACTGGCAGGATTTTTTGAACGCATAATACCAATTACTACAAGAAGTTACCAATTAGTCCCAATCGGCATAGCTTCAGTTTTTCTGGAACTATTTAATTATTTTATATATATCTCACAAGGGAAGTGTTTGACCTCAAGGGTTGAACTTTTTACCAAATTTATACCATAGGTAGCTGAGAGCTCCCTGAGCAAGAATATGAAGTCAGATTTTGCGGAATGCTCCCGTGAGCCGAGATATGGGTCACACAATGTCAAAAATACAGTGAAAAATAGCCGAGGGGTCATCACGTGCACTTTTTTCACTGTATTTTTGACATTGCGTGACCCATATCTCGGCTCACGGGAGCATTCCGCAAAATCTGACTTCATATTCTTGCTCAGGGAGCTCTCAGCTACCTATGGTATAAATTTGGTAAAAAGTTCAACCCTTGAGGTCAAACACTTCCCTTGTCAGAACTCGGTCGAAACTCATGCCAAAAGTTATTCTCCGGTCAAATATTTATATTCAGCAAATGGTTTTTAGGCAACGCCAGAAAGAAGATAATCGAAAATACCGGGAGCAGAAACTCAATGTCTGAAAATCTTCCCGAATTCGAGCAAAACGAGCAACCAAATTTATCGTCGGGTGCGCAAAACGATCTTGGAATTGACAATCCTCCCGAGCCCGATAACGCATCTATTCGAGCGGAAAGAGGTGAAAGTTACAATAGTAGAAATAGAAAATTGAAACTCATAAAACAATATATTTTTATACAGAAATTTCAGGCTCTCCTACTCCGTCGTCAGTGACAGTCGATAATACTCCATCTATTCCGGATAGAGCGATTCTCGCTGTGAGAGAAGAATTCAACAGCGATATTCCAGAGGTTATTCCCTCAACTACGTTTTTCTATATTTTCGTTTAGGTTCCAATTCCATCATCGAACGCATTATTTTCGAAGCAAACCGTTCCGGAAAACCTTCAAACTTGTAACCTACTTGGGACTTCTCAAAACACAACCTCGCCATCTGTTAATCATCCAACAGATCCCCAGGAACCAAACGAAGTGAACTTGGAATTTCTCGCCCACCTGTTGGATTTGGGTTTTGACGACTTCACTGCAGAGTTGTCTTTGAAAAGAACAAATAACGCCGGAGTCGAACAGGTAGAGTAAACTTTCCCCCATAAATTGTATAAAATGAGGGCTCTGAGAAATTGGATATTTGGCACAAGTTTTGTGAATTTCTTCATTTTAGCGACATCACCCAACCCGCCGGGGTGCGAAACTATCTCAGGTAATTTTTGGCAGCTAGTGGGCATCATAGTTGCCAGCTGCCCACGAAATCGGCCAGTTGCCCGCCTTTTGGACAGATCTGCCCAGGACATCTATACGGCCGGGCTTGGGCTGCTTTTGGGCAGCACTATGTCAGCCAGTGGGCAAGCCACTCGGGGAGGCGGACCATGGCCTAATACAAAGTATAGCGGTGGTCGGAACCCGCAAGTTGTCGGTACACAACTTTACAGACCGCCCACCGCTTAATCTGGTTTCGAACTGAAATTGAAGTGGAATCACCGAACATACCAGTCTGGCCTCGCGTACACTTGCATTTCGATGAATACAACATTATTTTTTGTAATGTTTTCCCCGAAAACAATACATTGAAATTTTTAAAGCTTCAAATTCCCGATTTTCTGAAGTCAATTTTCACAAATGGGCTGGATGTGGGCAGCCATTGGGCAGAGATGAGGCAGAACTTGGGCATAGCCAGCGGCCCGCAAAAGGGGCCGGCTGCCCAGATAAAGGGCCAGTTGCCCAGAAAAACGGCATTCGGGCCCCAGCCAGTCGGCATGGCTGCCGTTTTGCTGGGCAGCCGGCCCTTTTGCGGGCAGCCGGCGTAAAATTACCTGAGTAAAGACGGATATTTTTACAGTACTCCCGAAATGCCGCATTTTTTCCAATTAAACATGATTTCCAGAAAAAATGGATCAGCGCAGCACTGTGTGAATCACAAAGTGGGAAAACCGATAACTTGCTCGTTGATTTTTTTTGGTTGAAACTTTGCCCAATCGAACTTTCAAATGTATTCCATTCGCGGAATCAGCACTACTTTGTAGTGCGCGCAATTTGAGCTTATTCGCTGCCGCGGTGATGTCTGTCCAAACAAGAATCGCGTTTTTCCTTTTGGAAGAAAAGTAACACATTTTTGCAGGCCGTTGCTTGGATTGTTGAACGTTCAAACGAAAGCGATTTCGACGAAGACTCTAGTAGTAGTGAACACGATACGGAAGAAAGTATGGGAGCAGCACAATCTAGTGGTAAGTTATCTCATTTAGCTACTACGATACTTGCTTACGGAAAACCACCGCCTCCACAACCTGTCATTCCATCGTCTTTCGAATCGAAAAGAAACCCGTTTTTTTCTCGGTTTGAATATTACCAGCCGGTCGAGCTGCTCCGCAGCTCTTCGGCTGGCTTCTTATGGGGCCGGGAATTCACTAAAATGTCCTAATACACTTTTTCCGAAAAAAGCAAAAAAGTTTTCACTCGAAAAGAATCGAACCATTGACCCTCTGCACACCGTCCGCCCGCGTAACCGCCGGGACCACCCCGACACACTTGAAAAGGGCAGCGCAGGTGCGTACATGTGCACGCGGTTTTGGGACCCCCTCGCAGGCCCATTTTCAGAAATTTTCAGGTAAAGTACCCTTCAAATTAAAGCTATCAACTTCTAGTTTGGACGGGCATCACCGCGGGGTCAAATAAGGGCCGTAACCGAAAATTGGGCTCATTCCTATGGCTGGGCACAGCGCTAGGGTTGGCGCCACACAGAGATCCCGACAGATACACAGAATTCATCCGTTAGTAATAGTAAAGATTATCGAATTTAATAATCTTTTAAATTTAGTTACTGTTCGTTCAAAAAATCATGCAAACGTGCTCCATTGACAAAAGGGGCGTCACCTACTTTTTTTCTTTTTTTTTCATTGAAAAACTCGATTTTTTGTTCGATTTCACTAATTTTTTTTTCACTTTTTCCAGAAAAAGAACGTCGCCGATGACAAATTAATTTATTTTTCGGTAAGTTCACAGTTTTCCACTCAATTTGTCAGTTTTTCTCTCCAATATCGATTTTCTAATCGGAATCTCGGCTTTCACCGTATTTTCTTCATTTTTACAGGACATTTGCTAGTTTGAGATCCTCCCGGACATTCTTTTCCTGGAAAAAGTGAATAAACTGAGTGAAATCGAACAAAAAATCGAGTTTTTCAATTAAAAAAAATGAAAAAAAATATGTGACGCCCCTTTTGGCAATGGAGCACGTTCCTATCCTCCCGGAAAAAACGGAATAAAACCTTGAAGGATCTTTTAAGCAGATTTTCTTGTAGAGTTTCAGAACGGTCTCGAGGCTTTCGCTATTCTAGAAAGTAAAAATTGATTTTTAAGGTGGTCGTACTCACAAAATGGTCCTGGTTGCCAACATGAGCTTGAAAATGGGAACTGGAAAGCTCGCTGCTCAAGTTGGACACGCAACTCTCGGTGTATATCGTCAAGCAATGAACTCAGAGGCAGGACAACAGTCTATCAATGCATGGACCAGACATGGTCAGGTGAAGATTGTAGTTCGCGGACAAAGCACCGAACAGCTGATGGATTTATGCAAAGCTGCGAAAGACGCTGGATGCTTCTACTACCTTGTTCAAGATGCTGGATACACTCAAATTCCTGCTGGTTCGCGTACAGTTCTTGGGATATTTGGCACAGTCGAGCAAGTGGATTCGGTCACTGGAGCGCTTAAACTTCTATAAAATACGTTCTGTTGTACACCGTTTTCAATGCTAAATATAACTTCGTCCCTTTACACATCACCAAACGAATTCGTTTGTTATAATGTATACGAATGCCAAGTGAACTGTAGAAACTATGGTCTACAGTAAATTTGAAGAGGTAGAATAAAGTGAAAGTAGAATAAACAGAAAAAGGCAAATGGCACGGGGATCATCGTGAAGTTACATTAAGCTTGCTATTTTAGGATTAGCGATTGCGTCGAGTATGAAATGAGGCTTTCCGATCTCTTCTATAAAAACTGCCACGGTTTTCGAAGAAATTTATTTTCTTTTTTGTGATGTTAGGTTTTGGCTTCATATTCTCTGTTTTATGGGCACTTATAAGTGCCAACTGTGGATCGTATTACTGTTCTTCAGTAACAGTGCCTAATTTATCAAATTCTCTACAACAACAGTCGGCCCCAAGTTATACGTATCGCTATCAGGTAAGCAGATGATATTCTGTTTCTGACAGATTGATTTTGTTAAGATGCCAGCCATACCAACACAATCATATCAATACTTTTACCCAGCAAACAGCTATCAAATCCCGCCTCAGAAGTTCACAAATTATTTGAAAGTACAGAAATCTGTTGACAATGAGGCGCTAGGAGACAAGAAAGCAGCAGTACTTCAAAAATGGACTTTCAATTTTAAAAATTTCGATTTCAGACATATGATGATTTTGAAAAAGAGTTGGACAAGCTGAAGCCAGGAACAATTGCGATTAAAGATAACTCATTGGACTTGGATAAACTGAACACCACGAGAAAAGAAGTTGCTGTGACGTACAATCGAGAAGTCCCAGGAATGCCATCCGAACCTTACATCTCGAGAGTGTCTCCTTATCGGCCAGTTCACTATGTTCCACTACCAATCGGATGCCAACAATATGCAGTTCCACAGCAGTTCTTGTATTCTCGTGAACTAATTAAACCAGAACCCACTTATGTGACTGCTCCCCCAATTATTTCTCAAAAGTCTTACGCTTCTCTACTTCAACCGCCAATCAACGACTGTTGCGGGAAATGCGGCGCACCATGTAAAGTTCGTTCCAAGCATAATGTGAGCGACAAAGATCTTTTATGTGGATTAGAAAAGTTTTTCTTCAGGTAATTGCACTCGCATCGCGGATTTTTTCTGCCCAGTTTGTTCCTCGTAGAGATTCAGAACTAGAAGATGAACCTAAAGATCCCAAGTGCAACAGTGAGAAATTAAAAGATACCATGAACAAGGTAAACAGCTTTTAAAAACAAACACACATTTTTATTACCAGTTCATCACTCGAACTGTTGCATTATCAAAGAGGCTTATCCAAAAGAACGCAGAAAATGAATTTGGAGGGTACTTCTCTGTGTTTTGCTCAACGGACGACTTCAGCTATGTTGTGAGGAGCGAGATGTTCTGTCAAGTCCAGAAAGATGATATAATCTGCTATGCATTTAAACATAATTGAGAATTTATCACCCTTAATGCGTAGATTTTCAAAAGTTTTTTTTTACTTTTCAATGTATCAGGAAAGTGAAGAATACAAAATTTACTGTCTAGACTCGTCGACGATTGTCACCCCTATTTGTGTCTTCTCTAATATTTTGAAGCAAAATGTCGATTATTTTACATGAATCGATTGGAAATGCGGAGTTGATGAGAAGTTTTAACTGCACTAACAAGGGAATGAGTCAGCGAAGTAACAGTTTGAACACACAAGCCTCACAATTTTCACTAAAATAGTACAGCTCCACTGATAGTGCCATAGTTGCTAGAAAAACTTTGTTTCCTTAGAATTCAAAAAAAAAACCTCAAAAATAATGCTCATTTGAAGTTTTCTGTGAAAATCTGTAAATGTGGGCAAAGAACAGTTGGGCACAGATCAATGTGGGCAAAAGAACTGTTCGGTGCAGAGATCATGTTGGCAAAGATCATTTTCTTTTTCCTAACTTCTTAAAGTTAAAACTTCTGACGAACTCCGCATTTCCAATTGATTCATGTGAAATAATCGGCATTTTTTGGAATAGTGACCTACTCTCCCTCCACGCCCAAATAAGAAAATATCATTTATACATATATTAATGATAAAAATCTACAAAATAAGGAAAGCATAAATCACCCTTTCGAGATTGTACTCGTATTTTCTAAAGTTCAGTAGTCCAAAGCTGTTTGCAGAGGAGTTCGTCGTGAGAACTCAAAAATGAGTATCAGAAAAAAATAGATGCGGCAAAAACAATCAGATCAGTTGTCGATTTCTAGTCCTGCGCTACTTCGCAAGTCACATCACATTTTGTTTCCTCCGTATCCTGAATATGATTGATAACGAAAAATCATATAACTAATATGACTATTTAGTAAATATTGTGAAAAAATATTCCTGTGGCATCGCATCGGCCGATCGAATTTGAAATAGGCCCAGCCAACCAAGCGTTTCGCCGACGCCTCAAAGGTGTTTGTGTGGAAAGTGTCGGCGACAGCTCGGTGGGCGGGGCTTATTTCGAACTTCGCGCGCTCGACCGATGACGCAACAATACTTTTTACGATAAAGTCATAGATCGGACCGAGACTGCACCTTTCTGACTGATTCTTAGAAATCACAGATTAGTCGGGGCATCCGCCTCACGGTGTCCCGCGGTGGAAAAAAACAGTAACCCGAGCGCAGAACTGCAAAATTCCGATCGTCGTCGCGCGTCTCTCGCAAACGCACGCTATCTCGCGATTCGGTGGAGCGCGTTTGCATTATTTTGCCGTTTATATTCGAAAATCCCTGTATAGAAGCCCCAAACAATTTTTATTTAGAAAATTGTCTTGAGGAGGTTTTAGCCAGTGAAATTCCCTACGTTTTGATATGAAACACAACCCAAAGCTTGAATTTCGATCTGAAAATTAGCACTGAAAATCAGAAAAATTTGCACTTTTTCGCCGATAACTTTTTTCGTAGGCCGAATTCATCAGATGTCTCTTGAACAACTTCTAGAGAATTTTGAGCCAAACAGTTTGATAACAAAAACATAATGAAAGAAATAGTTTTCGGAAAGTTATTTCCAATTTTCGGGGACCACTAAAATTAAGGAATTTCCATTTTGTCGAGAAATTTCGAGTTTTATTCAGTTTTTCGCAGTTTTTTTCGGTGGAAGTGATTGAAAAATCTGAAATCTACGTTTTTGATTAAAAATGTATGTGAAAGCACTAGTTTTCAACCAGCCCGACTCGAATTTGCGTGATTTGCGCTGATATTATGAAAGTCTACAGTATCTTTCACTAAACCTGGACATTTCTGAATATATCAGTGAAAGATTGAACCTATGCTTATTCTGACTGTCTAGAATGTTATCTTTTTTTTTTTTTTTTTCTACACCCTCACAAAGCTTCTGAGCCCTGTATTTTTGAGCAAGCCATACACATGCTCAAAACTTCTTCAAAATCGGTGGTCAGTGTGAAGATTACGTTTGAAAAATGTTAATGAAGTCCAGAGGGTGTGGTTTATGGAATTTCAACACTTTTACATCAACGAACTCTAATTATTGTAGTCTTTTCATGTCAATTTTCTTAAATTGCTGAAAATAAGCCATTTCCAGTCGATCGTCGTTCAATTTTTGTGATAAAGTAGATCCAAATGTTAATTTTAATTTTTTCAAACTTTAAGTTGTTTTATTCTATGGAAAATTGCTTTTTGAGCTATAATTTCAGAGCTACAAAATACGCGCCAAGGGCGACCACTGGCGCAGTTTTGCTTGCGCGTTTTCGGTGCATTTCGGGTTACTGTAGCGTTTTTCCACCGCGGGACACCGTGGCCTCGAATTTCAAAAAATTCTTTCGGAATTGAACTCTAAGCGGTGTCTGTACTGCTCACTTTCTGATCTCTCTGATTAACATTATAGTAATCTTTCGCGGCGTCCAACTTCAAGTAGCTGTAGTCCTCCGTGATTTCTTCTAGTTGATTGGCTAATTTCATTCTCACATCCGGAAACTCGATCCGATCATCAGGATCAGTGCACCAACATTTCACCATTATGGCATAACTAAAAAACTTCTCAAAGTGTTGAGAACGACAAATTTGTTTACTTACAAGTCATCGGGGCAATTATCCGGTTGTTCAATTCTTCCTCCGTTCTCCAAATAAGGAAGAACGTCTTCAGGAGGCATTCCAGGGTATGGGGAGCCACCCAGAGTTATGATCTCAAATAGAAGAACTCCGAAAGACCACACATCACTTTTGATAGTGAACTCGTATTGTCTGATTGCTTCTGGCGACATCCATTTCAAAGGTAGTTTTCCACCCTTCATTAAAATAAGTTTAGATTGCCGAAAAATATCTTTAACGTTTTCTACCTTGCTTCTATATTGAGCCTGATCAGCGTAAATATACCGACAAAGTCCGAAATCTCCTATTTTACAGTAGGATCCCTCATGAACCAAAACATTTCTCGCAGCTACATCACGATGAACAAATCCTTTTTGCGAAAGATATTCCTACAAATGTATGCGAGTTGATTTTCAGGTTTTCCTTTTGTTGTACTTACTAATCCGTAACTTATTTGCACAGCAAACTGAAGAAGCTGTTTCAAAGTTATTATCATAGCTGCATCATAATTTTCGTTTAATGGTGGATCATGGTAATTTATGGACAAATCATCAAGTTTCATCATATACTTGCACCTTTCTCGCAAAAACTGAAGAAGGTCACCATCGTTGCAGTACTCCACTATTAAGCATAGGGGCTCCGTATCAGTGATACAAGCCAACATGTTAACCAACCTAAAAAAAACTATGTTTTGACTGCTACGGGTGAAAATAGCCGAGGCTAAAAATATTCCATACGGTATGTACCATACCTCTCATGATAACCAAGTGTTTTCATAAGAGCGATCTCACGTAAAAACTCATGTTTCGACATGGAGTCAGCATATTCGGGAAGCATTTTTACAGCTACTTGACAATTCTCCGCACGCATCATATTGATCCCTAATGTTGAATTCGCATCTTTATGCGCCATTGATTTACCAATTAGTTTTCCTAAAAATACAGTCCCAAAAGCTCCAGATCCCAACTTTTTGTCACTGTGAATGATCAAGTTTCTTCGCTCGATTTCCCAAATATCATTTCTGAAATGATAACTTTATTTTTTCTTTAGTTGCTCAAGGGAATTTTACTTGGCTAGTTGTGCGGGAAACTCTGTGTATCTGTTCTCCATTTTCCGCTGACTTATTTCGAGTTTTTCGAAAATTTTCCTTCTTTTTGCACGTTTACGGTACACAATATAAATAACTATGAGTGAGATGCTTGCAAGTAATATAGCAGCAATAGATACACCCACAATAATTCCGGTAGAATTCGTTGACTCTGAAAACAATTTGGATTAGTAAATATTCGCTCTTATTCATAAAACGCAAAGTTCTCTTTTTAATTTTTGAAAAGATATACCAACTAGTTCTAGAACTCTGAGGAATTGTTAAATTCTTATGTCCATTCGAATAAGTCTCATCCGAAGTTGTAGTGTTGGTGTCGTTTCTTGATTCATTATCGCAATACTCAGTTTCCGTTATATTGCCAATCATGTTTCCGGAGAAAGAACAAGCTTTTTGTTCAGCATTTCCTGATGGTACTTTTTCATGCTCTGTGTTAGAAAGGAATGTGATTTTATTTTCCGGATAAGCATGTGAATGGTTAGAAAGCTGGATTAATATTTGATAAGGAACTAGTGGATCATCATTTGATATCTTGTCCATGTTTCCTGAATAAAAAGTATTCTGTTCATGGTTAAAGTGTTAGTAAGTGAAAACAATGTTGGGACGTGTAAAGTAATCTTGGAAAAAAGGCGGTATATGAAATGCTCACCGTTATCGGGAATTAAAATTTGGACCGCCTTTGGCTTTACTGATTTAGACACTTCAGATAAATTGGGAAGCGTCAAGTTGCGTTTATCTTTTATCGCGCAAATTGTAAGTCCATATAATTTATTTGAATGAAGTCCAGATATGACGATAGAGCGATTGAAATTCTCCATCTGAATGTTTATTCAATTAAAATGGATTTGGCTCTTACTGTACCAGACATGTATTTGAATCATCAAACTGCACACAGCTGGAACTATTACCCAGTTCTTTGGTGATATTGACCCCGAGAAATGCTTCTTCTTCTTTCGTATCATATTCGATAGCCTCTCCAAAAATTCCGACAAAGTAAAGAGTTGGTGAGTCGTTGTTTCGAACTACGGGATTGAAAGTTACATTTACTGTTAAATTATTTAAAGAAGGATCCGAGTTTAGTGTTTCCTGAAAAACAAAAGCATAATCTTTCTTATATTTAAAATCCTGTTGGGGGATGTATGTATGTATGTATGTATGTATGTGTGTGTGTGTGTATGGGTAGTCAACTCTGTGCATGTTGGGGAACGAAAGAAATACCGTGAAGTGGACAAAAGTTGAACCAGCGACCTTTTGAACGAAAGACAAACGTGCTACCGAATGAACCACCCATACAAACATTTTCAAGTGAATATTTCTGAATAACTTCCTAGCCATGCTGAGGCGTCGTGAGCCGCCCCAGCAGGCTGGTATTATATTATAAAAACAAATTAGGATGAAGCTAAATAGCTAGTTAGCGTATTTGCTTTAAGTTCGGAAGCCAACTCCGCTTTTTCTCGTTTTTCCAACTCACCAATACTTCCCATTTCACGTTTTCCACTTGCCCGCACTGTGGGTGAGGATAACTAGGGATTTTGAAACATGGCGCATTTTTAACAATATCACAATCTGTCAACAATAAATTGCTTATGGCTCAGTGTTTTCGATAAACCTACCGACTTGTACAGTCTGCAGCGCCGAAGATGGTGGAGAGGGCATCTCTGTCATAGTGCCACATGTTTTGCTGGATATACTCTATAATTTAATACAGTTTATCAGTGTGTATTGAAAGCTGATGTGTTGAATAGGAAAAATCGTGCATAGGGTGCAACTCGTCTATCATCCAAGGGAGCAACCGAATTGTTTTCAAAGGGGACATCCATCTTCATCTTTCACAGTGAAGTGGAGTTGAAAATTTATTTTTTCAAACCGTTTTTACGTTTTTCCCCTACGAACAAGGCTTTGTTAGTTACAAAACACTTTTTTCCCATTGAAAGTTGAATTCCGAAAAATCAATTGACTTCTGGAACTATCCCTAGTTTGACCAGAGCTTCCTAGTTCAAAGTCAGGGTCCAAGACGACTAAGTCTGAGGGGTCTGGGGTTAGATGGTTGGAAAATTGTCAAAAAAACAAAATTTCATCACAAACACTTTGGGGCGGAGCCTACGTGTCGGGTTGTCGTGGCGGTGAACTTTCGAATGAGGTCCACATTTGATTAATTTGACAATACTCTTTTCTTAAAACTAGCCACCTTCGTTCAAGTTTTACGCGATCTTGCGCATGGCGTTATCGGAAATGGGGGAACATTCTATTAAGACCCCCCAATTTAAAGGTATTTAAGCCGGTTTGAGGTCTCGGAGCGAAACTCTTTTTCGATTGAACGAAATCGATTGTTCCTAATTTTCTTCTGATTTTTCTCTGCCTTTTAGGTGAATTTCAGCATTTTCTGTTATTTCCTCTACTGTAAAGGCTTAGTAATGATATTCTGGCTGTTTTTTGAATGTACGAGTGTTAGATTATCGTGAAAATGCTCGGAGATGCTCAAAAATAGGTTGGGGGTGTATAATGAAATGTGGGGGACTTTAGCGAAATTCAAGTTTGGGGGTCTAAATGGAATATGGCGGGGGGCTCAAATAGAAAATTTCCGGGTAAGTGGTTTTACACCCCCAAAACCGTTGTGGGGGTGCAGGTTTTAACCGAATTTTCCCGGAAATTATTTCAGGTAAACTATTTCGGTTGTCTTGGAAAAGAAGAAGCGACTAAATTACGAGAGTTGATTGTCAATATTACTGACAGTCTCAGGCTTGGCAACGTTTCCCCCGTGGCAGTTTAAAAATAAGCAATAAAAAGCGATGCAAACCTGTAGGTAGTATACATAACGACATTTCCTATCCATCATGTCTGATCCTATTTCTGTTGATATTGTAGTGTTTTTAGTGTGAAGATTCTGGAAATTTAAAAAGATAACTGTGTTCCCGAATTTGCCTTTCAGATCTACTTATTTGTGGAGATCGGCAGTACTTACGAATTCGGGAACAGGGATTCCTTGACTCAAATCGGGGTCCACGCATGAAATTAAATGGAAAAGTGGCTGGATATCTAGATCATCTTCTCCGAGAAACCAATCTAAATTTTTTTTGTCAAACAGGATTGGTTCATTTTGTATAGTCCCATGAGAAGCCAGACGAAGAGCTATGGCAGCAGCTCGACCGGCTGGTTTGTAATTAAAAGATTGCGGTAAAAAATAACTCACAGTTAGCATGATAACGGAATTGCACAAATACAGTAGCATTAGCTTGGTAAAAATCATTGATTAATGTGGTATTCTGAAATTATGTTTCATTGTGGTTCCGACGGTGTGTGCATTGGCAGAATTTTTCGATAAATATTGTGAAAAAATATTCTTGCGACATCGGGCGATCGCGCGAAGTTTCTAATAGGCCCCGCCCACCGAGCGGTCGGCCGACGCCGCAGTGGTGTTTGTGTGGGGACCGTCGGCCGACCGCGCAGGGACGGGGCATATTTGAAATTTCGCGCGCTCGCCCGATGTCGCAAGAATATTTTTTCACAATATAGAAATAGATGTACGGCCGTGGTTATTTCAGCGATATTCTTTCGCTAAATTTTTTCAGTTTTTTTGTAATTTTTTTCAGATTCAACCAGCCTGCTGGGGCGGCTCACGCCGCCTCAGCATGGCTGGGAAGTTATTCAGAAATATTCACGTGAAAATGTTTGTATGGGTGGTTCATTCGGTAGCACGTTTGTCTGTCGTTCAAAAGGTCTTTGGTTCGACTTTTGTCCACTTCACGTTATTTCTTTCGTTCCCCTACATGCACAGAGTTGACTACCCACACATACACACATACACACATACACAAACATCCCCCAACAGGATTTTAAATATAAGAAAGATGTTGAACATTTTTTGAACCTGGTTTGTACCCAAAAAAAAACAAAATTTTTAAATATTAAAAAAATATATGAAAATGCACAACATTACTGTACATTTCACCTTGGCAATAATGTTTCAGGAAATATTGTAATTTTGATCTTACAAAGTATTCCATGTCCAGAAGGTCCAGTTTTGGATTTGCTGTAGGCTTTGGCTGTGACACTCTCAATTCTTTGCTTTCGTTTCCAATTCCATTTTTCGAGAAGGCTAGAACCATTACTTCAAGTTCTGAGCATTGATGTTCTGTCAAAACACCCAAATCAACGCTGTTGTTTTCAACAATCTAAAGTTTAGCAGAAATTTTAATAAAACTGCTTAGAAATTGTACCATCAAATTGTCAAATTGAAACTTCTTGGAAGTTGGATTCCGAAATGCAACCCCGTAAAGATCAGCTCCGAAAACCGGGCTCCACGATACTCCACGATCACCGGACAACGATAGATTAGACGGCGCTGGTAGAATGACACCTGTTGCAAATGCATTATTACAGGTACTCCAGCATAGATTATCGGACTGAAATCGTTGTATAAAGAAAATTATGTCAATCAGACCTACGCAAATATTGTTTTTGTCAGGGAACGTTTGACATTTTGACAAACAAGACGTTCTTGTTACCTCGAAGTTGTATCCTGTTTCCTGTAGATAACTGATAATGAAGGAACAACCAATTGTAATCACTCACCTGTCTACCAAGATCAACACACTGAGCAACACATCTCAAAGCACAGATATCGGGCTTCGAGATGAACTCCTGGCAAGAAGAATAGAAGACTGGTGATATGAGCAATAGTAAGCGAATGATCATCTATATCATTTACTGTTCACAAAGTTTTCTGAAAAACACATATTACGAAATGTGTACAAAAAGGTGAGCAGAGCAAGGGAGTGGAAAGAAGAAAATATCTGTCTGTTTCAGGTAAACCCAGAAGTTGAAGCCCCCTCTTTGGATGGGACCTGAGTCCGGTGGACTGGTTCACGTGTAAAATCAGTTTCCATTACATACGTGTCGAAACCGATTTCTTTCAGCTACTGCTATTATATTTCAGTGACAGTAAGGTTCTTACTGATTTTTCATTCTCGGGGAGAGAGCGTGCGAATATAGGAGGCAGAAAAAAGAAATAGACACGAATCTCATTTACGAGAGAAGATGTTAGAAGGTATGTTTCAAAAACAGATTTTGAGATGAAGAGAAAAATTATCGCTGTAGCGCATTAGACAGTAGAACTGTTCTCAGTTTGCTCCTCTTTACCGTGCTCGGCAGGTCGATGAAGAAAGTCGCGAAAAAAGTGACGAATGACAGTAAATAATCGATGGCAAACGGGCGAAAATGCAAGACGAGACAGGCGCAGAACCGGTCGCTCACATCGCAATGCGCATGTTCTCGGAGAGAGAGTGCGAAAAAGAAACAGTGGAAATTCGTGATTTTTTCAAACAACTTTTTTTTATCATTCAAAACATTTATTGGTGTTGAGTCATCTAGCAAGCTGCAATTCAAATTCAACATCAATCACTCCGCGACTTTCTTCTCCCTGAAATTTCACAACTATAATTAAGATGGAAAAATTCATACAAACCATATGTTCTTCACATTGGAGGCTAAGATTCGAAGAAAGCGCTTTCTATGTCCGAGAATTTTGTTGACTGATTTGAGAACTGTTGACACTTCTGGCACAAGAACTCCTTTTCCATGCTTCTTCGCGAGAATAGACAAACTATTTAGGGAGCCTTCCATTACATCCTGAACCAGATAAATTAAAAATGTAAAAGTTTTTTTTCAGAATCCAACCCTTTTTGCTTTTTTTTTCATTTTTTAATGGGAATGTCTGATTCTGGAGATATCGAAATCACTTTTCAAAGTTGCTGAAAAGTGAACACTGAAAATTTAGCTTGAAGTTACGGTATTCTTAACCATATGAATCCCCGATTTCCTATTCGTTTGAAACTTGAGTGGGGTCATTCCTTGGATCCCTTTGTGACTGCACCCGGAGGCGGGAGGTGTTTGGTTCGAAACTTTCAATTTTTGGCAACACTTTTTTACAAGAAAAACGAACACATGAAGTCCTAGATTGGGAACAGACGTTTTTTCTCTTTTTTTGACAATATGAAAGGTTATATCACCAGCAAGCGTATTGTCGGCGCAAAAAAATGAGTGCACGGTGTCTGCGCAGTAATTGGCGCCAACTTGCACAAAATGGAAAAATCGATGCTTTTATATTGGGTTTTTTGCATTTTTTGCCTCGAATATAAAATCTGTAGGCATTAATTGACTTTTTTATCCAACTTCCGTCTTTTATTTTATAATACAAGCTGGAAAAACTCGAAAAAAGGACCGGAGTTCAATGGAGCGCATTTGCAGACCCCCTCCCGCTGCACTCATTTTTTTTGCGCCGACAATATTGTCAAAAAAATAAAGATGCGACACGAGACGAGCGCGCGAAGCCCAGCGATTTTAAAATGTAGGCTCCACTTTTTTTTGCACCGCTGCGGCGCGCGTTTTTAAAAATTGATTTTCTCGGTGACGACAAAAATTTTCTTTGATTTTTTAACTTTGAATCCAAGAGAATTAATTTCCTAATAGGGAAAATCAGGAAAAAGTTACGAAAAATTCAAGAAATTGCCAAAAATCCGATATCAAGAAAGTGCGGCGCGGTGCCGACCCGAGGGGGCGGGGCCTATTTTTTCAACTCGCTCGGTTTCGCGCGCTCGCCCGATGTCGCAAGAATATTTTTTTGACAATAATCAAAAGAGGAAACTGATTCGATTGCTTTTGTTTTCAAGTTATGATCAATTGAAGTTTGTGAAAATAGGTATTTTTGGAAAAGTTGTAGATAAATTAACCATAAAGCGGATTTCGGAACGCTATTTTGGGACAAGATATCAAAAAACACTTCTAGAATGTAAATTTCAATGATATTCGAAGATTTTTGAGGAATTAAATGGTTGTAAGGGAAAAATTTTAAAAAAATCCATTGAAATCCTTTTTTTCCGATTTACTTTGATTTTGTTAGGAAGGTCATTGAATGAGTTTTTCTGAATTTTAGCCAAAAAAGAGCGTCTTAAAATTCGACCTTTCTTCAAAAAAAAATCATAACTCGAAAACCAGGTCGCTTCAGCAGATTTGCTCTTTTGTTTATAGATGTTGGATTTATAAGCAAAAGTGCAAAAAGGGTTGGGTTCCATATGTCGATCCCTTGTCAAGGTTCGCCGCACCCTATGTGAGAGATTCAGAGTCGAGTGTAATAAAGAGTACGCTTCTAAATTTATTATCTTTTTGAACAGAATTGTGAAATTCAAATTGTTTTTAAATACTTTTGCTCTCTTTTTCTGGAACACCGTAGCAGAAACACAAGAACACATAATGTGAACACATCATACACATGAGAGTGAGAGCAGCATTCTTGAACCGCGATATTTCGCATGATTAACTCGCTGCTGAATTTTTGCGCGGTAAAAAGTGGAATACTGTGAGTGGAGAATGCTTCAAAATCAGAAAATCTTACCAAGTCGAAGAAATTTTCTTTTATTGCTGAACTCAGATAAGCCACTATCAAATGCAAATCGGCTGGTACGAGATTTTCGGAAACTTCCAGAAATAAAGGAACAGTGCTCGTGATGATTGCAGAAATCTCACGATTCCTGTTCAAAGCGTAGAAAACGACCGGCGCCAGCTGAAACAGAGAATTCGCACATAATTATTGATGCTCAAAAAGCTTACTGTGGAAAATTGTTGTTTCAATAGTTTCATATCTAATGCAGCTGCAAAGCGCATCAGAAAAGGTAAAAATTCAACTAAGACATCCTTATCGCTGTTTTCTCTGAAAAAGTTGTGCGAGTAGGATTGCGTCATTTGGAAAAACATCCGTTGTCTCCAGAGTGGACTTGAAGTTTCGTAAAGACATTTATCAGGGTCGGCATCGGGAGACTCGAAGTTACATAAATATTTGGAATCATTTATAAATGAAGTCCTGTTGGATACACTGGCATTTGAAAAGAAATGATCGAGATTTTTTAGGGAACCTGCGGAATTCGCCAGAACATTTGCTTTCAGCTTTGTTATCGAGTACCTCAAAAATATTATGTGAAATTTTTTTTTGAACAACTATTTTTCAAATAAATGACGTGGAAAGGTAAACACAATCAAAAATCTAGTTGTAATCAGGCGAAAAAATAATCGTACGACACGAGACGAGCGCGCGAAACCCACCGATTAAAAAAAATAGGCTCCACATTTTTTGCACGGCTGCGGCGCGTGGTTTTAAAAATGTATTTTCTCGGTGACGAAAACAATTTTCTTTGATTTTTTAGTATTGCAATATATTGTCAGCGCAAAAAACTGGTGCAGACTGCAAGCACTGAATTTTTCCTCACTCTGCGTACTCGAAAAAATAGGTCAAAAATAATGTGATCTCGGCTGTTTTTAAATTTGTTTTTGATCTTTCCCTAGAAAATGATGACATTAACGGCTAGAAACAGGAAGAGATCACAATATTTTTGATCTATTTTATTGTCAAATTAATTAAATGTGGACATCATTCGAAAGTTCACCGCCAAGCCGACGCGACAAATAGGCTCCGCCCCCTGAACGGTCCCACCGCGCCGCACTTTTTTGAACGCGAAAAAAATACACAAAATTTTCAGATTTTCCGTAAATTTTTTGTACATTTCGAGATTGGAAAAATGTTTTCTATAATTCCTATTGAAAAACTGAAGGAAAATCTGTCAATTTACCGAGTAGTGGCAAAGTTTTTCCCAGAAAGAGTGAGCCCTGAAGCCTTTGCTGCGCGCGTAAGCTCTATTCCTTACCGTTCCCTTATTCCCCCTCCCACCACTTGACCACCGGGACTTTCTTGGGTCCCAGAGATCATTTTAATTTTATTTATCTCCATTTGTTTCCCTTCTTATGTATATTTACTTGCGCTCGATTCCTGATAAATAAACAAACAAACAAAAGAAAAACGTCAGGCACGGCACTGATTGCAAAATTAGGGGCGTGGTCTATTTTTCAAAATTTTGAGATTTCGCTTATTTTTTCATGGCCACATTTGATTAATTTGACAATATAATAGAGCACATTTGCTGACCCTGGTACGCAGAGTGAGGAAAAATTGCGTGTTTGCGGTCTGCACCAGTTTTTTTGCGCCGACAATACGTATTGAATCCAAGAGAATAAATTTCCCAATTGGCGGGCCTATTTTTTCAACTTGCTGGATTTCGCGCGCTCGTCTCGTGTCGTATATTTTTTCTTCGAGCAGAAAATTTTTGATTTCGTTGTGAGTAAATAAAAGTGTCATTTTCAACAATTTGAGAGCTGTTATTCTGCTCCAAAATATTTTTATAAATATAATGGACCGAAGTCGTTATTTATTTCCGACACGACAAAACGTTTATTCATTCGAAACTTGCTCGTTGTTAAAATTGTGTCAGCTAAATACCATTTCTAAACTCACTTCGTTGAAACTTCTTGATTTGGTCGACGGTTACATGCAGCGAACATGAACTGTTGACGGGTATGGCAATTGAAATTTAATTGTGTCGTACGCACTAACTGGTCAACGTTCTGAAACAATAAATTTTCTATGAGTGTAAAAAATTAGTAACTACCAGCCGGTCGATCTGCTTCGCAGATTTTTGGCTGGCTTCTTATGGGGCCGGGAATTCACCAAAATGTCCTAATACACTTTTCAAAGAAAGCGAAAATGTTTTCACTCGAAAAGTATCGAACACATGACCCTATGCACGCCGTCCGCCCGCGTATACCGCCGGGACCACACGACACACTTGAAAAGGGCAGAGCAGGTGCGTACATGTGCACGCGGTTTTGGGACACCTCGCATGGCCATTTTCAGAAATTTTCAGGTAAAGTACCCTCAAAATTAAAGCTATCGACTTCTAGTTTTGACGGGCATCACCGCGGGGTCAAATAAGGGCCGTAACCGAAAATTGGGCTCGTTCCTTTGGCCGGGGACAGAGCTAGCTTTGGCGCCACAGAGAGATCCCGACAGATACAGAGAATTCATCCGCTATATATATATATGTATGTAAATTACCAAACGTTGGCGGTGTGGTGGAAATTGGCTTGCTTTCAAAATCTGGATCTTTCATTTTTGCCCCATAATAATTACCTTGTTTTGAAGATAGCTCAAACCGAACTTGTGTTCCATGGACGAAATCTCAGTAGTAGTTGACTCGGCGAAACGTTGTGTGATTCTATCTATGAACTGCTTGTGATCGTTATTAGACAAAATTCTGGCGGCAGATTGTAGCGCTAGAGGTGCATTTTCATGAACATGCTCAGCCTCAATAGGGAATGGTTGAAAACAAAGAAAAAATAACCGATTTTTCTCGATCTGTTTATACCTTGAGAATAGCATTTTCTAAAGCATAAAACTGTTTCTTGACCAATTCTGTATCCAATCTGCACATTTCCATCATTCTCACATATCTATCCAGTGTTTCTTGTTTGAGTGATAAGTTTCTCGCCAATTCTACAGCGAGTGTTGACTCTAGAAGATCCCAAGAAGAAGAAGAACATCCAATCGCACACATAACGGGTAGACTTTTTTCAGCGTCTAAAAGGTTTAAGCTTGTTTGTTGAAAGCATTAACATACTCAGAGTCATTGAGCACGACTTCACAACGCGCTCAATTTTGTCTGGACATTTCACTGAAAAACTCCGTATAAGATTGAGGTAGCTTTCAAAAGTAGATGAATCAACAGGCGTGCTCAGTTCCGTTTCAATGTGAAGATGACAAACAGATATCAACTCGGGAGAAATTTGTTCGTTTTGTAGAAATATCTGAAAAATTGCAAAAAAAAATTAAGAAAATAGGCAAATGATCTTTGCCCACATGATCTTTGCCCCGAAAAGTTCTTTTGCCCACATTGATCTTTGCCCACATGATTTTTGCCCATATAAATTGCGAGCTTGATCATTGCCCCGAAAGATCTTTGCCCACATTTTCTCGGATATGATCTTTGCCATCCTGTTTCTGATCTTTGCCCACGTTGATAGAGTTTTACCAAAAACATCAATTTGATCAGCACTTTCCAAATTTTTGTATTTTATGAATGCAGTATGATGTTCTACATTATTTAAGAACGTTATGTGATCACCACGACTCTCAAACTATGAACCAAGCTGGTTCACGTCCCATCCAGGAACCAATTTAGTTTCCCAGCCATCTAGGCTTAGCTCGTCTTCAGAAGCATGCATATGTTTCTCAAAGAGATAGTAATACTAGTGGGATGTGCAGGGACTTTCAACAGGCTTCTATACCCGAACTAAGCCTTGTTAGATGGGGATCATAAACGAGACACAGGTTAGCAGTGAATCATCTCATCGCTTATCTCATAAATGTACACATTATTTGCGTTTTTCCTTTTGTGAAATCTGCTGACACATTTAAAAACCGAGAAAAACCCTCTAAATTGAGTCTTCATTGCAGCCTTGCTAGTGTGCTGTGAACTCCCAAAATCAGAGTCATAATCGTTCTACTACAAAAGCCAAATTGATGATGTTAGAACATCCAATGTATCCCCAAAAACATATTAGAACGTTGAAAGTAGTGATCAAATTGGTGTTTTCGGTAAAACTATATCAATATGGGCAAAGATCAGAAACAGGATGGCAAAGATCATATCCGAAAAAATGTGGGCAAAGATCTTTTGGGGCAATGATCAAGCTCGCGATTTATATGGGCAAAAAGCATGTGGGCAAAGATCAATGTGGGCAAAAGAACTTTTCGGGGCAAAGATCATGTGGGCAAAGATCATTTGCCAGAAAATATCGAAATTACCGTAGAAATTTCATATATGGCCTTCAATGACTCGATTGGCTTCATCTCACGAGCTAATGAGCACGAGCTGAACACATTGTCTTCAAAAAACCGAAGAGTCAGAAAATCGTTATTTTTTGAGGCCAGTTCGATCCATACGACGAGGTATTGTAGAGCTTCTTCGACAATTTCTGGTTTATTGTTTGATACATTGATTGTGTCTCCTGGGCGAAAGCGCAACTGATTGTTATTGTTGAGTTCAATGTTGTTGTTGAGAAAAATCAATGGTATCGATTCCGAAAAAACGGTCAACAAATAAAAGATTATGGATCATTTTTGTGGTTTTGTATATGAACGAACAGCCGGTCGAGCTGCTGACGCAGCTCTTCACGTTGCGCAAGAAGACAAAAACTTTTTAACTCTAAAAGACCCTCGCCAAAAAAGGTGCGACACGAGAAGTCACCACCAAAAAATTTAACTTTCAAGAACGCGGAGCCTACTTTTTCAAATGGCTGGGTTTCGCGCGCTCTTCTCGTGTCACATGTTTTTTTCGGCAATAATAGTAAAGATTGTGGCTCAAGCGATTTTTGACAGGTCATACAAATTTGAGCAACAACCCAACAAGTGAGTAAACGGTCGTTCTTTTTGCATTTTTACCATTCACGAGATGAAGAACCCAAGCGATAACTTGACGTAGAACTTTTTCGCCATTTACTCGATCGAGGTGTTCATAAGCACACTGCATTATTTCCAAAGCCATGCGTGTGAGTCCCATCTCGGCTTGAACGACGAACGGTTCAGTATCTGTTAAAAATCCTTTTCATAAATATTTATTGAAACCTGCCTGTTGTACAACATTGCAAATATCTCTGATTGTTATTATCGTTGTCTGAACCGCTGCACGTTGCGGTGGGCGGGGCAGTGGGCGGATCCTGGGTCCCGCCACGAAACCGGCGCGTTTTCAACGTTAAATTTGATACGGTGGCACTCATTCGACTGTGTTTTTTCCCGAGGCTCCGCCCACCGCAACGTGCAGCGGTTCAGACAACGATAATAATAATGCACTCTTTTGAAACACAGTTATTAAAATCATTAGTTTAAAATTGTGTACCTTCCAATATTGATTTGACAACTTTATCCACTTCTGCCGAATTTTCGAAATGTCCGCAAATTGTAAACATCGCACACAGTGATTCTTTGATTCTTTCCGACAGAGTTGCTTGAAAATATAATTTCATGTTATTTCCAAAAAAGACAATTGTGGACTTTAAGGCAAACTGGAGAGAATAATTTAACTTTTGTATGACAAATCTTCCAAAATCATAATGTCAAATTAATCAAATGTGGACATAATTCGAATGTTCACCGACACGACAACCCGACACACAGGCCTATGCGGTCCACATTTGATTAATTTGACAGTTAAACTTAATTAAACTAACAATTAAACTTAAACTGCATAGTTTTGCGAATCGATAATGCAGTTTTTGAAGCTCACCTTTCATCTGAGGATCCAAAGCTAATTTTCGAACACCATTAACCAATGGTTCTATAAATTTAACTATTTGTCCTTTTTCGAAACTCGCACATGACAGTTTTAAGAGATCGAGAATGTCGCTGTATTCTTGTTCTCCACATTGCTCATCGTTCAGTTTCTCGTCTATGAGCAGTAAACACCATGGTGCAAACGAGCTGGAAGCAGTTAGACAAGAGGCACATGTTGCTGCTAGATACTCTCGAGTCACGGTGTCGCCTGGTTGCTAAATTTAAATTTTAAATATAAACATCTTCAAAACATACTGGTTTGAACTCTACAGGGAAATAGCAAACCACGGTTTCGAACATCTCTTCTGTGAATGACCCAAGATCAAAATGTACAGCCACCTCCAAAAAGGCAGAAAACATATGAACGAGGCATCGAGGGTCTCTCTCTCCCGACACGCTTTTGATAAAAACTTCTAAGAAGTCGTTTCCCATGACTCTGAGAACTATATAACGATGTTAAAACAAAAAACAAAGCATGAACGAGTTACTTGGCATCTTATTTTTCAGAAGCCAGTGGAGAATCTCATAGAGGTGTTGTCGCTCTTTTTGAGGCCAGCTTTGCAAATTTCGTTCCCTGAGATCAAGTTTCAAAAAGTTCGACGTTTATTCTTACTTGTACAAGGTTCGAACAATGACCTCTTCGTAGCGGCTTGGAATTGCATTTATATCGACGATCAAATACTGTATTGTGGAAAGAGCAGTAAGCGAAGATAGATCCAAGCAGTCTATGAAAAAGTCGAGAAGAAGTGGAACTGAAAAACAAAACATTTCAGTTTGTTATATGTTTCATTTTGAGAAAATTGCTATTATCATATTGTCAAATTAATCAGATGTGGATATCATCCAAAAATTATCGAGGAGGAGTGGAGCAATTTTCACGCAATTTCACGCGAATCGTTGAGGAGGCGGAGCCTACGTGTCGGGTTGTCGCGGTGGTGAACATTCGGATGAGGTCCACATTTTATTAACTTGACAAAAAGTCTTCACATACTTTAAACAATATTATAAGTATTTGACTGACAATTGTATATTATGCGTTCACAAAATCATGTCAGTCGCCCGTAGCGACGCTCCGGTGATTTCGCCTAGTGCAGTGTATTAGGCGGATTCACAGGAGCTTAATCACCCGGAATAGTATTTTTTATTTTGTGAACGCATAATATTTCCACAAATGCGATACCTTCATTTTGAAAGAAACCATCCGGTAGCTTTCGAATGACGACTTCAATTTTCTTCAAAGCGTTATCAGATTCTTCAGATATGCCGGATGTAACCAAACTTCTGAAAAGGAAAGAAAATATAATTAAAATTGAAAAACCATACGAACCATCTTACTCACTGTTAGAGGATTTACTCAAATTTTTGTAGTTTTTAATGCAGAAATTTACGCTTTTTTCTTTTTTCTCTTGAGTATCATTTCCCGGAGCCAGCGACTTCGTAAATCGACGCGCAGCGAGTTTCGTAGAGGCGCAGGAGTGAGAGAGCACGGCGACGCGAGAGAGTTTATAGAAAATGAGAGTAAAGGAGCACCGCTGCGAGACCCGTAGCTGCGATTTGGGAATTCAAATTTTGATAATTGATGTTCATTGATGATTTGATTCCTCAGCTGCCACGGCGATAAGATTTTTTTTTCGGAAAATTGGAAATATATTTTTTAGTTTTTTTTTAATAGTCGTAGTGGTCATAGAAATCATGGGAAAAATAAATTTTCGGAAAATAACCTAAAATAAGAAACATTTTTGTTCTCGACAAAAATACAGAAATGAGAAAAAGTATAATCCTGATCTGTCTTTCGACAACCACATGTAATTGGCGGAGTCTTTTCAGTGACAGCGAGAAAATCTGCTACAGAAAAATTTTGAGAAAGCTCTCAACCACCAAGCGGAGGTTCTATGTAAACTCGCCTTTGCGACAATAAGAACTCCGAAAAACTGCTCGATTTATCAAGAATCTTCCTACACCAAAATTCAGCGCCAAGTTCCATGTTGTCACAGTCCATCTGCAAATTTTTTTCAGTACGGTTGGTCGTTATCGTGTGAAAAGGAAAGGCTAAGAAAAACTTGAAAAACGAGATTCTGGGGCTGAGGCACTGTGAGCCAAATATATTAGGCGTGGTTGGAAGATTGCAAAGTGCGGCGCTGTTGAATGCAAAAAATCATGGCCAAAATTGGGACTGAAGAAAAAGAAAAGGACAACGCCAGAAACGGAGATATATCGAGATCTAAGTAGGTCACGTAGCTGAAATTTTAACGAATTTATTAGAGAAAGAGAAAATTGCATTAGATCCATGATTCTCGCGTAGAAGATGAAGACAGACTGGAAAAAAATATCGAAAAAACTCTCCGCCCACCCTCTTTGGAACAACTGTTTGTTATACATTGTCAATCATTTATTAGATAAGAAGAGCTTGGATAGCAAGAAGAAATAGGATAGCACTGGTTTCCTCTGTTCAAGCAAAAGCGGCATGAGATTCGTGTGCGGTCTTCAATACATAACAGATCTTTCCAATTTTCTCGACTCAGACATCTGTAAGAAAATACACGTTTGAAAGCCATCTTTCTTATATTTAAAATCCTGTTGGGGGATGTTTGTGTATGTGTGTATGTGTGTATGTGTGGGTAGTCAACTCTGTGCATGTAGGGGAACGAAAGAAATAACGTGAAGTGGACAAAAGTCGAACCAGCGACCTTTTGAACGATAGACAAACGTGCTACCGAATGAACCACCCATACAAACATTTTCACGTGAATATTTCTGAATAACCTCCCAGCCATGCTGAGGCGGCGTGAGCCGCCCCAGCAGGCTGGTTAATATCGAAAATTTCCACCGTCAATCTACAGAAATCATGGCTAGAGGTCGCACAAAATCCTATAAATAAATTATGGAAAGTTGATCTCAATGTTAGTTGGGAACGCTCGCTGATTAGTGTCAGAATACTGACCGTGTCATAAACAGGACAATGCGGAAGTTGCTTCTCATAAAATATAAAGGTATTAAGTATGATCCACCATATTTATTTATATCAAAAAGACTTTTCGTTTGTCCCATATTGAAATATTGTCAAAAAATAGCATTAGGTGAGTGCGCGAAACCCAGAAATTCGAAAGAATAGGCTCCACCTTTTTTTTTAATTTTTTAAAAGTCGAGTATCTTGATTTGACAACAGCAACTTTCTTTATTGTCTATATTTACATTGAATTTTTTTTTCTCAACGCATTGTGCAGTGCGTGAGGTGCTGTTTCAACCGGTTGATCAACCTGAGGAACCCGAGCCCATTTTTCGTAGTCTCTGGATTTCGCGCGTTTTTCTCGTGTCGCATGTTTATTTTCTCGACAAGCGCGAAAACTGATATAGATAAAAGAAGAAACAAATTCGACTGAATTATAGTAAAAAGAGGGAAATGTTAGAGTGGAGCATGCACGTCATACAACGAAATTATAAAGCGTGTCACACAATATCAATGAAAACTGGGAATATGTAAGCTATTGCGTTTTGTGTTTGGCATCGACTGTTGGTATTCCTCAATTCAGTCCCAGTGCATTCATCAACTTGTTTTTGAGCCCAGTTTGTGAAATACTCGTCGTCATTTGCGAACGCGGTGCTCCACTAATGCTCGAAGTCATCATGGACTGATTCAACTCATCAACTCCTCCGAGAGCTCCACTTCGTAACGGCTCGTGCTGAAAGCGGAAACGGTACAAATAGAACAATAAACGAACCTAGGCACGCTCAATTTACAAAAGCATATGGAGGAAGTTCCTAATAAGGTTTCAAAAGGATAATTTTATAACAGTGCATGAGAAAAAGAAACGGACAATCACGTTTTTTGATCGATAAATATGAATTTTTATGTTCTTGTTAAACTATTATTATTATTATTATTTCATTTTTTGAACTGTATAGGAGAGTGATTCTAAGAACATTGTTTGAGTCTCTTTTATCTTAATACACACTACGACATAGACAAGCAATGACAGTCCATAACTCTGTAGCTTCAACTAATTTATCCTCTTATTTCCCTTAGTTCGAAAGTTATGATTGTAATCGTTTCGCTGCATGCTAAATATCAATGTCCATTAAATATTAACACGGTCAGCTTCCGTAAAGATAAAATGGAAAGAAGCAAATTGTTTCACTATACGAATCAATTTTACTTATGCACTTTACAAATGAACGAGGGTCCTGTTTTACTCAAACAACTCGATGAACACGATTACCTGTTTCTTTGCTCTCAGAGCAACATCTTCAAGAGTTTCCGCTGCTTCATACTTTCCTTGGCGACGATACAGAGCTCCGAGGTTCTTCAGAGTCGTCGTTACAGTTGGACTGGAAATATATGAATTGTATTCAAGGATTATATTTATTTATGGCGAGAATTCTATTAATTTTTTGAAAACCCTAAACTTTTCTCAAGAAGTTTAATTCAAAGATTTTCCGCCTACCTGTCAACTTTAGCAGCCTTTGCCCAGCCAGCCTGTTCTGTAGCTGTGGACCCTTCTCCTTTGTGCTTGTTCTCTTCTCTCTCTTCAGCAATTTGCCAGATTGGTTTATTTTCCACGCTGAAAACTTAATATTATTTATTATTTCCCTATTTAATAATTCACCTTATCTGTCCGAACTCGCGTTCATGAGCCCTGGTCAGAATTTGTTTGTACAATTCTTCGGCTTCCTTGTATTTTCCTTGTTTCAAATACGCAGATGACAAATTGTTTTTTGTTTTGGCAACATTCGGGTCATCAGGTCCTAGCTTACTCTCGTAAATTTCTAGAGCTCTTTTGTAGTACTTCTCCACTTCTTCGTATTTTCCCTGATTCTGACAGAGTAATGCTAAATTGTTAAGCTGCTTGGCAACATCAGGGTGATCATCTCCGAGAACCTTTTCGCGTATTTCGAGAGCGCGTTTGCAGAGTGGCTCAGCATCCTTGAATTTTCCACGTTTTCCGAACAAAACTGCAAGGTTGTTCAAGGTGGCAGCAACAGCTGGATGGCTCTCCCCGAGGCATTTCTCTCTAATACTGAGTGCTTCATTCAGAAGGTTTGCAGCTTCTTTGTACTTGTTCTGATCTCGGTACACAAGTGCCAGAATATTGAGCATCGTTGCGACGTCCGGGTGATCATGTCCACTAGTCTTCTCCAAGTCTTCGAGTGCTTGTTTGCACAAAGGAACTGCAACTTCGTAACGTCCTTGCGAAGCATATTGAATCACAAGATTATGAAGTGTGCGCAAACGAGCTGGAATCTCGTAGCCAACGTTGGCAGAAGCAGCCATCGAATGGGCTGGTGTTGGCTGACTGAACTGGCCTATAAAAATGATTTAAGTTTTTGTAATGAAAAATGTTCCTACTTGTGTTCAGATCTTCTTCATCTTCAGGACCGAACCCAAGCTCTTGAAGTGTTTCATTTGTGACTGGTTGAGGACCGACATCCACTGTAGTTTTCATGTCGTTCTGCTGAAAGAAAACTCCGCGATCGACACTATTTGATGCGCAACTTACCGCCCCATCATCAAACTGTTTGATTGAAGCCATGTATTTCAGATGTTTACACTCTTCTTCCAACTGCGCTGTCATTTGCTCCGACTGTTGGAGCTTCGTTTGGGTGGAACTGAGCTCATCGCGCAGCCAAGCATTTTCCTGGCAAAGTCTTCGGCGTTGCGCTTGATACTTTTGCTGCTGAGCATCCATAGCTTGAGTCATTTGGAAAACCATCAGCATCACAGATGTCTCATCTACGCCGGCAACTAGCTTGTCCAAATTCTCGTTTATTTGGAGAAGTTTTTGCTTCGGCAAAGGAGCTTCGTCATCTTTCACGCCTGCAACAAACAAATATTAAAAAGTCAAGTATTATAAATAAATAAAATGTTGGATGAATTCTTGATATAAAACGGTTGACGAACGAGGAAATCGTAACGAGAATTGGTTTCTCGTGTATTTTTACATTCGGATTTTGGTCAATGTATTAAAACATAGCAGCCGTGATCATGAACACTGAAGAAGGCTCACCTTTGACGCTGGTCTCCAAAGTGTTGGAAATGGTCGAATGCTCCTCGCGTAGCGCTTCAAGTCCTTGTTGCACAGTCCGCAAACCGGTCATTACGTCGTCTTGCGACATGTTCGACATTTTAGCCAATGATTCAATCTTCCGTCTGAAAATGGAAAATCGAAAAAATAATTAGGCACGCTGGCATAAGGATAAAGATTGATCGACACGTTTCGCATATATTTCGCATATTGCACAGCCAACAACTGAACAAATTTTGATTCAAAAAATACAATTTCGATTTTTCCAGTAAACATTTTTGATAAAAAGGGAGAATCGTAAGAAGTGTGAATCATTAAATAAATAACATTTAATAGTGTTCGAAAGACAAGATTTCAATATACTTCAAAACATCGATGTTTCTCGTTGATCCCATTTTATCATCACACGTGATGACACCGAAAATCATTACAAGGGGTCATGAGAAAAAAGTCATTGAAGGGTCTCACTTTGAAAGGTCTCGTTTTTACCCGCTCGCCACATCTGACATTTCAGATTTTTACTTTGAGGCAGCGAGCCGTTTTGAGAGTAGTAAAAAATGTGAGAAGATAAATAATTTTCGAATAGAAGAGAACAATCATTCACTCCAAAATTCGCTTTCAATGTTTTGTTAAATTCTGAATAGTTGCAATAATTCAGTTGAACGCCGGCGTTGGTTGGTGAGAAAGACTGACGTGTGCGCGCAAGCGAGAGAGAATGGAAACGAGGGATGCGAGATAGTATTGATCGAATAGCCAACATGGGAGAAAGATGTATTGCGAAATACGATGCCCGCGCACAAAGCTGTTGAAATGGAAGCGAGCTATTAACCATAAAGTTCAAAGGTCTATAACATATTTAAGGTTCTTCAATTATTCAAGTTAAACATTTGAAAACATGTATTTTACGACATTCAAGAACAAATTTAGAAACTTTTTTTTTTAACTCACTGGCGGTAAGCCTGGATTGTTGAGCTTGCCAAGCTCATAATTGCATCCAACTTGGTTGACGTCTGGTGCGTTTGCAGTCCTCAAAATGAAGTTTTTATACCAGATTATAAAATGTTAAATATCAACTTAAAAAAGGGGAAAGAATAATTTGAAAATTAATATAAATCGAGTTTTGCGTCAATCTTTTCTAAAATGCTTTATAATATACAATGATAATATACAAATAATCACATCTAAACAGAAGTGTTGCCAGATAGAGAAAAGGCCTCAGAAAAGAATGTGAATGTCCTGAAGCTCCAAGCGAAAAACTGCGCGCGAGCCATTGGCATCGGGTGAATACAAATTCATTTAAAGGCGCATCTCTCTTTTGCGAAAGACGAGCAGAAATACTTATCACTTCAGTTCTGAGGTTTCTTAAATCGAAACAATTTTCTCAAATGTATTTTAAATGCTTCTTGAATCGAAAAAACAATTTTCCTAGAAAAGCAAAAACAATCTGAATAGATCTACTATGATGATGGGTGTCCGATAAAGAAAAATTGAGAGACGCAGAATTTCGCCTTCTTACGAGAAATTCGAAACTCTTATTGTGCTCGCTTCATCTCAATCGTTATCTGAGAGCATCTCCAGACATGAAACACATTGAGAGCAGAGGCGCACCCTTAAGACGTACATCACATCACAAAGAAAACTCGTCAGTTTTGTGTGCGCAAGTAGCATCCATCATTAATAGGAAACAACTCTTGCTAGGCGATATTCGCAAGATAGCACGTTATACGTATAGGTAATCTAGAAAAAAATAATTTAATTCAATCGGGTGGCGATAAGAAAAGGTAATAGAATAAAAACGGAAAAAAGTTCACACGGATACAATAAAGAGATATCAGTTTCACATTTGCATTGGTTCAGCTCCTCCCTGAGCTCCAGTGATGTTGCGTGGATGAGTCGAAACCTGCGTGAGATGAACAGCCACTTGAGCATCAGTCAGAAGACTGAACGGCGAGTCCTTTCCAACGATCCCGATAGATGTATTCTGAGCGCTGAGATTTTCCTCGGCTGGGAGGGTATCGCGGAGAGCGAGAAGCGCATGGACAACAAGTTGATCCGGAGACGCTGGAAAAATAGATTTTTCGAAAAATCAACGCTTCACAGTTTGTCGTTCATTTTCAACAAAGTGTTTGGGCCGCTGCGAAATGTTGGTCATGTGGAATAAAGGAGGTGCCAACTATTTTTTCACTTAACGGTATTTGGTAATTTCGAGTACCGCATCCACGAATTTGAAAATGAAATCTAAAAACGGCTCCATTGTTTCTGATTCCTAATAGAAATCTTCTATCGACTTTTCGGTTATTTTTTCAGCGACTTCTTGGGAACATTTCAATATAAACCCCCGGGACATTACATTAAGGCCCCCAATTGAAAAAAATTCCGGGTATTATATTTAAATTTTCCCGACTTTTTTATTAATAAAATATTTTAGAACAAAGACAGAATGTACGAAAACATGAAAATCGCTGGAAAAAACCGAAACATCGATAGCAATCAGATGCCACTGTGTCAAAAAAAACTCGGTCATGCGAAATTTGGTCTCGGAATATCAAATTCCGGTGAGTGACAAAAAATTGACACCTCCTTCAAGTTTCCATGTATCTGACAATAGTGTCTTACGTTGAACTAAATTTAATTTCAATTACATTTTTCGAAGCTGTCCACGTTTCTCTCCAGATAAGTACGAGCAGACTGAGAACGAGCGCCGATGGATGTTCCATGCATGCTAACGACTTCCGCAGACGGATCCGTCTGAATGATATGAGCACCGTCCTTCTGAAAATGAATATAAATTCATTGCTGTACATGTGGTGAGTTACGTCGTATCCAGCAATCAAAATGCCGACTCCAAACGGGCGGCGACCATAGTATTGAGTGTTCGCTTGCAGTTCTTAATAGAAGTTGTTGTTGAGTGTCCTGAGCTCTTCAAACTTACTTAGCTGCATTGCCTCCGCCAATTTCTTGATTGGCACAGGCTGTTTGTAGTCCCAGCGCCAGCTGGAGCACTCGGTTTGCAAGAAACGGGCCAGGATACGACCATCCGAGAGCAATCCTGCGATGGAGACACCGGAGTGGGTGTCAATCTCGTAAATTTTTTTCTGGTGAGAAGAAAGCTCATTCTGTGCTCTCTGAAATTATGAATTTGTTCGAGATCTGATTTCCGGACGTCACGTGGAACAAAAGGGAGGTATGAACACCAGTGAACACGAGATATCCTTATCATACTTATACTATAAGTTAGTCTGTTTGTTCGTTTGTTAGTTTGTCCGGGGTCAATTCTGTCCGCACTTTTTTCGTGTGAAACTTTCCACTGGTTTTCATATATTACGTTAAAAATGGTCAGAACAAATTCTGCTGTAAAAACATAAATACCTTCAAAGCAACAATGACAGCATGAGTTTCGCTTTTGATTCCCACAGTAGCTGATCCTTGCTTCATTGCCTCAACAGCATATTCGACTTGGTGAAGGCGACCCTGTGGACTCCACACAGTGACATCGCTATCATATTGGTTACGAAACATGGTTACCTGAAAATATTCATTTCAAACAATATTCGTTTAAATGAAACGGAAAAAAAGACAACAAATTTGAACATTGAAAAAGATGACAAAATCAAGTGTGCATACATCATACCACGCGCGCATATTGTTGCTCGTAGGATTAGGTGTTTGCAGAGAGAATGACGTTGAATCATTCGCCGCACAATCTTTCGCAATCGCTGCACGCTTGCGAAAACCACATTTATTAAAGTGTCGAAAGTTCTGTTCCCAATAAAACTATTTCAAGTTGCAGACCTGTAAATCTATTGAGCAACTGCTAAACTAGGAGCAGATTGCAGCGTCTTCAGTACAATTCTGTGAAATTTCTTGAACGACTGACATTCTAACACGCTTGTTATTTTCTGACCTTTCCCACCCCCTTTCCCGCTTTTCTGGAATTTTGTTACACATTAATCGAGATGCCTCGTCTCTTGAATCTTAACAATCTCTGATATGATTTCAGAAAATTAATGTACAATCAATCTCCGTATGAGTCACAGATCGATTCAGCTGTATCTGCAGCATCTGTAAGTTTAACCCAATTTTCATTGATTTCAAATTTTTTCAGTCGAATCTGAAGGGTATGACCACCGAACAACTTGTAGCACTTCTTGATGACGAGACGATGATAGAATCAATCATTGTTAACCTTCCGCAGGTTAGTACTGATTTAATTCTTTGCCCGATGTCACTGGAATTTTTTTTCCACAATAAACGTATTTTAAGTACAAGATATACACAAATTTTCGCTCATAATTATTGTCGTTTCGTTTAATATCCAACCGAAAATTTTAGGTACGATCAATGCCAACCGACAGAGAATCCGCACTCACCGCTAATAAATCACTGGCGGAATGGAATCTTGCTCAAAAGCCACGTATTGAATCCGCCAAATCACAGACAATTCAAATGTACGATCAAGTTAAAAGCCTCCAGAAGGAAGTTTCTCAACTGAAAGCTCAACTCGGTAAGCAAAGTCGACTTTGGTTTAAAGGTCATAATTGATAAAGCTAGTCAGACCATTTCGTGAGAACAATTATATGATTAACATTTTTTTAAATTAACATTCGTCGCAACGCCAAGGCGACATTCGAACTTACTTTAGGCATGGAGAAGACAATTTATATGAGAACCGCATTTCTTTATTCATGATAACATATTTTCAGACTCTGTATCATCGTCGAAATCACTGGATACAACATCGAGTCTAATGCAGGTTGCTGCTCAGGAAGCTGATGATGACGCCGAAAACTTGTCTAACCAGTTTGAAAATGGAGAGGTTTCGATGGACATCTTTTTGAAACAGTTCAAAGAGAGAAAAACGGTGGCGCATTTGAGGAAAATGAAAGCAGATCGACTGGCTGCGTTGCTACGAGAACAAACATACTCATTCACTGCGGCTCCTCTCAATCCTCCAATGCCACATCCTGGTTATCCGGCGACGAGCCAATTTCAAGGAGTCGGGCACGTTCCATTTGGGTCTGGATATCCCGGCTATTCTAACATTGCGCAGCCATCTGGTCGTCATCCATTTTTCTAATTCAAAAATGTATATCTAACGCAAACAAACTCATTTCCATATAAATCATTTAATTTGGTTTTCTCTTAAAATTTTTCATTGGAGTAAAAAGGTTGATCCCCCAGTCCTGCGTATTATATTTTCACAGTGCAGCAAGAAACTCAATTTTAATTAATGTTATATAAAAAAATCTCGTAGAAATTAAAATTTACAGGAAGATAAAAACTCGAATGTCTTTAAAGCGCTTTGCTAAATCGGTTTTAACGGTAGGGTTCTTTTATTTTTCTCAGCAGATGAACAATTTTCTAGAACCGAAGATTTGCGACACTGAGAGAAGCAGTTGGAAGTCAGCACGCGAAGCATCTTTATGAGCCACAATTTCCAGATACTAAGGAGTTCCCAGAGTAAAAACAATAAAGACAACGAACATGATATAATAAACTTCAGATACGACATGATCAACGTTAGAATTCAAGGAAGTGACTTCGGACCTCTCGAAAAATACCAAGCCTTCGTTCATAAAACTGCTCGTCGTTTTGAGTTTTCCGCCGTTGACAGTTATGCCGTCGCCGCCCAGACTCGGAAAGCAATCACCTACAAACCATTCTCTACTGTCCCTGAGTCAGACATTGAAATTTCCAGCTACGATCGCACAGTTCGCTTGGCGAACGTGAGCACGCCAAAGTTTTCTCTTTTCATCCAGATGATCAAGGCTCACGTTCCAGTCGGTGTTACGGTTTGTAACGAACAAACTGCGAAAGGTTCATTTATGTTACAGGTTACACTCAAAGAGCATGAGAAAGTAGACGAAGATTCACGCTACATCCCAGATTTGTTACTTAAGCAGAAACAAGAAGAATTGAAAGCCCTAGACGACCCGAATGTCAGAAGAAACCTTGGATGGGAATAATTACATGCTCAGTTTTCTGTTTGGTCTAGCATAAAATAGTTTAAAGATTTACGAGACTTCTTTGTAGTTTCACAAAAAGTTTTTATCTAGTGATATAATATTTCAATATTACGAATACGAAAATTTTAAAATCGAAATTCACCGTTTTCAGTATTTCTGAAGTTCGTAAATCAACACGACGATTTCTAGAAGGTTAAAAATGTCCTTGTACGATCTTGTGGACATTGGTGCCAACCTCGGTCATCATTCGTACGCGAAAGATCTGAATGAGGTACTCAGCCGAGCAAAACAATCCGGTGTCTCAAAAATAATGGTGACGGGTACAAATTTAAAATCAGGTACCGAAGGAAAAAATTTTGCCGAAACGCATCCCGGATTCCTCTATTTCACAGCTGGTAAGTTTTTGCGTGAGTATCTATTTCTGACAATATGCCATCCATGGACCGCCGACGGGTGGGTGACGGGCGAGGGATGGGCGATGGGTGATAAATTTCGACCATCTTTCGCACATCCTTCTACCATTTCTCGTCCCTTTCAAGGTTGGAAGCAGTTCGCACACCCATGGATCATCGGTGGCCCATATTGCGCCCATGACGCACCCCTGGTTTTTATGGGGGAACGTCTTTTTGCCTGTAATCCATGCAAACGATTCAACATGAATATTTCTGAATGACTTTGCAGTGACTTATTGACAAATTAATCAAATGTGGACCTTATTAGAAAGTTCACCGCCACGACAACCCGACACGTAGGCTTCGCCTCCTCGGAGCATTTGATTAATTTGACAATATTTCTGCCACGTAGCCCAGCCAGGCTGACTAGGGAATGTTCCCGAGATAAGTTGGCTATTCAGAACGAGAAGGATATCATTCGAAAGGTCTTTTTGTAAGTATTTCAAAACTGTTTTCAATTTTTGCTAAATGACACAAAATGTTGAACTAGCGAGTTTTCTTCCGAAGTCGCTCTCAGAATTCTGTCAGCGATCTGAACAATGTTTTCTGCTTCGAAATTTTTTTTTGAATAGGTCCATCTACTGCGGTTTTGGACTTTATTTTTTGCGCATTTTTAGCTTCATATCTCGGCTCACAGTGCCATTTTGCAAAAATGGAAATTTTTTTTTAATCCGCACAATTTCGAATAGTACCAGTCTCGTTCTGAAAGTCTAACTTATCTGTAAAACATTGTCTAGTGAGGTGGCGTGAGCCGCCGCAGCAGGCTGGTACTAACTGAAAATAATTAGAATATATCCTTGTGGTAGTTCATACCCGCTAACTTTCAGGCTTCCATCCGCACGATGCAAAAGAATGGGATAGTCAAAGTTTAGAGGAATTAAAAAAACTTCTAGTGAGGCGAATATTGGCGTCCTTCGACGAGTCGGTAAATATTAATTCAGAATCATCCCGGATGTGTTGCAGTAGGAGAGTGTGGACTTGATTTCAACAGAAATTTCTCTCCTCAGGATGTTCAAAAAACAGTATTCAAAAAGCAGGTGGAGCTGGCTCTCGAATTAAAAAAGCCAATGTTTATTCATGAACGCGATGCTCACGATGATATGGTGAAAATTCTGGAACCGTTTTTGTCAAAGTAAAATCGGCTAGTTAATTGAGTTAATTAACAATTGCAGGCTTCCTCCAACCGTCATCCATTGTTTCACTGGAACCATCACCCAAGCACAAAAATACATAGAAATGGGATTTTTTATTGGACTGACTGGCTTCTTGTGGAAAGATAAAACAAACGACGGAGTACAGGCCGGTCTGCGATCTGGACAGATCCCAATCGGTAATTTGAATTTATAAAAAGTTCTGTGATTTGCTCAGTCCCTGTTCCGGAAACTTGTTCCGAAGTTTTTGCAGAAACGGACAGTTTCGCATTTTATAGATTTACTTTTCCAAGTAAGACATTTTTCAGAAAAGGTAGTGATCGAGACGGATGCACCTTATATGTATCCTAAGGTCACCGACAAAAAGCTTCCAAAGGACGTGAAGAATTCAATAACTGCTGAGGCACTGGCTTTTCACAAAGTGAACAAAGTGAAATTATTGAAATGTTTAAAATAATCTTTCAGCATTCTTCTTTTAATCGGAACGAACCGTGCTCGCTACCCGCAGTTTGTGAGCTGATTGCAGCTTTCGCAAACAGAGATCCTATAGATGTTGCCAGGATAACCACAGAAAACGCAAAACAAATTTATGGTCTTAATTGATAGTTTTTCTGATAAAAAGTGTTTTTTGGATGAGGGATGATGTAATTAAACACAATGTAAAGTGCTCTTCAAATGAAAGCTATCTTGGAGTGGTATTAACGCGGCACCAAAAAAGTCCGTAACGGAAAAATAAGTTTATTCATATGGCTGGACACATCGCTAGGGTCCGACACACAGAGATCGCGCTAGATTCACAGAATTCATTTGTTAGTAATAGTAAAGACAAAGACTTTAATTTCATTCAAATTTTCAGTGTTATGCGCAGACACGGATATTTATCTTATTTCAAGCCAGCCATTTCATGCACCTTGTGTCGTTGTGCACATCGCGACAAGGTAGACAACAGTATCTGCAGAAAAAAATTGAAAAAATACTGGATATCTAATTAACCTTTCTAAATGACTACCCAGATTATTGACAACCGCTTCTTATATCTGATAACGTGTCATTTAGAAAAGTAAGTAGTCATTAATCTAATCATCTCTTACTTGGCCCCGCATTTCGTGCAACAGTACTTGGAATTGAGACCGCAAACGGCGCAAAACTTTCTCGATGGCCGCTCGGATGGAGGAGCAGAGGCGAGATCATACGCGAAAACTCTGAAAAGCTTGATTTTTTCTGGAAAAATTATTTGAATGAATAGTACCTCCTGTAATCGGGGGAAGCAGATTCAGCTACAGTCTTATTTTGCTCTGCAATGTGGGCACCAAAGGATTTCTTGAAGCGTTGCTTGTTAAACTCTGGTCGAGCCAACTTTCTTTTTCTCGCTTTCTCGCCGTATACGACTGTTCCCGATTTATCTAAAATTCAATTGCACCTTATTTGAAATTGTCAATCTATCATGTATATTTTAAACAATGAAAAAACCTAACCATCTTTGCTTTTCTTCTGCTTTTTCGCGACAGGCCCTCCAATCATCCCGTCATCGAATTTGGGGGCTGCCTTATTCCAAATGAGATTAGCATGTGGATCATCCTGATAAAGTGAAACATAATTACTTGTGAGCTGGGTACTTACGTGTGTATTATCTTGTTCAAGACCGTCCAACTGCTTTTTCCTTCTATTTTTGCGTGATATTTCATCAAGTGTTCTATTTCCTTCAAGATTTGAAATTCGAGTGGATGAACGCACGTGACTGATACTATTTGGACGAGGAGGGGCAAACATTTTTCGGAATTTAACTTTTTATGCAGCGCGCCGCTCAATTCGATTTGAAAGGCTGGGCGTGGTCAGAGATTGCAAATTGCGGCGCTGTTTGTTGCAAGTACCACGCACAGTTCACAGTTGGGATTTTAAGAATATACACGGTGCCCGGTTACAATTAATTTGTACAATTAGAAAATTGGGAATTAAAAACAATTGGAAATTTTTAAAAAAACCACGCACATCGGATCCATTTGTCAGTCGCGCAGGGAACTAATAGGACCCATATCCGTCCCATACATGTGCCATTCTTGCCTGTTGTCCCCAACTATACCACTTACAATATCCTCCTTCAGATACTACGCAAAATTGTTTTCGTATTCAAGTTTATTAACATATCAAAGCAAAAGATACACCAATTACAAGAAAAAATACAATAAAACTGTTCATCCATCAAAGCGGCTGGAAAAGAAAAACTGAGATGCAAAAGATAAATAGGGATTTCCAATTTGTCTCGCCCATTCAAATGAAAAAATCTTATCGACTTTTTTTTTATTAAAATCACCTACGAGCCTGATGCGGCGGCTCAATGAAGTCATTCCGAAATATTTACGTAAAAGTTCTTTGCATGGATGGTTCATTCGGTAGCACGTTTGTCTATCACTCAAAAGGTCGTTGGTTCGACTTTTGTTCACTTCTACTAGTTATAGTTATTTCTTTCGCTCTTGCCTACCTATACATATATACAAATTTTTCCCTTTTTTTTCTTATAGAAATGTTTTCTTAACTTTCTAAAGTTTCTGCTAAATATAAATTATATAATAAACTGTCAAACTATATTTTCGAATACTCAACTTGGGAGTCTACGAAATTCGAGATGAAAGCTTAACCACAAAAATATCCATCGAATAACGGGCTGCTTCATTCGCATAGAGTCCATTAGTTCTCTGATTGGTTTTTGTAGTCCTAATGGCTAATAAAAAGATTGGAGTTGGCACGACCAGGTTTGTGAATCTTTATTTCTCTGACGTGGTTCTCCGTATAGCAAACACCGTATATAGTTGGTAAATATTTAAGTGTCCGTAAAAAATTTTCAATTTTCAATTAAACTTTGTAAGTAAACAATAATTCATCAAAGGGATGCTCCGATGCTTCCTAATTTTTAAAGAATCCCAGGTGGTGGGACATTTCAAACAGCGGTTACACTCTACGCGTCACATGACTAATAACCGCGTTGTTTTCTACCCAGATCTGAGATAGACCTTTTTACTTACGGAAATTTTTTTATAATCCTAACTTCGATTAGAAACATTTACTATGATGATATATGATCTGGTAAAGTGGTGTCTTATTTCTTTCCAAAAAGCCTTTCAATTAGAAGACATCAGGGTGCACATAACGGCAACAATCTCATAAACGACCTTTTTTTCCATTTCATTGACCGCTTTCAAAAATTTTCAATATTTTTGACTCGATTGTTTTACTTGAAACTATTAGTTTAATACACGAGTGTAGATTAATGACTGCTCCGAATCTTGGATGATGACAAGCCAGCTGTTTCTATCTTTTTTTCCTACCAATGTTGTGAATTCTTTTTCTCCTGAAAACAAACCATTAATGAATGATTCGTCCAGCTTCCCATCCTTCTGGAGATCACCCATAGGAACATCACCATCAGATCTGACTGTAAGTCGCTGAAGGAAACCGAACACTTTTTTCTCTTCAGATGCCGGGCTCGACAGACCAAGAAGCGGTAATTATCGCAAATGTAAACGAACAGTCACTACCAACTGACCAGTGAGTTGGAATGTAATTAAAAAGTAGAAAAAAACCAACTAAAGCTTCTAGTCTCCTGCTCCTAGGAAACTGTTCATTTTTAGAAGAATTGTTAGAATTATTTAGTTTTATAATATTCTCGGCTGTTCAAAAGACATGTTCGACTTAATCCTCGCGGACTTAGTCCTACTTCCAAACAGCACAAGCCAATCAACTTCGTGTGAATATTACATTTTCTTTTTGCTGTTACTTTTTATACATTACTTCACCATTTGTTATTATTTAAAAATGATTCATTCTATAAGCATCCCAAAGGCTTCTAACAGCGAAAATACCGCAGTGTAGGTGCTCTATAATCAAAATGAACAAAGGCGACTTTTTCAGTGGCTTGACAGAACACCGAATCCATCAATATATCAACCGACCAGAAGGAGAAATGGATATGATGATAGGATTTTTTCTGATGAACGGCTTTTGTGTTTGTGAGTTCTAAACTTACAGCATTGAAAGTCCTATTGAAATTTGTTTTTCAGCATTCTTCTTGTTGTTCGGCCTATGTGTAATATTTTCTTGCCTCAGAAAGCGGCCGTCTTTTTTTCGCCGAAATCAGTTGTCTGATGTTCGTTGGACTAACATTTCTGTACTGCAAATTTCTTATTTTCAGGCCGAGTCAGTAGCATTTGGTTCTGATGATAAATACAAGCCAAAGCTGAAATGTAATTCCAAAAATATGATTTTCATGTGTTCCTTATTTTCAGCCATCGTTAGTCAAGTTATAAAGTCAAATAATCCCACAACTAGAATCACAATTGACAAAGAAAAGCACGAAGAGGTACTTAAATCGGTAATCAATTTTTTTTCCGTGATTCACTGAAATATTAATTTCCGTATCAGGGATCAACGAAGCCTCCAAATGTCTCTCGATCACCTACTCCTAATCGAAAAGTGAGCTTGTCCACAAGTCGGCAAACATCCTTCGATCAATCGAGGCGCTGCTCAACGTCCGTTTCACAAGAGAATTCCGCTATGATCAGACATAACTTGCTTGGCCCATTATCATTTGACGATCTTCATTATATGTGAGCACAATTGTTGAATAAACGGAACCTAATAAAGCAACAAGCCACGACGTTTGAAAGTGTCAAGAAGTTTGGTGGAAAGATCGCCTGGATCTTTAACTATACGCTGTATAAAACAAGCAAACTCATATTTCTCGTACACTGTACAGAAAACATACGAATTTTACAATCGACATTTGAGGTATTCAGATGGTTTAAATATATTCATAGTATCAATAAATTATTTTTATAATCATAAACAAACAATCACTATTTAGCGTTCGCGCTTCTTCTTCGCGTGTTTTCGGAACCCCTCATCTCCGAGTTGATAATAGTCTCTATTTTTGCAAGAAGCTCTCTGCAATGAAGAAACGTTCTCATTAATTAAGTTTAAAACGTTCGATGATCTATAATTGGCCCATTTTAACTTTTTTTTCACAATCTCAATTCTTAAAAACGCTTACGGGCTCATTCCTCCATTGATTTGGCTTGTTATTTGTTCGAGAATGTTATTATTTGGACGTCCTCTCTTCCGATCTATCGACATCGCTCTAGTTACTGTTCCTGACGAGGAAGTATGAACTTCATTCACAGACTTCACTGGAGGTGGGACCGTGACTTGCATTATAAATACCTTTTCTTCTTTGGGTTGTGGTAAATCTGGAGATCTTGGTGGTTGGACAAGAGCGTTCAGAGAGCTATTCTTTGCGAATGAATTTTCTCGTGAAACAGATTTTACTGTTTCGAAAGCCTAAAATCGACATGGTTGAAGTCAATAACTGTTCTTACTGTTGGCCGTTTAGTTGTTTTGGTAGTATATTGAGTAGCTTTCAAATTTCTTGGGCCAGATGTCAAGCGATTCTGAAAAAAAAAATAAACAAAAATTTTTTAAAGTGACTGACGGCAGTGTTAGAATCAACTTTCGGACGTGGTCTACTGAATGCAGGTTTATTAACAAGAGATGCTTGCACTAGGGTGAGTTTTTTCACGGGCCGAGTTGTTGCCGGGGGCACAATTGTCGTAGTCGTTACAGGAAGTGGACCAAGTGAAATCATAGGAAACTCAGCTTGTCCATTCTCGCTTTTTATTTGTTCGTAATCGTAATCTTCTTCGGTTTCGTCTGAGAATAATAATTACTTTTATAAAATAAAGAATGTAAATTACCAGTTTCGGGGCTAGGAGGTGGCAGGTTTGGTTGAGACGGTTGCGGCTGGTTTGGTTTTAAATTGGATGAAAACGTTCTGAAATGTACAGTGTAATGCTAAAAATCTTTCTTATATTAAAAATCATGTTGGTGGATGTTTGTGTATGTATGTGTGGGTAGTCCACTATGTGCATGTAGGGGAACGAAAGAAATAACGTGAAGTAGACAAAAGTCGAACCAGCGACCTTTGAACGATAGCCAAAGGTGCTACCGAATGAACCACCCATACAAACATTTGAATAACTTCCCAGCCATGCTGAGGCGGCGTGAGCCGAAAAAAACTTACATAGAAGGCTGTGGTTTTTGTGCTCCAGGTATTTCACAATAGATTTCATCCGAACCATCAGGACAGTTTGGCAGACCATCACAAACTTGACTGATGGGAACTTCGTAGTCCCGGGACTGACAAGTGAACTTCTTTTCAGCCTCAGGTTTCCTGTAAGAGTTATTCACCAATTAATTTTTAATAAAGAGAAGAACGTTAATTTACTTGCAGAGCATCTCATCTTCACCATGTGGACATTGCCTCCTGCCGTCACAACGTTCATCCATAGGAATACACTCGTTGCTTTTTCCACAGTGAAACAGCCCGTGCCCGCAGACTGGAAAAATCAGTGATCTCACGAGTTCTTAACTTGAACCTACTGTCGCAATCTCTCTCATCAGTTCCATCGTCACATTCAATCATACCATTGCATCGCCTATCGAGAGAGATGCACTGTTCGGATGCTTTACATGCGAATTCGCCAGAAGTACACAGTGCTAAAAAGTGCGCAGGTTTTGAAAAAGATAACTCGATATCACATACGGCAGTTTTGCTCGTCTTCCTCCATGCTGCAATCGTAATGTCCATCACATCTAGACGACATCGGAACACATTGGTCAGAGAGCACACAATGGAAATCGGTTCCATTACATTGAACCGGACCTTGAAAACCTTTCAATTTGAGATTTGAAAACTGTGATGCTTTAAAACTAATTTTTAAGCACTTATAACAATTTTCAGTATATTCACAAGTTTCATAGCGCATTTGTTACGATGTGTACAAAGCTGTAAGTATTACATAATGATACTACTACATGAGTCTCATAACCGAGATTCGTGTTTGATTAACTTTTTGAGACTGTCGGTATGAATAAATGTTCGTGATTTCCAAATATGTTTGTATTGTCTGATGCCCGCGAGAACAAGAATCGTGGCGAACACTGTCAAACACTAAATGTGAGAAAAACAAACAGATAAACCCTGATTGCATACGATTTTTCTTTGTTATCGATTCAGTCTTTATATAGCAGTCTACCATGAAAAGGATCAAACATACCACCACTTTGGACACCGCAACTTTTCACGTTGTAGTCGTAGTTACAGTTTTGCGTGCCGAGGACATCGTAAACAAGACCTGGTTTACACTTTTTCCGATAAGTTCGGAAGCCATCACTTTGCCATCTTCAAGTACTTAATGTGTTCGCGACGTAACTCAACGCTTACCTGCAGTGATAAAATTCTTCACTGCAACTGTATCCCAAAAATTGTCCGAGAGTTGATTTGATCAAACCAGCCTCTTCAAGAATCTCACTCAAAAAGTCGAGCGGGTTTAACAGTAATGAGACTGGAACATACCTGCTATTACAAAAGTTGGGGCTAATAGGCCCTTCTGCAGCTAACATTTGTTCCATTCCGTAAACTCTTACAGTGAAGTGCAGCATTGCAGAGAGACATAATGTAGGTAATAAGCGGTGTGGCATGGAAAACACAGAAGGATTGTCCGATTAAGATCTAGGAAACTGAGAAAGTGCAGATCAGAGAGGAGGCGGTCTTTGACGGGGAGGCGGCTTCTCCGCACTGAGCTCACCCGACAAATACACGGGTTTTCCGCTTTGGAAACATGTGCGCCGATCAAGACTACAACGCAAACAAGTGCCAAATATACCATGTTTTCCTGATAGGAAACAACTTTCCAATTCATGATGATGTACTTATTTCCACCATTCCATGCGAAAGTTGGTGAACCAAGAAACCCATTGTGGGATTCTGCATCGTAACTTAGATTTTGGAAAGATTCTCCATCAAATATAAATAACTTGAAGGCTTTTCACAGCATAAATATAAACTGGTTTGACCTCGTTTTCTTTTGGGTTTTCACAATATTTTTCCTGTTGGCGGTCAGCTTCCGAAAGAAAAGCACGGAACTATTTTCTTGTACCAAAAGTTACTCCTTGTTTTGGAGCTCTCTCCTTCGAGGAAGTCCATCTTCGCTGAGCGCGCAATGTTTACAGGAAGACTTCAAGCGTAGTGTGAAAAGCGGTCAGCGGTCTGTCGTTGGCACAAAACAAACAAATTTCTTTTCTCCGTCAAGTTTTTTAGACGGAAGATAAATAGGCAGAAGCTTCTCGTATACCACAAAAGACGGTTCTAATGAGGGAACGTGGGATTCTTTTCATTTCTGAAAAATGTTTTCGGACGTCGAATACAATTGTCATTCAGGCTGTGAAAAATGTGGTGAGGTGAGATGCATTAAATCAGCAAATCACAATGTTTTTGCTTTTAGAAAATCCAGATAAAAGCGTCCAATTTTGGGATCATCGCATTCTATTCCCTGTGGTGGTGCGGCCTAGGTTTTTTGATTCTGAAGTTGGACATATCAGTAGGTACGAGAAAAGTCAGAGTTTTTCTAGACTGTCTACTGCTGATTTTTGCGAGAACTGCCATTTTTTGGAGTTCATGAGTGCAGCTAAGTCGAAGAAAATCTTCGCGGTATCGAATGGTTTTGTTCAGTTTTCAAAAAAAGTTTTGCAGTTGGCCGTTGATGACAAATCCTTGATTGAAGCCCCATCGTTGGACTCACATGAGATGAACAAGAAGTTCGATCGAAATTTACTGTAATTTCTGGCTCTTGCCATTTTTCCCCGAAAAATAAATTTCTAAACAGCCTCGCTGAAGTATCGATTCTGATTTTTATTCATGAGACAAGCACGCTACCGAATGAACCATATATGCAAACATTTTCACGTGAATATTTCTGATTAACTTCCCAGCCATGCTGAGGCGGCTTGAGCCAAGGCACGGCTCGGGTTACTTACTTAACAAATGCAATGATTTTTTTTTTGAAGTTTTGCCTTGTTCGTTTCATAACCAGTTTTGGAGGCTGTTGATGGTAGAAAGGAAAACTGAGATTAAGGGATTAACAAAAATCATGTAATAGCTAAGTCAAAAGCATTTACAGAGTAGTTTGAAATGCGGTTAAGGGGCATTCTTTGTTTTTTTTTTAAATATTTCACTGAAACAATTTATGAGCATAACACAGACAAGTGTTACTTGAATTTGTATTTCCTGACAATTCATTGAACATGCCTTTTTGAAACATATTTAAAATTCGCCTCAGTTTGGAGTAGTGATCTTACTTTTTATCATCTACTTGAAAATTTGATCACTGTCATTTCGTTTTATACAGTTTTTTATTCATGACGGTTGGTTATAATCAGTTCGTTCAGATTCCAAACAATAGCTTTTCGTTTCAAGTATTATTACTAAAAGTGCACGAGTCATACCTCTGAGCTGCTTTCGATTTTGATGTCAACCGGTTGGATAATCTGCGCTTACTCTACCGAATACTTTCTACAGAAACAGTCACGCCCACCGAAGCATAACGTTAAAAGACTGGTAGATAGCCCATTAACTAGATCACAAAATGAAAACTTCAACTGTTGCATGCTTCGTATTTTTTTTCGGTTTTGTAAGGTGTGTTTGTTGACAAGAGGTTGTACAATTCTATTAAACTAGTTATGAATTTTGAATTATTATCAGATCCTTGCCGGGTTCATACTCTTCCTCACTGAATGATCCATTACTCTCAAGCCTGGGTATGGGTGAGTATTTTTTTTGATTTGACAAATATAATTCCGCATCTTTACAAACCACTATTCCTCATTATCATTTTTCCAGGATCAATGAACATGGGAATGCCGATGAATGGAATGTACGGTGGAATGCCTCCGCCCATGCCGCCACCAGGAATGAGTTAGTTCTTATTGTATTAAAGGGGGTGTGCGCTATTCCAAAAACTGTCGACTATTTTAAGGGACTTGGTGCTTTTTTGCACTGACCCTAAAACCCTAAAACCTAATTTTTCATGTGCACCAAGTCGCAGTTTTGTAGTGCAAATTTTGGCACTTTGATATCAAATAACGGCTTTCAGAGCCGTTTTCGTAACGCTGTGCAGTTATAACTTCTGATCAGCTCCGCATTTCCAATTGATCCATGGAAAATAGTCGACAGTTTTTGGAATAGCGCACACCCTGTTGAAATAGTCAGAGGATTCCATCACAGTTTTAAGATAAAATCGATTAACAAAAGGATCCGATAATTAACATTTGTTCAATTTTAGGTCCCTATGGAATGAATGGAATGGGATACGGAATGATGGGACCAATGGCTGGAATGTATGGGTCCGGAATGTCTCCTTATGGTTTAGGATCTATGGGCGGCCTCGGATCTCAAATGTCGTTTCCTTTTATGGGCAAGAAATGAAATCTGTAGGAATTCTCCTCAAGAAATGTCATAAGCAGTCTTTCATCATTAAATAAAAGATTTTTTCCACTAATTATCATTCAAATCCCATTTTATGAACACAATTTCGAAAGGGTTTGAAGCTCCTTCAAAAACTAACCAGCTAGGAGATTCTGCGAAATTCGTAGTACTCCAGCAGCAAAAATGAATAAGCCAAAATATAAGAATCGACAATCAAACCCCCTCGGAGACACGGACCACGAGAATAGACTTCTAATGGACTTTTTATGGCTTCCGAAATGATCCGACTTGTCGGAGAGATGGGAGAGAAAAAGAAAAATAAAATTGAGGACGAGCGGCTTTTTCGGATAGCTTCCTGTCTTTTCCGTTTCTAAGTCGAAGGTGTATACTAAAACACTTATTTTCACTTATTCATCTCCGCACTATGACGTTCAGGATAGTTTTTGACTAGCAAAAAATGTACCACCAAAATATCTGTCAAGTTCCCACTAAAGGTGCTAAAATACGATGTAAAAAATTAACGCACATTTACTTTTGAAATTCACATCACAATGACAGCGTTCTGCAGAGCTATTATGCTGTCGTTTCTATGAACTCCCGATCGAGAGAAGCTCTTTACTTTACATTCTTTTTTCTTTCATTTCCTGCTCCGCTGTTTTCTTTTCTTCGAAGTAAATACCCTCGGGAGAAGTTGGCTCGCATGTCTGACTTCTGTTTTGGGCGCATCAATTGCCATTGGCTTCCCCTCGATTATTCTAATCCCTTCTGAGGATCTTTTTTCATTTTCTATACGCCTCAACTTTCACAATTTTTTAGAGAAGTTGCGTCAGAATTGCTTCATTGAAAAAATTAGTTCTTCAATTGAGATCTTCTTCAATTGAGATCAAATAGATGAGGTAAATAATTTTCAATTTTATATTTTTACCATGAATGATAAACTTGTTGAAGCTTTTGACGTGCTTCTCAAATGCACAAGCTTCTCGTTTTGCATTCATAGCTGAAAAGAACTATCATTGCACTTGATGGACCTTTTGCAGACACTCGTGCCTGATTCCATCTCCGGCTGCGCCAGTTCAACCCTCTGTCTCCATCAAAATATTTCCGCCTTTTGCTGAATTTATCGACTTTGGGGGAGCTTCTCGGCACATCGTGACAAACGATGGGACTTGTCGGATAGTCTTCAAAGTAAAATGCTCGAATAATGTTGTTTTCAAAGTTTCGCCTGTGTATACGTTTTTAGATCCAGGTGCCTCTACAGAGTTACAAGTGAGTAAGATTTGGAGCAGTGAAGTATTGCTGTGATTTTAAGGTACTACGAAGAGAAGGCCCTCCGAAACAAGACAAATTGGTAATATTGATAAAGGAATCCAAAAAAGTCGACAAAGATGCTAAAGTTACTTTCAATGATTCTAACCACACAGTTCACAAACATATTCTCCCACTGTTGACAGTGAGTAAAATGAAACGTTATTTATTTAGGTATTCTTGATTGCAGAGAGTCGTCGATGAACAGTGATTCTTCATGTCATGAAAATCTGCAAATACGGAAGTTGCCATAATCATTACAAAATACACATTATCACATGTCTCAACTATAAAAGTATTATTATCAATTATAAATGTGCTTCCCAGCTGAAAATCTTTTCAAACTTCTGAAAAGCAAATATAAATGAAAAAGTGAAGAATCTCTGTGAAAAAAACGTACAGTTCACTTTATAACACCATCGACCAGTTTAAAGAGAGATAAAATTATAATTAAAAGAAAAGCTCGTAAAGCAAAGATCAGATTGTTTCATTGACTAGGAAGTGTGTTGTCATCAAGCCCTTCCCTTTTACATTTATTTGCCCACGACATTCGAATTCGTATCCTAGAGGTTCTAGTATCGCTTTCACTTCATCGGTGACCTGAACTATCCTGTAAGAATTTCCCGATTTGGCTATCCTCCAACCTGTATTTTTCCTGGCACTCCCGAGCTATCCATTCTACTTGCTACATTCACACTATTCCCCCAAATATCATAGTGTGGTTTATCGATTCCGATCACTCCAGCCACAACCGGCCCGACGTTAATTCCAATGCGCAGATTGAAATTATTGAAACTGTGCACATTGATTGACATCAGCTTGACAAGTAGTTCTCTTGCGAAAAGCGCAATAGCTTCAACGTGAGAATTGTTTCCGTTTTCCTGCAAAATTTTTAATTTAGCTCACTCTTTTTCGAACCATCTTCTCAAATTTAATACCATTGTCTGGCGGACAAGGATGATTTTGCAGTTTCGAAGAATAATATATTATATTTATCAAACTTACTTCTCCAGCCAAGCCACTGGCGACCATGTATGTCGTAGAAATGGTTTTGATTTTTTCAATACTTTTAAACTCTTCTCGATCCAATATTTCATCGAAATCCGATATAATTTCATTCAACAGACGTAGACATTCTACACCTTCATTGTTACCGTCACATTCGATGTAAAACTTGTCAAAATCGGTGAGTGTTGCAAACATAATGCAAGCATTGTCTCGAGCCTCATGATAAAGTTTTGAGAAACTTGACGCATCTTCTACAAAGTGTTTCGCAACATGTGATGGTAGAATATTTTCCAAAACACTTCTGTTCTGTTCATGCTTGTTCCGCATTTGTAGCTGTTCGTCGAGAGCCTTTAAAAATATTTCAGAGTAGGAGAAGATAACTTTTATTCAAAATCTTCAGTTCCTCTTTTCTGAAAACGAGTCCCCTCGGTTCAAAAACCGAGGATCTAACTAGGAATCGGCTATCGATTCGAAAATTTTCTCGCTTCCAGAAGTGAGAAAAGTAAAACGTCAGATTACCTGGAGTTTCCAAATGAAGTCATATCGAGAAATCAATTCACTTCTTCTAGAACTGAAAACCACCAGAACAAGAGTCAGAACAGCGAGAACGCAGAAGTTCGAGTAGACAGGAAGCAGTCTGAAAGTAGATGGATTCATGAAATAAGAAAGTATTGTTCCACTTACGCGTGGTAGTCTTCCAAAATATAAAGTTTCTGGGTCATAAAAGATAGAAAGGATAAAAAATAAATCACTGACATCACGAGCTGAATATACATTTTTTGAAGACAAAACATTGAATATTGTACCTTGGTCTTGAAATCTATTGAAAGAATTACACAAGTGGATAGGGAGCAGATTTCAAAAATTTCGAAACAATCGCTTATGTTATTCTTGAAACAAGTTTCCGAGTAGCAGGGAAAACTGTTCTGGTACATGATCTCAAAAAGTCAACGAACTTTAATAAATGTATAAAAATAATAACTTACCACAAGTACAACAACTTGGATAGAGAGCAAAATGAAAAGAACACATGTTACCAAACTGACTAACCGGGAATGTTTGCTCAGTGCCTGTTCAAATTTTCTGTAAAGTCTTTGAAAGTTCAGAATGCTTACTCTTGTCAGAAGAAATATGAGGCCACTTGTACAAAGCAAAAACGACTGTGGTATGAATGAGAAGTGAGTAAGATTGGCGAACCCAGTTTTAACACACACAGTGATAATCATGATTGAAATGTAAATCACTATTTGAAATGGGATATCTCTGTATTTCTGCTTGACGTACTGTAAAAAATTTTCAGAACTTCAAAGTCATAAGCACTACCTTATTTTCAACTTTCACTTGCTTGTACTTCAAGGACCACTTTTTACAGTACATGTTCTTCCAGTTTTCCTGATGAATCGCTTGTATTCCTTGTCGCAGGTGAGAGTCCACATTCTCTACTAACACTTCTTCTTCAGACATTCCATTTCGAGTACTTGCTCCTCTGTTCCTAGTTGACATTCCAGTAAGCCTTTCTTGTTTGCTCACGCCTCTCTGAAGATATAGAATGAGTGACCGCAACCTGAGAAACTTACAGATGATTTCCAAGGAGCAGAAGGTGGATTGTTCGCTTGTTTTTTTGAGTTGACTTCGTCGTCTTCGCATTTGTCTACAACCAACCAAGTCACTATTTTTTCTTTCTCCAAGAACTTTGATCTAGAAGCTCCGTTTCCCGGTTCCAAAATATAGGCTCCATTGAGATATTTTTTCGTTGCATCCGTAATATGAACCCTCCTGAACCTTCAAACATTAAAAAAAAATTGAGCCTGTATCACATACCCAGGCAATCCTCCACTTTCCATTTGGTTGGCAAGTGTCACATCGTTACTCCACACATCAAACTGCCACTTTTTCAATCCGAGCACTCCGCAGTGTGCTTTCCCGGAGTGAATGCCGACTCTCATGTTCACATTGACGAGTGTCATCTCACGGACCAACCGAATCGCTTCAATCATGTCTCGACCCATTTCCACTGTGTTGATTGCATGGTTTTTCTGATATTCTGGCACTCCACAGACGCAGTAGTAACAATCACCGAGAATTTTGATTCTCATGCAGTGATGTATTGATGCCACTTTATCGAATCTGGCGAATAGCTCATTGAGCATGAGCACGAGGTCTTTGGGATTGTATTCGGATGCCAAATTTGTGAATCCACAAATGTCAGCGAAGAGGATACTGCAAAGAAACAATTAAAATATGACAAGCGACGTTCGGTACCTGATGTCTTCGTATTTCCTAATATAAATTTTATGAAACAACCGCTCTTCATGAGTCTCCTGCATATCTTTTTTCACCTCGAAGGCGATGTGCTTTGGAAGAACAGAAAGAAGGATCTTTTCTTGTCTATGCATTTCCTGATCCAGAAGCATACGAGATTGGACGCATTTTCTGAAATTTTCAAGTTGTATATCTTTCATAACTATTTCCAAATAAACCTGGTCTCATGGAACGTTTTCCGTTGGACGAACTCAGTTGGATAGTAAACAAGGCTTCCTATTATATTCACAAGTATAACCATCATCATCCGTGTTACTATCTGGTTGAAAAATGAGGTTAACGTATACACAAATTCAAATATATTTTACCAGCTCAACTCCAACAGAGTAGTCTAAGAAAACTTCCACGAGAGCTATCATAAACGTGAACAGGAACGTAGAAAATATCTGATTTTTTTGTTGTTGTTGGAATTGGAAAAATATGGGCATGAAATACCATTAACATAAACGGCATTGGTAACAAAGAATAAGTAGAAAAAATAAGCAAATAAGTGACCGATGTTCTCATAGAAGTGCATGCTGCTATTATCTTTAATTTTTTTAGGTGAACCTTGCATGAAGTGTTAATAAACTCACAACACACGCAGCAATGCTCACAATACAAACCAGTTCTGTTCGTTTAGCGTGAAAAAAAGATAAAATTGTAATTGCCACCTGGAAAATTGATTAAAGAAAAGTTATATTATTTTTTCTTACTGTCAGTATGCACAGAACCGTAAACTTGAACCATAAACTGCTAAAAGATGCGAAAATTGCTTCAGATACACAAATGCTCAATAATATTATGAATGAAAACTAAAGAGCACATAGTTTATTGGAAAATACGTTTTACAGAATACCTGAATTCTACCGCTGTTCACTTGTTCGAAATAAAAAGAATAAAGTGTTGATCGTTTCTTGGTCTGCGACTCTTTTTTATGGCGCATTTTTGCCCATGGAAAGTGATAGAAAGATAGAACTTCGTCTAGAGATGGGCATTCTAATCGGTTTTTCATCTCTAACTCTTTCAAAACTTGACTTCTGTAAGTATGCAACTAAAACGTTTCAAAAAAGCATAAAACTTACCCAAATGTCTCTCTCAATGTAGAAGCAGTTCTGAGACGTCTGACAATAGGTCTCTGAGACATCCTAGAATGTTTCCCTGCTCGAATGGTATGATATGATCTTTCCACCATTCCGAATCTGCAAGTATGGCAAAGTGAAACATTCGAAAAAGAAAACGAGCTGTTTCCGGGGAAGCGAAAGAAGTGCAGAATAGTGCACACAAAAGCGCGAGACAAAAAGTGTATATAATAATGTATAATGCAAAACGTGGGAAAGTGTCATCGAAAAAGCGTTTTCATCGAAGAGATGGATATTTTTTTTAGCTTTGAGTATCAATTACTTGGTACTACCAAGTTGGTAGAACTTAAAAACTACTTCCTTAGGTCCGGCCCTAAGAGATTGAATTGTTTCAAATTTCAAAAATTGTTTCCACGAAACAAAACTAAAAGTCAGTCTGTTGTTTTCTACCACATTCTCAATTTTTCTCAAAAAGTCGAAAATTTCTTTTGGAAATGGCGTAACTTCGGAGGGCAGTTAATCCCTCTAAGCAGTATACAATGTTGTGTTTTCAATCAGTTCCAACCCAAGATTCACCAAGAAAATAGACGAAACTTCCTTCTTTACACCCTCTCCCAGTTCAGCAGAGGGGAAAGAGGATGTCATCCTAAATTACATCTCTTCAAAGATGAAAAAGAGTTGCAGTTGGGAAAAAAGAAACATTCCTCAATTTCTGAAACTCAAAACAACCCATGAATTCTGAAGGGATAAAGAAAATGAGCCGGGTTACAAAGTCACTAACTAATTGAGTTATCCCGACATGATGGGATCATATTTTCCTGTTATGCCATAAGAGAACTCTCATTTGGATGTTGGGAAAAAACAGAAACTTTTTTTCAATCTAACAGACGCTCAATAAAAACTTTGATTATTCGCTGAAACAACATTTTTCCGGCAAATAAGAAAAAAAAATTTATATTGCAAAATCAATAAAACAGTTCGTTATCTTTTTGTTGTTCTTTACTCTCCTGTGCTCTCGATAATGTTATCTCCTACATAATTTCTCAAAAATACGTTGTTGCTTGTGCAACGAGTGGAAGTAATATGCACAAAATGAAACATCTCATTTTTCGGATTACGAGTTGGAACCAACAAAAATTCCAACATTTTAATGAAATAGGTTGTTCGGAGGCGAAGCTTCCCACTTAGCACACATTTAACGCTTTTTCATTGTTTCTTAGTAATAGTTTAACACACAAAAAACAAATAAAATAGAGCGAAAAAGAGCAAGGATGGAAAACAAGAGATGGCGCCGCATCAATAAAAGATGGAAACAATTCCGGAGCTGATTTGATTCTTTCCCTTCGATTTTCTTCGTTGCTGTTTTCAAAATATTGGAGCATGGAGGGAAGCAACATTTCGGTAGAATGATGCTAGTGGTACGACAGGGTATTCTTCGCCTTCTAGATGATTTGTGGAGCTCATAACACTGAAATGAAAAGAATGCAGGTTTGTTGGAAAAAGAATTCTATCAAGAAGCCATTTGAATTTTGTAAGTTCAACTCCTTTTTCATAACTTTTCCCAGTATTTCCGCTATTTGTGATAGTCAATTACTCCCGATTTCTTATTCTGCGGTTACACACCAAAGTAATCTAATATTTTCCGTCTCAATACCTCACACATTATCAGAGCATATCCTTACATTCCACTTTTTTCTGAATGTCTTTGAACGAGTTCTTGAGTTCAGGCGAACCAAGTGAGACGGTGCGAATAGTTTCAGCAACTTTATTGACTATAGTGAGTTTGTTTAACGGTGATTCATTGTGATTTCAAATTTGCTATTTTTAGGTCAGCATACTAGGTTCTATTTTTAACTCGCTGGTCATGGTAGCTCTTATCTCACGAGTGAAGAAGAAAGACGGCTTTCTGAAAATTTGCTGCACGAAAAGTTTCGGCAACGATATAGTTTGTGTTGGATATTTGTTTTGGCCCATTCCAGTTACATTTTTGTAAGATTTGTTGACGGAATGTCAGAATACATTTGTTTATATGGCTTCAGAAATAAATACTTTCTTCCGCATATGTTCGATGCGTTTATGGGCCAGCTGGTTGGATGGTTTGGCTGGAGCATAGGTCCACTGGCGCAAGTACTTCTGACAACCAATCGCATTTTCGCTGTTTTTACACCTCATCTCTACCACAGGTCATACCGAATTCCTCCGAGCAACGTGAGTTTGGTGACAGCTCCAACTAATGAAAAATGTTTGCAGGCTGGCATATTTTTGTGCTTATTTTTGGCGTTTTTGTTGTTTGCCGCGTTTTTCCCAGGTCAAGAAGCTTCACTAGATGATCAAAGTATAATCTTATTTTCAGAAGGATGTCATTACCTATACAACTTGAAGGCAATAGGATGGCTACCGGAAGAGAGTCTGTGCACCTCTATTCGACGATCCATATTTATTGTTTCTATGATAATTATCGTTTTCATTACGAGTGGATGCGGAATAGTCTTGTTCTTGCGACTGGTTGCAGATACGGTTCGTTTGTGAAAAAATTAAATCATGTATAATTTCAATTTTCAATCTCAAAAAAATATCAAAAAGAGAATGAAAAACTTCGTTAGAGTCGTCATCTCAGTTCCAGAAGTCGACGGTAGCCTCCAATATGCAATCTGCCAACCGACGTGGCAAGCATCGTATGATTCTGTTCCAAACTCTTATTCAAAACACTCTCATACTAGTCGACACTTTGAACACTACGGTTACCTACAAACTTTTCCCAGTGCTGTTTTTCCAGTTTCTCACCTTATCATTTTCTATGGTGTTTTTAAGAGCTCTTGAAGGGTAACAATCGAAGTTCATTCATAATTAGTTAACAGGTTTACTTACAGATTCGTGATGCTCATAATGAATGAAAGAATTCTGAAAGGGGTGAAGAATCTTTTGGGCTTCAAGCCAGGAGAACTTCAGAGTGTCAGAGCTGGTCATTCAATGATATGGAATGTCTCGAGCAAAAATTGAAGAAAATCTTTGCTATATTTCAACTTTTAAATAAATGCGTCCTTTCTAATGAAATGTTACATATCAATTTTGCATGAGGTACATGTGACTCCAGACTCTTCACCCAATTCCCTATCAGTCATCAATCAATGTACTGATAACGAAAATGAAATTAATTCGTTTGTATTGATACCATGTTGCTATGCTTCAAATTATTCGCAGTTCTTTGTATTGGAGTTGTTTTCACGAGCTGTGATCAGTTTAGTGAGTGAGCTCATATTGTTGATCGGCACCATCAACGAATTCGGCAAAACAGACATAAAGTATAATGCTATTAGAAGCTCATTTTTCAGAATGCGAATATCTCAACCCATTGAAAGAGAAGTTCGGAGACACGGTATATGTTCCCGAGAAGTCTAGCGTTCCCGTTCCCGTTCCAGCAAACTTTAACTGTACCATTGATGTGAGCAAAACAATTACATCGCTTGTTAACTTTGTTTTCCAGTTTTTTGTACCCAAAGACGCATATCTGAGGTTAACTATTATCAATTCACTAATTGATAAGGATTACATTCAGTTTTCGGATTCTGTGGGGTACAGTAGAACGTTAACCATGTAAATAATTCAGAGTTTAGAATGAAATTTATATAGTGAAGTTGTTTAGATCCAACATTGCTAACGAAGAACTCTTCGCTACGTCTGGCAAAGGAAAAGTAAAACTCTTTACTGGTCCAGAAGGAAATTCTAGAGCGCTATTGAAGTTTGAATGGATGAAAAGTGAGATTTGTTTTCTTCATTTTGGCAAGTGTCTTTTTCTTTCAGTGCCTAACTCAGTTTGGAACGAAAATCTTCAAAAAAACGAAAGTGGAAAAAACGTAAATTGCACCGCTATTCAACAGAATCCAATAACCTTCAATTCTGATATCGGAGAAAAAGTTTGTGATTTGACATCATTTTCTTGAAAAATTACTCATTCTTTCGTTTGTTTTCATGTTGCGTTAAGCATTGCACATTCCGGGTTCATTCTCGATAACTTCGATAGCTATTTCATTTTCGACGGCCCAACTACAGCAAGCCAAGTAGTCGGCAGGTGTCTAGAACCACGAATTAAATTACGACACAAAGTTTGCAGAATGTCATCGCACGTTGTTGTTCCATATATACCTTCTGGCCAATCTGTGACTGTTATCGGGCTCACTAGCCAAGATGTTCATTCAAACATAATCGCAAACATCCAGTCTAGTATATTGAAGAAATTCTTCAGGTGTGAAATTGTCTTATTCAGATTTGGTAAAGTACAGGAAGTACGAAGCGGCTGTGGTTTTAGGTGAGTACGGAGGACCACTTGATTCCATAAATCAAACGATTGCTGTTACCTTTATATCAAAAAGTACAAATCAACTGTACATTACATCTTTGAAGTTTAATGAAGTGGTAAGGTAGTTAATTTAAAAAAGTGCAAATTTTAAATGTCGAAAAAAGGAGAACGATTTATGTCAAGTGCGAATAATCAGTGGAACTCCATCGCCTGTTTCTCAATATTTGATAAGCTACACGTTTGCTTCTGTCAAACTTTTGATTCTCACAATGACTATTCCAGACCCTTGTCTTCTCTCAATACAAGCTTTCCGCAACAGTTCCCAGCTTCTCAATTTTCAATTGAGTTAAGCGACTGCTCCATATATATGGTCATAACTAAAGACGCTCCAAGTAACTCAAGTTTTAGAAAATTATCTAAATATTTTTCCACTTCAGGCGATTTTTTTGTAGCTAATGGAGAAAGAGAAGGCTATGTTTTCACACCGAGTTTTTTGGATAATCAGCAGTCCTCTACCTTGAACTTTACACTAAGTGAAAAACAAACTGTTTCGAAAGTCAGAAACTTTATTATAGGTAGTATCGAAATACTCCATTATTCTACAGTTGTCGAGTCGGTGAATGTAGTCGATGGAGAGCAGTTGGCAATCAGCGTTTACAATTCGAAAGGTCTTTCAGCGATGAGCGTTGTGTAAGAAAACACCTATTTTCAAACTCCCAGTTGTTTAAAGGGTTACTGGAAATCAAACTGGAGGATCAGCCGAAGCTATAGGTACTTCTGTGAACATCAATTTCAATGGAACGAAAGGACACGGTCGGGCCAAGATAAGATATCATATTTCAAAGATATCAGGTGAGAAGGAAACATTTGCGAACAGAGAAGCAAAATCCAGAAGATCAAACTCGTTCAGGAACCTTCTTGCCCTTGAAATCAATCCTGATAACTATGTGCATAATGCTCTACTTCTGACTATAAGAATGGACAAAGAAAAACGTGGTCAATGACGAGTTCTCTGTCCTTTTTCGCCGTTTATTTGTTCAACACCGTTATACATATATACCACTGCTATCTCGGAGGGTAGCTAGAGAAAAATACATTGTGATTTGCTTCTCTTCGCCAACCACATGAGATATAAAGAGCATTATTATTTTTTTATAAAATTTAATTTGAATTCCCGATTGTTCCATACTTTTTTCATTTGAAAAACATTATCATTCTTGTTGTTAGTTAATGATACACTTCTTAACGTGGATCAGCAAAAGCTTAATGAAATCATCGTATAGAAACTTCAAACCACAGGATGCAATTTTTGGCAGGCGCGATATGCAAAAGTAGTCACGCGTGATTTGTAATTAGACCACAATTTCCGTCGTTCTGTCTCTCTTATGACTAACTAGTCTCTCAAACGGGGGTTTGGTTGCCACAGCAGCCTCAGAGAGACACAAAGAACGCAGGAGGGTTGCAACTTTCCAAATTCATATTCCCATTAGAGTTGATGGAGGATTAGGGCGTTCTCTAGGAACTAGAAAGTATCCTATTCTCTGTCACGTGTATAGTTGCTGAGTGATTGAATGCGACGAAACTAATTGGATATAACGTCCTAGTCTAACTCGAAACGACCTTTCGTCTTCACTTCGGTTGCTAAGCTACAGCGCTTCGCTAGCCATTCTTTCGTTTTCATTCAGTTTCATGTCTTTGACCTCAAAGAAGCCACACATTGCCTTATCTACGGCACACCCTTCTTCATATTTGCACTGGCAATCACTTCTATCATCGTGTTTGAACGTAATGTCTCCGGCTATTGAAAGTAATGGAGAACGAATCACTTTTCTGAATGTTTTTACTAACTCCTATATTGTATTGAAGTAGCAAATAATAGCGAACAAAACATTCATTGATGACTTTTGTTTGTTTCAACTTCAAGAACATTACATGAAGCAGTCAAGTACAGTATTTTTACTGTAAAGTTCCATACACTTCACATGACCAACAATTGTAACGGCTACAAGTATTTGTTTTGAAGTCAACGCCGAACACGGCCAAAATCTGACCCCGTGACCCTGTTGCCACGGCACGATGACGTTGCTCTTCTTGATATCCAACCCTATCTGAACCAAAGATATTTATTCTCCAGCTCACCTCTTCCAAATTTAAAAGTGCAGTTCTCTTTTTGAATGTGTATTAATTACAGTGCGGCTGATGGAAAGGAAATGTTTCCGATGAGATGCATTCGCCGTCGGTCCATGGATTTTGTACTCAAAGTAATTTTTGTGTGACTGATTCTTCAAGAAAAGTTCATTTTTCAGGGTGTCATTCTCACTACCTTATGCCTTTTTATAGTGCATATGACGGCATCATTCCCTCGAGGCGGAATCACGCAGAGAGCTCTGGATTCGATTCAAAAACAAAGAGATCAAGTCGTCGTGCAGAAAAGGGAAAACTATGAGGAGAGTATCGATGAGACAAAGACTACAGTGACCAAGAATGAGGTGATAATCTGATGCAAAGTATTTTGCAATAGTCTCAAATTTTCAGAATCCAATGCTGAAAAACGTTCAGACATTGCCTAATAAAGCTCCAGTCGCTAAAATTTCTATTGAGCGAAAATCGAGAGAGGTAAATAATATATAATTGATAAAATTTCAATCTATTGGTTCTTTCAGAATGAGTTTTATAAGAATGTTGTGATTCACTTCGATCTAAAAGGAGCACCACCAAAGGTTGACTATTTTCTCGAAATGTTGAGACTCATCGCGAAGGGAGGGGCCACGGGAATTTTGCTCGAATGGGAGGATATGTTCCCATGGACAGGATCTCTGGAGAAGTTCAAGAACACTGACGCCTACTCGGAGTCAGACGTTGATCAGATACTGGGCGAAGCAAAATCTCTGAAGTTAGAGGTCATTCCCCTGGTTCAAACATTCGGCCACTTGGAATGGATCCTGAAGTATGAAGAAATGCGAAAGTATCGAGAGAACGACGCTTATCCACAAGTTTTATGTCTTGGTAATGAGGAAGGTGTTGAATATGTGAAGGAAATGATTCGACAAGTGGTGAAAAAGCACTCAAAGTACGGAATTCCTTTCTTCCACATCGGTGCAGATGAGGCTTTTGAGGTAAACAGGGAAAGAACACAAAAGACATGCAAAGCTTGAATCTGTTTTAGTTTGGAGTTTGCAAAGAGTCTATCGAATGGATCAAGAAAAATGGAAGAAACGGTGGAAAGCAGCTCCTAGCTCTAGCTCACTTAAAGAACATTGCTGAATTTGCCAAACAGGAGTCCGGAGGATCTGTCGAGTAAGCAAGTTGCTTCTTACTACATTGTGCTTTGTTTTCCAGAATTTTGGCGTGGCACGACATGCTGAAAGATTTTGATTCACGTCTCATAAAAAGTTTGGAACTTGGAGACATCATACAGCCTGTCGTTTGGGACTATTCGGAAAACATCATAACTCTGAACGGTTCATAGCCACTCCAACAACTTAAATTATAGTGAATTGTTCTAGATTACATTTTCTCCAACCTGGCTGATAACTTCCCGACGATGTGGGCATCTTCTGCATACAAGGGCGCCAATTATCCGTCCGCTTCCATGTCAGATGTTCGACATTACGAAACAAACAATCGGAATTGGATAAAAACAAAACAGGTACTTCTGATTAATGAACGGCTGAATCCTATTCTACAATGTCTCAGAATCAAGAGAGGAAGTTCAAAAATGGTTTCCAAGGAATCATCATCACCGGCTGGCAACGTTATGACCACTTAGCCGGTCTCTGCGAGATCCTTCCTATCGGAACAGCGTCGATGATGCTCCAGATGCAAATAGCATTGAACGCGCCCTCTTCCGATGTGGATTTATCACGTAAAGCAGCAAGTCAGCTATTGGGATGTCAGGGATTCAGTGTTGATGGAACGCGAGTGATAAGCAATCAATGTAGTTTCAAGGGATTCAAAACTTACTTGATTTACCAAAGCGAAGTCCCCAATTTATTCAGCAGGATAAATGATGAACTTGGAAAAAATCATCACCTGATGGGCTGGGCAAACCGCTACAATAGAAAATACAACATTTCCCAGAACTGGTATCATAAATTTGTATCTGTCAATGCAAAAAATGATCATTGTAGGTACCATCGTGAAATGATTCCATTCGTTCAGCAACTTCTATCACAGTATAATCGGATAGAGAACGATCTCAGGTTAATAAAAATTCAAAAAACGAAAAAAATTTTGTATTTACAGAGATTCGATGAAAGACATATTTTTCGAAAACACAATCGATGAGTTCATTTACGAAAATCTTGGCGAGATGTCCGAAAAACTAAATGGGTATCTTGAGGAGATTCAACGACTTGACAAGCTTCGTGCGTGGCCAAAACGAAACTTTCCAGTGGGGAGAGCACCCCAGTAATTGTTATGGTTCCTTGTTGGTTTCCGGGTTTTTAACTTATTTTACGAACTGTGTTCGAAAAGATTTCAAATAAATTTTAACATATATACCATCTTACGTTTAATTCCTGACGGAGAATAATGTTGCTTCCTAAGTAAAAAACGATCTGAAAATTATCGGAAACAAATTTTTTAAATTGAAACTGTTTATAAATACGTCCAAAAATTGTACAGGATGGCAAATATCAGCCCTATACAGTAGGCTATACTTCAGAGACTTCATGCCTTAAATTCAACACCAAACGCGGCGAAATCTGACCCCGTGACCCTGTTGCCACGTCACCATGACGTCGCTCCTCTTTTTGCCACGTTTATGTAAACGGCTCGCTTTTTCTCGAGATTTGCCGCAGTTTTCCTTTCTTATCACTATTTTACCTTGTTTTCTGTAACAAAGCTCAAAAATCGGTTGTTGCTGAGAAGACAACAACAATATGGATTCTGACAACGATGGATATGTTCCCATTGGGCAAGTCAATGAAACCGTAAGTTTGTGATTAATTTCGTCCAACTGTTATATTTAAAAACTTTAATTTTGAAGCTTTCGGGGCGCAACTCAACGAGCGTCATTGAAATAGCCGAGTTCTACGGCCAGCAGAAATATGGCTCTTCCTACGGTATTTTTCAAGCATAATAAATGTATTTCATGTGAAAGTTTTTCAGTGGAACAGTCTAAAACCTCATCTAATTCTTTGAATGCTGCAGTTCCTGAAGCATCTCTCAAGCCTTCTTACCAGAACCTCGGCGTTCCTATAAATCAACTCGTTCCATCGTCTTCATCCACTCCTCCGTATTTTTATAATCAAATCTCCGGAAGCGCAATGGCCAATTTTTATCAAAATAGAATTGCACCAAATACTGAACTCTTTCGTCCAAATCAAAACGTAAAAACATATATTTAACATCTTCTGTTTGTAAAGGTTCATTCTTTCAGGTGACTACTGGAATGTTCCATCAGCACTCTCCGATGCCACCGATCGGAGGTGTCCCGATTCCGCTTCGTCCGATGCTTTTTCCTCCATCACCACCACACTTTCTGCCAATGAATATGTATCCGCATCCGCAGGTGACGGTGCTCTACAAAATCGATTGATTTGTTTTAATTTTCGATACTTTCAGATGTATATCGATTCTCGCATACCACCACTCCGCTCAATGAACCCACAAATAGGTCACATTCCTGCCTTTCCGCCGATTCCTTCTCTGTTTAATGCTGGAATGATGATCTACCCGAACCAAATGCAATTCATTCCACAAATCAGTCCATTCTCTGTTATAAACGTAAGTTGATTGGCAAATTTATATATATATATATAATTTAATGATCTAAATATTAATTCAGAAACAGCCATTGAGTACTAAAAAGGAAACTGACAGCCAGCATGTTTTGTCGGAAACAGTGAAACGTTCGGTTGTTGACAGAACGCCAAAGTTGGAAGTTAAAGAAGAGTGCAAAAGAGGTTATCGTAAAACTTCCGCGGTGACGGAAAGTTCTGATCAACCCGCAGCTCGAGTACAAATTAAAAAGTAAGTTTTAAACACAACTTTGTCTCAGACCCGTTCATTTCCAGGAAGAAGTACGCTAAAATCGATGAGTCCGCGAACGGAAAATTCGCTAATTTTTCGGTGAGCAATTGGAAGCTTAATTTAAACAAAAAAAACAGAAAAACTTTAGAAAGACATGTTTGTGATTCGTTTGAGAGACGTCGATTCTTTCGACCGTAACAACGAAATCTGGAGAATCGACAACCACATTCTTATTCAAAAGTTTTGCGGAGTGGCATCACTCCGTGCTCCGGCTCGTCAATTTCAATCAAGCAATCGACTATCGGGATATGATGCTCGAGCCACTTGGAGACTTTTCATTATAAATCCGGAAAATGTGGAAGTGGACAATCACGGTGCAGAAATCACTGTTCACAATTTCCCATCGATCGATGTGCTTCGTGAAGCGAAAGCGCTTGCAGAACTGAAAGATGAAGAGTTTGTGAGTTATTTATATTTGTAAAATAAAATTGTTAAGGGTTCTTTTTTCCAGAAAACTGTGGAAAAACAAGAGTATATCGAGAAAATGCATCGTTTTGAAGAAAAGCAACTGTTCAAAACCGCAGAAAAACGCAAAAGAATTTTAGAGAAAAAAATGAGAAGACAAACTCTGAACGGCAGCTTGTCCAACTGGTCTTCGGGAATAGATAGTGACAAAAAAGTTTGCCGAGCAGTTATTGATGAACTTCTGGATACTCTGGAAAAACATTATGAGGATCGGAGCCACAAAAGATTTTTCTTCTCTGATGAATCCGGCTACAGTGACGAGGAAGAGGACGATGATGATCCTGGTAGTCTTCATTCTCTCGTCGGCTCCACCGATAGCGAAGCGAGTGAAATGGTAACTGCTTTCTGCGTACACCAGTATAATTTTAATTTTCAGAAGTTCAAATTGTACAGTGAAGATGAAGTTCCCGTTGGTCTCGAGATGACGGTTGATTGAAAATACAAACGTTTTATAACAATTTTTCATCCAAACCTCGTAGAAATTTTGTATAGGGTATGCAATCACTTATCGTTTTATAAAAGTCTTTAATTAATTAATAAATACGTGTGCTGCCACCAATAGTTTTTTTTAATTCCACGTGAATAAACTGATAATTGATGACGTTTGCATGAAACACTCAGCTTGAATTTATTCCTACTTGTATTCGTCTACACTAACCAACCGAACTAACCCGCAATGTGCGTTACTAGACCCAGCACGAGAAAAACTCGCAGGTAATCTAGAAAGTTATTTCATCGCAGAAACAATGCTTTGCTTGAAGACATCTTCTTCCTGGAAGTAAGCGTCCATCTACAACAGACCTGACATCAACCTCATGGAGCAAGCTGGCTCATTCAAACTACAAATCTACTGTGCTTGAAGTAATCCTTCAAGTTGCTAGATGAAAACAGTTCACTTTTCAGAACCGGGTGCATGTTTGGGTACTTCCACTGAGCTTGTCTCAGTCCAAATACGGTGGCCGTCTAAAGCCGTCATCTGCGTGCACTTTGATCACTGTCCAGATCGCTCACGACTTCATGACGTAACTATTCGGAGTAGCTTGAATATATTTTTCTTTTTTTTTCAGTGAAAACACCTCCCTTCCATGTTCAAAACCACTAACATCGCAAAACTTACCATCAGCTGTTCTCGACGTGCTCATTAACGCTATAGTAGATGGAAATGAAACTCACGAGAAGGCTATGCTGATGAGAAAGCGCGGATTTGGTGGGAACCTCAAGAGAAAAACTCTCGACGAAGGGAAAGTTCCCGACTCTGGATCGCTTTTCCAGTTCTTGAAGAAACCACATCGAGATACTTTCACCGTTCCGGAGGCGATACAGGTGCAACGCCCCGAAATGCATGAGGTAGACTATCGCTGCTACTCTGGGCACTTTATCAACAATCTCGTGACTTCGCTGACTATGGCAGTGACCAGGTACAAATGTTTGTAACTTTGAAGTTCCAAAATTGATATTTTCAGCCCATATCTTTCCAAACTTCCACGATTGGCTTTCGGTGTGCTTGCTTACGAAAGAGCCATGTGTTTTATCTATGAACGCCAGACACATTCCATACTTCTTCTTGATACGCATATGCACTTCAAAGGAAGAGCGGGAAGTGTTCTTTGCGTGGCATCTTTCGAGGACATTACGGATTTCATCGTCGGAGTAACAAAGCTGGTTTTTCAAGAAGTTCTGAAAAGTGCTGACGTGTCGGGGGTTCGTTAAAATAATTCTCCTAAAAAAATGAAATTTTTCAAGCAATTCGAGATCACGTGCTTGATGTTAACCAGCTTGATGAATCGAGTTCACCGTGGCCACATATTTCACCCGATCAAGACGACCACTACTAAAATTTCGCCATTCACTTTTCCGGTGAAAATAAAATCAGAGTTTGTTCTCAATTGATACCCAAGACGAAATTTTCTCATTACTAGGCATCTCGTGCCTGTCGAAAACACCATGGAGCAAGACAGTGGTTACGAAAGTGATGAGGAGCACACTGCTTGAAGGATGACTGATCTACTAATTTTCTACTAATTTCAATGATTATAATGAACACTTTGAAGTTTCATGTTTATGAGCTCGAGCACAGAAAATTCGAATAATTATGTTAAAAAACAAGCTTGATGAGTATTAGTGATCCGTAAATTTTAGAAAATGGAAAAGTATTAAAAAATAAATGACCAGTTCTGCTGAACCAAATGGTTTGAGGTTGAATGAGTGAATGAACAACGTGTTAAGTTTGAGTGATCAGAAAAACAGATAACGGCAACCACCGTTATTGCTCACTGTGAAGCCTTGAATCGGTGCCGAAATATAGAATTTGGGAGCACCATCGGAACTTGCGTTGTCGGTGTTAACTCCAGTCGTTGCCGGTTGTTCAACTGTTTTTTGATTGTTCGGGGATTGATTTTGGACCGATGCGCTCCTGAAATTAAGTTTGTGAAACATATAAACTTTGTCACTTGGGCGCCTACTCTTGTTGTTTTTCCTCACGAATTCTCTTGAGCTGAGGAGCGTCTTCAATTTCATCCCAAGTGGCACATCGACGAGATCCGATTTGGCAGTTCATAATTTGTGTTCTAAAAAATAAAAAAGTTTCCATTCCGAAGAAAGAAAAAAACATGACGTAACAAAACGGCTAGTTTTTCGACAAACAAACGACCCGGTTCTCCATAACACTTTGATAACAGCTTTTCCAGATCATATCAAACAGAGAACAATGTAAACTTAAAGGAGACAATTCGAAAAATATTTAACTATCACATTTTATCAAAATTTCCCAGTGATGAGCAAAAAAAAACTAGGAGAGGGAAATGCGAAAATAAGAAAAACCAGTCGCGAAGTGAAGGAACTAAGAGTGTCTAGAGAAACGAGAGGTCAGTGGAAAAGTATCGCAGAAAGCTGTTCACCTTGAACGAAAAACAATTGGGGAATTAGAAAACTATTATGTTCAATTTTGTTTTGATAAAGAAAAAAACGAAAGAAATATTCATGTTTCAGATAAGATGCTCGATCACAGTAGATTGAACGAGGCTTCAAATTCAAAGGCAATGGGGCGGAGCATTGTTTTGCAAATGCCGCACGCGTTTTTGCAACCACAGTTTTGTTTTTGGATTTTTTTTCCGAAAATTCAAATTGCCTCTGCTTTTTCAAAATTTTGAAATTTCTTGAATCGGAAAAAGTTTTGAAAGTGGAACTCAAAAAAATTGCCAGCCTGGATATTCAACGGAAAAAAGCTTATCGTGAATGAACGAAAAGTTCGGGCAGGAACGAGGAAATCACAACTGTTTTGTTTTCAACCACTGCCTGGCACAGTAGGAGGGCCGAGACCTCTGATTGCAAAAACTCGACCCCACGGCCACGGCCTCGCAAATGAAGTTCGACTACGCAGCTACTTTTCCCGTTTATCTTGGAAACTAAAAATTTTTTTACTCCTTCACCGGGGTTTTCCAACAAAGGAACAAGACTGCGAACACTCAAAAATAAAATTAACAATTTTTTATTGATGGTTTCTCTAAACGGGGCTCAGTAGTCAGAAAGTTTTTCAATTTTTCTCGAGATATAGGCAATTAGCCGGAAATCTGAACGACAATTTTTCATAAAATGCCTTATTCTATAGAATCCCACAAAAAGGTTCTGCTGAAAATCTCCCCAACATCCCGAAATACCAGCGGATTTTCGTGAAAATCGCGATTCTACCCATAATGTGGTTTTCTCTTCCACGGCCACGTCATTTTCTCTTCCATTTCGAACTCGAAACTTTTGTTCGAATTTTTTTCGGTCGATGAGTGTTTAGAGTGAACAATTTACATTGAACATTTTGTTTTTGACATATTTTTCTATGAAATGTTCAAAAAATTATTCTGATAAACATTCTTAACTTCTGGAAATTGGTGTTTATTGATTGCTTCAAATCCTTGGCGAAAATGCGTGCGGCGTTTTTGCAGAATTAGGCTCCTCCCTTCCCACTTTGGCTTGGAGGTCTCGTTTCTCCCACTGTGCCTGGGAAACGATATCAATTTCAAAGAAAATGCATTTTGTCTGATATTAACTTCAATAACTTCTGATATTAACTTCAATAAATAACTTCACGAAAAAAAAAAACAAATCTTAAACTTTTCAGTATTCCAATGTACGTTGTGCGTTGTGTCTTTTTTGGTGAATTTTTTCTGGGTCAATCCAATGTTTTTCTTTTTTTCGAGAAAATTTTTTTGTTAAATAACATTGGCTTCTGAAAAAGCACATCTTCCCCTGCTCTTGATTTTTGTTTGTAGGTTCGTAAGTCGCGGGAGAGGGGCCAAAAATGAAAATCATTGAGTTCGCAGTACCCGTACGGGTAGTACTGCGTGATCCTGATCCTGAATGCCCATCCTTATCAAAGGAATCACGACAAGCTGAGCCTACACGTTTTAAACAACAATGTTCGACGGCATTCTTCTGCTAATATTCATACTTTTGAATACTTTGAATAGAAATCTTTATAACATTATTTGTTAAAGAACTTAATAAAAAACAATATAAAGTTTAAAAAATAATTGAGCATTTCAGCGATCAAACGGAAAGAAGAGGAGATAAAATGAGTTAAACATTTTAAAATTGCAGCCAATCATTGTGTTACCCATGTGATCTATTCGAAAATAAAAGCCATTTTTTCGAAAACGCAAAATGAAAGACTGGGTTGAAAATGGCAATATGAGAAGACGAGGATAAGTTAGAAAAACGGTTTGGTCATTTCGTGCTGAGAAGATCAGAGTTTTCAGATAAAAGAAAATAAGTTACTATAAATCTAGAATTGTGTCGCGATTTCACAGTTTGTTTTTCGCAAGTCGATGCCTTTTACGAAGACAGCAAACTCCTTGCATACACTGCGAATAACCACTTCCGCATCCACACGATCCGCCCACTTGCTGGCACATGGTAATAGCGGGAGCTTGCACAAACTGATATTGCTGAATGCAAGACTGCTGGCAGGACGGTTGACATTGGGGAACGCATTGAAGCACCGCAGGAGCCTATAAATATTCGAGATTAGTGTTTTTAATGCAGAAACCAGCAGACCTGGCAAGATTGTCCACAGATCGGGTTGGCTTGAACGACGATCACTTGCTGTTGACCACAAGATTGTTGACAACTGTTTTGACACGACGAAACACATTGAACATTAGATCCACATGTTTGCTGAACACTAATTGATACTGTGATAAATTCGAGTGACAAACCTGGCATTGTGGTTGACACGCTTGAACACAGATGGACTGTTGCTGGACACACTGTGGTGTGCATTGTGGCTGGCAAGCTGGGGCACATTGATTTTGCTGCTGCTGGATCACGACGACCTATAAACGCATCTCTTGATTAAACACGTAATTGTCTTTAGTACCGGCTGTGTCTGCTGTCCACACGTTTCTTGGCAACTTGGAATGCAGGCTTGAACGCACTGTGAGTTGCTTCCACAGGATGACTGACAGGATGGCTGGCATGATGCCTGGCAAATGTTCTGAGTCTGAATGCATTGCTGAGTACACGATGGTTGGCATGGAGTTGGGCACGATGGTTGAGCGTCCTGTACGATGACCACTGGCTGCTGTTGTTGGACGCACGAGGATTCGCAACTTGGAAGACAAGCTTGCACACACTGCGCGTTGGAGCTGCATGATGATTGGCAAGATGGCTGGCAAGCAGCAGCACAGATGGTTTGCTGTTGAACACATTGTGGAGTGCACTGTGGCATGCAAGAAGAAGCACAAGTGTTCTGATTCGCTGACGGTTGAAGAACAACGATCTGAGCCTCTTGCTGCTCCACGCACTGGGAAGAGCACATTGGCTGGCAGGCAGGAGCGCAGGCCTGAAACTCATACTGAAAAGTTGCCCTCATGATCTTCAAACCTGTTGAACGCATGAAGACTGGCAAGCCGGCATGCAAGAAGAAACGCATTGGTCCGCTGGTTTTTGCACGACAACTATTTGAGCCTGTTGTTGTTCCACACACTGGGACGAGCACATTGGCTGGCACGCCGGGGCACAAGCCTGGGACGGAAAAGTTAAACGCGTTATTCAAAAAGTCTTACAGATTGCACACACGATGGTTGACAGGAAGGCATACACGACGAAGTGCACTGGTTCTGCTGGTTTTGTTGAACGACCACCACCGATGGCTGACTGTTTCCACAATTATTTCCGGAACATCCGCTGGTGCACGATGGCAGACAGGCTGGCATACAGGATGGTGCGCACTGCTGTTGCTGTGGCTGAACCACAATGATCTGCTGCTGCTGTTGCTCGACACACGACGAAGAGCACATTGGCTGGCAAGCAGGGGCGCAAGCCTGAAGATGTAGATTTTTCGGATGTCTAAGTGGATCATAATACCTGTTGGACACATGATGGTTGACAAGACGGCATACAGGACGAAGCACATTGGTTCTGTGGCTGCTGGACAACGATAATTTGTTGTTGTTGTTGCTGGACACATTGCGAAGAGCACAGCGGTTGGCATGCTGGAGCACAAGACTGAAAATGGAAAGCGTGTATAGTAAAATAATGTGAAAACTCACGCTTTGCACGCAAGATGGTAGGCAAGCTGGCATGCACTGCGAAGCACACTGTTGTTGTGGCTGTTGAACAACAATTATCTGTAAGTTTTGAATTTTGTAATTATTTGTAGGAGAGATTTGAACCTGAGGTTGAGATTGCTGTTGACACTGGTTACAGGAAACCTGATAACTCAATGCGCCACATCCGCAGGATGAGTACTGAAGTTGAAGACTTCCGCAGTCGCACGAAGGGTTCGACATCGATGGGCACCCACATTGGGTTTGAAGCATGTTGGCGCAGTCGCATTGCTGAACCTGCACCTGGAGGGCAGCACAATTGCATTGAGATTGTACTTGTGGGCAACACGAATTTTGTGCAGCAAAACAGCATTGTCTCTTGGCTCTGCTGACAGCAGCTGTTCCGTTCCTTGTCTCCGGTCCGTCCTTCTCTTTCTCCTGGAAGTTGCGCCGTATAAGCGTTGGTCAATAAATGGAATTTCGATTTGACAGTCTCTGTCTGTTTGGAGCATCCGTTTCTCGACGGATATTTAGCATACTGTGCGTTCTCCCACAAAAACTATGCGAAACGCCATGCGAGAGACAACAGAGGGAACAGTCGTCAGGTGCGTGTTGAGTAAATATAGACAACACATTACGCACACTATTTTGGCTTCTCTCCCTTCAACTTCAGTGACATGAACAGACTGCTAGTCAGAAATTAGAAATAATCATCTATAACTGAAGCGTGCTCATTATACTAATCAAATTTGTTAGCGGGAAGGGACTTCAATAGGGTCTCCAGTAATTCCGAGTAAAAAAACAAAAAACAAAATCTAAAAATGCCAAGTAACTTCCATATTTTTGAAGATCTTAAATAAGAAATCTTAACTTAATTTGTCTGACTGATTCTTGAAATGGTTCCTAAAAAGTGCTCCCATCTGTCTACAAACACCTTTTGAAAAAGCCGTAAGTAAACATGACTAGGTGACCAGGATTTTGTGTACAAATAAATTGAGTAACACTAGAACCTCTTCTTTGATTGCCTCAGTGGTTGGCGTGGTTGGTTTCGAGGTCGTCGTGGACGCTTCGGATGTGGTACTGGAATCGGTGACGGCTTCAGTAGGCTTTACAGTAGACGTTGAGTCTTCGCTACAGTATACAGCGGCTGATGCCAGAAGAAAGGCGAACAACAATCGGTGCCAGTGCGCCATTCGGCCTGAAGTGAAAAAATGTGAAAAAGTTGGCAAGAGTACTGTAGAAAGGAATAACATTATGAGAGATGAAATCATGGGTCAAGTATCATGAGAGATCCGGAGAATGTTATCTCAAGATGGGAAACGAGCAGTGATGTGATGGGGGCGCCCGAAACAGGAAAACGAACATGTGAGATATAAAGAGTGAAGCCAGTTTCGAGCTGAGTGGACATTGTGTGTGCTCTTATTTGCTGGACGGTATGGGGGTCAGAGAAGAAGAAAGAGAGGAGAGGCAGGGTGTGAGTTGAATAAGGCGCCCGCACCTCCCTCCCACACTGGAGGCCAAGTTAAAACTGTGAATGTGGGATGGTCTGTCCACCCATTTTCGTTTTCGGCTTGTTTTGAGGAAGAGTCGAGATTGCCGAGTTAAAAATAGAACTGTGTCGCCGCCCCAATGCTTGGGTCCGCAGACAAGACATCTCGAGGAATGTGAGACATGGAAATTTGCGGAAAAGGAGAAAGAACTGTGGGTTGTTGTGGGGGCTCGATGTTGGTTACTTGCTCATCAAAATTCATTTCTCAAGAAGTGAGCACTTAATAGAAAATTTAACTAAAACCACAATAATTTTGTAATTTTCCTATTTCTTTTGCAAATTTTGGATTGTTTTTTGGTTGAAAGCCTGTTGGAAAAATCTATTTTGTAATTTATTATGAACAATCATTCGGAAAAGTAGGAAAAAAACCAAATTTTATTCAAAAATCGCTATAAACTTCTGCCAAATCCTCACACGGAACTGAATAAGTATGACTCCTTCTTCAGATAAAACCTAAAAACTAGACGTCACAATCATCTGATCGCTTCCAAACCACATAATTTCAAAAGAGTACGACGAGACAAATATTGTATTCTAATTTCGGCGCGACTTTCCGTAATGCATCAAAAGCAAACAAGCTTCTTCCTGCTGATAAGGCGGATAACAGGTAGCCCCTGCTTGCGCGAACCAAATCGCGGCATGTCGTTGAGCGCTCTGGAGTGTTCGTGTCCATCTCAAGAGTTTCGAAATTCGTTTGCTCTAGTGTTTCTCATCATTTAGTTTTCCACCTGAATATTTCTTGCGCGCTCCGAGAGAAACGGCCAAGTTGACTTTTGGACCGTGGGTTAATTCGTCTCCACTTCGCACCACCGTAATAATCCGTTCGACTCGCGCGGCGCGCTCAAAAACCTGAGAAAATCCTGAAGCAGAAGAGAAACAATAGCAGGGGGCACGTCGTGCTGAGTCGCTCCAAATGAGTTTGCCGTTCAGATCAAATGAAATAACAAACACCGGGGGCGAGCACATCTACAGAAGCTGCTCATACAATAAGTGACGAATCACGCATTCCTAATCCGCCGACGGAGAAATTTGATGAGAAATACAGGACAGTTTATTGTTGATACTAATGATGAAAATAATTCTACGATAAGAGAGGGGCATTTTAAAAATAGGTGCTTTGGAGAACACACTGCTGTGAGAGGGTACTCTATGCGAGTGAAACAGAGTTATGATTATATTTTAACAGTTCCTGTTAGGAGTTTATAGATTTCCAATGGTCGGCGTTTCGATCATTGTCAGCTGTACGGCTGGTGGAGCTTGGTTAACAAAGTGCATCGGCTGCATAGGGACTATTGGCACTGAAAATTTCAGATTTAGACAGTGATGTGGTAACAAATCACTGACTCATGTTCATGGGAGCTTGCTGCATTTGAGGAGGAAAAACGAGTTGTTGTGGTGGCGGAGCTGACGGTACGAGAGCTCTGCAATAAGATAATTAATTCAGAATTTTCAAGATTCTTTCACTTACACTCTGCTCGGATCATTGACGAAGCGGGTGCGAATGGTAACGTTATCAGGAAGTTGTCCGAGTAAATGGTAATGATAGTCTCGATGATCTTCGATTCTGAAATTATGATTGGAAACCGAGAAACATGGTGGAAGAAGCTCACGCCAAAACGTTTTTTCCGAGTTCTTCCAAGTAATCGAGTTTTCTCTGACTGAAGCGGAGTTTATCTTCCAATCGCAAGTTACTGTCCAGTGCGACGTCAAAAGACTGGAGAACGTCGAGCTGAATATTGTACGTTTAAATGAATAAAAATCAAAAAAGTTACCTCAGACATGGATTCGGACGAGTAGGCAATGTCCACAAACTGGCTGTAAAGTTGCAGATTGAACGGGTCGATTGTCATCGCCTTTTTCAACACTTTTTGCGCCAATTTCGGATCATTTCTCGCCTTCGAATGGAATCGGGCAAGTTTCAGACTGTAGAACGAGTGCAGATTGGGCGATGTTTGAGAGTCCCTGATGAGAGCTTCGTACTGGTTGAGGAGGTACTCATTCGATGGTCCGCCTTCCTTTTCCGCCTTTCTTCTGAGTACTCCGAGGTAACGAAGCTCAAGAAGAACGTAACCGGGATAATCATTCCGGAATTTATCGAGAACACGAATGGCTTCATCGAAATTATCTGCAAATTAAAATTTAGAAAAAATTCGTTGAAACTGCGAATTAGCTTACCGACAGATTCTTCGAAGCCCGATTCGCTCAAAGCCAAGTTTAACGAAGTTGGACAATGTATTTTGGCCTTCATGTAGAGCTCTCGAGATTTGGTGCGTGATTTGTATGTCTTCCAAGTCCAACGAGCATACTTGATCCAAAACTCTTCGTACAAAGCACAAGAAATCAGACACCGTTCGAACAGAATTTTGATACGGTGCTCGTTGCCCTCTTTCACTTCATAGTCCAAATAGCTCATCCAGTTGAAAAGTTGGGGATAATCAAGAGGCTTCACGTGGAAATACGGTCTCTTGATGTTGGCTTCGAATCCAGCACGCGCCTCACAAGCTTTTATATTCTTCTCAAAAATTTTACGGCGGCGAGCAACAATTTCTGACCGGATGAGGTGAAGGGCAGTTGGGTCATGCTGAATACTGTTCACATTGACTTGGAAAGTTCCTTCTGCTGCTTCGGCGACAATGTTCAGCATTCCATTTTCTCCTTCCTGACAGATATAGCTGAGCTGGACTTGTTGGAAAAGCTCGTCAATCTGAAAAAAAATGTTTTTTTTTTTTGCAAAAAAAAAGTTAACTTACATTCTTCTCGAGCTGCTTGCTGACAATTTTCATTATCTCTTCGTATTCTTTGTCGCTCAACAACAGATGAGGTTCGATTGTGTTGAGATACGAAATGTATCTCTCTAGATGAGATGGCGCATGGAAGGTCGGCGTGGCGAGCAGCTTATCGAAGAGCACACCTATTCTCTTGCAGTTCGCACTGCCATTTCCTCTGCACAACTCGTCGATGTAAACTGCTCTTTCGAATCCGATGGCTTCCAACCAAAGACGATCACTTTGATACTCGAGTCCAGCGATTTCGGTAGCTCTGGCGTACAGGCTGTAAAAATAATTCAGCAACGAATTCATAATTTTCAAGTGCAAAAAACTCACTCCCTCAGTGAATCTGGTGGGAAATTTTTGATATTTTTGACATCTGCAGTGTAGCCGAGCCACAGGTCGATCGACAGTGGAATGTTGATGATTCCTTTTTCCCAGACTGCTTTCGCTTCAGTGATGTTTCCCATTTTCTTCTCGTATTCAGCATATTTTTGCCAGAAGCCGTAGCAGTTGGGGTATCGAGCCAGGAATGTCTTGTACTTCTCACGGGCGTATTCAACGTCTTCCTGAAATTACTGCGAAGTATGAATCTGCGAGACTATGAAAATGTCCTAGCGATGCAGTACTATACATCGGTGATCACAGCTTGATTAGTCTCACTTTATTTAAATGAGTAAAACTCACACTTTGATCAACTTTGGCCAGAATGTTAACCCAATTGTCGAAATCGGCAGTGTCTATCGGAGGGGCTCCAAAATGACTCGACACCGAGGGCCGTATAATGGACGAGGTGTCTTTGTATTCGTGGCGATTTCTACGCGATGTATCCGATCTGCGATGACGAGATGAGTTGGACCGCGAACGACTGAAATTCAAAGGGTTTCAGATGACCTAAGTAGTCAGTTTATTAATGAGAAAATCTTAGTAGAAAAATGAGTGTTATTATTATCATAATTATTATTAAGGTTTCTTCGGAATCCTCTTCTGTAGTGACTCGTTCTTCATCCCGCTGATATCCACTGCTAAACTTTGACAAGTTATGCTAAGCGGCTTTGTTTTTATTTTCAATACATATGTACAATCAAAGAAAATTATCATTAATTGGTTGGAATTCTACTGTGGAACGGAGGAACGGTGAAGAATGGTAATGCATACCTTCTCTGTAAAAAATGAGCTTTGCAATAATCCTAAACGCGAATGACAAGTTAGGACTACTGTTGTGAAAGTTATGGCCGTGAAGTTGGAATTTAATGAGACATACCTTCTCCGACGTCGATCTCTATCCCTGTCAGATTCACGATGCCTATCATAATCTCTGCGCCGACTTGAGTCATCTTTCTTTCTTAAGTTGAAGCACGATTTTTTGATGTTCCGAATTTGAAAAATACCTGCTTGAACGGTGGTCGTCCGACTCTGAACTGGATCTGGATCTGTCTCTTCCCATCTGAAAAAAATGATAACATAAGATGAATAAGAAGATTGATTTGAAGAAACAAAGATATATTTTCCGTGATCAACGACACGTTTCACAAGTTAATATGGATTCGAAACAAAAAAAAACGAATTTTATTAAAACCTGATGAAAACCCTAAAACAATAACAAGTGATATCAGCTTGGAAAAATGTTGATTTGATATATTATTAAAACTACTAAACTACTTCTTTCGCTGAATCATGACAATAAATAAGGCAACAGAAGAAGAGACATGAAATAAAAAACTAATCAATGATGTACTCCGTTTCCATTGGTAACCGGCGCGACTTCTCTATAAATGTCGTATTTTCTCCTATATAGCTCGTCCATATCCTTGAGGAAATATGTATTGGGAAATAGAACAGAATTTGAGGGGGTCTTCGGAAAATCTGAAAGGCGACGTTTTGTGGAAACTGCCAAAAACGAACGCTCACCTTTAGAATGAAGGAATTCTTCTCGTTTCTTCAGAGAGCTGGCGAATTCTTCAGCAGAGAACCTTTGTCTGGTATCTAATCTTTTTACCGCTGATAGTGCTACACTTCTCATTTTTTCCAGGCCCGGAACATTTCGTACTCTTCCTGGGAAAATTGAGGAAGCTAGACCGCTGCCGTAAGCGAAAAACAAAATGTTCTTGCCTTCTTCTGTGATACTTAAAAGAACATCTGTCAGAATAAATTCATCACTGTCATTTACCTATTCTCCGAGGCTAGGTACGCTAGAAGTTGGGCGAACAGTGACGGCGTGTACATGTTTCCAATTCTTCTATTGAAAGTCAGATATGGATCGGTCTTCTCTTTCCAAATATCCTTTGACAACTCGATCATTTTGGCCATGCCAGCACGATCGTTCTCATCTAATTTATTTTCGACGCAATTACCGTTCCTGATTGAGAAAAAAATTACAAAACTTCCTCGATTTGAGCTTTCTTACTGTTGCTTTTGAGAAAGTTGTGCATCAGTGTATGCCATAAAGGCTAGACCTTTTTGGACCATCTTTGTGAACGGAGAGTGAAGAAAGACGCCGTCGAAGGAGCGAAGACTGATAGAAGTGACACCGTGTCGTTTGAGCTTTGCAATAAATTTGGTATAGGTCTCACGAACTGCTTCCAAATAAGATGCCAATGACAACGATCCATCAACTACTGGATACTCACTCGCCGAAGACGCTGAAAAGTGAAAAAATAGGATTAAAAAGCACAGAAACCATGACATACTGATAGGCTTGAAGAAATCCCACGTGTTCCGCATATGGAATGCAGCGAAATTCCGATCAATTGGGATCGGAGCGTTAGGGCAAATGAGGAATGCAATTGCTCCAGCGCCTCCGGTGCATCTAGCTGGTCCATCTTCATAAATTGCGATATCGGCAATCACCACGATAGCGTTTTTACTGTCAACGGAATTGTTGACGGTGACCCAATCGACGGCATGAAGAAGAGCCTGGAAAAGATTCAATTTAAGAGAGCCAGACGGAAGAATTAACCTGTGCTCCACCGAAGCAAGCATTCTTGATATCGACGCCCTCAATGTCAGAGTTTCCTGGGAACAGATCCATCAGGGCGGTCTTCACGCTTTTACTCTTGTCGATCATGGTTTCGGTACCTACAACCAAGCACCCGATTGAATCAGTTGGAATCTGAATATGGATTCATGAGAAAGTCGCTAAAAATAATTACATTATATGTGTAGAGTAAGTTTCGAGTAACCGTTAAAGCGACTGAGACGACGTCCTCGTTGTCCGAACAAAAACCCATTTCTTGTTGCCCGAGACCAATAGTGTGCTTTCCACTAGAAACATTACTATACTGAAATAAATCTTGGCGTATTATATGGAAAACTTATTATTACCTTTTCTAGTTCAGATTGATCTACATATTTCTTCGGAAAATAAATTTCCAGTGCTCCAATACCGACGTCGGCGGCGGGTGGTAGCTGCCCGACTCCAAAATTCATTCTGTAAACGATGAAAACTTCAGAAAATTTTTAAAGGAAAGTAGTAATCTATATGTGTAATAAAAATTCAAAAATTAGAATGAGAAATCAAAAATTATCAGTGCTCAAAAGCATCAGTCAATTTCGACATTTGAAACGTTGCCGTAAATTATCCAGACGTCGCGTCTCTTCCACTCGAGACCTTTCCACCATGTCGATTTACTATTCTCCGTGTACTCCTCTCGGACAATTAGTTATATCTTTTTTCTTTTTTTCTTTTTTTCTCAAAAAAAACTGATTAAGCATTGTTTTTTACAGTAAAAAATGCTCAAAGTATTGAAAGGTCAAGAAGAAATCTTAAAAGGAATAGTCGTTTGCGAAGAGTTAGGAAATGCATCTTCTCTACCGCTTCTTCTCCATTTTCTAGCTTCGACAACAGCGGCTAATATGAAAGTGCTCCTGGTAACAAGCAAGCTCACGGAAACAAATTACAAGTAAATATTTTCTCAGAACCTCAGTGCAGTGCGTATTTCAGGCTCATTTGTTCCAAAGCTGGAGTCCGTTGGAATGCATCACAAATTGTGTTTCACGAGCTAGTTCCATCTTTTAGCCCTTTTGATGTTGAGACCGAGAAGTTGATGAAAGATATTCAAAACGTGGGTAACTTTAATTTATTCTAACTATACTTGTTACTTTTCAGACGATTCAAGAGTCACAACCATCGGCTGTAATTTTCGATGATCTGTCGGCTTTGGAACAATTCGACGCAAGTCCCGTTGAAATTGCGATTTTCGTTCATGAGTTGTATTCATCGCTCGTCGAGGAAAATGCCACAATTTTTGCATCATTTTCTTGCAGTCAGGTCTTGAGGGAACTATTACAACATCGATGTCACGTCTTCGCTCAGTTTATCCCTGTCGGTCACGGATTCGGAAAAGACGCGAGCTCCAAGGTTTGTATTTATCCGTCTTTTCACAATAGTTAGCTTATGCAGGCTACTCTCACCATCAAATCAGTTGGTGGCGCCACTTCTAAAAAGGCTTTGCTTTTATCCGGCGAAAGAGCGATAACTGGAACATGGGTTCTAGCTGGCTGACGATAAGAATAATATTGGATATTGTATTTTGTGTTGTTTGTTATTATTATCTCATTTTTATCGTTACGTAAGAATCACGTTGAAACAAAATTCGTAAAAACACACAGACTTCAACAATGATACACGTAACTCAGTCTGATTTCTAGAAAAGACAGAAGGTAGCAGAAGATACACCGGACCACAATGTATAACATGCTCAATACATAATCCTATTCAAAACATTTTTCACATATACTTCTGCAGCTCGTTGTAGATGGCTAAGACTAAAGCTGCACCGGTTCCTCGAATCGCGTTGACCAATGCACCATTGAAGAACGCTTTGGGGCCTTCTTTTGTGTAGATGTACTGAAACAAATGTATAACATGAATAGATGAATTTTTTAAATTGATATTTTACCTTGATGCAGGAGATGGTATTGTTAAACGGAATGCTCTTTTTACCAGCGCCCATCATCAATCTTCTTCTGACTGTATCCAATGGATACGACGTCATTGCAGCAATTAATGTGACAACTTGGCCGAGGAGGAACGCTTCCGTAAACGTCATCTTCCCATCACTATTGACGTACGGAGCCGTTGTATCAAAAAGTCCATAATAGGCTCCGCGGTAGATTATCATGTACTGAAGTGACGGAATCAATCCTCTGTAATGGATAGTGTGATATGAAGACATCGTTGATTGGAGAATTTACTTGTACAACCCGCTGATTCCATCGGACTTGATGATTTTCTTGGCGCAGTCGAACATTCCGGTGAACTCTCGATCCTGCAATTTTAATTTTGAGAACTTCAATTTCAAAGTTAAACCTCACCACTTTCCGCTTTCCGAGATCGATCGCTAACCTTGTTCTTATGAAATCAAGGGGGTAGATAGCCGCCAATGTGGCACATCCGGATCCACCACCAGCCACCAAATTTCCTGAGTGCTCCCATTGAGGTGATCAACGATGTGAATGACGGGACTTACCTACAAGCCATCGCGAATGCTGGGTTTTCGGGTCAACACCATCCAGACTGTATTTGCGGAAAAACTCTTTGAAAGAGAGGCCTAGCGACTCCTAGTAATTTAGCCGTGTTTTTGATTTAACATTGAAAACCTTACTTGACTGCATGATCGCAATATGTTCACCCAATTTCCTCGCCAAAATGAGAAGAAACCTTGCTCTCGAGGCACTCGTATAAAGCAATCCACAATTCCTTTGTATCTGTGTTCTTGAGCAAGTGTCGTTTGAGAATTTTGAAGCTACAACTTGTTATTTTATTTTTGAAGTTGTGAAACTTTTTTAAAAATCTACCTGAAGAATGAGCTTCACTCTCTCGACAGGGGCAATGACGGTCTTCGAAATGGCAGCGGCGGTCGCGCCAGCCATTAAATCCTTTGAAAATTTAATGACATCATCTTTCGACACTCCTGAAAAAAGTTGCATTTTGAAAATACAAAAACTTGGTTTTTCACCTGGCACCGCGGTATAAATAGACATCTACTCGATTGCTATGCTTACTAATTTGTCTACAATATTTCAATTCACAAAAATATAGAAAAAATAAAGACAAATCACGAAAATCGTCATGCGACAGAAAAAAAACAGCTGACTTTTTTTTACTTCTGTTTCGACGGAAGAGAAATTTGAGTGTTTGGTTTCCTAGTCCACTGTTTTCTAGGCCATTATGGTGAGTTACGCAAAGGCGGGCTCATTCCATCAAAATCAGAATGAATTATCAATAAGTTGGTTAGGAAAACTATCAAAAGTACTATAAAAAGTACACGGTGGGCTGGTTGTCCATATAATTTCTCTGCAAGTCGTTGAAAAAATGATCGTTCTTTGTGCCGTTCTTCGCAATTTTGAAGTTGATAATCGATGGCTGTATTGATTGTTGTTTCGTCGTTATGGAACCGGAAAAGATTATATTTAAAAACTGCAAACATTATTTCGAAAGAGCTGTGTTCCTCCTTTTTTTAAAAGTCTTTTGAAATTCAAATTTGCGCGGTCGAGAATAACCGAAATTCATTGCGATTCTGCGACGTGTCATCCGTTCTCGAATTTTTCTTCGTTCGGGCCATTGCACTACTCGGCTCTGACGAAACCAAGACAGATGAAACATCGAACAGACTCGTCAGCAATTGTCGGTTCCTTGACGAACCATTCAGAGTTGGTTCTATCCCTTTGCAATCTTCAAGGGCGTTCAAGAGGAGGACACACACGGCTTATCAAGAAATCACAGTCAAACTTCATCAATCAAAAATCCATCTTCAAAACTGTTCAGCAATGATAGAATGAGAAGAGAAGGGAGAAGATAAAAGCGGATTCTTAGCGCAGCCAAAAGAAAAATTACCGGAAATCATGATTCTGTGTTTGTAAGTGCGCTGCGAATGGGAAGACGTTGAGAAGTCATCCATTCATTTCTTCTCGTCTTTATTGAAGTTTGCTGATTAGGAAAAATCATGAGAATAACTCGAATGTAGTTTTATTTGGATCACAATAAGACTACAAAGTACAGCATTACACGTAAGCAGGCAGGCAACATAGCAGAAATATCTAAAAGCTTAGCAAATGAGTATCAAAGTTGGGAAGTATTTCCGAGATTCTCGAAATTGTCAGATGGTGCTTAGGAACGGTGACGCATGAAGCGGAAGCCGTTGACGGAGTTGTTGGATCCGGAGTAGGAAGAGGCCGAGTACGCCGCCTTCTGTAATTTCTGATTTATAATTTAAATATAACTATCGAATCTTTGTACCTTCTCGCAAATGGTGAAAGTCTTCTTCTTGCAGCATGACTGGAACCACTCTCCGTTCTGATCCATCTTGATGCAGCGACGAGCACGGTTCATTGGTGGCTTTCTTCCGTCCTTCCAGTTCTCAAAGTTACCGTAGCGGGAGCCATCGGAATTCACGTAGTGCATGTCTTTTCCAAAGAAGGCGGCTCCGGTCCAGATTTCCGACCAGTGGGACAACTCGTGAACGAATTGGTTCTCTTCTGGGGTGTCAATTGAGACGTGGTGAGCTCCTTGGAAAAGGCACTTGAACTCGGCAATTGTCCATGGAAGATTTTCTCTGAAAGTTAGACTATCAGTATGACAGAAAGCAAATCAGGTCACTCACTCAATAAGCTTGTAACACGAATTAGTAGTCGGGAAGTATCTCCAATTAGAGTCACCGCAAGGATCCGCAGAAACATCTGAAGAAAGAACCGATAAAAGAAAAACTCGAGTTAATGTTGCTACCTGCAATCAGCAGAACAACAACGGAAATAGCAAGAGTAATAGCAGTGGAGACCATCTTATCCTCGAGAGAGTGAACCAGGCCGTTTGGATGGTGATGTATTAGTGAAGATGACGCTCCTTTCGCGCAACCATTAAATAGATTCTCGGCGCATGTATGGGCGGCGCTACTGCGCCTCGATTTGCTTCCGGGGCGCCATGGCACACAGAACCTCCCCCATACAGTGATCTTTTGCCTCTTCTCTCTGCAAAGTGACCGGCTGCTTCAGAACGTGGGCGGAGACTATGTTAACCTCAGCGTTCAGATGTTGTCATCACGACTTTGAAAGGTTCAATCGGACTTTCGCTCATGTATTGATAAACTGATAAAATGGGAATCGGCGACAAATCAGTTGCTCTAATTTTATGGAAAGAAAACAACTTTCTACTTTCTAGTAAATGCATGGTTTTCCACTTAACCAATTTCGTAATGAGCGTTCCAAACGAAGTCATCTTTTGATCCCGTTCCGCTTTGTCCAAGTGTCCGGGATCTATAGAAATTAGGGAACTTTCAGTTGGTTTGGTTCGCATCAGGTTTGATTGCACTTGTCAGCTAATCAAATTAGACTGCCTCCTACTCTTCTGACCATTGTGCATTAAACAAGATCTAGATTGCCGAGACAGAGTGGAGCCTCCGAAGATGAGTCACTTCCAGCACGGGTCCAGCACATATTTCATAAGAACCTCAAGTCTTCCTTTGCTCAGCTTCCTCAATCTGTTTTTGCACTTTAGCGACCAGTGGTTAGGCCGCCGGAAAGGGAAAAGGTATCAGCAAATTGGGAATGAAACCACAACAGGTTTCAAATTAATTAGATCCGGAAGTTGTGCGGGGTGCAGCCGTGTACCTTGTATCAACATTGAACAATTTCCGGTTTTATCAATGTTCTCCCACCACCTCACAAACCCAAAACTTTTTTGTCTCGTTCACAATCTTCTTGCATGTGTCTTGACCCGCCCTCGGATGCATCTTTTGTGGTCAGTGAGTCTGATGAAGAGAAGTGCGACGGACTAGAAGTGTATATCCTTGGATAGTACAATAAACATGTTCTACAAAAGATTGTTAATGTTGTTTTTCAACTCTTTATGGTAGTAGTAACACATTGGTTGTTGATGATAGGGATGAAAAAGATGATAGTTTCGGCGAAATTGAGCGCATATGTGGGAGTGTTCCCACTCGCTGCTGATTTGTATCCGATCGGAAACTGATAACGATGGAGAAAAAAGGAAAACCGAGAAAAACGATCTACTGACATCTGTTCGTTTCCGTACACACATCACCATACTTGTAACAATATTTGACTGTCAGCTACAAAACAAGAACAATACGAAGAACACGTCGCATAAAGTGGTCGTTACACTATTTTGTTAAGAAAGTCATGGGTCTTTTCCTTTTCCAGAAACATAGCCATGTCTTGTAAGTGCGTGCACTCAGGTAATTAAGAAGACAAACGACCAAGTTTCCGCCATTCTCTTCTCTTCTCGAATCGGAGAAGAAACTTTTTGACATTTTGACACGCTCGTTCAATTTACAGTATTAGAAAAATTGAAAGAAATTACATAATGTCAGCCCCCGCACAACGCCCACTCATCCCTCTATGCAATCCAGAATGGATTGTCCTGATTGACTCACCAGCCGGACACCCACGTCTACAGGGTCATCTTCAAGGCAAGTGTGAACTACTTGAGATGGGGAGGTTGACTCGACTTCCGGTTACTTTTTCAAAAATCACTTGCAATTGTTATTGAAAAAGTAATGCAAAGCTTTCAATGATGTGATCCGCCTTATCAGCCTGCAACTTTAACTTCAATGCTTTCAGAATGAAAGTTAGAAGTTGTCATTTAGAGCCGCAAATTTGATAATTCAATTTGGTGTAATCACGTCTAATTTGATTATCATGGCTGATTCTTTGAAAACATCATAACATTGAAGAACGAGTTCGAGAATAAACAATTGCTGAAACACCCACAACAAAATTAAGGACTGCACAGAAGTTGGTGATACATTGTAAAGTGGTTCCGGAAAGACTGCTGTGAAATCAATTGTAAACCGGCCGCTGTTACGGCTTTTACTGCGTTTGGAACGGCCTTGTGTATTCCTTGATTACGACCACATCTCAACAGTCGCTTTTATGATGGCGAGATACCAGTGGCTAGTACAAAGATTGGCCCCATCGTTCGCAGGGGACCGTCCATTGTTTTGATAATCGCAGCCACCGTATCTGTTGTCATGTGATGGGCTAGAACGACGCCTTGATGTCGGCGGATATTCCGCCTGCGCTCAAGTTTTACCAAGTGCAAGGTCATGAAGAAGGATCATCCCGCAAAAATATGTGACATTGACAAGAAAGGAAGTGCGAAGATGGATTTTTAAATCAGGGATCACGAGACGACTTTCTTTGTTTCTGTTGAATTCAAAAAGGTGAAGTACTCAGGGGGCACGACGACAAACAACTCTGGATAAATGAGATCTGTAAAACTGGAAAACCAGGTTCATTTTCAGTTGATAGCTTGTTTCCCTCCCTCTAATATCATGACTGACTGTATTCCGGATTGCAATGAATAAACCATCGGAAGTAATGAACAGTCTGCAAACTTTATATCACCTCAGAAATCTTTTATCTTTCATCTGATTTCCCTCATAAATTTGACGTCTCATTTGGTGATAAACCTGTTTAAAAGTGAAGAGATGTGGACAGACGATTTTTTTTAGTATTTCCGATACATTAAACAAAGTTTCACAACATCGTTCTTTTTGCTCTACAAAGTTCCCACGAAAGACTGACGAGCGAGCGATGATTGATAAGATTGGGCCATTTGATGGGCATCGATTGATACGTCATTTTGATACGCATTTGCAAGGAAAAATCTGCATCTATCATACAATTTTTATTTTCATTGGGGCAATGCAATTCTCCATTAATCTCAAACTGATTTCTTTCAGATCTTTCCGTTTGGCGGATGTCAGAAACTGAACACTTTGGAAGCTGTCATTGTGGGGGAGTGCAGTGGTCGTTCACAGGGCCTGAAGTGTTAGATGGAATCAAGTGCAAGTAGGTTCTGACTGCTGTCTCACCGTACGTATCCATTCAGCTGCTCCGTTTGCAATAAGAAGCAAAATCATCACTGTATCATCAAGCTCGAGAGGTTCAAGCTGCTCAAAGTGAGCGTTTGCAATTTTGTCTTCTATTTCTATTGTAAAATGTTCCGTTTTCAGGGAGAAGATCTTCTCACAACTTACACATTCAACACGGGAGTCGCCCAACACAGATTCTGTAAAGTTTGTGGCGTCCAAAGCTTCTACCATCCTCGGTCTAACCCGGACGCTGTTGGTAAGCAGATCAAGATTACAAAATAATAGGCTGAACATTTAAGCTATCATGCCACATTGCATCGACGGGAACACAGTTAAGTCGATTCGATGGACGACGTTCGATGGACAAGAGTGGGAATCAACAATTGAGGAAAAGGCTCCAGTTGCTCAATAACTATTTTTATCACGTATTTTGTTTGAATAAAGGAGAGTATGCCATTGATCTTTCAACAATGTCGTCATAACATGAAAGTTCTCTAACTGATATGCACTTGAGTGGCTCAAAACATGATCAAACATGCTTACAGTGAAATCATCTGGCCGTTGGTGCCATAATATCGTCAAACCATTAAACTTGATAAGAAAGTAAAAAGTTTAAAAATCAAGACGATTGATTATTCATACTATGCCCACCTTTTTCCACTTTCCCAGTTTTCCTAATTTGTTTGACTTTTCACCCCACTCATCAAATTGTCACGCTTGTATGTGTGTGTGTGCAAATTATCACACCGATAAGAAAAACTGTTAAAATGGTGATTGTGAGAAGTGTTAAAATTATAATCATTCAGATCTTTCATTCGAAAGGCACCAATATGATAAGAATTTTCCGTTTTCTATCAAAAGACTGAAAAAACTCATCAGTATACTTCTAAATCACTGATTTACAACTATTTCTTTTCAGATAAAGCATGGGGGAAGCTCCAGGTTTTCGGATGATATGCGTCGCGGTTATCACTTCCATAGCCGGTTCTTTTCATTTTGGGTACAATCTTGTGCTCACAAATCCATCCCAGGAAGCCTTTTTGACGTTTATGAATAAAACTTTTGCTAAACATTTCGATGGCGGACTTTCTGAAAACTCTTTACAGGTAAAATTCGATGTTAGTTATGAAATTCTCGTTTCTTTTCTCAGAACATTTGGAGTTTCGTTGTGGCCATTTTATTTTTGGGAGCATTAGTGGGATCCTTTTGTATCCGATTTATTGCCGACAGGATAGGAAGGAAAAATGGACTTTTCATCTCAATTGGTGTCGGAGTCTTGGCGTCCGCAATGGCAATCGTTTCAAAATTTGTACGAATTTCAACGAATAAAAATGATAGCTACTTTATCAGTTTCCAGGTTATGGTTTTCGAACTGTATATTGCTTCGAGAGTTGTAATGGGATGGTCGGTCTCAGTTAGTCTTGGACTTTCTGCACTATTCCTTTCTGAAGCAAGGTAAAAGTTGTTATCAATCAGTTTCTAATCGCTCAATTTTGAGTCCAAAGCAAAACAGAGGAGCGATAGGAATGATGACTGGCACGTGTGTTCAGTTGGGGACCGTCTGCGGATCAGTTGTTGCAATGCCGCAGATTTTCGGAACAGAAGATCTTTGGTAAGCCTCTACATCATCCTCTTTTGAGCTGGAATGTATTTCTCGACAGGTGGCTGATTTATGTCACAGAAATCGGGATAATGCTGCTTTTCGGATCAGCTCTCCCATTTTTCCCCGAATCACCTGGATATTTGATCCAGCGTGGAGCGAATGAGGCGGCGACTAACTCAATCCAATTCTTTTACACGTGTGACCGCCAGGACGCAGAAAAACATCTGAATGAGCTGAAAGAGGAACAGAGAAATTCAACTAGGTGAAAAACAAGAGAAAATTGAACTATCAAGGAGATTTAGAAAGTTCAAAATGATGGACGTGGTTCGTAAGAAGTCGCTTCGTGACAAAGCCTTCATCGGGGTCGTCGTCACGTTTGCCATGTCGTTCAGTGGTGTGGCAGTGATCAACGCATTCGCCTTCGAAATTCTGAAGGACACGGGGCTTTCAGTGCTTGAGGCTTCTCTCGCCAACGATGCTATTTCAGTAGTCAGCATGGTACAGATTGCATATTAATATTAAAATCAATTAGACTTTTTCAGATTTCGTCAATAGTAGCTGCTGTGATTGTTGACAAAAATGGTAGAAGACCTCTTCTTTTGATTTCTTTCTCCGGAATTTTGGTCTGCAATCTCATCATTTTTGGTCTGATGTTCACATTTTATAAATTTGGAGTGAGTTTATTCTTAAAATTTGCACCTTCAATTCCTCCTACTTTTTAGTACACCGTATTGGGATTCATCCTTATTTGTTTCATCTGCATTTTCACATTCTTTTTCGCCTTGGGACCTGGACCTCTGTGCTATTTCATCAATGCCGAGCTGGTTGGACAAGCAGCGCGAAGTGCTGCTCAGAGTTGGGCCAGTGTGATTCAAATGCTTTCGTAAGTGACATTTCTGAGATTTCGAAGTAACACTGATATATTTCAGGCGTTTCGTGTTGGTTACTGCATTCCTTCCCATGAAAAATCAGCTGGGAGAAGCATGGTCATATCTGATTCTCTTCGTGGCTCCAGTTGCAGTGTCGCTTGTATACTTGTACTTTTCACTGCCTGAAACTAAAAATAAGAGCCCGTTTGAGGTAATCTTGACAATGAATCCAAGTAAATGCTTATCGTATGAAATTTAAGGTAGAAGAGGCAATTGAGGATCTGCCGAAGTTCCCACTTTGCGGTAAAAGTCGACGAGTACAAGACCGGAAACTATCCGAGCAGCTTGTGGCCTCAAGAAAGATGCAGCTAGTTGAAGATTACGGTTCGATCGAATCTCTGACTCATCGCTTTTAATTTGCTAGGTTTAGAAATTTTGTTTTTGTTTTTAGAAAAGAGTGCGGGTTTTCAAAATAATTAATGATAAAAACATTTTTCTTCTGCAAACTTATAAAATCTGAGAAGATTTCCAAGCTTATCAGAGACATCCCGCGTGGGCTCCAGCAATCCTGAGCACATCATAATGTACTCGAAAGTATGGGAACGACAAAAACCGAGATCATTTATTACGAACCAAGAAAAACTTATAAATACACTATATAGTACACGAAAAAGGAAATGTGAGAGAGAAGTAGAAAACACAGAGATGAGACAGGAGAGAAAGAGATACAAGAACGAAGAGGGGCTCACGATTATCAGATCTTCACACGGTTGTCGTGCCGTTTAATGATGCCCAATGATTTTGCAAAGTGAGCCACCTGGAGACGATGAGCTTTGAAGTAGCGTCGGATTGCATGCTCGTTCTCCTCGATCAGGTCCGGATTGTTACTGTAATACGAGCACAATGAGCATTCGAAAATGAGAATTCAGCTCCAAACTCACTAGTATACTTCCAGTACTTCCGGGAAGTAGTCAGGCTTGTTTCCAATTTTCATCTGCTCAATGACCCGTCTCTGTATCGTGTCGAAAACATCATCAGAAGAGAAGACAAGAGTCGCCAGCTGGATTTCTTCGATCGAATCGTCCCACTGAATAAAGCAGATTTGAAGAAAAATTTGTTTTAGGCTTACCGGATGACAATCGGTCTCCCCGCAATCGGGCCCTTGGCAACAAAACTGGCTGAAAAGTTCGGAAGGCTCGCAGCTGGGAGCGTCTTCACAGCACGTCTTCGCCACCTTTTTCACCGTTCGTCGCTCACTTTCGTTCAGATCGCATCGGAGAGTTGTGTTGAAATGCTTCCTACAGTGCCGCTTCATGTAGAATCCAGTGACCCTCATTTGGCAGGAAACGTGCTTCATTCCTGCTCCCAGCTTCAAATCGAGTTGTTCAGAAGTCACTCTTCCGTCCAAAAGGACTAGAAGATTGTGAAATAGGGCGAGAGAGAACACTGATAACTGCATTTTTCTGAAAATAAACAAAGTTCAAGAAGAATTAACTTCGTTGAAAAATGATTGAAATCAGAGAAAAAGTGAGAGTGTACATAAACCCAAGCTTTCCGTTGAGCAGGCGGAGTCAAGACGGAAATGAGGAAAGTAAAAACAGATTACCTGATATAGAACAGGACTCCTCCCCTTTTTCGGACTGAACAAAAGTGATATTGTGAAAAACGACAACGGGGAGAAAACAGATAGTAAGGGCAGCGCGGTGAAAGTTAGGATGGCTAGGGAGGGTCAGTGGGTCAACGGAACGACGAGAGGACGGTCACAAGGCTTCCATTTCGGGAAAGTTGTGAAATCCGAGCGCTTTTTGTTGTTTTCGACTGGCTCCCACTCATCACGCGGATGACGGAGAGTAGTTTCAAAGACAATTGACCCGAATCCTGTCAAGACGGCAAAAACATCTGACGAACATCGGTGTGGAACCACGTATTAGAGGCCAGGGAGAAAACAGAAAAGGGAAATGAATAGAGATCTAGATTCTGGTGATGTCCGAAGATTCTTCTGACAAACATCTTTTTTTGCTCTGATCAAAACTATTGGCCTAATTCCCAAAATATGGCAACATTGGTTTGATCAGTTGCCTTCCCACTCACTCACTATTGTTTGAGCTAACCACGGTCCGCGCAAGTGCAAAATGAGTGGTAAGTTGACGCCCTTTCTTTAGAAGAAACGTGTATTTCGTCTGATAATGAGAATGATAAAGATCTTCAGCAGAACTTTCAAAAAATTAGTTCAGTAACGCTTGATTGAATAGAAAATGCTGTTTCTAAACAAATCAAAACCAAAACAACTTGGGTTTTTGTTTCGGAAACCTTCTTCTGCACTAGTAACTCCCTTTTTAATTTTCTTAATGATCAAAATTATGATTCACCTGCAAGAAAAATATTGTTTCAAAAAATATACATCCCAAGTGCATGTCAACTTTAGACCGTACTTTGCCGAGTGAGCAGCTTCATATTGAAACTAGAGCCTCTTAAAGAGTAAAGTCAACAGACAGGCGCAAAAGAGTGGATTTAATTGAGGTGAAACGGAACGGTCATCATCAACTACTCTTATTTATCTCGGCTCTCCACTATGTTTGCTCTACCGTTTTGGATAATGAGGAAGTGACGCTAGACCGTATATTGTAAATGAAGTCAACAAAGTTTTCTAGAAGTTGAAGTTCAAAGTTCTCACATTCAGATCACGAATATTTTTGCAATTGTCACACACTTGCACTGATGACTTCATAAAGTATTCAGAGTACACATGTTACATGTATAATCTGTGACAAAGCGTTAATCCATCTATGCAGAGCGCAAAACAAAGGAATAAATGGTAAGCCAGTAGAGATGACCGTTGATAATCGAAAACATCAAACAAGGAGGAGGAGGAGGTGGCACCATGAAGCAATGTTATTTCCAGTATTAGACTTTCCTTGCATGGTCAAGAGAGGTGGATAAGCTTGATTTTTGATGAGAAACCAGACCACCCAATCGACAAGTAGCTACAGAACATGTTACCATGATGAGTGGTTGTTTTCAAGTATCTGTGAAACCCCATTGCAGGCAAAAATGAACGAAATTCCTTAGGAGTTTGTTCCCGAAAAAAGTGACTACGAATGACCTGAATGAATCCACAAAAAGTTCAGTGGGAGTAAATAAACTAGCCAATCATGTGGTACCGTGTGTAAGTTTTGGGTGGGAGCGATTTTCTTTCCAAAAAGTGCAAGTTGTCATCCAATATTTATTTTTTGAATGACTTGGCACAATTAAGATCACTTCGTGACTAACCACATAGAAATGCACACTGAAACTAGTTGAAAATCGCATCATAGCTTACCTACTCGTTCGACTTACAGCGATATCTGAGAAATTCAAAGCTTTTAGCGATGATGTGAAAACTTTTCGAATGAACCCGAGGCCACCATTAAGTTATTTCCCCAACAAAATGTTTTTGGCAACCTTCTAACATTTGATTTGAAGGTAAAGCAGAAGACATTTTGTTTTTGTAGCGGATATCGAAGTTCACAACCAAAGACTATGGAAAGGAGACACAAACAGCAATTATTGTCAAGTCGGGGTCAAGTGAGAAATCTTCTGATTTACAGAAAAATTGTTCAGCGAAGGAAGAGGAATATTGAAATTCGCTACATGCAGAGGGAGCAGTATCTGAATGAGCCCTGAAAATCGCTGAAATGTCATCTACAACGCAAACTTTGAAAAGCACCTGCTTCAAATGAAACAAACTTAATATTGCTTTATTGTATTTTTCCTGATCATTGTAATTTTTGACCTCATTATGTTTTATGCTCAAATTCCCGATGGAATCATTTTTTCTTGTTATCAGAAAATCTCTCTGAAAATTGTCTGCATTCCATTTATCAACACCTTCTTCTTTCACGTCATCGCATCGTCTAGGTAACCTAATTACGACGTTGTTTTCAATTAATGAATACGCTGGCTGCTCATTGTTGTCGTCAGCACTACCTGTGAGTCAAGCTGTAAAAACGTCATTTTCTGTAAAACATTTTAGTTTTGCGAAGCAGCACATTTCTTTGAGGCATAAGATTATATCAAATTTACGTCATTTCGAAAAGATTAAGATAAGGCGATCTCTTTGATCTAATTAGTTCAAGAAAATGTTCTCTGCTACAAGTTTGGAGTACAAGCCAGTTAGTCACTACATTAGGTATGCACCTAGTGCACATTTCGAAACTAATTTGAGTAATGATTTTGATACGAATCCACCTTTTGCTCGACTTGTTTTCAAAACATTCCAGGTCATGACTCAAATCAGCTTAATACACCTGAGGCACAGCTCTCTCTTATTAGTCTTCATAATTATAGCGATTTGAATTGCTTTGTCTGTAACCTATCCTTATTCTGCATTCAAAAATCTGTTTTCCGACTAGTAAGTACATAAATCAGTTGTCGTGGAGATGGAAATCGGTTCTTTGCTTGATATTTTCTCAGACACCCGCGCGTATTTTTTGCTAGCCGGCCGACTGATTCGAGATTAGTTTGTTATCCCGTTCTAGAGGATCAAAACACATACAGGTTGCCACAAGGGACTAGTACAATGCTCCCAAGTCACATGTTTTTCTGGAAAACTCGGTCGTACAGCTACTTGTGGCTACCTAAATCCTTTGTTTTCAATCCAAATTGGAAATCAGCGAAAGGGTATTATTTTTGAAATCCGGAATGACAAACATCGTGCTCATTTATTCTACAGCACTTGCTCTCTTTGCTCCATTCTCAAATCTCCTTTGACCAGACAAACCAGCGGATATCAAATTATCAGCTTTATTAGGCTTCCTTTTTTCACATTATTTACTTCCGTCATTTGCATTCAAATATGTCGAATTTTACTTGGCCTCTAGTAAGACACATGACTGACTCACGACGACTCCAATTTTTGAAGTCGCTGATACATTTTTAGATAACATGTGGTATCAAGAGAGCTTTCTGAGAAAAATGACCATAACCCAAAGCCCCGCCCTTTTCAATTTTTATTTGAAACTTTAGTTGCATCTTCTTTATTCCTAGTAATCTTTACAAAAGTCTGTCCTAACATCGATTCGGAAGATGCAAAACACCAGAGACTTCTTCTTCGCCCACAACGTTTGTTTTTCATTCGAATTGGATCCGACAACCCATTTCCATATCTATATAACTTGTTATAATTGATAATCCTAATTCAGATGTATCCAAGATACGAGTATACTAACCTGGACGTGACAAACTTCGAGCAACGACCTACCTTTGAACATCAGACGAGCTATCATTCTATCAGCTTTGATCAGAACGCCCAATTTTTGCCAGAAATTGTGAGTGTCTCGGTGTGGTGTCTGTCCGAATTAGTCGTGTTCAGGAAACGAGTGGAACAAAACAAAAGTGTCGAGTTTGTAGTCTGGACTCTCACGGGATGCACTTCGGTGTTCAGACATGCCGTCCCTGTGCCGCTTTTTTCCGGTAACATTGCTGTGAATGAGTTCAAGTTACTAACCCTCAAACTCAAAAAGAGTGTCACTGCTCGGACAGGTCTAACCCAGCTAACAAGTCATCTTCTAACCATGTTTACCCGGTGTAGAAATGACGTCATTAACCTTGTAGTGAAACACGTGTTGTTGTTAACCGTGCGAAGTCAGCCAAGCCAGTTTAAGAGTGTGTGCTCACGACTTTCTGTGCATGACATCACATATTTCGAAAAGGGACCAACATGTAGAGTTTTAACCCATATTCCAGAAGGATAGTTGTTCTCGATCTCAAGTATACTTGCGTGAACAATACGCAGAAATGTAATGTCGACGGACGCGGAAGGTAATTGTTTTGAAGGTGCGCCAAGTCTCGTGACTCAGATTATTCAGAAATGTGTGCCGCGATTGTCGCTACAAAAAGTGCATTGCCGTCGGAATGACAACCGATAGTAAGTAGACGCACCTGACTACCGTAGTAGTGCATTAAGAATACATTTTCCAGACGTACAATACAATCGTGACAGCCATAATAACAAAAATCCGTCGTCTACTTCTACGACTGGACGCACTAAAAATAAACGGAGCCCGGTGATCAATGTAGTTGCCGAGGAAAGCACCTCAAGTAGTACTGTAAAATTGGAATGCGATAATTCGGAGGAATCATGTTCTGGTTGTAGTGATGGCGGGCCGAGTAGCGTTGCTGATAGAAAGTTAGAAAACGATGCGGAGGAACGGGATGGTGAAGAAATGGATAAAATTATTAGCGATTTGAAACAGTTGTTTGTTGAAGTTGAGTTTGACAAGAAAGCCATCTCAACTTTACCTCATTTCAGTATGGCCCACCTAAAATGATATTACAATGTTCAGTTAATCAGTTACAGAGACTAACACATGGTCTTATTCTATTCCGCCAAAACCAACAGTCTGCCAATCAGATAAAGGTTTAATTTTGAAATAGGCATAGATGTTAGCATAGAAATAAGGAATTATTTTCAGTTTTGGCCTACATTAAATTTATTTGACGACGGGAAAACTTATTATCAGAGAAGATCTGAAAAATTTTCGAAATGGGTTAAAAATGTTGATTTTTTTGATAGCCTATCCGAAGAAGATAAAGTATGTGGTTTGTTGTCTTCTGAAGAAAATATCATGAGCAATTGACAGATTATCACTGTAAAAATGTCTTTCACCACGTTCGACAGGCTCGAAAGAGCTCAAATGTCAACGAAAGTATTCGGGGAAAAGGCGTACACTGAGAAAGTAATATTATTCAGCTGAAACAAACGAAAAGTTTAGTTTCAGAAAGTAGCTTTGTCATCTTATTGTGCAGTTGATTTGAAAAACGTAAAGTTGAATCCACAAACACATTCAAACACCAAAGAGGCCAATAATTATATAATATCGTAAGTTAATGTTCAAATTCGGTTAGTAAGTAGTTGTTCGTTTCAGAGAATTTCATGTTCATGCAGATGCTATCCTTGAGGAAATTGTGAAACCAATGTTAGACTTGCAGCTCTCTGACACCGAAACTGCGTTCCTCCTGACTCAAGTTTTAGTTTACAATAGTAATGAGCTTCTCTATAATATACACTAAATATAATATCTAGCTTCAGATGAAAAAGTGCCACAGTCTTTGCTGAAACGGTTCGATGAGCTCCGCGAGCAAGTTGCAGCTGACATTCATCACTATTACACGAAAGATTGCAAAGTTGAAATATACTCAAATCGCCTGCTCCGGATCATGAATATTGTAAACTCTATGAAAGTAACTCTCTTTTTATCAATTAAATATTTTTCTAAAAAAAAAACTTTGCAGAAAATTCAAGCTGATCGGATCCGGAAAAGTGAGCTTATTCGGGTTTTCGACATCTATAAAATTTCTGAGAAGCGACAAGACTTCAATTGTAGCTAGCTTTTAATTTTGTTAACTCATTTATTTACATTAATAAATCTGATCTTTTCAAGTAGGAACGCTGAGTCGATGCAATTTGAGTCTCGATAGACTCAACGCGGACAGGTTATTCTGTGGATGGAGAACCACTGCCGAAGAATGATGCTCTTTGGGCCTGATAGTTAAACTTGTTCGCAAAAATAAACTCATAAGAGCTTGGCGGTAGGGTCGGATGTGATAAAGTGAAATCATACATGATAGCAAAGGGATCGGAGCGGGAATCGCGAACACGAGGCATTCCAATATCGGATTGGAAATGAGTTTTGCTTCCATGCAGAAGAATATTGCTACTCCACACATGAATAATGAGGGCAGACATGCTTGGAGAGTGAGAGCTTTCAGAAGTTGTCGGTGTATTGAACGGGTTTCCGAACGAAGATGAGCCGCATTAGCTTCTAGCTTTCGTAGGATTTTCCTGCGAAAAACCAGCACTCCAATGTAAATCGGAAATATGGGAAAGGTCATGTTTATGATAGTGTAGGTCACTGCAGGTGATAAAACGTCTGTGATACCGGTCAGCGTTTCTATGTCCACATAATAGTTTGGAAATTTGTCCTTTAGAATTCCCATGAGTTCAACAGGATCACCGGATGTAAACATGAAGACAATCTGTTAAATTCAAAAGTTCTGATCAATCTAATCTATCTTACAAATTGTGTGAAGCACGGAATGTACACGAGTCCAATACACCCAATGAGTTTTGCCATGGATGGCGGACCGTGGACTAGAATGTAGTATCGATAGAGGAACGAGAATAGAAGTGACCACATCGAGTGCATGAACAAGTGCAAAGTGAAACTGTAGCCTGCGTAGCAAATGAATCTTCCGAAATAATGGCAAACTCCATAAAATAAATGAACCATGGATAAGTCTAGAGGGATAATTCTAGAATATTATTGAGAAAATGTACGAAAAGAGTTGGGGTTGAATACCTTGGAACAATAGTCATAATTGAGAACGAGGAAGCCATGTCTGTGATTGCAAAGTTGATAATGAGAATTCGGTACATCTTGATCTGAGAAGGCGATCGGAAAAGGGCGAGGTGAAGTAGAAGACCATTGAGAATTATTCCAAAAATCCCCGTAAAAGTGTAGTAGACGATAAGAACAACAGGTCCAATGCTCATTCTTGAGTCCACGTACTTCCACCGAGATCAAGCTTCTGAAAAAAATTTCAATTTTTTTGCGTGAACGCTCATGACACGAGTTTCCCACGTTTCGAATTCTGTGGACTTGATGTGATGCATGAAACATCATTTTCGAAAGTTTTCCAACTGAGATGACTACACTTGGATCTGCGTTAGCTGCTCAGTTGTCTCCCCCTGACGTTCAAATCTCGCAGCAATCTGGCCACTTCAAGATGGTCAACACTTCTGGGAGAAGAATCGTTTTCGGTGTCACCACCGCTCTCAATAGAGCTACTACTACGCCGACTGGAGTGCTCGACCCGAACGAAGCAGTGATTTTTGCCGTCAAGTGCGAGGGGAAAGAGGTAGAAATGTGTGAAGCGCATGAGATCGAAGTGTTTTTTGTTTAGCAAAACGACAGAGTGACAATCATCTACACGCATCCCCCAGAAGGATCAGAGAAGCGTTACAAATCGGAGTACTTCCTGTCTGAGCAAGGGATGATCACCAGAAAGAACATTCCGGGCCGCTTCTCCAAAATCACAGCTGTGCTCGCGAAAATCGAACCTACTGTCTAATGAATGAAACGCTTTGATGCAATTTCTGATTTCTTTTGTTTTCAACCTGCAAAACCACGTGCTCGTGGGAGAGTTTGGGATCAAACTTCTTCGGGTACAATGTTTCAATGTGTGTGATGAATATATTTTCTTGGGGTCTATGATGATGATTGCATAATTCTTGGATTGAACAAACACAAAATCAAAGAAAATCGCACGTTTATTCTCATTCCGTCAACCAAATTATGGGTGAGATAAGAAGAACAAATATGCATGTGTCAAGCTATGGGACATTTTCATAGCTTATCCAAACTTGGATCCATAATCCATTTGAAGAGAATGCCTGTATTCAGTTTATTCAAGTATCTTTTCGTATTTTCTGTAGTTAGTGGAGATGTTCAACCGGCTGAAACAGTATGCGATTTATGTGTGTTTTTTCGAAAAGTTTTCATCTTCAGGTAGCGAGTAGAGTTTCAAAAATAGCAGAAAAGTACAGTAACTGGGCGCTGGGACAATTCCCACAACCTGTAACTATACAACCCCCAGTTTTGAATTCGTACAAAGTTACCCAAGTTCAATCACCACCACGATTTTATAATCCAGGTAATCGAAAAGGAATGTAGGAGCTGCAATGCAATTATTTTCAGCTCCCGTGAAACAATTTTTCCATCCTATTAGGGTCCACTCACAACCGATATACCACCATCCGAAACAAAAGACTCTCGACTTGTCCCATCATGCGACGACTCCGTCTCCAACTTACTCAACAGCTTACAAACTTTCCCCTCTGTTGAACTCCACTGTGACACCTTATTATTATCAGCAAGTGCCGGCTCCAATGAGAATATCAGAACTGCTACCAGAGAATCGACAACTGTTCCATTCTCCGCTAAAAACTCCAAAGGAGATAGTTTCTGTTAATCCGAACTTTCCAAGGCTCGTGGAAACGGAAATTCCAATGCCTCCACAGAGACCGTTGTTTTCTGGAAATGCCTCAAGTCTTCCGAATCATATGTCTGAAAGTTTTGGAGCATCCATTTTATCCCAACTATTCCCGCCGATTCAGCCAGAACCTTTTGTTGCTCTCCCCACAACGCCGCCTCCAATACTTAATACTCCTTTATTCCCAAGCCAAGAACTGATAAGAGAGCTCCCGAAAAGTGAAGTGATGCAAATTGCTTCGAAGAAAAACAAGTTTGGAATGCCTCGGTTTAACATGCTACCTACGCGAGGGTTTTATCAGGTTAAAAAATCAAAATCTGATTAAAATTAGTTAGTCAAACCGATTCTTTCAGCCAGCTATGTGTCTTCAAGGCTGGTGTGGGGATGAGTGTTGTGATTCTAGACGTCAAATGTCTCCTGTCCCAACAACGATCCAAGCTATAGCTATGCCAGGTTCAGAAACTTGAAAACAACATCTGACAAGACTATCATAAAGTTCAGGATCTCCAACTCCACCTCACCCACTGGTCCTAGTGGTTCACCCCTCCCCTGCACCTCAACGACAGTGCTCTCCAGCCTGCCAGCCGCTCTGCTCTGAACAGTGCATTTCCAGATTGCAGTATCTAAACGAAGCGCAGCTTTTCAACACAATTCACGAGCCAGCTTGCCGACCTGACTGGTATGTCGTATATGTTCTAATATGATAATGAGCACATAGTTTTCAGCATGCCTTCTTGCCACGTGGATTGTCTTATCATCCCACCACAACAAGTCCGTTGCAATAACTTTCATTGTCAATGCTTAGCAGGCTACGTGCAATGTGCAGCTTTTACTTGCTGCATGAGATACCCCGTGAGATCAGTTAATCAGTTTGGTAACTAGAGTCTATTTGCAGAACATGGCAGCAAGAATGCGATCCAATGTTCTAGCCAAGTCATCCGAGGAGGTAGAATAGATTTTCGATATGAATATATTTTTAAACACCATTGCAGACATCCGAAACGGAGGAAGAAAACGATAATCAATTTAATAGAATGTACACACCTATCAAGGGGAAGAAAGAGAAAAAACGCCGAAATGGTTGGAACGGAGAGGTGTCTTTACCGAATCTGAAGCTTTCAGACATCCAAGTGGTCACTTTGGCACCTAGTCTGACACCTAGGTATTGGACCAAACAGCGCCTTGAATCTTCAACAAAATCCACATCCACTGCGGCGCCATGCACTACCACAACGACAACGACTTCCACCACCACTACAGCACCCCCGATCACGACGACTACTACAGCTCCACCGACGACTACCACTACTCCTCCTACCACCACAACCACAACAACTACAACGACTACACCAGCTCCGTCAACAACGACCACTTCGGAACCCATCACTTCCACTATGTCCCCGACCATTCAAGCTACTACTAGCAATATCATTGAAGTGGTGAAAATCACCCCAATATATCCAGACATGATAAAAGATCGAAAAGTGCCGATGATTCCAGCTTATGGACTTTGGGCTTTACCACCGTCTGGAAGTCTTCACGGCTCACAAGTACCTTCTCGAAATTCTGTGGGTGACATTCGAGGAAGACATGTGATCCGTTCGGAAAACTTTCTGGATGTTCTCAGCGAGCTTGCACAGGTTTCTTGATTTTTGTTGTCTAAAACGATCATATAAAACTGATTGATTCTTTTCAGGTAAAACTAAAAGAGGATATAACAAACGACTTCTCGCAAGCCGCCGACATTATCGAATTCATGACAGACAGAATCCGCAAACTGTAGCTTCCATGAATAAGTGTTATTATCTGCTTCATTATGCAAACCGTGACCCACTCTCTATTCGTTCTCACCGCACTCCTTTGATGGAGGTGTATACATGTTCCACTTTGACTTTATATGTATCTTCTAGAATTTCTTTGATAAGTCATTTAATCACTATTTATTATAATAAGTTTAAGTTTCTGTTAAAATGAAGTTTGCTCACTTCTTTCTAAAAACACCGCCCCTCAATTTTTGAGCCACGCGGTGCGCTTCGTATCTTCATCACCGGACCCAATTGTTGCATTGAAATTTTCTGGTGCCCCCTGGCTTTCTTCAATTTTCAAGAGTGCACCTCTCTCTCTCTCGTGTCGTGTGTCTACTACGAGACGCGTGAGAACAGCCGTTCTTTCGCTTCTTCGACCCTCACTCGTGTGCACCTGGCGTTATCACGTATCTCTTATCAGAAATTTCGGACACTACTCACTCCGTCCTGAACCTGACATTTGAAAAAAGAAGATATCTATCTTCCACTTGGAAGTTGCAACACTAATGCCCATCTGTATTGTTAGCTGAACTATGAGCGGATCGCGGAGCAAACGGTTCATATACTTAGTAGGTCAGTTTTAATTTCTTTTTTGTTTCATGTGTCCAGTGAGCTTCATAATAATTGGTTAGCGCGATTCCGATAAAAGGAACTGCTCCTTGATGGACCACTAGGCACACATTAAAGAGCAGATGGTTTTGTTGTGCATGTGGAGTACTCAAATAAGGAGTTTAGATTTGCATGCACCTACCCTGATGGTGTGAATACATTTTTTCTGCATTTGTAAATGATATCAAAGCGTTTTCTTGCCACAACACCAATCTTGACCAGCTCTCAGCATGCACTTTGTTTTTGTTTCCTGTAAATATAATTAACCATGTCCGGCGCACAATTCATCATCATCGACCATCTGCCGTTCCGTTTTTGCTTGCCAAATGTGTAAATCGACGTTTCGTTTCTCTTTTTGTTCCTTATATTAAGCTGAGATCATTCCTTATCAGAATCAAACGACAATTCTTAAAAGTTTAATGTATGATAGTTGCTCGAAATTGAAAACTCGAAGAATCCCTGTTGAAAAACGAGCTCCCCGTCTGTCTCATTCCTGATATTCGATCGTTAAAAAATGCTCTCCAGGAAGATAAGGCTGCAGTGAAAAGCATTTAGAGGCAGTTGTTTATTGTCATTGAAACACGAACGATGTTCTTCCATTTGCTAATTGCTCAAAGTGACGGCTGTCACTCTATTTTTCACCTTATCGACGAGCAATTTTTTTTTATTTGGTCGACTTTTCTTTTTCGCACATTTATTTTTTCGTCATCAAAATGGCCACTTGGTCTCGAAAATCAAACCAAATAGAGCATCGGCGATCGCTTTTCTCGTCAAACAGATAAACCAGTTCCATTTTCGTATCCCAAAATCTTTTGCACATCAATAGATTTTGAAGCCGTGTGCCAAATTTATAGCTTTGTTTTTCTTATAGCTCTCGTTTCCTCGTTTCTACCTCACTATTTTTTCACATTCTACCTGGATGAATCAAAACGAAAAATGCTCTATTTGAAGAAACGCTCGTTCGCCAAAGCTGATAAGAAATATTTTCGAATTTCTTATCAGTTTGTGTGTTCGATGTTGCTGTCTGTGTCACAGGCCCCTTTTCGTATTTACTTTCATTAGAAATCCTTCCGATAATCCACAATTTCCCATAAACCTAGTAAACAAATTCGGAGCATCTATTCCTTCTGTTTCCGCCCATCTTCCCATATAAACAGAATAATTGCAAAACAGAGTTCACCTACTTGTCGGTCGGGTGCATTCCCCGTATTAGGAATGCAAATACGGACCAAGTAGTGTGACGGACTCCGCCGCAAGTATCAATTGACTCTTCTTCCACTGCCACCACCACCACTTTCCAATTTTCCGTTTGGTGTCAGAGAATGAAATGGTATCCGAAGACTTTTATTGTTTGTTCCTTCACAATCTGGCGAGTTTTGACCCGGCCGAAGTAGTAGCCTATAATTACTTGTACTTCCGATCCGATCATGTTCCCACCAATTTCTTGAAGAATGAAACTGGATTAAGAAGTTGAAGACGTTTGGTTTTTGGAGTCTAGGGAAAAGCATGTGAAAGTTGAACGTCTATAATTTCTTCACTTTGGGATTCATTTTGAAACTCGTCAATCCTGGTATCCTCTAACTTTTTTTGCCACATTTCAAAAGATCTTGATGGGATAATCGGTTTAAATTGACATATATCAACTTCCTACTGTGCCAAACTGCCAAACTTACCTCTTTTTTATATTTTTTTTTCCGCACTTTTTTTGCTGAATCCGTCTTATATCCTCTTCTCTAGTATACCGTTTTTTTAATTTTGTTTTAAAACAAGTGTGAAACGAACGAACTCTAGAATGTCAGTTGGCTTCTCCTGGATTCGTAAAAGGTTCAGCTACTACGACGACAAGCAATTCTCCGAATGTGCGGATGACAATGAACCAACTGTTCAACTGCAAGGTTTGTGGTCTCTACAATTTTCGCGTTTCCCATTTTTCTTCTTTTTTAATGTTTCCTCTCAATTATTGTCTTTGGTCCACAATTTTCGAGTAAATCATCCACACCGATCGGCAAATTATTTTGTTTGTTTTACACTCCTCTTAACCTGGCTCGCGACGTGTTGAAGCGTGTTTACTAAAGTTTTCTCTACCTTTGAAAAATGGAAACAAAGATGACACTCTGAACATTCGAAGTTTGCTCAACGGCTTCTTTTTACTGTCGATGTCGGAAATAGATCTATTCTTTCTCGAATGCTCTGTAATTTTAAGAACTTGATTGTTGTTTTGAAGCAACGACAAAGTAACAGTAACACCTTGCATCCTGAGAAACTAAATTGTCTTGTTTCTGAATCAACGTTGTCCTTTTTCCCGAAATCTAATTTTCCACCCATTTTCACACTTTCTTTTTGGAACCAAAATACATAAACTAAATCCAAACTTCTTTCCTGGATCTCTACTTTTATTATAGATAACCAGTTTCAAATAATCTGACTTCAAAGTTCATTGACCTCAATGTCACCCATGCGCACTAACCGATTGTGTATTGTAATTATTATTACTATTTACGCCATACCCATCCATAAACTCTGTCGCCTTTTCCGACCCATTAGGAAAGAGACTTCTTCTTATGAAGAAGAAGAAAACATGCGTAATAGTTCGTAATCTAAACAAATTGCTCGCTCGCACAAGGACATCGGCAACCTCCCATCCAGAAAATGACATTTGTCAGTTTCCTATCGCATCTTCACTAGCCATCTTCTGGAGCGTTTTACTTCCAAATAATGTGCCTAGATTGAATCGCCGAATATTTTCTTTTTTTAATTCTTTTTTCTTCTTTGCCAGCTCCACCAAGAAAGTGTCAAATTTTTTTTGTTGATTCTAAATAATTAAAAAGCACAAAGAGAATCTGCGGCAATATCCTTCAATCCTCGAGCTGTGAATATTATTCAAATGTTTGTTATCTCTTGGCGGCTTTGCCTTTCCATCGGCAAATGAAAAGTCGGCACTTTGCACACCCTCTCGTCTGTTTTTTGTTGTGCTTTTCCTCGGTAACTCTGTGGTGGTGGCCTCAAAATTTAGTATTATTTTCTTCCCACCCATCGCGTTGGCACCACTGCTTGTGTGTGTGTATGTCTACGCGACAGTTGCGTGAGATGCGTGTGATATCCGAGAACCGGGGAACGAGGCAGAGTGGCAATCAGTAGACGCAGCGAGTCATTCGGAAAGACACGGACTCTTCCAGGCCAGTTGATATGAGTGCTTCTAGATTTTGATTTATTTTTGAGTCGGCGTTTTATTGAGCTTTATTGCGCTGTTAAAATTTGTATAGAAGTATAAGTTTTCACGATTCTGAATAGTAGAGTTTTTTCAAAAACAGCATCTGTTGTCATCTTTTTTTTTGATTGACAAACATCATTGATAAGTAACGCATTTCCTATTCTTTTCCACGTGGAGATAGAGCACTCGAGATTAACCGGAATTTTCGGGTGAACTGTTCGCAAAGTTTGCTCGTTAGCTATGGCACTATTCGACTGCCCTGCAGAACGGTTCTATTTTCCAATTCTGACTAATGCTTCTCCAGATATTGTTTTTTATCGCGTCCTGAAGCGAACAAACGTATTATTATGGGAAAATCCATAAAAGCGCGCGTCCTTCGTCTCATCCCTTCTCTCCTACTGACATGATATCTGATAATCTCATTAACGCAGTCTTTCGGGATAGTACTCTCACATATCACCTGTATAACATTTTTATGGGTACCTGATCATGACCTTTTCTCCGCAGTGATATTTTCCTGAAGGTTTCGTTTTGTTCCCATTTCGTTTCAGTGCAACGCCCAATTGCTTTTTTTCTTTTTTCCATTTTACATTTCGGTCAGACGTAACCTTAATGTTCTATTCTGCTAGAAACTGTTTTACATTTTACATGTTTTATTACAAAGGTTATCAATACCAAAACATGTCCACTTTTTCCATTCAGTACAGCCTACTTTCATTAAAAGTACACTTTTGAAAAAAGAAACCAATATAAAAGTTGAGTGAATTGGTTCTTTTTTTGTTAAGCGGAGCTGTTTATTGTAAATGCAATATTGCTAGTTGAAACCAGGATTGTTGAAAAAGAGCAGGTGCATTTAAACACTGACCGCTGCTAATGCGTAATATAATATTTTCTTTCTGTGTGGTCACTCAGTCCTTTTCATGTGAGCATGATCATTATGAGCACCTTTGCTTCTTCGGCAACTATGATGAATTGAGGCATAATGTTCGCAACGTTTTCACCCATTCTCTCGCAGTCATTTTCTACCGTTCTTTTACACCACCTTTCGCAAGCTTCTATCAATCTTCATCACTTTCTTTTAACGAGAAGAGGGGAGTGTTTATTCTATTCATTGTCCTTCTCATTTTGTGCGGTCCCGTTTTGGAATATCCCATTTTGTCGTTAGTCATACGAACCTCTAGTATTACCTGCCAAATCGGGATGTCGAGCAGTGTGAGCTCAGGCAGAGAACGTTTACTTCTTGGGCCATTCATATTTCTCATCTAGCCATGCCCCAAAAGTTGTTTGCTCTTATTCTGAGATACTGTGGCGAGTTATGGGTCATTTGTAATGGTGAGTGCAGCATTTTTTCAATAATTATACGTTACACAAGTATGTTTTACTAACTAGGCTTCAAAGTTGTCATTCATCATCATCCCCAGCTCCATTTGTTCGTATAAAGCAAGTGTACTTCTCCATGTTGTTGTTGTTTCTTGGCTTCATGGCTTCCTGGCTTCCTGGTCTCCATTTTAGTACTCTAACTAGTTTTTCTCGCTAGAGATTTTTCGACAAATCAGTTTAGACAACAATAGAGCTTTTGGTGCAAAGTGTTCGTTTTCTCACTGATGATGCTTTGTGCTAGATATTTTTGCAAACCAAGTCAAAAATACAAACATAAAAAGGAATTGCAAATCATTTTCTGCTATCCAATTGTCGTTGTTCGTTTCGTTTCTCACTCGATTTACTGGGGCGTCTTGTTGTAATAAAGAAAAGAGAGTACGTGGAGGATATTGACAAATGGGTGTCATGTTTTTATCTGATATTATATCACTCAAAGCACTTTTCTCCAATAGATATCAGTGGCTTGCAACACTGGTTGTTGTAATTTTTTACGACTGAGTGAAATCTGATTATGAAACTAGATTTGACGAACACCCGAACACAGTGAAAATCTGATTTTAAAGGAAACAACTGATAAGACAATTGATTTGCCATCACATTACTTTTTCTAAAAGACTAGAAAAATCTGAAAATGCAAAACTATCCAACTATTATGAGCAATAATGACTTGAACTTTACAATTAACTGCTCAAAATAATCTGAATCACGATCACTTAGTCTCAAAAATTCTTTAACGCGGTGTCGGAAATCTTCAAAGGTGTAAACGAGTGTGTGCTAAGAGTCTCGCAATCCGTTCAACTCATTTTCTCTTTTTGCAAGATACGAGTCCAATGACTTCTCCGTTCGATGAGCACAACTGATAGTCCTAATGACCACTCACCTTTACCTCTAGATCTTTTTATTTTGAACAGTCACTTAATCTAACTGAGCTGAAACCTAGCTCCACTCTTTTCTGTGAAAATGTGCACACATTTGAAACCCTTTCTCCCTAGCACTTTCGCATAAGAATTACGGCAGCCGTGTCGTAAAACAATAGGTAAGAACGGCATTTGCGCAAAAATCACCGTAATCGGATTATTGTTTATGTATACTTCCCACAACGCGTAAAGGATTTCCTCTCCTCCGACCGTTCCAAACTTTGTAATTGACAATATAACATTTGTTCTGCATACTGACACATTCACCCTGACTCCATTACTATATTTTCAGGGTACCGGCAACGAGATCGAGAGCATGAAGTAGACCCTCGAATGACGCAAAGTATGATATCTGAACGAATACAACGATCACAATCTCCCATTGATGTGAGCCTGGCTCTCAGCGAGGATTCCACGATTACAATCACAGAATTAAATAACAGGTGCGATTTTTTAAAACTTAACTTCATAGTTTTAGAAAACAATTTCAAAGTTTCAGAAGTGGTTCCACATTCAATGTCAACTCTATCAACGCTACACCTGTAATGAGGAGAAGACGAAGTCACGGTGTTCGACAGCGAAATTATCGAATCCTGGATCAAAATGAGTCAAAACTGATTCTTCAGCAACAAAGTGTGGGGCCTGAGGAGAAAAAAGGCACTCTTCTGAGACGGAAGAGCAGCAAAAAATTGATAGAACCGTTAGTGCTTTCAAGTCTAATAGGATCACTCAAAATTAAAGTTTCAGGGTTCCCATGATAATCACTCCTCCAGTTCTGATGAACCGAACACAATGCTGTGCAGTCTGTAGTAAAGAAAAAAGGTTGGTTCTTTCAAATTTACGTTCACATCAAAACCTATTCAATCTTTCCTCCAATGCTTGGCGAAACGACGCAGACTTATTTGGGTTTTCGTTAGAATAAGAAAGCAGAAGTGTAGATGCATTCGTTGACTGATTTGAATTGACATCGCTAAAGCTTTTAGACGAACGTAATGAGAATGAGAATGGAACGTTCCCCATGTTTTCTTGAAAACCACTGTTCCATTGTGAGTTCCCTTGAACAAAGTGAATCTGAGTTGAGGCTAAACTCTCGTAACCTCATTTCAATTTTCCCGCTTTTTCTAATCTTCCCAAATCATCTAGTGGGTGGAGAATTTATCTTAGTGCCCATCCCATCTCATTTCAAGGTTTCCCCCGGTGAAACAGCAACACTTACTCTCAAAGATACCCCATTTCCGCGTGTACACAGACCACCTAGATTTCATGCGTTCACTACGACTAAATGTTTGCTTTCTCGAGGTGTATGTATCTGTTTCTTCCCATATACTTGAGATTCTATGACGAAACCGTCAAAAAAGTATCTCGCGCGCGAGAAGAAATTTTCTTCTCGAGTGACCACCAATATCTTCGTGTTATCCTCAGGTAGATGTGGCTCTTGTGTCTCGCGCAATCGGGTCAGCGTTCGTCAATTTATATGCGAATTCGTGTGTGTCCTTTCACCTTTCACCTATAGAGTATTTCCCCGTTACCATTGCGTATTCAAGGCCGAAACGATCGGTCACCAATTCGCACCTAATGAAAAAATCGGGAGAATTTATTCAATCCTTCTTTGATGTCGATTCAAACTTTCTCACGCTGAACTCCAGTTCCATTTTTTCTCACTTGACGTGTAGTTTCTCAAAAATGTAATCCTTTCAACCGGTCTGTGTTCTTCAGCTGACCCATTTTGCCATTTTCAAGCCGCTTAAAGCTAGTTGTGCAAAAGTACGCCGTCCAGTTATACTTTTGTAGTCCATGGTCTCTTTCTCCAATTTCTTTCACCGATCAAATGTTAAGAACAGATTTAATGACCTAGATCTCCCAATTTTAACTTACAACTATAATTGCGTCCAATTTAGATACAAAATGGACACACTTCAGATCGGATTTTCCCTCCCTTTCATCTTTTCTACATTTTCCCTGACAGTCTAGGTCATCTGTAGTCCGGAAACACTTCTGCAGCAGTCATTTTCACTTTGCCACACAAACATGCTACGCAAACCGTAATATTGGCAACTTTCTCCATCTCTTTCTCCCATTGTTCTTTTTTTCACAAGCAAAATGATAATAGAAAAAGAGAAGTGCTTGAGAGACGAAACACACCCCCTACTAACTGCTGGTGGCTACTATTATTATTAGTGTTAATAACAATAATAGTTCTACTTGTCTTCAACGACACTATTAGTGTCCACATTCTCGTTTTTCTTACATAATTGCCCGTATCATCAGATAGTAGCAGTATATTTTGTCCCTGCGCCCCATCCTTGCTCCTCTCATGCATTCCATGCGCATTTCAATTAACCCTCTCAGAATAAACATCATAATCGCATGATTTCGGAAAGAAAAGGTCGTGGAAAATTTTTCGAAGCACTCTTTCTTTGTGTGCAAACACTGAGCATGTTTCGCTCTTCTTCCGCACCATCCTTTGAGGCACGGACTACTTTTGCATCAAAGAGTAAGCTACTGTGAACTGGTGTCCTGGGGGCACTTGATGTTCAATACATAGAACTCACAAGTAGCCGATCGGTCGGTTCACAGCTTTTTCTCTGTTTGACGAACCAATCTTCCTAACATCAAGAGTTTCTCTATCCCTCCAACACACTTAACCTTCCCCCATCACATTAGAGATGCCATTCAAATTGGCCGTTCCTCGATGAAATGACCTTTCGTGGTGGGGTTTTGTGGAAAAACTCCGTATTTTCTTTCGATCTCGATCCGATTGATTCGTTGTGCCCAATCATTACAATGTCCCGACATCTACAAAGTTGTCTTGAAAGCCGAAAATTGGTGACTTTTCTTCCACTCTCTCACTCTCTTCGCATCGTCGGTTTCGATCCCCACTTTGTTATAATGTGGCGTCAAGTTCCGTTGTGTTCCAGTAGAGTGTCGGTTTGCCCCTAAAAAGTTCAATTGACAGCTGGGAAAGCGTTCCCCAAGTCGCTGTTTGTTCAGGGATGCACGGCTTCCATTGCTTGACTATTTTCTTTACCTCGATACTTCCTAATGTATCAATTTATTCCAGTACTTTCATGTTTCCCTTAGAGATGTCCCGATTTCCCACGGAAAACAAAGTGAGCACTTTTCTTTTTCCCTACTCGTCAGCTATTCTTTTATGTGACACTTTTCAAACGACGTCTCAAGTTTCCAAACACTTTGTTGCTATCTAGAAGGTCATAGTATTGAGTTTCAGTGGATACTAGTTTGAAGGCATCCCCAGTGATATTCTTGAAGATCCTACGGCTTTCTCTCATTTTCTATCAAGTGTTCGCAACAATCAACCAACATTCCCGTTTTACCTCATTTGCAATTCAATCTGTCCGTATGTATTCATCAGCATTTGACTAATTTGTCACACAGCAGTTTTTCGCGTTGTGTTCTAGAAAACGTTTCCTTCAAAAAGGAAACCTAATTATCGGATGTCTCGAAATAATAGAAGAAACGTTCTTTTCCTTGTTTTGTTTTTGCGACATCTTCTGGCTTTCTCTTGCCGTCTTCTGAATTTCTGCTTGATTCCAAAACCAATTCCCAAAAAATCTGAATCAGCTGCGTTGAGTGCAATTTTCTTCCACTTCCACATCAGTTTAAAACACCCCGTAATTTAGTGATTTATTATTCACTCTCTCCCTCACGATGGCTTCAATTTCCTCCAGCTTTCTCTCAAAAACCCACAATTTTTGCAGCAACTACGCAGTGACGAGTCGAACACAGTCGTACCCGCTAGAGAGCATGTCAGCGATGACTTCGGAAAGGACTTTAGAAGAGGTTGGTTGAATTCTGAACTTTACCTTTCAGTATGTTCAATTTCTAGGAAACTGCTCGGTTGTCTTTTGTGTCCTCTTCAACAGGATACAGCAGTGCAAGGTCATCACTGCGAAGTTCTGACGGAGGAGATGAAACGAACAACAACAGCAACACGGTCGGAAACCGAGACAGTGCAATCAGCACCAGCTTTTCCTTGTCCTCCCAGTCGTCCGCCAGAAGATCTGCGCTTCTTTCAAAAGGGACGCTTACCCAGCTGGATAGAATTGCCATCGAACTGTTGGACACTGAACGGACTTATGTTGAAGACCTCAACGCCGTTATCAAGGGATACATGGATTTTATGGTAGAGGAACGGGAAAAGTTGAAAGTCACGCTGGATGCAATTTCCTCACTGTTTGGATGCATAGAGAGGATTTTCGCGTTCAACAAACAGCTGTACAATCAATTGGACTCGGCGGATTTGGATTGCGTGAAAGTAAGCAACGGTTTTAGCGAGAGATAGAAAAACAAGATAATCGTTTCAGATGAGCAGATGCTTTGTCGATAGCTGTGGCAAGTTTGAAGACTACATCGAGTACTGCACAAACTATCACAGGTATGTGTATAACCGGATTGCTTTCGGTTCAATCTGAATTTAAATTTCGTTCAGAATGATGTCAACATTGTACAACCTTCAACAGCAGCCATTGGTTGCTCGAGCTTTACAAGATCGGCAACAAGTACTAGGACACTCTTTACAACTGTCCGCATATCTTTTGAAACCAGTACAGCGTATACTCAAATATCATCTGTTCTTGGAGAATATCTTGAAAAGCATGCCGTCCACAACCACACAGGAAGAGTTGACGCAAGTGAAACGAGCTCATGAAGTGATGACTTCCCAAGCAGCTCGAATTAATGACGAAAAGAAAAAAGCGGAGCACATAGAGAGAGTTGGACAATTGCAGTCCACGCTTCAAAGATGGAAGGCGGATGAGGTACTTGATTGCAACTATTTAAGAATTAATATAATATTCTTACAGATTCAAATTAGTAATTTGTCAGCGTACGGAGATTTATTGTTGGAAGCCGTGTTTCGACAAGCTGGTTCCAAGACCACACGTCTATTGTTCCTCTTTGAAGAAATGTTGCTAATTGTGAAGCAAAGAGGATCAAACTATGTGTGCAAGGATTATATTATGGTGAGCTTACCAATCTGATATCCTTCCTGAACAAACCTTTCAGTGCTCAAATCTAATGCTGAACGAGTGGATCTGTCCAGAGGAGCCTTTGAGCTTTCAAGTCCTCTCCTTTGACAACCCACGAGCTCAATACATCTTCCTCGCGTCCTCAATGGATCAGAAACGTGTTTGGATGCAAGAACTGAAGCGCATGATGCTCGACCACTACTCTGTGGAAATCCCGGAAAAGACAAAACAACTCATGTTGAGCATCGACAACACCAAAGTGGTTCCATTTGGCAGACCCGAGTTCGCCGAGGTTTCCATGAAAAACCACAAGAAGATTCCAAAGTACCTTGAGAAAAGGAGAAAGTCGGTGGACGCTAAAGAAGAAAGTAGCAGGCGACGCAGTTTATCAGCATCGCGACTTCTTGGCGGCAGCAAGACATCTATCTCGGAACCGATCAGAGAAGAGCAAAAGTGCACTTGTCATATGAATGGTGGAATTTTCAGTGGATCCAATCCGACCACTTCCAAGTCTATTGTAAGTTTTCACAACGAAAGCTTCACTATTAAACTACTTATATTTCCCAACCTTTACTAATCTAGATGCGTTCCTCGCTAACCCTCCAATATCCATCGGATCCTAACTACTGTCGACCTCCAGTGTGCCGCACTCAATCAGCCGCCACCATCGATCTGAACCAGGTGATTCGGATCAGTTCATTTTAAAATTCTATAACTTTTGAATCGACATTTATATTAACATTCGAGAATACTTTCTTTAATAACTTTCAGTCAATCGAAATTAATTTGGCAACTCACATTGTTTATCTATCTCCCACATCACTCGTTGAATGAAACCACCGCACGGTCCTATCTATAAACCGCAAAAATTTTCATTTTCTCAATTGCGGTTTGTTTATCAATTTTTATGCTTTTCAGGTGAATATCACGGAACCAAACAGTGCAGCTGTTTTGTCATCCAGAAGCAGGTATCAACAAGCGAGAAACCGTAGACTTCCTCCAAGGCATACCCAAGAGGTGAGCAACGTTTTTACTCTTCAAATAACTTATCCGTCTTAAAGTCACGATCCACGTCAAGCCGTCGGTTAGGCGAAGAGGAAATCGACAAGACGTTCGATCAACTTTACGAAGAGCTCGTTTCATATGGGGACGCTAGCAAGGTAACCCTTTTTCACGGCAATCTTTTATCGGAAGTTTTGCAGAGCGCGACGTCAAATTCACAGACGAATCATCGCAGCACACGCCTTAAATCGGAGGCACCGGCGAGTACCGTAACGACCATAACTGTTGCAGCGACCCCTGCAACTGCGACGCTTTCCGTGACAGAATGTAATGTGAGTTAAATAATCTTATGGAGTTTGATCGAGTGACATTTTCAGAACACCAGATTACGGTCAAAGTCTCTGACTCGGTTGGATGAATACGACGCGGAACCAGTGTGCCTCAAGCCGTGAGTTTACTTTTTGAGCATTATTTAGTCCAGATGGATATATCGAAAAAAAAAGGTGTTCAACTATGAGCAATTGATCTTTCAGGAGCATCGAACGACGATACTCGAAAGTCGATCAGATTAAGAAACGATCCCGAAAGTATCAAGTGAATCAAGAGCCCGAAGCCGCCGATGTGCTCAGACCAAGCGTTGGCAGATTTTCTCTGACTGATCATGAGATTCTTATTCACGGAGAGGTAAGCGAGTTCGACCTGTTTTCTAGTGTAGTGTCGTAAATAAAGTATTCTGGGTGCACCAAACAGTGTGCTCTATTACGGAATGCGAAAATAAAAGTGAACTTGCCTTTTTTATAACCATGGCCACCAAAAATGTTCTCTTCTATTCACCTATTTCGCAATAGAGCACACTTACTGTAGTCTGCACCGAATAGGTACTTTCTCAGCAATCCCTTCGACTGATATTCAACAGACCATATTTCCAACAGTTCAATTTTCAACGCTATCTGATTTCAGGAACCATACCGAAGAAATTCTGGAAGACAGCGCACACCTCTCACCGTCCAACAGACAGCTGAACTGGACGACTACTTCCCAGCATCCATGGCTTCCCAATCTTGCTCCGGCAGTGCCTCACCGTCCATTACTAACATGATCCGACATTACGAAAACGCCTAAAATTTGTTTTGTTTTTAGCTGTACAACAAAATCAACACACTCTCCCCCTTTTCTTATCTGTAAACCGCAAAAACGATCAGCATCTACAGAAACAGAAACGCCTTGCTTTCCGAATCGGAATCGAACCAAGCAAACCGTGACAAAAAACGTTGAATGCATGTGATTAATAATATCTCTATGACTACTTAAACCTTCCATAATTGTTTCTTCGCATTTACTCTACCGGTGTTTTACAGCATAATTGTCTCCCTCTTGCTTCTGTTTCACTCCGGCCTGCGATTTTCGTTTTGTTTTATTATAATTTCAATGAATATTTATTATCTATTTAGTATCTAACTGTATAATATAACCGGGGAGATCAGATAATCGAGGAGGGAATAGAATAAATAGGAAGTTAAAGAAAAGAGAATAAAAAACACAAGTTCTAATAAATGCGACTGCATGCTTGCGCATAATAGTCGGCGAGAGCCTTTCTTCTCGTGGCAACTGCATTTTTGTACGTGTCCACAATCGTCCTCGCTTCCGTCGTTATCGAGTTTGCAAGATGTGGGTTCCGAACCTTCATAATCTCGAGCATTCTTATTTGCTCTTCGATCTGAAACCCAAGGAATGAAATAAACAATTCCTCTCCGCCCATGCCACCAATCATCAACGTTCTTTTCCCTGTTTTACACAATACTGTATTTTATCAGTTTGCTCAAGAAGTGTGCTCATAAACCCGTTTCGAAATTCGAGCCCATCCTAAACGAGACATTCACCGTCTGCTGGTGATAATGTGTCACAATGTGATCACTTCCGGGCAAAGTTTCGAGAGAAATTGTGAGTTTTGTGGTGATAACAATCGCCGTATGACAAGCCACCAGAATGAAAACGCCCTTCTATTTTGAGACGGGAAAACTATGAAATTGCTAATTGGAAAAATAGAACCTTACCTGTGAGAGTAATCGAATTCGATTCTGGTTCATCGCGTCGTTTTTGTTCACATAATTTGTGAGAGTCTGAAATTTGAATACGTGACGAGAAAGTGAGCTTTTGTAGATGTACCCCTTCCAGCTCCTCGGTTCTATTCTTGATTTTCTCTCTGCATCTCCTGGCAGCTTCCGTGTTCCTCAGTCGCTTTTTTTCATCCTCGGAGATCTGAATTCAACACTTGAAATTTGACACGTTTTCCGTAAATCTACCATGCTTTTATCAAAGTCAAAAAACTTGGCATCGTCACTCCCCATTTCTATGTTTCTATACGCAATATTGTAATGTTCGAAAAATTTGATTTTTTCGGTCGTTGAGGACTCCTCATCCGACTCGTCTGATCTACTCCCACTTGAGCCACCAGTCAGGTGTAATTTAGAGAGTTCGGATGGGGAAAATGGGAATTTCGTAATCAGTTTTGCAAGCTTCGAGGAATGCTCAACAGTCTCTTCAATCGGCATGTCATAGTCACCGAGTGCCGCGGAATAAGGGGATCCCGAACTTCCTTCGGACATTTCAACACGATTACTGTAACCGAAAGAGAATAACAAACGACAATCAAGACGTTGTGTTTGAGTATGGAAGAGCGGACAGCGAAAAGATAACACAATGAGTAACAAAGTGTGGTGGGGCGATGAGAAGCTGATAAAGTTGGGGGCGGAGACTAGATAAAATCAGTGGTGAAATGGAGCATGTCCCTTTTTCTAAAGTTCAAGATACTTTTTCCTCATCTTAAAAGCTACAGAATACAGTAATCTCAGGAATCAGAAGATAAAAATATGAAGTCGCAAAGAGAAAGGTGCTTCTTAAATAGGGCAAGTTTTCGTTATTCGTTATTCAACAAAAATGAGTTCGCGGAAAAAATGAAAACAAATAGTGCAGGAGAGCAAAAAAATTCCTTATTATTAGCCAGCCATTAGCCAGAAAAAATACGTTTTTTTTTCTTCGAGAAAGAGCATTTTCCGAGAAGGCATCTAGTTATCGGAACATTTATGAGGGAATGAGTAATGCGAACCAATTATGAAATATACTCTTCTTTTTTATATAGGCTTCTTTATCTCGACTCACAGTCATGAAACTGACATCATGTTGGTACATTTATGCCGTGAGTCAGCTGATAACGTGACTAGTTGGAATAAATCACAGCGAAAACAGATATATAAGTAGAGGGTATCGTGCTCTCTACTGCCCTTTATCGTATTTCTGTGAAAACTTTTTGAAATTTTTGGAAATTGTAGGTTATCAACAAAACAACTCGAAAGGTCGGGACGGCATTCTACACGGCCAACATAATTCGGAAAGAAGAGTGGGACTAGGAATGGACACGAAGAGAACACGTCTAGGATGTTATCCGGAAATGCCCGTTTGCCGGGGGAAAACAACATTTGTTTGCGTCCTGGGAAATTTGCACATTTGACATATTGAATCTCTCTATTGTCTCAGCCTCAAAAATAGCCAGATGTGGAAAACAGCGGCATTAGCGAAAAACTACCAGATTTACAGATCTACTACTGTATATACGGTTTATACAAATGCAAAACTCTTGTCAAATTATTCACCTGAAGCTCCTCGAACTTTCTATCGTAATTGATCACTTCTTCAAAGGTGCTGATCTCCTCGCCGACGTCGTCATCGTCATCGGCGTTCTCATCGTTTTCATTCAACAGATCCTCATTTTCTTCAGGCTCTTGTTCTTCCTGTATATCTTTTACTTTCAAGTTATACAACTTTATTCTCTTACATGAATAGTAGCCAAGTTGGTCGGATACGATGCGTAGGATAATTCGTGATACTCGCTGAACTGATACCCTCGATGAGCTCCTGATTCGACTTGGCAGTAACCACAAGATGGGTCCCCACACGAGCAGTTCATTCCTAAAAAAGTTCTACCAAATTGAATGTTCCTTCTTTGAACTGGAGATCCAATTACGGTACATAATAAATTCGGTTCATTTGTATCGGAATCGGTCAAAGTTTAATCTCGCGGTTGATACTACGACGCGTGATTGCTAACGTGCCCCGTTTCCAATCGTAGATCAACATGTTTGATTATCGTCTACATCATCACCATCTGTTCGCAAGCAAACGAAGTCAGCACACGTTATCAACTATCAGTTCTCGACCGTCAGTTGAGAGTTGGGCAAATGGGAAAATAAAACGTAGTTCGTATATGAAATGAGCTGAAGACAGAGGAAACAGTTCTGAAATGATGATGATTGAGGTGGATGTGAATCATTATATACTCTCGATTGACGTCTTGTGAGTCATTTTCCATGTACCGGTCATCGACATAATCATCAACATTAGTATTATTCGTGAATCATGCACTTGCAAACTGTCCGATGCAGCCGATGTCGCTTATCAGCAAAACTTCTCGGAGTGTATTGTTTAGTCATTTCATACTGATAGAGTGTTTACGGGAAATCATCATGTGTGGAACGAATTGGAAGGTTATGCGGTTAGGAAGAAAAGCATGGAAGAACTGAACAATTAAGTATCATGTGGAGTCTTCTTTTTAATAAATGTCTTGAAAAAAGCAACTGAATGATGCAAATTATAAAATTATAAATTCATATAAATTTAATAAAAACTCGCGATTTTTTCCTGGCAGTTGTTTGTGCTTTAATTGACAGAGCTTAATGTAAGAGCTGAAACAGTATCTTGAAATTTAAAAAGGTTTTTAAAACATCCTTTTTCAGATTCTTCCACTCATCTCGCAAAAGTTTATCGACTGCGTAAAAAGTTGAATGGCCATCGGTTTCTCTCATCTTCTTCTTCTTCATCCACTTTTTCCACTCCTTTTCTGTTTCTCCCACTTTTCTCGCGACCATCATTACCTCATTTCTAAAGTGTGTCCCGAATAGACTGCTGTGTTTCCCTACCCTGTTTTCACCGTTTCAGGTCACCATTCCCCCTGTAATTGGGTTTTCGATCCATTTTTTGGTGAGAATTGAGTTTTCCTTTTGAGCGTCATAATGATTTTGTACGCGTTTGATTCCATGGATTCACTACGTCAGAGAGCCTATGATGTGAGCGAAATCCAGAACCCGTTCCAAATGAAAACGAGTTGTTTTATAATATCTCTGGACGGATACGGATGCTTTCTGTCCATCGGATCAAACGTGATGAATTAGGGTGCGTGCTCACTGGTTCGAGAAATGTACAAATCATGAATGGCTCTCTGATAGAAAACGGGGGGATTAATCAGAAAAATGAAGAGGCGGTTGCGCGTGATTTGTGTACCTAAATCCTTTTGTTATCAGATCACTGAACATTGAGAGAAAGAACAGATAAATACGAAAACTTTATAATGAACAAGTATGTTCGGTATTGTCAAAACATTCAAAAAATGGAGATCATCCAATTATTTTAATAAAAGAAGTTGTTTGATCTTTACCCCATCAGTACATTTCCAACTAATCGCTTGGCGTCTCCTGGTAGAATGTGACATTCGTTTCGAAAGCAACTCTACTTATGTTTCTTCTTCTTCTCCACCACTTGACCAGATGTTTTTCAAGGCCGTCCATCCATCATCTGACTCCCCAGTAACCCCTTTGAAAACACCAGAGTCTATTTTTTCTTCATATTCTCCTCTGGAAACTCCAAATGTTGTGACCCTTGCGATGATGTGACATTTCGTTCGGTTCCACTTTTCTACCCCCTGCAACACCATCGTCATTCACTTCCAAATTAATGTTTCTTCTCGTTTCCTCCTCCTTTCTCTCATTTTCGAGAATGTTTGCCAATAGAATTGAAATTTACGACATGCCTCCCACTAGAATATTGTCGGCTCCACACTCCATTCTGTTCCAGGAGTGGTGATGTCGACTGCAACTCTGCCGGCGACGTCGACGCCACAGAGGATCGTGATGGAGAGGAGTCAGCAAGAACCTTCTTCCGAGCGACGCAGACAGTCGTGTCTCATCAAGTGCTTCCTGATGGAACGGGTGGGTTTTAATGAACGGTCGAAGTGTCCCCGCCCAGAACTGTCTCAATCATCTATTCGTCTTTCCGAAACCAATCTCTGTTGCGATTTGCTTTAAAAATGCTTCAAAATGGAAGATATTATTTTTATGTTTTTATTAAATTATTAGTAAAAAATCAGGTAATTTGAAAAGTCTAGAAATCATAAAGTTACATGCTTCATCGATCAATCCTTTTCCAGCACTATCGACATCTCCTGTTCTCCATATCACTTCATACTTTTATCTACATCATTCTGCACATGTGCTTCTCATCCAAGGATCTAGCTCAAGCATTTCTCGCCGACATACTCGTCTTGTTCCTGGCAGCTTTTGGAACGGCTCGAAAGTTACCTATTCTAATTTTCCCGAGCGTCGTCGTTAAGGTTAGTGTTTTTTGAAGCTTCACCTTTCAAAAGCACATTTCAGTTCATTTGCTTCTCTTTATGCGCTGGAGTCGCTATGCTATCTTTGAGCGAGACGAGCATCAACATGAAAACGAAAGAAGCACGAATGGAGTTCCGACGGCAACGAAATTATCCAGAAGTCGTAAATATCACCTTTGAAGAGCACCCAACGGTGTGTATTTGGATCCACGCGCTAGCTGTCGTGGTCGCATTAGACTTGAATATGGGTCTGAAGGCGTTCTACAGCTCATTCGACTGCATGAAGAAGCCGGTTCCAGAAGAAGAGGTATCTAATTAACAAACTGATATATTTGAGTTCAAAGTACCTTTCAGAAACCGCCGTCTTATTCAGTGTGCATGACAAACTCTTCCCAGTCCACCTTGCCACCTTCTTACGACGAAGCTATTCAAGCTCGAATGAACCAGATGAAATTATTTCCAGCTAGGAAGACACAGAACAGTCCAGAAGTCCATATCGTTTAGCTGTTCATCAATTCCACTTCGACTAGGTCATATCCGACTCATCTTCATTACGGAAAACTGCTGTTTTGTATTAGACGACAACTATTGTCATCATAATAACTAATATTTAATAAAATGATCTCTTTATCTTTTCAGTGGAACAATGTGATTGACTAAAAGTCCCACTAATGAGGCTAACAGTTGAATGGATTGATAGACGTACTCAGAATGTATTCGCATTTTAACAGCTCGTTATCAACCTGATTTGCTCTGTCTTTTCTGACAACCAAAGTCCATTTGCCCTTTCTGAGAAATTTGTTAGTCGCAGAAAACTCGACTTCTAGTTTATAAGGATTACGTAGAAATCGATTGTCTATATTCACGGCGTGCGACAATTTCAAAACGTGATAAGTTGATTATCTGATAGAGTAGGCGTGAGAAGAAAAGAGTTAATAACATGGAGCGAGCTCGAGAGAGAGTTACATGACACCGAAATTTTGTTTTGAAATCGAATTTCCAATTCAAATTCTACCTTTCTTCACTCACTTCCAATATCTGCCATAAAGCGCTTACCTATATTGCTCGCCACAATTATTGTTTTCTCGACTGCGGCTACGGCTCCTATTCGTCTATTACCGGGTATTCATCAGCCGCCGTCTAATCTCTATTCACCCTTTTCGCCCCGTTTTCTTTCCATTTCACATCTCCGGGACGACGGCTTCTAATCAGTAAACCAAATTCAATTCTTCTTGCTCTTATTCATCTCCCCTCCACCATCACAATTCTTGCCTTCTTCTTGGGGGCCAGGTGTACATATTCGCATGCACATACATTCGCTTATCTGTCTCCAGCTCAATTCTATACGCATGGCGAGCTTGATTACCGGTTGCTATGTCTCGAGGTTCTTTCTCTCTCTATGCCCTGTCGTTCTACTTCTTCTCATTTAGCCTCTTTCTCGCCTCGCACCCACGTCTTCGCATGCCACTTCTTCGTTTTGTGTGCAGTGATTCTTCTTCCTTCTGTGATTACTGATTGTTTATTGTCTTCTTATAAAAACCTCTATACTTCTTGATGATAATTAAAAGGCCACTGATCCCAATGACCCGATTAACATTTCAAAGTATGACGTATCAACTCAACTCAAAATCAGGCTCTTATTTAGTCATTTTTTCTTCCATTAGTAAAACATCATGGCTTCTCCTCCGAGACAATTTTTTTTCGAGGTGAAGCGTTCCACCCTTACCCACTAGAAGTCACGCAACCGAGCTCAACCCATAATCATTTTCAGCACCCTCGTTCCCAGCCGAGGCTGTGTCAGCAATAATTTCGAGAGTTGATAATTTTCAAATTTGTATTGATTCTGCTCGCAACACGCCTTCAATCCTTCTCTGAGCTCGAGTTTGCGCCATGTGCTTCTGTTTGCTCTTTGAGGCGAAGTGATGATTCTAATGAATCGGACATTTTCTTCTCGTAACATCAACATTCTCTTTTGAACCTTTGAATTAGTTCGAAATCAATGGAAGTTATCCAACAATACTCTGTTTTTAATCATATCAAAGTTGCTCCAAGTTTCCAAAAATGTTCCATTCAGATCAAACAAATTGTACTCGTCAGTTAATAGAACGACAGCTGAAAAGTGATCTTGTTTCCGAAAGTTCAACTATCTCTCCGCTTCCCCTCGTGCTTCTCAATAGTCTACTGTAATCCGTAAAAATACTTCTCGCGCCTACGACTGGCTGCTGCTTATGGTGGTGATACGGAGGATTATAAACCACAAATGTGATACAAAAATTGTGGCGTTGAACGTCTCCGGAAGATGTGAATCACACTCCACGATACACCCCGGCACCTCGGCGGATATTTCGTTCCTCGCGCCGCTCAAATTTACTCAATTACACGTCACTCACGAGTTTTTGCAATGTCGACTGGGTCTGATAACTTTTTTGCGCTGAAAACAAAAGTTAACATCAGAATTCTCCGCGCATGAACTCTTCAACTTCCTATTGCTCTCTGTTGTTTTCCGGGTGATAATCTCATTCTCTCACGCCTTTTCCGAAATACCGGTTCCTTTTCCTTACCAAAAAAAAAGAAAATTCATAACAAACTCCGACAGCTCCTTCTCGAATTCGCGTGATCACTTCCGATTTTCTAACCCAATGCTCATTGAACGACAGTGATATTGCGAAATCAGTAAAACAAGACGATTCTGACTCATTTTTATAACGAACTTCGCCTGATCTAGACTACATCTCGAAGCTGTTCAAACCACAATTGCTCCTCCGGAGAATTTGTTTTTGTCATCCCCGGATCAAAGCTCCACCCCTTTTCTCGGCAATGGCAGTAAGTTCAGGGTATATTAAATTTTCTGGTGATAGTGTGACATATTTATTATGTCATTGGTTTCTATGACAAAATACGCAAACAACGACTGCCCTTTAACGTGGTAAATTCTCGTGGCTCTTTCTTCCCGATCCCTCTACCACAATCCTTCTCTCTGACTCGAGAATATGAGTATGCGTCTTAGATTCACTGCACTATTTAATGGCTCTGGATACAAAACCTAGGTGCCATACCACACAAATCTTCAGAGTGTCTTGTGACGCACACGACGTCGATTCCCGTCTATTCTCCACCCCCTTTTCACCACTTTCCACCCTCCTTCGCTCTATTGAGATTTGCCTCTCTTGGGTGTACATGAGCCAGCACGATGAGAGCACTAATCTGATCTCGAGAACAATACCAGGTATTTTGTCGACACGCCGGTAGTCACTAAGTACAATTCATTTGAGAAGATAAGATTATCCTCCCTCCGTTGCTCCCCTGCTTCCTCTTATTCGCGTAACATTTACTCGACTACGACTTAATTCTCTCCGAGCCTACGGTAGACTTTTAGATATATACTCGCTATGGGATCATGTCAGAGTAACGAGAACTCCGAGGGAAACGCCAGAAACAAGGAGATCGAGAAACAGTTGAATGCTGACAAACGAGCCGGAAGTAGTATTGTTAAACTTTTATTGCTTGGAGCAGGAGAATGTGGCAAATCGACAGTTTTGAAGCAGATGCAGTGAGTTTTTGTCTTTCTGTAATCCTATGACAACTAAATCTTGCAGAATTTTACATAGTAATGGTTTCACGGAAGAAGAAGTAAATGAGAAAAGAGCCATAGTTTTCAATAATACTGTATCGGCGATGTGTACAATTTTGAAAGCCATGGACGGCGTTCTTCATTTACCTCTGGAAAATGCACAAAAAGAAAGTGAGAAGAAGATCGTTTTGCGAGTGCAAGAAATGGGAGAGGAGAACGAGGCGCTGTCGGACGAAGTGTCGAAAGCCATCCAGTCGCTGTGGAGTGATCCTGGAGTGAAGAAGGCGTTCGAGATGCGCAGTGAATATCAGCTTCCCGATTCTGCCAAATAGTGAGCTCATTTGCTCTGTTTCATGTTTATTTTGAATGTTTCAGTTTCTTGGACAATTGCCAGCGTGTCTCGGAGCCAGGATACCGGCCGAATGATCAGGACATTTTGTACTCTCGTGTTGCCACTACTGGAGTCGTAGAAGTGAAATTCAAAATCAAGGAACTCGATTTCCGGTTTGTTTTTATTTCTCTCGTTCTGATTCTCGTTTTCCCATAGAAAATGAGTTGCCTTTTTGTGTGAGCAACAAACAGAATTGGTGGTTCAATCCGGTTGCCATGGAAACGGATTTAGACAAGATGATGACAATTGGATTTAGTCGACGGGGGTTGTGAAGGGATTGGGGGAAAGAGAAGCACGAGGGACGTGGGTTGAGTAACGAGCTACATTCGGAAACATTTCAGCGTGTTCGATGTGGGAGGTCAACGATCCGAACGTAGAAAGTGGATTCATTGTTTTGACAACGTCGAGTCGATCATCTTCATCACTGCCATTTCGGAATACGATCAAGTCCTTTTCGAAGATGAGACTACAGTAATCATAGGCTGTTGTTCACTATTATAACTGTGAATTCTAGAACCGAATGATCGAATCAATGCAGCTGTTCAACTCTATTTGCAACTCTACGTGGTTCCTTTCCACAGCGATGATTCTTTTCATGAACAAGAAGGATTTGTTCATGGAAAAGATTCAGCGAGTCAACATCACGACTGCCTTCCCAGATTACGAAGGAGGACAGAACTACGATGAAGCCGTCAACTTCATCAAGATGAAGTTCGCTGAGCTCAACTTGAATCCGGACAAAAAGACGATTTATATGCATGAAACTTGTGCTACTGATACCAATCAGGTAAACCCAGCGTCACACGGCCTTGTAATAGTCGAAACGTTTCAGGTTCAACTTGTCATTTCAAGTGTCATCGATACGATTATTCAGAAAAATCTTCAAAAGGCTGGAATGATGTAACCACCGGTTGCTGCTCTGATCTCTGACATTAAATTGAACGAAGCTGTAATTTGAATAGGATCAAATTTTCAAATAGGATTCTTACACAATCCATTATCCTAATGCTCTCTAATATTTTTCTTAACAAATTATCACTCAATGTGTATTGTATCAAAATTTTGGGGCTCTTGATCCGAATGCCCCTCTTCCCTATTAGCCATAGTTTCTTCAGTGCTCCATTCAACTTTCTCGATTCCACCCGAATATGTTCTAAACACCGTTTTTGTACATGCTGCTTCATATACCCACTTCAGTGAAAAACAACAAATTGAAGTCAAGATTTTATTCAACTCCCAATAAACCAACTCACATTTTCGTTCTCTTCAGGAGCAACTAACACAATGAAACACAGTTCTTCACCGGTAACCCAAGGCCGTCTGGCACCGATCGGAACCCACTTCCTCCTCACTCCTCTCTGTTTCTTTTTTCACTAACTTCATGCATTGTTTGTTATCTGGACGGGGGGCGTCGAAAGTTGCGAATCTTGACGAACATGTGTGGCCGATTAGAGACGAACGAGAACAGAGGTCGACTAGCACTGAACGGTACCCGCTTCGATTCGCAGAAATAGATAATTTGATTATATACTAAAGGGTTAGGTTAATAAATTAGAGAGATTGCAACTAACTGGTAAATAAGAAAACAAAATGGGTTTGAGCAAAATTTGATAAAAAAGAAACTCGAGGTCAAGTATAACTGTTTGTATCAAGTTCGTTATTGAGGGAGTCAGCAAAAAGAGAAAACGTTGTAAACCAGTGAATATTATCAACTGAACATGTTGCAGTTCCGGGGACACCAACCAGCACCTTTTTTCCCTCCACTCTGAATCGTCGAACGTCGAACAGACTGTTCGCAACGCAAAGAGAGACAAGAGAGAGCTCATTGTTTATTTGTTTGTCAATTTTTCGCGTTCGTTTCACTCTAGCTCTTACTTCGCGTGCCCGCCACCGTGCGGATCCGAACAGTTTGCATTGCAACTCGCTGTTTTTCGATCTATCTCGGTTGTCCCAGCTGACCGTTCCGTTTACTTTTCATCCGCTCATACCACTTTCACCCCGCGTTCACTTTTTCTACCACTGATCGGACTGATCCGATTCGGAAGTTTTTGAATGGTCAATTTCAATTCCTCGCTAGCAGCAGTGTTTCATTCTTCCTTCACTTTTGAAAATCATTCAACTCTCCCTCTCATTTAAAACATTCAAGTGCACTTGCACTCTTCTCGCCCCTCGCGCCCTCTCTCCGTGCCGTATTCCCTACCAATGTTTCACTTTTTCCCACCGTAATCCGTCGAACGCATCCGGTAGTAGTTTCCAAGCACAGCTTGATTGTTTTGTTTACGGAGGTTGTGTTCGGGAGACAGTTTTCGACGAAACTGAAACTTTCAAAACGACCGGTTTGATTGTCTGTATGTACATGGGGAGGTCAGTGATGGTCATGGCCTCATCGTTCGGTGTTCCAGATTAATATCTTCTACAACTGAACTCATTTCGCCATCGTTTGAAGTTATCAAGTTTCTGTATTCCAAAGTATTTTTCAGTCCATTTCATCCCAGTTTTGCTAAGCCTATAAAGGTTCGCCACTTGTTGTTCGACCCTTCCTTATCCGCGCAACAGTTTTTGACATAGTTTAGTTTACACTGAACATTTTTGCAGTACTGTCCATCTTTCCTCTGGTGTCTCTCCGTTTCACTTACTCTATTCTTGACGGCAACAATATGTGTTCTTCACACGAAAAACCGTCCTCAATTTTCTCGTCTTCATGAAGGCTACGCTCCTCTACTCTCCGAACACCGGCACGAGAACACATAGTAATAGGGTTAGATGTAACTTGAAGTCACTTACTGAACACTCCCATCCTTAAACACAAACAGTCACAATATCCGGATGACTTGACGTCGTCGTCACGCTGAACTCTCACGTGAAAACAGCAACATAACAAAATACAGAAAAATAAAAAGAAAAAGAAACTAAAAGAAGAACGAACTAAAAAGAAATCCTGAAAATCCGCCACCAAAGTTTTCGGCTGATCCGGGATGTTCAATGTTGCTCCGTATTACCATGCCCCTGCTGACAAGCACTTATCCAAAAGCACTTATCTGGATGACCCAATAATCACACAAAATCGCTTGTCATTAGTCCTATCATTTGCTTCTCGATTGGTTTTCCAGCCCCAACTGGTTCGTTGCGCAATTATCATTATTGCGCCTGGACCAGCACTGGGCTGTCTATTGCGTCTTCACGGATTCTTGTGTTCGATCTTGATATCGACAATCAACAAGTTGCCACACAACGCCTTTCCAATGGCAGGGACTTTGTTTCTTGCTTGTTTTATTTCCCTTCTTGGATCTTGTCTCAGAGTCGTCTGGCGTTCACAATTCGAAACGTTAATCATGCGTTGTTCATCAAAAATTTGACCCCTGGCGGCCTTCACTAATTCGGTTAGTCTCCGCCCTTACTCAAAAAGTAACTTGTCTCTCCATGCTTCGTTTTCTCACTTTTCCATCTGTCCACACAGTATCCCGACCATCCGTCCGGTTACAATAACAAATCCTTGAAATGTATAATTGACCCATTTTTGCTTATTTATTGTTTTCTGATTTCATTTTTTGCTGTTTCTAGTGAGCTTCACTTTCCTGATTCGCCAGTATTCCTTGCGCAACATTGTCCAGCAGTCCAGCTATTGAATAACAAAATCTCGATAAGAACACAATAAGATTACTGTTGGGCTGCAGTGTTTTTAATGAAGATCATATCGTTCCGAGATACATTTCGTGAATTCTCATCCTCCAGTTGTTCTTCCTGTAGGTTCCGTTTTTTGTAGTACTAATACAAACATTCTGAAACTTGACAGTTGATAATCTGAAAACACACCCGCTTGACACCGGCCGGTACCAAATAACAAAAAAAATAAACAAACTTTGTACTACTTATTGAAAATGCTCACAGGTGAAGATAAAGGTTCACTTTTAGACTGATTATGAACCTGAACCTGTTGATGTTCTAGTTGACTCTAAAATTGTCATAAGTTCCCTGTAATCGTATCATTCGTGTTTTGTTGTTTATCACTGATAACAAACAAAACAACAAAAGCGTTCGGAGAGTTGATGCAAATTGTGTCACAAGAATTACAAGTACCAGTTTTGCGCCATGATAACTTCTGATATTAACCACACCCTGGTTACGGTAGGCGTGCTCTTTCTTCCATGTAGACTTTTCCAAAATGTTTTCGAGTGTTCCATTTTGTGCGCAAGTCCGTTCTCCTCGTTCCTTCTCCCCACCCCATCATCCGTTTTATTTGTTGTTGTTTTGTGTACCGTTTGAATAAGAGAGACTGTCTCTAAAAATCAGCACACGGTTCCCTTATGTGTTCGTTTTTTTTCCTGCAAGTCCTCTGCAAATAAACAAAAATACGTCAGTCTGATTCCTCGATTACAGTGATCTTTCGTAAGTTCTCGTTGTGTCTGCTCCTCGAGCCCACAACAAAATGCAAAAAGTTCTTTCTGTATTCGAGGAGTGGTGTTCCAAATCGGAAGCACCAAAACTCTCGGTATGCCCAGTACCGGACAACCCTCTTCATCAACACTTCTCTCTAAAATCATAAAGGCTGTGTTCTGATAATCTGAGGAAGTTTCATCCAGTTACTTCACTATTGTTCTTCTGCAAAATTCCAGTCAGTGTTGTTGTGATTCTCCCAAATATTTGCTCATACTCAGGTACACACTGAGAGTTCCGGCAACTCTTGTCCGGATTGCCAGACATAAGCGTGAGAGCTTCACCTTTTGTGACTTTGCTTGAAAGTTGAAAATGTTGAATCCGTGCCCAATGTTCTCTAGTCATACACTTTCGAGGTTCATATACACTTTCTCCACATTCTCAGAGGGGAAACATTAACATTAATTACCAGTTCTAGAGAAGGTGAATCTTCGAGAGTGTGAAGTCTCGGTCTTCGTTCTTTCGTGTCGAGATATCGACACACCTTTACTGGAACCAGCAGAAATTTACTAGTGATCAGCATGTTACTACTTTTATTGTCTTTCTCCTTTTCTGATTCATCTCACTTTTCACTTCTGTTTCACTTCTTAACCCTACTCAATTTTCAGACATGGCGGCAACGGTGCTACGTCAAAATGTAGCTACAGTACCACCGATTGCGATGCAACCTTATCAAATTCTCCCTGGCTTTACACCTAAAGAAAGTTGGTTCAAAGTTATACAACATGCTTCAATGTTATCTGTTTCAGATCTGAAGAAAGTGTACTATTGTCAAAGATGTCTCAATCATAATAATCCTAGGCCACGAAAAAATCACAAGGTAATCTGGTGATAGTTTTTGAATGAATTTTCAAAAAATTTTCAGTGTGAATGTCCGTATGCAAATTGTGACTGTGAAAAGTGCGGGTTAGTCGATAGACGAAGACTTCTCAATTTGAAACTTCAAATCTACAACTCTGAAGTAGATCTCGAAAAGAAGTCGGACGACGATGATGATAGGAAACTGAAAGGAGGTTAGTTCTGATTCGGATTCACCATAGATTCTATTTCGACCTCCAAAACTTCTCATTTTTCTCCCCTCTGAATTTCTGATTAAAAACCCCCATGAGATAATCTTCGATGCTGATTTCTTGTTTCTTTCTACGATCCATTTTCTCCGAGAAATTGTATTTCGTATAGCTACATACTCGACTCCAAATTTTTGTTTCTGTTACGATGGATAATGGGAAACCGCACGAGTGTTATGCCCAGAATCACGAGCGTGTGAGTCACGGGAAACTTGTATACGAAAATTGTTTGATAATCGTATTTTTGTGGGAAAAATATAATTTTCTTTGGTCAGCCTTCAAGGCCTACAAGATTCGAGATCTGTTGCGATTCTATTGAAAAGCTCAACAATCATGTTGCATCAAACTTTTGTAACTTTTTTCATCCCTGAACGGAAAGACATTTGCGACATTTTCCAATTGTAGAGTAATTGGCAAACATGTTGAGCAATGTTTTTCAGGGATGTCGTGGAAAACAAATAATTTGAAATGCATGTCGCATCATGGCGAACGCAAAGTTTCACGCGCTTCGGATTCATAAATTAGGATGCGTATTTCAAATACTCTCATTAGATAAAAAAGTAGCTCATTTAGCTCTACACCTGATTTTTCATTCTTTTTAAACCAGTAAATTCATACATTGACCCTCCTATTTCCTGCTAACCTAGAACTTCTGAAATCTTTGATTGAATCATCAAACAATCATCTCAAAATTCATCACCCCTTCTACCTCTAGCCATTCCCAAATATCTCCAAAACAAAGAACACGATTCTTCCCTGAGATTTTCGACTGATTCATACCCGGTTCGGTAATAATAGAGCTTAAACGACGGGCTCACTCATTTCAACAGTCATCTTGTTTTGAGGAAGCAGAGACGATTATCTGAATGTGTGTGTTATGCTTGCCAATTGTGCTGTCTGATTCGCAGTATACTTGGTATCAGGTATCAAACTTCAGATCTCTGCAAATTGACTTTCTTACTTCCGGTCTGCCTCTTTGTTCACATTTGGGCAATACAAGATTGTCTCGTTACGAGTAGCGGAGACAATAATAGTTGCTTATGCACAAAGTCCGTTTCTGGAAGAGAAACAAACAAGTGTGTTGGACGGGCGAGGAGGGTGTGAAACTATATAGTTGATTCGCCAGTTGTTTACGACGTGGCAGAAGTCTCCTCTTTCGGCGCAGCAAAAAAGTATTCAATTGTTGGGATGAACAACAAATATGGCCTGAGAAACGAGTTCGAATTGTTTGTTGCTCGAAACGTTTGACACTCGACGCGTCGAGCATTAGTTACTTTCGGAGGCAGTAAATAACAACAATTATTATTATATGTAGACACTGCGACACACTTTTTTGTCGTAGTAGAGAGGTGTCATTGTGTGAGCTGCATACGTTCGATTTCAAATTAGTATGCGAGCTGAGAAAAGTAATATTTTGTTTGCGTGTGTGTTGCTGAGGAAACTTTACTGAAAACATCACAAGAACAACGGAGGTTTGGAACGACTTAAAGACGCATGTGATTAGTATGGGATGTCACTGAAAGGGTTTAACACACCACTGTGAATGCACTTTTAACTAGGAAGGAACCATACAAAAGATGAGAGAAATCCGTATTATTTTTCATTTCCTTCTCGCTAAATTCCTCATAAAAAAGTCTTTTCTCTGAATTTTTCACAAACCCCTCTATAGGTTTTCAACACAATATCTGCCTACAAGTGTGTGAGAAGCACGACAAAAAAAACCACTTTTGATGACATCATCCGAGAAAAGTGTCAGATTTTCAGAGTTCAGTTCCTTCTGAACCCACATCCGGGAAAAAAACTTTGGAGAGTTTCTACAGAACATTGTTGTTTATCTTTCTTCCCTTTTTCTTCAGTCAGGCAACGTTCGTTACATATACAAATTTTGGCGATTGTTGTTGTTTTTGTAGTTAGTTTTCTGATCGAATTCTCCTTGATTCTTATGCTTCGAGCTGGAAACAGCTACTAATTGAGTCTGGAGAATGTACGAATCTTCTGAAACCTAACCGGATTATCCCCCGGAAATCAGATGGTCTCTGCTAGTGCCGATACGCTGACCCTCAATTGTTTTTGTTGACGACGACAGTTTTCTCATGGTACCATACTGAACCCTGGCACTTCACCATTGTTTGTCACCTTTTCCAGTCCCTTGTGAATCCGTCTCCAACTATATTAATCACTGGGCTAATTGGACAATAATATTCCTTGGTATTTGCTCACTATTCCCAAAATGGCTACTCGGGATGTGTTTGTACCTGGTGGCACCATCCCTGCAAAATGACCACAACAATAAATATAAACCGATTCGTTATATCAAAAGCAAATCCCAATAGGCGTGAGATTGTGAAGAGTGTAAAGTAATCCTTTCAACTTCAGCTGAAACAATTCTTTTCACCTAGTCAAAGTTGGCGATTAGTCTTGGGATTAAGAAAGTTGAGCACATAGTACTGATTTCTCCGGACTTTCAACTGATGCATTAGTGTGGTGAGCTACAGTTTAGAGTGCGTTTTCTAAAGTCCAGGGCCTTTTGTTTCTCGACACCTCGATGGTGTCCAAATTTCGACACCTATTGTATCCGGTGGCTACTATTCATACATTTCCAGAAAAACTCATAACAAAAGACTCGGCTTCAAACTACCGAACATGAAAAACATGTTTGACAAGTTTTGGTGCCAAATCCGCTTCCTGTGTATACTTCCAAAACTCGGTTTTTGGGCACATGGGTGTGCCATGTTTCGAAAAACACTTTGGAAACTTGTCAACTTTTTGTGTTCGCCAACGTGCGTCTTCTTCTTCTTTTTCGTTGGAAGGGACGCAAGGTTCGTCCCCGAGGCGAAAACAAATCTGGAACTGAATGCTTTCAAGGATTTCAATATTGTTTGGCGAGAACCTCCGGAAAACTTTTCCCTCCCCGTCGGCCACAATATGAATAATATAATGATTATTCTGAATATAGAGAAAGAAACCCCCGATACACTTTTTGTCGATCCGAGAAAGCCAAATAGGCTATTGGAGTTGGCATTGTTCCACACATTCAGAAATGAGAATTGTCCAATATTTTTTATTTTCCACATATCGCGGATTATAAGAAGACAAGAGACAATTCGTTTTGAGCGTTCCATTGGAAATATAAGAATGTAACAGAAAATGTTCGATGACGAAGAGAAAGAAGTCTCATATTGTTGAAAGAAGATCTGACGTGTAGTTGTGTTTGCGTTCAGACAATGGATTAGACTCCCCAAATTCAAACATCCTACTACAGTAATCTTCAATAACTGTAGCCGTCCGAAAAATCAGTCATTTCCGGAAATTTCTACTTGTTTTCAGCATCTTTCAACAAACACACAATCCATCAGTACATTCCCAAGTACAGCTTCTGATCCAGCTGATTGTCTGTTTTCATTCCTTCACATTTTCATAACCACTTGTTTTGATACAAGAGTGCAATCCAAAAGTGTGCTCTTCCCACTTGCGTATGTGTCTGTATTCTAGTAACAGCTTCTGGGCTCAGCGTTAATCTGTTAGTTGCCATGAGAAGTAAATCCGACTATCTTCGAAACTGCTGGTAAACACGGTATCATCTTGGAACACCAAGAACCTCCCAATATTTGAATGATCAATTGTGCTCCCGACACATGACGCATGACGCTGGTATTATGAAGGTGATTCGAGTCACACATAAAACTTGTTTCAATCCGGCCTTCTAGAAGACTAGCTCTAATTCCTTTTCATGCTCACTGATCGACTTATTCCAATAATCTCGAAACTCTTGCAACTTCTTCATGTACTCCACCCGCCCAATCCGACCGCCGGATAATCCTTTCTCGAGTTCCCACGTCTGTCTCCTCCCGATTTCACCGGTTTGCCACACTTCGTATTCCTTCCCATTCTCGGTAGACCTTCTCGCCGCCGACTCCGCCCCTTTCAGCTCCACTCGGTGTGAAATAGTGTGGGATGGGTGGAGGCGGGCGCACAAATAAAGATCAAAACATTCAAAATAGTATAAAGTGGGCGTGGCTATTCGGATATGAGAGCAGCACAAGAAGAGGGAGGAGAAACAGAGCAAGAGACCTCCCCGCGGCGCTATTTCGAAAAACAACCTCCCCTCAGCACACGTTCGTCCGTTCATTGCGAGAAGCTCATTGTGCGTGTGTGGACCCTTACTTCTTCTTTTTTCGCTTCCTTCTCCTCTCTGATACTTCGCACTTACCTTGTCTCCTGCAGCTTTTGCCTTCAACCATGACTCAAATCGGTCTCTACCCGTCCGCGCTTACCAAACCCTTCGAACTGTCACTTTCGGCCATCAAGTCTGTGCTGGAGCCAGAGAATCCATCATATTCAAGTACTAACCCCAACCATCCAGCTCTTCGAAAATTTTTAATTGTGAATTGCAGAACGCGTTCCGAACTGTCAGAAGTGTGGCCAGCACGGACGCAAGTCTCGTCTGAAAGGACACAAGAGGTAAATCCAATAAGCTTGAATCCCATTCTAATGAACGATTTCCAGAAGCTGCCCATACCGCGAGTGCGACTGTGCAAAGGTATGTTTTGTTTAAAGATTCTAGGCTTGTATTCCATAGATCCAACTGAAATTTCCGACATTCTAAATTCCAGAATAGTGGAAGTGTAATTTGAAACTAGTGTTTTCGTTTTTCCACTCTGGTAGAAAACACCGTTTGTCCCATGCCGCTCTAGGTCCAAACACTCCCTCCTCCTCCTGATAGTTAATTGTTTTGAAACTCTCTGCGAAGAATGCGACACGAGCAAGAGTCGCATGTTTCACTTATTAAAACTAATGAGATGTTTCTCTTGTGTCGCGATATAATGTTGTTCTTTTGCACAATCTACTCGCCCACTATAAAGGTTCAAGTCCTGACATTTATCTCACAAGAGAATCGCAGAAAAGCCTCGGTTCCCTATAATCAGAATACGTTTTTGTTGCGCACGAACGAAAATTACAAGTTTATAGTTTGACGAGGAAAACTAGTAATCTGAGCAGAGCCAAGTTTTTCGTCAATTTCGCAACACGAAATTTAGTTATCAACGTTCACTCGTTCAGGCGTGATTCAGAGTGAGACATCGGAACATATGATTATGAACATGACTCAGTCGCCAATCTGTGAAACACTTGACGCATTCACCAAGTTCTTTTAAACAAAAACACACAAAGTTGTGAGCTAGAATTGCAAACATGTTTTGCTCAGCTGACCCCTCAGACAAAATTGTGTTGGAAGAGCTATACAGAATATACGAATCATCATCAGGAAGCGTTTTTCGGGATGATCAGTAAACATGAAAAACTTCGTTTTATCTCCACTTTGTTTCACAGACACCCTCTTCTTCCTGCGAAATTGTTTATCGGTTGTCTCTTCGCAGTCGGAAGGAAGGATACTAGCAGAAAAAGTTGCCTCAAAAGTAAAAACAACATTTCCTAATAGGCTTCTCCCTTTTGTAAACTGACGGGGATAAGGAACTCCTTAACCACTGGGTATGTCTCCCTAGAATTTAGAAACCGTGTACTTCCTGTATTGTGTTCTCCGAAATTCACCTGTCTTCTGTCGAAATGGCATGTTTTGTTCGTTTCTGATACCCGATAAGTGAGATCCTTAATTTGGGCATTCACTCTGTGCCGTCTGAATATCTGAAATTTCTCAGAAAAAGTTCTATTCGCTTATGAGCTCATGTTCGTCATCGCATGGCTCTTGGCGCGCAGAGAAAAGCGGGAAGGAGAAAAACAAAAAGTGCACGACGAATTATCCAGAAGGCCACATAGAGAACACTGCAAATTGTGACACCTTTCGATCATATGTTTTCTACTTTCGCGTTGGCGGTGTTTCCAAACACTCTTCCATGCACTTTCAAGCTCACGGGGTTGGTGCGATCCTCCAGTATCCTCCAGTTCCATTTGTATACTATACTGGAAGAATTAGAGCCACATTTTTTTATGGGAAACAAGTTTGATCAGCCTTCCCTCCGACTATAAACACTTTTCGATGTTTTCGACATTTGGCTTGTGGGTGGGGGAGGAGGGGGACATAGCTTGATGGAGGGGAGTGGATTGTGGCGTCCCAAAAATGTCTGGAGTTGTTGATGTTCTAAATTCCTGGAAAAGCACACACAACTTAACTGTTTCATTTGCAGTGCGCAGTGGTTACCGAGCGCCAGAAGCTGATGGCCGATCAGATCAAGATCAGACGCCGTCAGCGAAAGGATACATTGATGAACTTAACCAGAGAACACATCACGTCAACCATCAACGCGGCAGCTGCTCTATCAGCTAACCCAATCAGTTTCAATCAGCTGAACGCATTCCTCTGTAAGTTAACAAGAGATTCGGCGTGTATTGAACCCAACTTTTTCCAGATGGCTCCATCAAAACCTCACCGCAGCCGTTGCTTCCGTCGCCGACTTCATCGGACGCTTCCTCCTACAGTCCACCATCTCTTCCGTTCCCTTCACCATCACTTCCAATCCTCATCTCCCAGTCTGCCGACCACTCACCGAGCTCACAGACACCAGCTATCACGTTCCCACTTGCTCCGTCAAAACAGCAGATGGTCGGCCAAGTTCCACTCAACTCACTTCCCATGTTCGGAGGACAGCCGGACCTTGCCATGTTCGGAGCGCAGGGAGGAGAGGCGGCGGCTCTTCTGCAAACTCTATTGGAGCAGTACAGACTTCTCGAGGAAGCCTCAAACAACTCCAGCTCATCGAGCCCATCCAAAGACGATGACAGTGGTGACGAGGAAGCGGAAGCGCTCAACTCGAATTGCATAATCGACGTTTGCTCCATCTGATCTACTTGACCCCCATTTTTGCTGTATAAATCGAGGACCCCACACCTATCTTTTCCTTCACCCTGTCCTGCTTCCTATTCATTTTATCCACGTTCCACAACCAACCTTTCTCTTCTCGATTATTACCTCGATTGTGATTATTCAGCACCTTGTGATTACTCCCTAGTATCCGATTTGTCTACCTCATGACACCGTATAATAGTACCTCTCCTCCAGTTACTCCCCCCTACCTCTTGTCCTATCCGACCTCCTTTCCACCTTCTTTCATCAGCACCCCCACACCGAACATCTCGTAGTACCTCGGCTTAATGCTACCTCCCCGATTCTTCCCTCCACGTCCTGTCCCCGTGTTTCAGTTCTTTCCTGTCCGATAACCCATCCCTATTTATTTGTCTCCCCGTGTCTGTGAATAAGTAATTAAAGTGGCGAATGTTCGAAAGTTCACCGCTGTATACCCCCATCTCCGGAACACTGTTGTCAAGCACTTTCGGAATTTCAAATTCAGTTCCACATATCAATATTCACCTCTCTCTCTCCAACTCCAACTCCCCAATTATCCAGTAGTATTTGAAAACAACTTTCCGTTCATTCTGCCAAACCACCAAAAATGTCCAAGCAGAACTACTTTTTTATTTTGAAAATCGTGAGATAATTTTTCTTTGTCTGTATGAACACTTGGAAAAATGAATTGTCAGATCAGAATCAGAATCAGTATCCGAATTCTTTCAAACAAAACAAAAATCCTAATGACACTTCGTCTGACGTGACACCAACACCCGTGATTTAACTCCTGCGAACGAAGGACTGCAATTTTACACAGCTCTTTCAGACGTCTAGCACCGACCCGGAAATCAAGGCTGACTAATCCAGCTTCTGCACAAACTTTCTGCTTGTTGACAGCATGAGGTTCACTAATAAACAAACTCTGAAGAGTGCATGAACTTATTACCAATCAACACCATAGATGGAGATAGAGCACTGGCTCAACTCATGTTTTGTTTTTCATGTTTTTCTTCACGGAAAGAGCAAGGAGATATGTTCGTGTGCGAGAAGAAGAAGAAGAAGCGGGGGGAAATTCTAGGAAATCTCGCCACTTAATTCTTGTTTTTTGCGAGATACATTCCCTTCTCGGTTTCCCCGTGTCTCAAATACTTATCCATTTACGTTCTCCGTCTTTCCGCATAATGTACGATACATTCTGAACACTTTTCGGTGTGTGCAACTTTGCCACGCCCACAATCCCTTCGTGTGTGTTATTTGTCGAGTCGCAAAGATCTAATCAAGATTGCGAGGATTCGGGAACACCGTTGGATGAGGAAACTATTTTCTTGCAAAAATAAGTGTTGTTGATCGTTGTATAATCTGAATCAGAGAGCTCTGACAAGTGTGCAACAAAGCGGAAATCACTTTAGGGGAGCTTGAAGTGAAGCACTGTCTGGGATATCACTTGAAAGCATCATTACAGTAAGAAAGGCTGAAGAACCAGTATATTGGCAACATCTCCTCCACACTTTCCAGGAAATTCATTAACCCCCGGTGTTCAAGATAAATATCATGTGACAGTTGTGGTTCCTAAACATCTGCGGAATGCGAAATAATGAATGTCTCATCATCAAAAACATCCGAGAATCTCAATTTCCGGCTCGCGCGATCCGTGGAAAGGTTTGGGATGAATAAGAGCGCGTCGAATAAAAATAACAATTAGCATTCGGTGGATGTATGCACGTGTTCCCGGACGAACGTTTTCCATCAATTTGGTGCCAGCAAAACAATGATCCAGTTTTTGAAATAATTCCAGAGAGAGGGAGGTTTCGAGGCTCTCCAATTGAATTCTGATCATGTTATCTTCTTGACTCCTGGTTGTTTTCAACTTCCTATACCATGTATAACTGAATCCCAACAAAAGATATAATGGAACAAATACTGGAATTATCAGAGCTGTTGGCTTGCTGTTGGTTCTAAGTGTTCGCAAAAGCATATACGTTTGACTGGAATGATGATGAACGAGGGCTAATGCGGAAGCTGTACGGGCCCCACCAAGAAAGCAACTAGATCAACTAGGAGCTGTTGTGGTGATGGATTGCAGGGGTTTTCATCCTGTTTTCAACTGTGCTCTTCGTAAACTGAAACACATTCTCCATCCCATGCACTTTATGTATTTCTTTCTGAAAAGACTCCACTACAAGGTATAGTCCAGCAAAAGGCATATAATCTGGAAAGGAATTGAACGCTGAACCACTTTGAGGACTCCACAAACTCCAGAATTGTTTTGTTATCCGCGAATGTTTTCTGTTAAACGTATGGGAGCAGAACGGAAAACATTGCGAGCATCAGAAGAGCACACAAAAACACGACGACGACGACGGCGGGAAATGTTGAGTGACATGGACAGATTGGAGAAACTTTTTGGGGATGAATGTTGAAAACATCCATGTGTTGCTAGAACAGCAAAAAAACTCGGAGGAGGCGGCTGAAATTGAGTTGACGAGTCGACGAGGAGCTAGAGAAACGGCGAGGGAACACGGACATTTTTGAGGGTTACTCGAGAAGCCGGGGCGAAAAATACAGCTGTTTCATTATAGTTGTGCAACTTTGAAAGATGTTTTTCGTCGTTCCTCGAGAGAGACGGCGATAGAATGTGCGGGTGGCGAGGAACAATTGGCAAGGGACTGAAAATGTGTGTGTTTTTGTTAAAAAGAAGAGCGAACAATTACTTTAAACTGCTTTGAAACAATCTAGACAACTCGGGGAGCAGCCGGAAAACTAACGGAAGTTGTAAGACTTGAACTTGGAGCTCGGATGTTTCATGATAACATTTAGACAACTTGCTAGGGCCTTCATTGTTTGAAAAATGCACTATGAAAGGAAGAACAGAATACATTTCTGAACATGTTCATTTCAAAAGGTTTCCCATTTGTCTGTGTCCACGACTCTTCACTTGTTTTCATTGCTTTCCCAGTCAAATTGTTCTCTTATGAAAGGAAAGAACAAAAAAGTGTTTTTCATTATTGCTTCTCCCTTCAGTAGAATGTTTCAGTATGTTTTTCAAACCAGGGACGTTGCGTGTTTCTCAGACTTGCAGAACTACGAATTTGGCATATCGCAGTAGCAAAAATAACTCTGTTTACTCTTATCACTGAACACTTGTGTGCAATACTCGGAAAATTATGAATTGGAGGTATTTTTCTGTCGAAAATTATCACCACACGGGGAACAATAAAGAGATCTGTGATCAACTGTACTTGTGCACATTTTCGGCGAACAATGTGGGGGATAATCAGAGGGTTACTAATGTTTTCCGTCTGCGAAAACATGGATAGAGATCTCAAAACGTCAGGAATCCGATTACGGGTGTTTCCAATGGTTTCGTTGATCGTTCTTTTCTGACTCTGATGAATCATATTGTCTGGGATCCATTCAGAGAAGCATGCAATTTGTTGAAAACATGTCTGCCAACTCCAGTTCCAGTAAGAAATCTTCGTTCCCATCTACCGTATACCTCGACACCTGCAAGTTGCATAATCAGTGTTCCGTTTCCGAGAAATCCCTGGATAAATGGATAAACCACAGTGCACGCCCTTTCCCGCTTCCCACGATCAAATCCCGGTGTTTTTGACAGAAATATCAACTCTCACAACATCGATTACGTCTTCATGCTCGGCCCCGAGTACTCGAGTACTATTCCGATTAGCGTGTTTTCCCCCTTTTTTCCTAGTTCCACTTTTCCACACAAACATCCACGTTCGGCAGAATAAATTATTGAGTAGGTGAGAGCTGGAAAGTAAGCGAGAGACACTTGCGTAATAAGGTGTCAGCTACACGTTTCCTTGTTTTTCAGCCACTCTGGAAGATTTCTGATCGCAGTTTTTTCTCGCTTTCCAGTTGCCGACTAGAAGGAAGTGTTTTTTTCAGAACACTTGACGACAATTGGTGAATCGGATGAAAGAATAAGAAAGCGAAGAAGTAGTGGGTCTAGTGCACCAGCTGACGTTTCAGACAAGAATTGATGATTGTTGCGATGAGACTGAAAATGTGTTGTGTGCACACAAACTCCTAGAGATCACATGTCACACAACTCTCATGCGACACCCGAGTTCCAGAGTGTTGTGAAAATCCGGGATAAGGGACCGATATCCGATTTCTCTTCTGCCGACTTTGGCCAGAATGTCTGGAAAGATACAGTACCCCGTTCTGCTGGAGCTTCCGAAAGGGTGTCCGAACGTCATTTTCAGTCGAAATATGCTCGACTACGTCGTGATGAATTTTTTGTTGTTAATCTAGACGGCACACACAAAAATAAAACGAATTGTTTTGGACGTTTGGCTCCCCATTTCGTAACATTTGAATATGTATTCAATTGCGGCTTCATTTCAAAAACAATGCTGCTCGAGCACACACACACCACGGACCCACAATCGAATTTTTGTCGGCGTTGACGGAGTCAGCAGCAAAAATTTTTGGGAGACTGGAACAGAGAGAGAAAGAGAAAGAGCCTAGTAATTCCAATTTTCGACGTCCACTTTATATGTATAGTAAGTCGAAAACACGACTACGGTAGATGTGTCGACTACTCTGAAATTCGCTTACTATTTTCGCGTTCCTGGAACAACGTGGGCATAATAGCGGAAGAGTCATTGAGCAAATTGAAAACATGCTTGAATGCGAATGACAATGGAATGGTGTGAGAAGACTAAACGCGTTTTTGAAAGGGATGTTCATGATGAAGCTGAAGGGGGATCTGAGATTCGGCTCAAACTTTTATCTTTGCACAAAGCAAACGTGAACTTTCTAATATAGTTTGTATTCATCCAGGGAAGAAGGAAAAACTCATAAACTGACGATTTATTTCTACAAACTGCAGTTGAATTCCAAACGCAGAGTTGTTTCGGCTCGAGAATGGTCTCAAAACAAGATTCAAACTGTGCATTAAAATCGGTGGAACAAAGTGATACGGCTCGACAGAAGCATCAGGATATGGACTGGTATCATGGATTGCTGCCCAGAGCTGATATTAATGAGTCCGTTTTAAAAGCGCATACCCTAGAGAGCATTATGAATGCCTAATTTCCTAATTTCAGGCTGCTTCTAAAAGATGGGGACTTCCTTGTGAGAACATCGCATATTGCCGGACAGGACACTGCGAAAACAGTGCTCTCGGTGAAGTGGAAAGGGAAGTGCCATCACTGGCAAGTACAAGAGGACAAAGACGGATCCGTGTTCTTGGAGGACAAGAGATTTGACAGTGTATTGGATATGGTCACTACTCTGAAAACAAAAGGCATCCCGATCTCGAGCACTTGCCCGGCTCTGCTCCTCAACCCGATCATGAAACAAGACTGGGAGCTGCGCCACGATCAGATAGTTCTCGGAAAGATGCTCGGCGAGGGTGCTTTCGGAGGAGTCTACAAAGCGAAATTCTACGTGAAAGGAGAGAAGAAGGATGTGGCGGTGAAGGTGAACAAAGGAAATGAGAAAATTAGCACTCGCAATATGATCGAAGACGTCTGCAAAGAGGCGAGAATAATGAGACAGTATCAACATCCGAATGTTGTGTGTTTCTACGGAGTTTGTGTTGAGAAGGTGGGAAAACTTCATGGTTACTTTTTAAAAGATCCAAAAAGTTTCAGGAGCCGATAATGCTTGTTATGGAGCTTGCAAACCAAGGAGCACTCGATTCCTTTTTGAAAAATGAGAAGAACAGTGTGACATTGAGGGACAAGCTGAAGTACTCGATGGATGCTTCCAAAGGTCTCGAGTACCTCCATCAACACGGTTGCATTCATCGTGACGTCGCCGCTCGCAACTTTCTGATGCACAAAAATGTGGTGAAAATCACAGATTTTGGACTTTCGAAGCAGCTATCCGACATGGCGCACAAATACAAATTGAAGGACATTCAGGCGAAGCTTCCTATCAGATGGCTGGCACCAGAGGTTATGGTCACTGCTACCTACACCTTCAAATCTGACGTCTACTCGTTTGGAATTCTACTGTGGGAGGTGAAAAATTCCGTTTTTTCAGAAAAAATAAAATTCGATGTTCCAGATTTTCATGGATGGCGCGACTCCATACCCAGGAATGAAACTCGCCGAGGTTCGCGCAAAAGTGAAGACCGGCTACCGGATGGAAGCTCCGGATCGTATGCCAACATTTGTCCGCAACATCATGCTTACCCAATGTTGGCCACAAGCTCCGGAAGATCGTGGGAACATGACAGACATTCGTACGGCAATGGAAAGTGTGTTAGATGGAAAAGTGAACGCGTTTGGAGCTCGTTCCGCATACCTCAGACCGAACTGATTGAACAAAATAAATGTTTATTTTTCACAATGCATCATCACAATATAATGGGAGATCTCGTTTGATAAAATATGCAGTAGCCGACTGAATCATGGTTTTTTTCATCTTCAAAAAATTCAGATTGCATTTTTAAGCAAAATAGGTGGTTCTTTCGACCAGATCAGGCTGCATCGGTTTTTGAGACAACTGCACAAAAGTACGGTACTTGCAGTTGATTCCCAGGTACAGCACCGCCACGATGATTCCATTCATGATGCACTGAATCGCGGTGACGACGGCGAGGGCTCGCAGACGACTGTAGTACCAAGCAGAAGCGAGTTGGAATTGAGCAGGAGTAGCGAACGCTGCGTACCTGGAAATTTGTGTTTATTAGAACCTTCATATCAATGTGGTAGTGGTTAGAAACTCACCCCGCAATATCATTCGCATTCTGGACGCAGAGGAAGCAGACGTATGCTGACAGCACACATGCGGCGCACATGAGAAGAGTGTGCTGAAGGACAAACAGTTGTGTACGACGTCAAAAGTGTCCGACTTACGAAGAACGAGAGCAGAAATTGATGATCGACGGCAAACTTGATAACTCTCTGACCAGCTGATAAGAACAAGAGTGCGAGGAAAGAAAGGAGCAGGGAGAGAATGGAGCAGGGGTACAACCACAGAGCCATCAGGGGGTTGATAAGGACTCTCTGAAAAGACAACAGTTCATTTCATGATAGTCTAATCATTTGCAAGACTCACATGATCTGGAACAGTGTAGTAGAGTCGAGAAGCCACGATAAAGTCGAAAACCGACGACGTGAGACATAATCCAGCAATTGATACGAACTGAAATTGTATGTTGTCATGGTCAAAAAATGGGAATCAAAAACTTACAACTAGAGTAACGTTGCAGATAAAGATCAAGTTTGATGTGTGCATCTGGAAGAAGACGATTACATTTTTTGAAACTGATGTGATTCAAGAGGATTCATGAGGTACAAGTGTAGTTTGTGGCCCACGTGGCATGAGATCCCACGTGGCATGAGATCAAGTGAGGTACGGGTCAGTTCACGCGGTAGTATGAAAAAGTATCAAAATTCAAATATAAAAACATGGTACCCTGATTGTGAGGCGCCAAAATAAGGATCATATGAGACATTTGTATTTTTAAAAGTACTGGACAGTTTTAGGTCATTGAGTATAAGACTAATGAAATTTCGATGTGAATAACAATAATTTTGGTTCAAAATTGAAATGCCAAATTCACAAAAAGATCTTCAAAATCAAATGTTTCCTTTTGAGTTGCAAAAACTTCGAACTTTGATAAAATCAACATAAAGTATAAATGCAACGTACGCGAAGCTTCTTCTAAATAAATTAATAACAAGAAGCCTTACAAAAATCAATTGAATTCTCTGAATTCTCTCAACAAACGGAAAAACTAATAAAACATTGTTTTCCAAACGAGGAAATCATAAAAAATCAGTTTTTCTCAATAAAATCTCTCCTTCAAGAAGTTTTGAGCAACTTGACAACGAGAAATTCCAACGCTGCGCCGTTACCAGGAGACGCGAAAAGTGAGAAAGCATGTCGAGTAGAGGACTTTGGTGCTGATCTTTTCCAGTTCCCATGACGGACGAGTGTTTGAGAAGTGAAGTGTTATGGGAGTGTGAATTTTATGCTTCTAACAATAACTGATAATATGATAGTGAAGAGATGAGAAGTTGACATACTTGGGTAGTGTTTTTGGATAGAATTTTCAATTTTTATCAACGAAATAGTGAAAAATGGTATAGAAAGAGCAAACAGTGCTCTATGTGTGACCTTGATGAAACTTTCTTATCAGCAAGCCAGAAACCGGGAAAGGAGCGCTGAGAGGTTGGGTGTCACAGTGCAAAATAAAGGACTTGTCATAAGCGTTGTGGTGCATAGGTAAATAGTAAATATGGACTTCTGTTACCTAGCAAACAGTGTTCTCCGATAGTCACCTGCTCTCTAGAGAGATGGTACCGCGAGTCCCTGGCACTATCCCACTGAATGCACTCTACAAACAAACATGTTTTAGTTTGCATAAATACTCTACTATGGGCACCTCACTTAACCAATGATGAAACGTAATTTCTAGAGCCAAGAAAGGTAGTAAATTTTTCAAATTTTAAACTGAAATCTGAAATCTGAAAACTTACAATAATTTGAAATGAGCAAAAATGTGCAAAAAATTCAACATGATGTAAAAAAAAGTTCAACAAGACCCAGTAAAAATATCAAAATTTATTGCAAAAAACATGCATATATTGCTATCCATATACCCGCTATATTTACACTATGGCTCGAGCAGCTCTGATTTAAAAATGCTGCTCCAGGTATTCGATTTCCGTTTCATGGTTGTTTCGTCCCCAATCGCTGATGAACAAGTTGCTCACGTTGTTGAAAGTTTTGCGCCATGCCCAAAACATGGAAAATAGCCAGGTGAGAAGAGTGAGCGCGTGGGAGAGCTGAAAGATCAGTGAACATTTGGAATGAAGGTAAAGTTGGATACCGTTTGCAATGAGATTGGATCATTTTTCACTACAAAGCTTGTCGAGATGGATGCAGCGGAGAGTATTATGCCAGCACAATTGAAGACTGATTCCTGAAAATGAGCACATTTTTTTTAAATTAGCAGAGTTTTCCTTTAACAGCAAGTGTGCTCTATTGCAAATTGAAAAATGGAAGAAAACACCGCAATGCTAAGCCACCATGCAAAATTTCGCAGTGATAAATCGATGATCTTGCAGTTTTCTCTTCCATTGTTTGCAATAGAGCACAAGTGCACGGTGTCTATGCAGGAACTGACGCCAACTTGCAGAAAATTGGAAATTGATGCTTTTAACTTTAGTTTTTTGCAAAAAAAAACTCACAACTTTCAACCAGTAAAACTTCTGCACGATGAACCACAAAGACACCGACGCTGTTCCTATTCCAAGAATATCGTAAATGGCGAGGAAGAAGCTGTTGCTCGACGTTTTCTGTTGAACATCCCATCCATAAATGGAAACTGCTAGTAGAATCTGAAAAAAATTTTGAATTTCCTCCTGATTTTCTAGTGTTTTACTCACAATTATGATAATTTTACAAATGCAAAGCACGTTGAACGGGTAAACGACAAAATACTTGTAGAACTTGTTGTCTCCTGGCGGCATCACATTCCAGTGAGTTCTGAGGAAACTTGGAGTTATCAAGAGAAGAAAGTGAGATGACTGAAAGAGAGAAAACGAAGGCAATTAATAAAACGAGAGGCAAATGTGTTATATCTTTGAAGCTTCTAGTCAAATTATTCAGCCACAACGTGTATAATTGATTCCTTTTGCTTCTCTTTTTCTGTTATAATGAGTCTGGAAAAATGAGAATACGAACAGAAGGAGAACAAGACGGAATTTTTGATTGTTTTCTTCAGGCGAAGAACAAAATTTGCATTAGGTTGAATAATGGAAAATGCATTTATATAAATGAAAAATGCTTGTGGTGTGAAAAGAGTATGGAAGAGCAAATAACTGATAAGATGGAGAGAGTGCACTTTTTTCAGTGTTCTGATGATGAATACTGACTATGAGAAAGACCGACTTGAAATAAATGGAAACTCATTGATATGGTAAGTATTTTAAGACAAACTGTATGAAATTTGGTACTTGCTCCCCAATCTCTCTTCAAAAATTGCTGCTTTTACCTCTGCCTCAAGATAAGGACTCGAAGTTGACAAAATATAAATTTCAGCGCTCTGAAGACATATTTGTTATTAGCATGACCGATTCTATTTATGAATCAAGTTCCATAAAGGTCCAAAAGGGTTCCCTAAAATACTCTCACTCAGAATTGACGGAAATCGTTGGGAGCTAAAAAACTGACACAATAGAGAATAGGGGAATGGGGGTGAAGTTTTTCACCAAAAAAACTTTTTTTGGCGGTTCCCAAAGAGGAAAAAAGAAAAAAGTGCGTGGCAATTTATCATTTGTGGCACAGAGATGCGACGCTTCTTCGACTCTTCACCGCCCAACGACTTTTTATTGGCACAAAAAAGTGGGGAAAAAGTGGGAAAAAGAAGGGAAGAAAGACGAATAGTTCCACTTTTTGTTGTTATTTTGTTCGAAAAACTGAAAAAAAAAATATTGAAAAAAGTTTGCCCAATGTGGAAGCTTCAAAAAAATTATATTATCTAGCCAAAGTGTGAAGCAAAAATATACAGTGGATTAGTATTGGGGAATGTACTATTGATGCGCTACATTTTCTTTTCGCCTCTGTGAGAATATCCAGATCTTATCTACAATTCCGCCAGAGATAATAAAGTCTACAAATGAATTTCATCCAGACCAGAGAAAATAGAAGAAAGTGCACAACAACCCCCTGCTATTCTATTCTGAGGAAGAAACTGAATATTTCAAAAAGAGGGCGTTTTTCTGCCACTTCACCCCAAGCATTTTTACATTCAGGTTAACAATTGAAGCGATCGAGCGGAAGAACACCAAGTATGTGAAAAAGCTAGAGAAAGACGAAGAAGAAGGAAGCGCGAAGAAGCAGGGAATGAAATGAAATAAAGTAGAGACAAATTTTAGGAGGCGGAATTCTATTTTTGAGTGATGATGATGACAACTCTTGGAAATTGAGTAGGCGAAGAGAAGACGTCAACCCTACAATTTTCTCCGACTTTTTCGAATAACTTCAGCTCTGATTTTGTTTTTCACTGCGAGTTGGACAGCATTGTTGAAGAAACAAGCGGGAAAGCAATGAATTGCAATTGAAAATACTAGCAACGTGCTAGTACCTCAATTACGTTTGCTCAACATTCATCAGAAGAAGTGTGGTTTCTGAGGAAAAGAGGAGAGAAGAAGGAAAAAAGGAGATTCAGATGATGCGGCCGCATGAAGTACTCTTCAAGATGCTGGAAGTTTTTCGAAGAGAATACTAAAAATGTAACAAGAGTTCGATAGTGTGAAAGAGAGAAGCTGTTCTGTTTTTCTTCTTTTTCTCCTCTTCCTCATCCTTCCGCCTCTTTTTCAAAAAAAAAAACAAAGCTGGAAGCAAATAATATGGCAAGTTTGGAGGACCAACAACAAAACTAGCAGATTCCTCTTTTTCCGGAGATCTTCCACACTAGTCGTTGGAATATTGGTGCTAGTTGAATGCAATCGATGAAAGGGAAAAAACAGTGAACACGGATGGAAAGGGGAGAGCGGAGAACAACAAACAATACAATGCGATGCTTCTGCATGCATTTCGACTTTGACTTGTGACAGACTTCCAGTGGAAAATGACAGCTTTTGCAATGTTTTGTGCTCATTGAGCTTTGGAGAGGTTCTGATAACATTTTGACGATGTTCAGCGTCCAGGCTTGATGCGATAAAGTTTTTTCATCAGCAATATCTCCCAAATCCAATTAAACTATTGAACACCTTTGATATTGGTACCTGTTTTCCAACAGACTACCCTTGATCTGCCTGCAAAACCACAAAACATTCCCTTCTTTTTTCATCAGATTACTATGAAGTATCTCAAATACTTCCGTCTTCTGCCTTGTTCTCTTCTCGAATTTCATCTTTTTTGTTTTTATCACTTTTCCAAACGGTTTTTGCCGTTTTATTTCTCTTCCTTCTCGTAAATATCACTTGCTTCGTCGTCCTCCAACTTACCGAGGTCAAACGAAGAGAAAAAAAATGGCGGAATGGCAACGAGGAACAGACAAAACGAAAGAGAGAGTAGAGAAAGAGAAGCAAAACGGTTCCTGGTTGAGTCGATGGCATCCGCCGTACCGTACTACGTGTTGCTATCAAGGTATTACACCTCGGCAGGTATAAAAGGGATGGCGCACGATGACCAAATCACTTGACTAGTCGGTCCAGTCCATTTAGTCAACGTGAGTTTTCTAGAGATTTTTCGCGAATTTTAAAATAAATCCGACTTTTTCTAGATGTCTGAGGATCCAAAGCAGATCGCCCACGAGACTGAGTCTCTCCGCAAAGTCGCCTTCTTCGGAATCGCCGTCTCCACCATTGCCACCTTGACCGCCATCGTCGCCGTGCCAATGCTCTACAACTACATGCAGCACGTGCAGTCTTCCCTCCAGTCCGAGGTCGAGTTCTGCGCTCACCGCTCCAACGGACTTTGGGATGAGTACCAGAGAGTGAGTTTATCGGATTTCAAACCAATATTCAGCATGATAATCGTTTCTTTTCAGTTCGAGGGAGTTTCCGGAGTTGCTGGACGCATCAAGCGTGAGGCTTACCACCGTGGACAATCCCGCAGACTCAACAAGGTCCGCAGACAATCTTATGGAGGAGACGCCGCCGTCGGAGGATTCGGAGGATCCGCCGGAGGATCGTGCTGCTCGTGCGGAGTCGGAGCTGCTGGACCAGCTGGAGCTCCAGGACAGGACGGAGCCCCAGGAAACGACGGAGCCCCAGGAGCCCCAGGAAACCCAGGACAGGACGCCGCCGAGGACCAGACCGCCGGACCAGACAGCTTCTGCTTCGACTGCCCAGCCGGACCACCAGGACCAGCCGGAGCCCCAGGACAGAAGGGACCATCGGGAGCCCCAGGAGCCCCAGGACAGTCCGGAGGAAACGCCCTTCCAGGACCACCAGGACCAGCCGGACCACCAGGACCAGCCGGACAGCCAGGATCCAACGGAAACGCCGGAGCCCCAGGAGCCCCAGGACAGGTCGTCGACGTGCCAGGCACCCCAGGACCAGCCGGACCACCAGGACCACCAGGACCAGCCGGAGCCCCAGGACAGCCAGGACAGTCCGGATCCGCCCAGCCAGGACAGCCAGGACCACAGGGAGACGCCGGAGCCCCAGGAGCCCCAGGACAGCCAGGACAGGCCGGAGCCCCAGGACAGGACGGAGACTCTGGAGCCCAGGGAGCTTGCGACCACTGCCCACCACCACGCACCGCCCCAGGATATTAAGCGTATCCGAACAGATAATGACATCTCTCATCTTTCTTCCATTATCTTGCTTTATCTTTTCACAACATCAATTGTGAACTAGAAAACCCATGTAGAATAAACATCATGCATTCAAACTTTCTGTCTATTATATTTTTTCTGAACATTTTCAGAACAAGCATTCAAATTACTTCCGTTTTCGAAATAGGCCAGCCTCCACATTCAGTCAGTCACGAAATCTCAGAAGGGGTGTTAACTCCGATTATTACCTAATACCAGCGAGCACATTCGTAATACGCAAGAGTAGGAGTCACTCCTGAAAATTATTAATTTCACCTGCTTTCTTGTTATAATATCATGATTATATCTAGAGCAAGAGTTTTTTCAATTCCCCGAACCACGTATTTTATCGCAAAGATATTTTCTTTATCAATGTTATCGGTTGCCGTTTTTTTGAGCTTTGGGATTTATCTTGTGTCAGGACATGTCAAAAGCTCATCATATTCAGATTTCGATTATACTTCAAAAGTCTCAGCGTTGGATGAGGTGATAAGTCACATCAATAATACTTCTTAATTTTATTGTTACAGATAAATTCAGAAATACCATCTGGTGATAAAAATGGGCTTTATTATTTTATAGTAACCATGTTTGTTCTTTCAACAGTTGCAGCTACATTACTGACTGCGACTTTTCTAATTTTATCAATTTTATTATGGGGGAATTTTAGAACAGTGCGTGGCAAAACCTTGTGATTGAAGGATAAGGAAAATAAATTTCAGATGAAATTCTTCTGGTTTTTAACCCAATTAACACTCTCTGTTTTTGTGTTATCTGCTTTGAATCTTGTTATCAATGTACCAGCGACTCTATTTTCAATGATCACTAAAGATTTTGTGCAGTCTGGTAGATTATAACCCAATTTGAATTAAATCACACTGATTCTCAATTTCAGATATGTTTCTCTTCATCTCCTACCTAATTGACATTTGCCATTACACCATCTTATTCTCCAACTTGGTGATCGCATTGCAGCGGTTCTTTGTGTTTTTCTTGAGACACATTTCGGACACAGTCTTCGAATCGTAAACGGCAAAGGGCAGAAACTTTGAGAGCGAACTTTCGCTTTTCAGACCGTTCATCTATGCGTGGCTTGTTACCATCTGGCTGGCGGCAGGGCTGGTGGTTTTTGTGTTGATGAACAATAACTGTAGATATCGGTACAAGGCGGGGGACATGCATTACGTGCTCTATTGTGAACCCAAGTCGGCACTCGTGGACTTGCCACCACCTGCTCTGATTAAAATGGTAAAATGGCGTTTTGTTAATTTTAAATTTTCACATTTTTTGAACTAGGAACAGGTGATTTATACAGAAATTCGTAGGCTCGTGCGAAAACATGATTTGTTGAACCTTTCAGATGGAAGCAGTGCTTCAATTCGGAGTCCCACTTATCATTTTTGCCATTTATATCGCGTTGACAGTGAAGATACTTGTAATGAAAAGATCAGCGCCCAATAAAACGGAAATCTCTATTCTCAAGCAAGCCTTTATCATCTTTATATTTTTCCAAGTAAACATCAGAATTTCTATCCGTTAAAACAGTTTCAATTCCGCAGGTTTCTTCTCTCGTTTTCATTTTCTGTCAAACTCTCTCCTTCACTCCTGCTACCGCATTCCTTATCAAAAGGGTTATCAATACGGTAACTTTTCCTTTTTCATGAAAAACCTATCAGTTCCGAATCTAAGCAACCAAAGTTCAGATGGAAATATTTGCTGGTGCAGCCACGCCATGTTTTTTCTTCTTCACGTCCAAAGATATCAAGAAACTAATCACTACCAAGGTATCAGCTGCCAGTTCGCAGTCCAATTCTCAAGTATTGGCTAGAAGGCAAACGAGGTCAATGTGATGAATTTATTGTCACACGGAAATAAATAACGAAAATAAATTAAAATCTATCATAATAAAAATGAGAAATACAAAGACACCACAAAATTTTGAACCACCGTATGATGAAAGAGCACTGAAGTGAAATAATTTGAAAGATTTATAACATTAATTTATTTGGAAACTTTCCAAACAAGCTTCTGGCATCTGATGTACTCGGCAAGATGCAATGTCAACTGCTCAATCTCGCTCTTTTGCATCGAGAACGTGAGACGTTCCTTTGGAGCCTCCTCTGGATGAGCTCCTGGAGCCAGTGGACGTATCACAGTGAGCATGAAGTCTTGTTGAAATTGTCCAAACGTTGAAAGACTACTGTAGGGGATTGTTCGAATCACATCCTGAAATGTGAGCAATTAGCAATAAAAAGTTGAAGTTCGCTTACAAAATGTCTTCTGTTTATGATGCTCACTGCATGATCGTTGAGAGCTAGGTAAATTTTTCTCTCGTTGTCCGTTCTCATCGCAGCTTCATGAAGGTCGGATCCGAAAAGTGGCCATTTGCAGAGAACTTGAATTATGACACGTACACACTCCTGTTCCGTCATTCCGATTAGCTCTGCCCAGTTTGTGTTTATTTGCTGTCTGAAAAGTCTTGTTATTTACGAGTCTGCACGTACCAAAAAATCAAAAGTCTGACCTTAAACTTTTTATGCATGCTACATCGAGCATTTTTGCCGGATAGAAGCGTTGGCTGATGAATTCAAACTGCTGATCGGACATGTGACGTGGCGGAGCATCACCGAACGCCATCTGAGCGTAGAGAGCAGCGAGACTCTCGCACAATTGGTTGCTCAGCGGGATTCTTCCTCTCACGATTTCTTCAGATGCACGCCACACCAAAAACTGTCGTTCGATTGGAGTTTCAGTGGACGCCAAATGAGACCAATAATGACGCATTCTGAGGGAGAGCGCGGCTGCACAATCCGCAGCGACTCTTCCACGATGAGCATCTCTGGAACGAGCCTCCCAGCTGGAGAGAGCATCGCACAGCTTTTGTTTTCCTTTCAGGAGCAGAAGACAGTGAGTTTGTGGGTCATCCATGTAGAGTGCGTATCCGGAAAGTAGAGCTGGCCGCATGCCGAGCTTCAGGCATAATGACGATAGGCACTGTCCGATTTCGGTGGATCCGTCAAATTCCACAATCTGGTATTCCGAGTTGGGCAGTTTCACAGAAATAGAGTGTGGGAACTTGGTTCTGGTGACGTCTCTGGTGAGGATCGATGTGACTTCCAGACGACTTGGGCCTTCTTGTCTTCCGCCCACTCGAAGGCATCTATCCAATCCGCTCTCGCAGAATATCGCCATTCGAGTTTCATCGGACTCGTTTCTGTAATTAAAACAACGAAGAATATATCTATACTTTAGAAAAACTCACGGAAGATCAGTCCATCTTGAAATGTGTCTCTTCAGAAGCCAAAGAAGGGAATACTGCTTGGGTAGGAAGAGGGGAATGGTGAGTGCCAGAAGTTTCCATCCTTGAAGACCAAAAGGCATTGTGCCACTGGTCATTTTGATGAGTTGAGAGTAAACTTCATTCCTCAAGTACTCGTGCTGGACTGCAGTCGAAAGAATATTCTGTGCCAAGTCAATATGGTACTGTACTGCCTGGGGTCGCATAAGAACTGATACAAAAAGTTGGCAAGCTCTTGAAATTTCCAAAGTCTTCTTCCGCTCTGATGGCTCCACAGAAGTCATCGTGTCTTTTGGAACTTCCTCTCCCGAAGTGAACAGCAAGTCCTTCCAAAGAACGGAATCGTTGGCAACATTTTCAGCCATCATTCGCTGCACCAGAATCTCGAACGGTGTGCCCCAAAGTGCCGCAGTTCCACTGGCAGCTTTCAAAAAGTACAGCCATTTCTCCTTCTCTTCCGAAGTTCGGAGCACCAGATAAACCGGGTCCTCGTTGGCAATCTGCACACACAGACTGTCGTTATTCTTTCTCTGATTCGGATGCTCTCTTGTGGTCTCCAACTGATCATCACTGCTCCCAGAGTACTCTTCAGTTCCGTTCTGTTTTTCACTGATCTGTGCGCCTTGTAAGCACAGGAAACCGTTTGGAACCAGGTCATTCGAGTTTTTGAAGAACATTAGTTTCTGGTTCACGAGTGCCGCGAACACTTTCTTGGAGAGACCGCACTTCACTCGTGTCATCCAGCCACTGATAGAAGCATCGATCGGAGTCACACGACTCGCCATTTCGCGGAGGGTTGTTGCTAAAGTTAATGATGTTATTTTGTTGTTTTTCAATGTTAATCATATGAAATTTACCTTTGATCGCCGCAGAAATAATAGAGACCCATTCGTGAGTGGTTTTCTCACTCTCCGTCATGAAATTCATCTTGTCGGTGGCGGTGATGAGCTGGAAAGCGTACGCTGCTCCTTGTTGCTCCAGTTTTGCAGCAGAACGAATGTCGGCTACATTTATCTTGTTCACCGGCTCTTCGTCTCGGTTTCCATGCTTCTGAACATTATAAATTATTTTTTTGGTTTCACATATTCAATCGAATTGCTCACTCTATAAAAATTGATGGTGCCATTTTTGAAGACCACATATCTTCTCTTCAACGACTTGATTCTACTATCAGTGAGGTGCGTCCAGTATCCAGCCTTCTCCATTGTCTCTCTGGACGGGATGAGCGATGTTCGAGAGTTAGGAGTTCCGGAACGCTTTGACAGCGCGTCCGGTGGGGTATAATAATCACTTCCAAGGCAAAGATCTCGGATGGCATAAGCGGTTCCATCTTCATAAGAATGGTGAGATGGCACACGGGGTGAAGAGTTTCTCGAAAGTTTCGACGATTTCCTAGACCCCGGAGATTCCGTTCTATTGTGCGAAGAAACGCGAGAAACGTCCGAGATGTGATAGGGAGATACAGAAGGTCCAGTTGATGTTCCTTCCGAATCGGCTCCATCCACAATGGATAAGCACTTTTCAGCGGCTTGAATCAAGCGGGTTTCCCAATGTCTTGGTTGATGGGATGGGAGAGCTGGTGTCGATTCCTTTTCAACTGATCTGTGCTTCACGATTTCCGAATAGACAACTTTGTCATCTTTGATGGCTACGAACTCATGCAGGTTCACATAGTCCGCGTATTTCTCGTTGCTCTTCATCTCCTCTTCCGCGCGCTCGAATGACGATTCTTCGATATCGTATTCGTAGTCTTCGGCGTAGGAGTTCAAACTGTCTCGTTCAGTCTGAAAATGTAAACAGTAGAAACTATGAAGTCTAGTCAAAAATCTTACCGCTGTCGGGTGGATCCTTCTGGGAAGAGGCATTGGCTTTGCATCGTCCTCGCATGGTGAAGATTCAGACGTTGAAGACCCTTGAGACGTGTTTTTCATCATTGTTCGAGCTGGAACGAGAGAACAAGTGAGAGATCTCATACTTCACAACTCACTGGCTTTTCTTTGGACCCTGGGTGTGCACTCGGAAATGCTGGCACTCATTTGCTTCCGATCCGCATCATCTGAAGTGAGTCCGCTGTCATCTGATGTCCGATTTTCATCGCGAATGACCGGAAGGGTGCCCTGAAATTCAGACGATGAGATGAATAGTTGTTAGAATTCAGAAACTCACGGTGATGCTCCTGCTCATCTCCATGTCTGCTTTGATTTTTCTCGACTTCTCGGTGAAACTCCTGAGCATCTGCAGTTGCGTCGTACACCGCAAATTCTGAGCTCGCAATCGTTCGTTCTGATCCTCGAGCTGCAAAGAAAACACTTTCGAAAATTGATGATAGGAGGCGATTAATTAACCGCCAGGTGTCCCGCCGTTTGTTTCAAACTCTTGAGGGTCGGGGCCGCGAAAAACAACGAGAGAGATGATTTGAAAAAATGTGGTAGTAAATGAAGGCACAAGGGAGTGGGGAGAGGAGAAACCATTTGTCAAGATGCCCAAAGTTTAGAGAGAAACGGAGAAGAGCATCCGAGGGCATCGGAGGGACCAAACGCTCGTCCGCTTCTTTATTTTTGCATTTTTGGGGGAAGCAAAGAAACGCAAACTGATGGGGTTTTTGACTTGGATTAGCGGCGCTGTTCTTCTGATGGGGCGAATTTCATTTTTACGAATGATGCGGAAAAAAACGAAAAAACAAGAAAGTATAGTCCAGTGCTTCTCTAGTTTTCAGCTCATAGAGCCGCTGGTGCATGTCAACTAAACCCAAATGGAAGAGCGAGAATTCCTAGTTAGTTTTAGAAAACAAAAGGTTTTTCAGATTCTAAAAACACCGAAATGCCCTCCGAATTCCAAATACCCTCCAAGACGAAAAATGAGAAGATACGGATAGCGAAAAATACATAAACACATTGTTGGCCACCCGAAATGAGAAGTGGAATTTTTTATGTTTCCTCTTCCTTCAATGTTGTCTTCTCTCAAATATTTCCGAGATGAGATGAGATGTGGACAGATATTAATTTCGAAAAATGTATATATAAACCCATCTCCAAAAGAGCAAAACTAAATGAAAGCCCGCCGAAATGTTGTTTAGCGTGTTATGTCGTAATTAGTGGGCGTGTCCATCCATCTCTTTCTGTTTCCAGTATGCGATCCCAAAGAAAAAAGGAAGAGGGTAGGAAGAAGGATGAAAAATGAGGAGGAGGGGGGAGTGGGTTCGGAATTAGACGGAGTAGGTCGATTGGCAAAGAAAGCCAAAGAGGATGCGGAAAGCATACAATTGACAAATTGAATTTCATTTCTGGCCCCCGAAATGGAATGGGCGAGGGATGCACAGAAGCCAAAAGTCCTAATTAGTGTCGCAGATTGATGTCTGCCGAATCAAGGTTTCCAAAGGAACGTTGTTTTTTTTTTCAAATGTTTAGCAGGCAAGCGGCGTCCATGTTGGATAGACATGTTGAAATTCACATTCAAAAACTAAAGAAAAAACTTCAAAAATCACACTGCAAAATGCGTGCAATAGTGGCGCAAAAAGCGCTTCTGGAAACAATAAATGTTGCCAATTCGTCTCTAGAGATATCGCCTTGTCTACTCGATTTGAAATGCATAAGAATTCGCAAGAGTCCAAAAAAGACAAAATGTATGCGGGTGAGAAGGGAAAGGGGCGATTTTTCAAAATTTCGGAGCAGCAGCAGCTAACAGATGAGCATTAAACGAAGAGTGTGGGCTCATATGAGGTCGCATAGTAATTGCGAAATTAATGAGATGAAGGCGCGAAGTGCAGAAGATGAATGAACACACCCTCGAAAGTGCGCGAGATTTACGAGTAATTTGAATATATATTCGAAATTGAAGACGAGCGAAGGGAGGCAGCTCCGGAAACAGATGTTATCGTGCAGTGGTGATAACCAACTGACATTCTAAACGTCACTGATAAGGATGAGGGTGGACGTGTTCGATGTTTCTGATTGTGAGACGTTTCATCCAACGTAAACCATTTCTTCTCCATCAGAAAAGAAGAGTATGAAGAGAACGGCAACAAAAATTTGATTAATGAGGCGGAATTCACCTTTTCTTCAGTCTCAGACAGAACGTATGTACACGAAAATGGAAAGTGGGAAAGGTTTGATGAGAACAAGGAGGTGGAAAGCGCGAGCACCTGTTGTTAGTGCCACGCCACTTTCACTAGTTTGGTGCGAGAGGTGCGCGTCCAGATGTGTGGTGTGCCAGCCTGCTCCTATTCCACTCACAGTTTTATGGGGCGCAAGTTGAGTAAGAGAGCGTTGCGCAGAGCATCAGTAAATTTCTGCATTACGCGAAATGGGGGGAGATTCGAAAATTGAAGGGAAATCTGAGATGATTGGAAAGTGAACACACTTTTGATTGAAGTGGTTGAGTGGAAGTGATGGTGGTGTCAGATTCGAGTTTCGCACTCCTTCTTCAATGAAAGTCATGACTAGTACTTTTCTGACTTCTTAAGGATTCAGATTCAGATTCAGAATCAGATTCAAAAATAGAACAACTCCAAAAGTAATGCTGTCACTGGTTATAAGAAACACACGACATAATCCATGAACGAACACACACCGACTTTCTTATTTCTGCCTGAAGTGGTTGAAAGTGGCGGAAGGGTTCTAGAGTTGTGCGCACTTCGGCGTACGACAGCGTAAAAGCTAAAAAAAAAGATTTGTGGCGGCGATTTATTCGAGGCGCACCACGACATGCATTTCGGATAGCAGTACGGGAATTTCGATTGTTAATTTTGGAGATTTTGTTTTGTAGACCCTCGAGGAAACCTAAATTACCAAAAAATATCATATGTTTTACATATAAAGTTCGAAACATAATAATGGTGATAGTAATAAAACAGATCTCAACAAAAAAAGTTTAATATGCTATGCATCGAGAATTTAAAATTCGAAATTCAGAATTCCGAATCCAGAATTGAAAATAAAAGTGTAAGAGTAAAACTGCAACTATACGAGTATTTGCTGGCGTACTACTGACCAGTTACTAACCAACATCATTATCATAATTATCTTAATAACCGTAATCTCGTTTCTTAACGGATCTTATAAAACAGAAACAGAAGAGAACAGGATTCGATTCAAAAAATGAATTCTAGAACAAAAAGAATGAGGAACCCTTGTCTTGAGGTGACAATGAAGATAAATGAGGGCGTACTCTGTGGCGTGTGTGGGTTTTTGGAGGACATTGACACCTAACCGCGCCAAAAGAAGAGGATTCAAAAACAAAAAACGCTCTCAAATTATATTGTGAACAACTAGAGAACCCGATGTGCGAGAACCCGACGCAAAGATAACAAATGCAAACTTATGCTGGATGCACATGTCCAGATGACGTTCGGAAACTCCTGCGGGAATTCTCTCTTTCTCTAGAGCTCATTCATTATGCAAACTGAGCTCGCGAACAAAGTCACGAAAGTGGAATGACAAAAATAAGAATGGAACCTGGAGGTATTCTGGGTGGAGGAAGAAGAAGACGAATAAGAAAAAGTAGATACGGAAGGGAGACGTCAAGAAACGTCCGGGTAACATGATAGCCATGAATGCAGAGTGTATGTACATTGTTTGTTCATAATTTCCAGAGCTTATGGTCGAAATGTGTGTGCGAGGAAGGGATTGGAATTAGAACTAGAATTAGAATTAGGTAACCCGATATCTGCGCGAAAAAATAAAAACCAAATAGAAAAAAGTTAACGTGGCACTATAGGACAGGAACAATAATAAATTAGCATTCGGAATGAGGAAAAGTAAAAAGTAGTAGGGACGGGATGGTCAATACAAGAATAGCTAATACGAAAACTACTAATATTGTCCATTTATTATGGGGAGGGGCTTGTTGGTCACTTTGTTACAAATATCGAGAGCGAAAAAAGGCGAAAATATTCATATTTCAAATTTTGTGAATATTCTTTTAGGAAAAAATATATAAAAAGTTAGTAAAACCATGACAGAAGAGAAAATTTGAATGTACCCTGCCGTTCACCCTTTTCATAATCGGATTGATGGCATCATCGAACTCACCTCTTTCATTCTCTTCGTGACCCATAATCGTATTCGTGATGACTTTGCCAACAGCTCCTCGTCTTCCGGCGATCGTAACGGTGACGGGCTCGAGTCGCTCATCTGAAATCAACAAACAGTACAGTCGCTCACAACTTGTGAAGGAATGAAAATAAGAAAAACATTGAAGAGAACGATGGAAAAGTGCCACAAAAGATGGGAAGAACAACGGACTGAGAGGATAATTGCTGAAGCGGAGCGTAGAGGGCTCACAAGTGCCTCTTTATGCCAGTCAACCGAGATATATGAAAATAATAACGATGAGGGCATGTGAAATTATCTCGGGGTAATATTATAGGAGTAGAATAAAATGATTTCTTGAAATTGGGGAATTGGAAGGAATTGGAAGAGCCACTTGCATAATTTGTGCCTTTTATCTCGTCGACAAATCTATTGCACAACACCATGTTCCGTCCTAACTGAGAGAAGGGAGAAAGCAAAGATGGAGCATGGGCGAGTTGAACTCCGAAGGGAAAACATTTCAAATTAATTTATGTCATTGCCTAATAGTTGGAGATGAATCAGAATTGAAACTTTTCATTTTGAAACTACTGAATGTCAGAAAAGCATAGTAGTTTCGAGAGTTTACAAAGAAGGCCAATGTTTACATTTCAACTTCAGTGCAAAAAAGCTAATCCGGTAGCCCCAGCCCCATAATCAGATAACGAACAAGTTTCGCAACATTGAAGAGCCAAAAACGTGCGATAAACGAGCATCCTCGTTTTGATGAGCTACCAGCACGCGCGAAAAGCCAGAAGACGTCAGAAGGATGGACGGAAAGACGATGAGCCCCCACGCAGAAATTAATTTTGAGAAGCTTGGGCGGGGAGAGGCAATGAGGAGAGCGGGGAGGCGCGCAGTGGTAGAGGAGAACAGGAAGACGTCTTCGGGCAACGGAAACGAAGAGAAGATCATTAACGGGGCACCGGAAGGTTGGGGAGGAAACTGATGGGTTGTGGAGCTGGGATGAGGGAGAGTGATGGCGATTGAGAGCCTTTCATGGATATGATGAGATTCTGATGGTCGATATGTGTTGTTTAGTTCATAAACGAGTCTAGTCGTCACTTTTCTGGATTAATTCTCCGAGCCAAATAAAACAGTTTTCTTGTACTTTAAATTCTACGACAAGTTGAGCACACATCATTTTGTAGTGTTACAAATAATACAGGCGGGAGGAAATTTGCATAAATGTACTCGAAACACGACCAGTTTTAGAATGACACCACAAACTTTGAAACGTTTGTGTCTTCCACTCTTCCACTACAACATCTGCTCTTTCCGCACAACAACTGCAATTCAATTTGGCCACCCTTCCGTTTTTTCTTCCGTCAAATACGTTTCTCTCTTCCGGTCGCACGGCGGGCGCAAAAACAGCAGTATAAAAAATAGGGGGCAAAACTTTTCTTTCTGTTTAAATTGACGCTTCAAGATGCGTGTCAAAATGCAATAGAGTGGCCAAGTGTCAAAGGTCGGAGGGGAGGGGTTTTTTGTGTGTCACGCAAAGTTCGGAGCCAAAACAAAACGAAACATGGGAGAAGACGGCAAGACGAAGATCAAAGCGTCATGATACTTCTGACATGAAGGAATGGATTAAAGGGGTTGCAGTACAGTAATCCCTATATGAGAAATAGTTTTGAATGACATGGAAAGCGGAGAGTAAAATTGGTATAGGGAGAGACCACCCACACAGAAAGGCTTCTTTTCTCATTCTATTTCGTCTTCGAGCTAAACGGATTTTCATCTGTGCGCGATTGTGTGGTGCACGCAAATGGAAAAGAAGGCCTTTCCCCCAAAACCTAACTAGACGGATTCGAATGGGTGGGAATTGATGGGGTTTTAGCGAGACTTAATTACCATGAAGATAATTTATAGAAGTGATAACGCGCTCTATTGGACTAGAGAGCTAGAAAGCACACAATCCGAGGAAACGCAGACGGGCTCTGAAGTGCAATGGAGCGCACTTGTAGAACTGATAAACTGATTTTTAAAAAACTTCAATTCGGTTAATGTTGCTGTTATATATTGAAGTTATAAAAGAATAAAAGTGCAAAGGCCTCCCAAAGAAAACGAGGAGCAATGTTCCGGAAACACGATCACTTGTAAAAATCTTGACAAAACAATAGAAACGGAAGAATCGCATCCCATCCTACATAAATATTTAATCGTGTTAATGTGCCAAAAGATAACCCAATGAATAGAAAGAGAGAAGAAGGGCAATTAGTGCACAAAATGGAACGGGGGACAAATGAACGGGTGGGGGTGAAAAGAGCGAACACATGGCGCAAGCATTGAGAGCATGGGATTAGGTGGCAAGAATGCGCGGAAATGAAATGTAACGCAACGGTAAACAAGAACGGAAGCGGAGAAGTCAGCGGCGAATTTGGTATTGGAAAAAATTGTATGATAGGGTGTGTTTCTACCGCCCTAGAAGTGTCATATATTGAATTTTCTCCGGGCCACTGATCCGTAATTGAATTTGCATAATGAAGAGTACCTCCAGATTTGTCTTTTTCTGCCAGAAAAACAAAAAACAAAAAACAAAAACCAGAAAGCGAAAAACAGCACAGCTAACAACAAAAAAGGCTTCTCCCTACTTTAGTAGTTGTTAGTTTTCAGAAAAATTATCATTTCAGTACTTATTTTTCTTTATACGAAACAGAATAAAAATTGAAGTCGTAAATTGAATGTGTCCAGGTGGTCAGTGGACCAGTGAAGAAAAGCTCTTTTACTGCCTAAAGTGCCCTCTTGAATATAGTTGACGTTCCGGCGGGGGAGACTTCTGCTTTTTCTCTCAAATTACACTATGTCTTCTTTGGGACCCACTTGCATGTGCACACATAAAAACGATGATGTACAAAGGGCAAAACAGGAAATTGAGAAAGTGGGTATTGTTTCCGATAGAGTGCATGTTCTATTCAATTTCTAAAATAACTTTTAATGGATTATGAAAGGGAAATGTTGAAACAACGGGTCCGCAAGCGCGCTCTGCTGGACTTTGACGTTTTCGAGTGTTTATAGCATTTGATAGGTCTTAAAACCATATAAACCATTGCAGACCATCAGATCGTGCAAAAAACCGTGAACAACGCAACATTTTTCTTATTTTCTGCAAGTTTGCGTCCGATCCTGTGCAGGCACTAACACCGACAATTCTTTTTTAATACAAAAATTTCAAGGCACACGCTGAAATTCTTCCCTGTGTCTCGAAGCACCGTATTCCTCCGGCGCCAACGCACATTTTTTTCTTGTTTTCTTTCTCTCTGATTTCGTCACTCGGCTTCGATTTTCTTTTTTTCCAATCGCTTTGCATCATGAGCGCACAGTCTCCCCCACAATCCACATCATTCCTCTCTCCCAATGTCCTCATTTTTCTCTCTTTTCCGTGCGCTGCGCCCGGCGTGTGCGGACAGTTGTTTTGTTCTGATCTCGATCTCGAGCGTTACCGCGCCGACGTACGCACTTTTCGACTGTTTTGTAGGCCGTCGCCACATGTCCCTTCTTTTGCAATGATCTTCTTTTTCGCGTCCGTCTTCCTTTTCTCTCTTACGCAATACTGAACCTCACATTTCGTTCGTTTTTCCAGGTAACTCCTACCAAAAATGTCGGCTAAAGCGGTTAGCGAACTTTCTGGTAAAGAAGTGAGTGGATAATGTTTAAGAAACATTCAGAAAACGAAGATTATTACAGGTTCTCTACAAGTACTTCGAGTCGACCGGAATCGTCAATGCGCCACATGCATTTCACGTGAAGACCGGAGAGAAGTTTGCGGACATCGCTGCAAAGTTCGAATGGCTCGCCCGCGACAAAAAAGGAGTCATCAAGCCCGACCAGCTGATCAAACGGCGTGGAAAGCTCGGCCTGGTGAAGATCGGAAGTCCGGAAGAGCTGGCCGCCTGGTTCGATACAAAGGCGAACACGCACGTCAAGGTCGGTCAGACAGAAGGACGGCTACACACGTTCATCGTTGAACCGTTCTGCGCACACACCGACAATGACGAGATGTACATTGCGATCTACAGTGAACGCTGTCGTGATGTCATCATGTTCTACGAGCACGGTGGTGTGGACATTGGAGACGTCGAGGATAAAGCGAGAGCCGTTCACATTCCAGTGCAGCTCGAGGACAACCTCATGTCGATCACGGAAGAAGAGCTCGACACCCTTCTAGGACCGTGCAAGAACAAGGACATCATCAGAAAGTTCATCTTGAACCTTTATGAAGCTTACAAGGCTCTTCACTTCACCTACCTCGAGATCAATCCATTCGTCCTGAAGGATGGAAAGATTCACATTCTCGATCTGGCTGCAAAGCTCGACGAGACTGCCAGTTTCTTGTGCGCCGACAAGTGGACCGGCCGAAACGCCGACGCCAGAGCTGCTCGCTCTATCGAATTCCCTGCTCCATTCGGACGCGACCTCACACCCGAGGAGCAGTTCATCTCTGATATGGACGCCAAGACGGGAGCGTCGCTCAAACTGACCATTCTTAACCGACAAGGGCGAGTCTGGACGATGGTTGCCGGTGGAGGAGCGTCGGTTGTGTTCACCGACACCGTTTGCGATTTGGGAGGAGCGTCGGAGCTCGCCAATTACGGAGAGTACTCTGGAGATCCGTCGGAGTCGCAAACTTACGAGTACGCGAAAACTATTCTCTCCGTGATGACCGAAGGAGCACCGCGTCCTGATGGCAAAGTGCTTATCATCGGAGGATCCATCGCGAACTTCACCAACGTCGCCAAGACTTTCGGAGGAATCGTTCGCGCTTTCGAGACTTTTATCGACAAGCTCAAGGAGCACAAGGTGTCGATTTACGTGCGTCGCGGTGGTCCAAACTATCAGGAAGGACTCCGACGTGTCAAGGATGCGGCGACCAAGCTCGAGATTCCAATCCACGTCTTCGGACCGGAGACTCACATGACAGCGATTGTTGGAGCTGCTCTTGGGCTGAAGCCGATGCCGACTGTCCCAACTGCTCCACAGACCACTGGACAATTCCTGCTCAGTCCGGAGCGCAACGTGAGTCGCTCCAAACTATCATTTCTTAATCTCTTACTTTCAGACCGGAGGAACTGAACGCCCTCCTTCATCGCCAGCCATTGTCCCATCTGTGGAGAACCCGCTGTCGGAGTCTGCTTTGAGCACGCATCCAGGCTACCGGAGCCTTTTCGAGAACAACACGAAGGCCATCGTCTGGGGACAACAGGTCAAGGCCATCCAAGGAATGCTCGACTTTGACTACGTTTGTCGCAGAAGATCACCATCGGTTGTAGCCTCGACGTACCCGTTCACTGGAGACAACAAGCAAAAGTACTACTTTGGTCAGAAGGAAATTCTCATTCCAGCGTACAAGTCGATGGCGAAGGCGTTCGCCACTCACCCCGACGCCACTGTCATGGTGACGTTTGCCTCCATGCGCTCCGTGTTCGAGACCGTTCTCGAGGCTCTCCAGTTCCCGCAGATCAAAGTGATCGCCATCATCGCTGAAGGAGTTCCGGAGAATCAGACTAGAAAACTCTTGAAGATTGCCGAGGACAAGCACGTCACTCTGATCGGCCCAGCGACGGTTGGCGGAATCAAGCCGGGATGCTTCAAGATCGGAAACACTGGTGGAATGATGGATAACATTCTCGCGTCGAAGCTTTACCGTCCTGGAAGCGTCGCCTACGTCTCTCGTTCGGGAGGAATGTCCAACGAGCTCAACAACATAATTTCTCAAAATACTAATGGAGTCTACGAGGGAATCGCCATCGGAGGAGATCGCTACCCCGGAAGCACTTATACTGACCACGTGATGAGATATCAGCACGATGACCGTGTCAAGATGATCGTTCTTCTGGGAGAAGTCGGTGGAGTTGAAGAGTACCGAATCGTGGAGCTGCTCAAGAAGAAAAAGATCACGAAGCCTCTCATCGCTTGGTGCATCGGAACTTGCGCCGATCACATCACATCTGAAGTTCAATTCGGACATGCTGGTGCTTCTGCGAACGGACAAGGCGAGACCGCTGCCTGCAAGAACACCGCACTTCGCAGCGCTGGAGCTCTCGTTCCAACTTCCTTCGATGACCTCGGCAACAAGATCCGTCAGACCTACGAAGAGCTTCTCCGCCTTCAAGTCATCGTTCCACAGCCAGAAGTTCCACCACCAGCGGTCCCCATGGACTATGCATGGGCTCGTGAGCTCGGTCTGATCCGCAAGCCTGCTTCGTTCATGACCTCGATTTGCGACGAGCGTGGAGAGGAGCTCAACTACGCGGGTGTTCCCATCACCAAGGTGCTCGAGTCAGATATGGGAATCGGTGGAGTGCTCGGTCTTCTTTGGTTCCAGGTAAGCGTGGCTCTATGAAAGTATTCATTCACTATTTTAGAAACGCCTCCCACCACACGCCAACAAGTTCATCGAGATCTGTCTGATGCTGACTGCCGATCACGGACCAGCTGTCTCTGGAGCTCACAACACCATCGTGTGCGCTCGTGCTGGCAAGGACTTGATCTCCTCGCTGACTTCCGGTCTGCTGACCATCGGAGATCGTTTCGGAGGAGCTCTCGATGGAGCTGCTCGTCAGTTCTCTGAAGCTTTCGATCAGGGATGGTCTCCGAATCAGTTTGTTAGCGAGATGCGCAAACGCGGAAAGCACATCATGGGAATCGGTCATCGCGTCAAGAGCGTGAGTTGAAAAACGATAAAGAGAATTTTAATATGATGAATCAAATACTTCAGATCAACAACCCTGACAAGCGCGTCGAGATTCTGAAGCGGTTCGCGATGAACAAGAAGGAGTTCTCGCAGGAGACCCCGCTGTTCGACTACGCTCTCGAGGTGGAGAAGATCACCACGGCGAAGAAGCCGAATCTGATTCTCAACGTGGACGGCGCCATCGCGATACTCTTCGTCGACATTCTCCGCAACAGCGGAATGTTCACTCAAGCCGAAGCCCAGGAGACGATCGAAATCGGCGCGCTCAACGGAATGTTCGTGCTCGGCCGCTCGATCGGCTTCATCGGCCACTACCTGGATCAGTCGCGTCTGAAGCAGGGACTGTACCGCCATCCGTGGGACGACATCTCGTACATCATGCCCGAGAGGAACTTGTGATTTGATGCACTAATCGCCTACCTCCATTTAATTGCACCCTCTTTAAGATTTTCAAGTTTTCTGTACAATAAAGTGAACTGAACGAGGAACGGGGAAAATGCGGGAAAAAGAAAATGAATTGTGCGAAGCGGTGACAGATGTTGTGCAACAATAACGATGTGGCACAGGGCAGCTAGTCAGCTAAGCGGAAAGCTGCCAAAATGGTCGGACATCTGTCAGTCAACGCAGTCTACCCTTTAATTAACTGATTTTTCGACGGGGCAGATGGACTAGATCATGATTGCGTAACGCAATCAGCGGGAAGACGGTGTCAAAAATGCGCATCCAAACAAAAGAATCCAGGGGATTTTAAAACGTGAAAAATTGAAGACGTTGAACATCTCCAGGAGTTTCGAGTAATATCTTGTTCCATTCGCTTCCCGTCCTCCGTTTCCATGGTTACATGTATTCTGAATTCATAATATCCATGTGCACGCTTTCTGCGGACCTCTCTACATCTCGGGAATCGTTTATTAGTTCTACTTGACAAAAAAAACGAGAAAAAGGGGATAGGACAAAACTTTCTGGCGAGATCTCGAACGAGTCGAGAGAATGGAAGGCGTTACAAAGTTCACAAATCGACAGAAAGTAGAATCGCTAAACGAGGGATTATTACGTCGGAATGCAAAACAAAATAGCGAAAATGAGAGAAAGGGGAAAGAACTATGATAAAAATGAATGTTAAAACTGCTACAAACTCCAAATTATCTTCAAAAAAAGAGAGGGACTTGTTGCAAGTTGGTTTAATAGTAGGTCTCGCGTTCGACCCATCCTCCTGGGTATCTTCTGATGAGGAAACGACGAACCTCGTCGTACACGAAGATGAGGATCGAGAATGGAAGAGCGCAGAACCACCACGAGAATCTGAAAGTTAGAAGGCGTTGGAATTAAACTTCACATTCCGACAACGTACCTCAATCCGTACATACGGAGACCGTTGTCAAGTCCTGGGCAGTAGCACATGAACCAAGCGAGGGCGGTCTCGAAGACGAGTCCGAAGTTGAGAGTCCAGTTGGACATTCCTTGCTGGACGAGCGAGTTACGGCGGGTCTTGGAGATGATGAGATCGGCCCATTGCACGACGACGATGGAGACGAAGTAGGCGGTCTGGCAGGTGTACTCGAGGATCTTGCGGTTGGCGTACGTCTGAAATGAAGGGTTTTGTGAAATAGAAGTTTTCTTTCTTTTGGAAGCTCAGTGAGCTCGACTCACCCATTCCTGTCCGTAGGAATCCAGGACGTTGTTGTAGGCACGAGAATCCCACTGAGCACGGAGCTGGTAGAGATCCCATGGCATGAATCCGTTGTCGGCCATGATCCAGAAGTAGGTGAAGAATCCGGCGGAAGCCTGGATCATACCGATCTGACCGTAGGCGAGCGAGATGAGACGTTCGTTCACAAGCTTGTCACGGATTGGGTCACGTGGCTGACGCTTCATGATGTCGGACTCGGCCTCTTCGTAGGCGAGGGAGATGGCTGGCACCATGTCAGTTCCGAGATCGATACACAGGATGGTGACGGTTCCGAGTGGCAGTGGGATTCCGAACAGGATGTAGGTGAGGAAAGGAGAGATCTCGGGAATGTTGGAGGTGAGGGTGTAGGCGATGGACTTCTTCAAGTTATCGAAAATGAGACGTCCTTCTTCGACTCCGACGACGATGGAAGCGAAGTTGTCGTCGAGGAGAATCATGTCGGCGGCCTGCTTGGACACATCGGATCCAGCGATACCCATGGCGACTCCGATGTCGGCCTTCTTCAAAGCTGGCGAATCGTTGACTCCGTCTCCGGTGACAGCGACAATCTGGCCCTGCTTCTGGAATCCTTCGACGATCATCAGCTTCTGTTGTGGCGAGGTACGGGCGAACACGATCTCGGAGTGGTACTTGATGATCTCGGCGAGCTGATCTTCGCTCATCTCACGCAAGTCGGATCCGTGGATGACGGCGGCCTTGGCCTCACGTGGGTTGACTTCCTCGACTGGAATTCCGCGACGGATGGCGATATCCTCAACAGTCTCGGTTCCCTCAGAGATGATTCCGACGGACTTGGCGATAGCCTTGGCAGTGATCGGGTGATCTCCGGTGACCATGACGACCTTGATTCCGGCGGAACGGCACTTGGCGACGGCGTCTGGCACAGCGGCACGTGGCGGATCGATCATGGACATGAGTCCGACGAATCTCAGGTTCTTAAGTGGGAAGTTGACCTCCTCCACGTCGAACTTGAAGCCCTTAGGGAACTTGTCAGTTGGCAGGACGAAGTCGCAGAATCCGAGCACACGTTCTCCCATTCCTCCGAGCTCGAGGTAGGCAGTGTTGAAGTCGTCGCGGAGTTTGTCGGTGAGCTCGACTTCCTTTCCGTTCAAGAAGATGGTGGAGCAAACGTCGAGGATTCTCTCTGGAGCTCCCTTCATCACAAGCAAGTAGTGATCTCCGTTGTCGTGGATCGAGACTTGGTATTTGTTGGTGGAGTTGAATGGAATCTCGGCGATCTTGGCGTGCTTCTCGCGGACGGCGATGACGTTTCCTTGAGTGAGCTCGGTGAACTTGAGGAGGGCGATCTCGGAGGCATCTCCAGTACAGTCACGACGGAGAACTGGGGCGTCCTGTTGTCCAGCCTTGAACTCGGCGCGGTTACAGAGGGAGGCGATGCGAACAAGAGCCTGAAAAATGAAGATTTGAATATTCTATGCCCTGAATAAATAGTCACCTCGAAGCTAGCTCCGGTTCTCTTCTCCTGGCTGGTCTGGGTCTCGGTGGTGTCGCACTCGTGGATGGTCTGATCGTACCACATGTGGGCGACAGTCATTCTGTTCTGGGTGAGAGTTCCGGTCTTGTCGGAGCAAATGGTGGAGGTCGATCCGAGGGTCTCGACGGCTTCCAAGTTCTTCACGAGACAGTTCTTGCTGGCCATTCTCTTGGCGGTCAAGGTGAGGCACACGGTGACGGTGGCGATGAGTCCCTCTGGCACGTTGGCGACGATGATTCCGATGAGGAAGACGACGGCGGTGAGCCAGTGGTAGCCGAGGATGAAGGCGATGATGAAGAACGAGATTCCGAGGAAGACGGCGACTCCGGTGATGAGATGGATGAAGTGCTCAATCTCGCGCGCGATCGGTGTCATTCCAGTGTCGAGTCCGGACGCCAAATGGGCGATTCTTCCCATCACGGTGTTGTCTCCGGTGTAGATGACGATTCCCTTGGCGGTTCCCTCGACGGCGTTGGTGGAGAAGAAGGCGATGTTACGGGTCTCGAGCGGGTTCTCGTTGGTGCAGTCCGGCGAACGGGATTGTGGCTCCGACTCTCCGGTGAGCGAAGAGTTGTCGACCTTGAATCCGAAGGCGGAGATGACACGGATGTCAGCTGGCACACGATCTCCTCCCTTGACTTCGACGATGTCTCCAACGACGAGATCTTCGGTGCGGACCTGTTGCTTCTGACCGTCACGATGAACCAGAGCGAACGTGGGGACCATGTTCTTGAACGAGTCCATGATCTTGGACGACTTGCTCTCCTGATAGTACTGGAAGACTCCGGTGATCACGACGACGGTCATGAGCACAATTCCGAGGTAGAGGTTGTCCTTGGATGGGTATTCCATGGTGAAGTAGTCCACCGAGTAGGCGATGTAACAGAGGATGGCTCCGACCCACAGGAGCATGGCGAAACCTCCGAACAAGTTCTTGCAGAACTTGATCCATTCTGGGGTAGTCTCAGGGGGGGACAGAGCATTCGGTCCGTTCTTCTGGAGGATCTCGAGCGCCTTTCCGCGGGTCAATCCCTGCAATTTTAATCCGTTGAGATGTGGCAATATCGCTTATGATTCTATTGGAATTCTAGTTTTTCAATTTTATGATGTGATTTTTCGCATCCACCAACGTCAAGATCACAAATGCAACAAAAAGAAGATATCGTCATATCAAACGACGCTGCCAGATTGAAAATCGCCGGAAATGATGATAAACATCTATTTTTAGAAGCGCGTACCGTTTCGAGATTGGTTCCGAGGCGAGTGACGAGCTCGTCGATCGGGATGGTATGCTCGTCCATCTTGACCTCCTGCTTGAGGTCATTCAGCTCCTGTTTCTTTTCTTTCTTACCCATCGTGGCCCCTGAAAACCAGGAATATTTGGGATTGAACACAATAGAGGAGAAAAAGAGACGAGAAGTATTGGAAATTTTCCAATAGAAAAGGAAAAAGGCGAAGAAGGAAATGGAAAAAAATGAAATTGATCACAGTTGTTGTCACTTTTTACCCGCCCAAAAATAGAAAACATCGACGATACGGTGAGTGCGACTGCAGTGAAAGAATGGGGACAGCCCCCGTCTCTCAACGGGCAACCAACAAGTTTTGAAATTGGCCCGCCTCAAGGCCGCAGCCGATGCCATCTTTGAAAGTAGAGTGGTATGGGTCAACGAATGAAACCCGATGAAATGAAATTTGCACGGCAACTACGTCAATGGGGTACTGATAAGAACAATGTTATTATCATAGCTGTTGCATCAACCGTCGAGTGTGTGAGAATGAGGGAAAGCGGAAACATTCTTAAAGCAGCATACATTGGAATGTGTACGCTGACAGAATGTGCGGCGGAAGAATGGAGGGGGCGCCCTTACGAGCTGCAGGCTGCCAACCACAAGAAGCACATCGATTGACTGCAAGGAGCCGGCGTGGAGCAGAAGCTTCGCGATAGACAGAGTGTGGGCACACAGACGTACTCTTCCTGTCTGCGCCTCTCTCGAGATGGGCGGGGAGGAGAGCATAAAGCTGGGTAGTGAGAGAGGGCGCGGGAAGGGACGTAGAAGACGGGGCAAAGCTGGGAGGGGGTAAGAGAAAAAGAGTGAATTCGTGACGTTGGTGGACCAGCGAAGAGCATCTAGGGAGTCCCCCTTTTCGAAATTTTCAAGCTATGGGAACCCCTTTCGGGAAAAGTAGGGGACTGAAGTGTATTTTCGAAACCGAGAGCTCCCATTATTCCCTTTGTTGACGTCACATCTTCAACTGATGAGAGTAGAGCCGAAACTTTGTAAATTTCGGAGCTATTGGGTAAACAGCGGTGGCCTAAAATAAAGGGGAGAGCCTTCCGACGCTGCCATTGTTTATTCTGTAAGCAAACACGCGTCTGCTTTCTCATCAGTATCGAAATTTGAAAATTTTACCCGCTTGCAAACACAAAAGAGTGAGAGAGAGGTAATGTGGGGAAAAGTTGAACAGAGCGGAGAGAAGGGCGATGCATTAAAATGAGGGAAAATCAGCGAGCGCTGGTCTGCGCGATTGATCGAAAGATGACCGATCAATTTTAATGTGGCAATTGACATTTAAATATAGAATGGGAACCGGAAATCAACAAAAATTCGTTTTTGATACGAAAACTCCGAGAATAAAAAATTGGATGAAAAAAAATTTTAATTTGAGAGACTATGGTAGCTTTTCGGTTTGAGACCATAGCAAAAAATTTACACATGCGCCTTTAAAATTTATTTTTTCTTCAATTTTTTTCTGATTTATTGTCAGCGCAAAAAAACTGGTGCAGACCGCAAGCACGCAATTTTTCCTCACTCTGCGTACTCGAAAAAAATGGGTCAAAAATAATGTGATCTCGGCTGTTCTTTAATTTATTTTTGATCTTTCCCTAGAAAATGATGACATTAACGGCTAAAAACAGGAAGAGATCACAATATTTTTGATCTATTTTATAATAGAGCGCGTTTGCTGACCCTGGTACGCAGAGTGAGGAAAAATTGCGTGTTTGCGGTCTGCACCAGTTTTTTTGCGCCGACAATACTCGACCGTAAAAAGGTTTTCCGGGAAAAATATAATGTATACACTCACAATCAGTATAAAATTAATAATTTATAGAGATAGCACTGAAAACTCGTAATGACAATCAATTTATCACACAATTACACATTATTATACAGTAATCACTGGTCGCTCTTCAGTCTCCATTTCAGACGGAGTGTGGTCCATCAGAAGAGAGCTGGTAGAAGCTAACAGTTTCCCACGCATGTACTCTGTATTATGCAGATTTTGACATTCTGGCAGCATTTTTTCCATGGTCAGAGGATGGACGGCGTTGGCCATCGAGTGGATTTGGCCAATGTTGATTTTCTGAAGCTTATTTGTTTTCAATGAATTCAATAGTTTGCATACCAATAAAACATTTCTAGCTTCAGGGCAACTCTCCGCCAATTCATCGAAATAGCACAAAGTAGAGCATTCCAGGGTGAGGCACTCTTTTTTCATTTTGGTTTCTTTTGAGGCACTCTTCTCAAACTTGTGCGCCTGCTTACACTTGTCTTTGCACACCAAGTCGGCATCCGCGGCCGCCTTGGAAATGCATGAGAGATGTTCTTGGATATCTGAAAAGAATAGGGAAATAGTTTCCAATTTCTAGATAGCTTTACCTTCTTCGTAGTCGATGCAATGAATACGGTAGAACGTGGTGTACTGATAGAACTTGGTCTGATCTTCTTGATTGCATTTTCTCGCGCAGAAGGCTCCATCTTCGAGGAGATCACACACTTTTTCAAAATTATTGAATACGTATGAAAAACTCCTCTGCAGTTTGGCAAGTGGAGTTAAGCACTTTGAAAGGCATTCGCTAGGAGCATTAGGATCTTTTTCCGCATAAGACACACCTAAAGAACCTAGTGAATCATAGCTGAATTGTTGTGAATTCTAAAAAACTTACAAAACAGGCAAATTGCAGATAACAAAATCGATTTATCAAGGAACATCTTCAAAATGGCTTCAAGATGCGGTCAGATTTAAAAGGATAACGACGCGACGCAGGTGTCCCGCTATTCAGGTCATCCCGGCTTTCATCTTCTTTTCTCTTTTCGGGGTTTAATCAATCAATCTCTCGGTTCATTTAATTATCTCACGTAAATGGAAAAAACAACAAAGACAAACAACTTCATTAACTGTTGGCCTCACAAACAGCGTGGTACTCATCCAGCCCACAAGTTGCGCTGATCCATCTTCCTTTCAATGGCTGATTTGAAGAGTCTAAATAGACACATGTTCCAATATTTGTGACAGGGTATCCTGAAAAAATAGATTGATATTGAAACAAAAAATTAGAAGATCTACCCGGTAAAAAGTTACTGTACTCCACAGAAGAGCCATCGTCCCATTTACACTTTGTTGGCTCCTTGCTCACAGTGCAACTCAACCCTATCCACATAGGCGTGGTTATATTTGAACCGTAATTGAGTATTGCAGTGTTATCCTGAAGCTTATAGTGACAAAACCATTGGTGGTGTTTAGGAACTGACGAAAACTTGCAGAAAATTGGAAAATCTTTGTTTTCAGCGCTTTTTTGCACGAGCTTTGAGAATTATGAGATCTTTAAACAATCTTGGTCATCTATTCTCATACTAGAAAAACTCGAACAATTCGTCCAAGTCCAGTAGAGCGCATTTGCTCACCCCCAGGACTTACAATCGCAGTTTTGATGAAAACCAAATGGGCGTTCATTCCACTACAAGTAAGCTCCGCTTTGTGATGTGTAAACTTTTTCGGTGTAATCTGAATCACTAAATTTTGCGAAAAAACCTTACTTTAAAAACGTACTGTAATGCATTTCGAGTTCACTTGATCGAATCCAGATGGACATGACGTCACAACACTGGCAAATATACCGATTATCAGAAGAATCGTCATTTCAACTGTTTAATGATGTTATCAGTAACACGATTATACCATAAACTTTTATCATCACCGGTTTCTATAGAATGATATTATTTCAAATTTAAATTCAAATTAAAACGAAAATAAAAAATTTAATATGCAGCAAAATCAGCACTGAATCCAGAGGCTTGTCCAGAAGCGTCCGTAGTGAATGTGACCAGCATCGAGTTAGAGGTGGATTGGAAGATCTTACTGTGAGCCGGCCAGCTTCCGCTGACTCTGCCAATTTCAGGGCTCCCCAAAAATGGCCCGTCGTGCACCACAATCACATCGCAGCACTGCTCGGTCTGGATCGGTCCAAAGTCCAATCGGATGCGATACCCTCCGGTAGTTGACAAGTGGTACATGCAGTTCAAAAAGTTTGGATAGTATCCTGGATAGTTTGGCGAGGTGATAGTTCCAGGAGCCACTAGGACGCTCGAGTTGCATCCTGATGGATTGTTCGGATCGGGTGTCACAGTGACCGGTGGAGCCACGGTGACTTGATTGGATGGCTGGAAGTTGGCCTGCCATCTGTAGTCCCCCCTAACACAGTTCGCGATGCATGGGCGGAACACGACTTTCATCGTGTTGGTAGTCGAGTTGTACCAGTTGTTGCTCGCCGAGTTTCCCTGGAAGACTACCAACGGTGTGGTGTCCTCAATTCGGCTGTAGACCGAGATGGAAGACTGCGGATCGAGATTCATCACCGGGAACTGAATTTGAGCCAGCGAGCCGTCAGGCGTGTCGAGGAGATACATGCACGGATTTGGCTCTCCCAGATAGCTGTTCGGCCATTTTGGGGAGTAGAACTGAAATAAGAAACTGAAGCTCCATTGTTACTTATTTCTGCACTTACTGTTCCAGAATTATCGTAAACCATTGGAACACTGCATTCTCCTGGCGCCAGAGTTGGTCCAGCGGTGGTTTTACACTGGTCGCCAACTCTTCTTTTACAAACAAATGGAATAATAGTATCGCACTTGCTGCTAGTCCATTTTCCGGTAGTCACAAAGTCATCTTTCAGAGCCATGCTCCAGCAGAGCCCCAGATTGGTGTTCGAGTAGCCGATATTGGCGTAATTCCATTGGGAACCGTCAATCCACGAGTTCTGGTTCTGATTGTTGGTCATGGCACCAATACGTATGTAAGTGGGGATGTTGTTGCTGAACAACTTCCGAACGAAGTCGTTCTCCTCGGCGGAATGAATCGACACCAAGTTCGCGCACTCTTGTTGGCAAGCAAATTGAGCATCATTCTCGTTAAGAGCGGAAAGCAACGGGGTATAACAATAACCATTGAACTGGAAGGAGCATGTGTCAGTGACAGGTGAGCTCGGCGAGGTTTCGCAGACGTAGTTGAGGTTCATGGTGTTACAGTCGCCGCTCAACCATTTTCCAGCGAGGAGGTTCTGAGTGGGCACATAAACGCAACTGCCAACTTCCACAACAGGATATCCTGAAAATATGATGAGGAAACGTCTTCCTGTTTTGACTTACCATTAGCAAAGTTGTTGTACGTTCCAGCGTTCCCATACTGATCATCCCACAAACAAGAAGATGGGTTGTTGCTCTGCGAACACTTGATTCCGATCCAATAAGGGGTTGTAGAAGTGGCAGCGAGTTTGTTGATTGCAGTGTTGTCAATCGTATTGGCAATTGAGACCAAATGCCCGCCAACCGACTCGCAGGTGGCTGCCGCATCTGCATGTTTTGCCACGTCGGTGTACACCTTCACACATTTGTTGTTGTTGTTGAGAAGTGTGAAGCCGTCCGGACAAAGGAAATTGTCCGCGGAGACGGCAGCAATGAGAATGAAACAACTGGTGAGACACCGCATGTTGCCTTGTCGAAATGATTACTTTTCGTCGCTTATAAACGGGGAGTGCACTGCCACAGGAAAGATTATGTGTCACTTTTTATCGGAGACGTTTTTCCATTTTTCATTATCATTAATGAATGATGTGCATTTTAATATGGATTATCGGGAGTGGGTGGAAGGTGCAAGAAAGGACGGAAACGCGGAAACAAAAATCTCACACTCCAGTAAATCTTCGACAATTTATAAAATCTGAGTCATTTCACTTGTTGCGAACACATGTATGACCTCGGTTTCGGAAATATTTATCATCCAAAAACCCATGGAGCTTCTTGTCGAGATATTCCAAGAGATTTGGAGTACAATAATCGTAAACTGGTCCATCACAACCACCAAGGAAGACGAATAAAGAAGCAAAATGGTCGGTTACTTCTTTTTAAAGGCGTTGAAATTGAAGGCAAGCAGATAAGAAGACCACGATGCTCATCTTCCATTGAGAAGAAAAGGTAAGTAAACGAGATTTGAATTGTTCTGAACCTAATTATTTACCAGAATTAAACTTTCCAATGATGTTATGATTACGGCAGATTCAATTCACGATGAATGTTTGCCAGATCTGCCAGGTTGGAAGGGGCAGATTAACAATATATCGAAGATATTAAAACATGGAAACCTCGAATCAACGCTAAAAGAGATCAGTGTACTGTGGAAAGATTGGACAAAAGAGTCTGCATTAATGTATCTTAATAGAACTGAAACATGGTAATTTTTATCTGAAAATTTATAACCAGAAACTTTTCAGCAGACACCCAATTATCGGGAAATCTCCATGGCGGCACACAATCTCTCAGAACACTCAAAAAATCAGTGATCAACTCAGATTGAATACAAAAATTATCACAATGTTTTTTCAAAAGTATCGAGAAAGATGTCTTATCGACTGCAGCTTCCTGCTCAGTGAAAACGGTCGCAGTGTTGCCGAACTAGAGAAACAGCTCCAAGACTTTGTGAAACACACGAAGAGAATTCTTTCCTTTGAATGGCCGATGGAGGTAGCAAACTTGATGCTGGATGAGGGAGCCTCCTGGATTCCGCTTTTTGTCACTTCAATGTCCCACACAGTGTTCAATGCTGTTGCTGCTACCATGGCGAGGCTGCTTTATGATGTTGTCATGGAAAATGTGCTCCGCGTCAAGACATTCTTTTCGAAAGATGACAGAGCAAGGCTGATAATTATTTTAGAAGAAGGAGAAGAAGAGTTTGATTACTGGCAGAAGATCAATGTCCTCTTGGAGCTGTGCAAAAGTAACGCATTTTAAAGAATTTCGAAAGCTTCTATGATATTTTTTCAGTTCCCCGTGTCGATCACAAAATTTATCCTAGAATGTTCACTGAAGCGTGGATTGACGTCACAAATTGGTTCGATTCGGAGAAAATTGTGTTCAAACCTCTTCCCCAACCCTTCGAACCAGTTAGCATCAAAATTTCGAAAGTGGAAGTGATGTTAGCCGAATATGAAAAAGTACCAGATGATGTTATGTGTTGGGAGAAGATTTCCAAAGAAATTCTTCAAATTAGAGAAGAGATTTTAAAAAAGGAGACGAGGGTGTTAAAAAATTTTCTCATCTATGATAGTAGCGAAATAAAGAAGAAGTGTATGGCTAAAATCAGCGAGTTGGAAGAAAAAGTGAAGACAGTGATTCTGACGGACTTGTCGAAGAAGAATAGTGGAATACGGCTTGTATTTTCCAAGTGCTCTGCTAAACTCTTCCGGAATGATGTTCTGGTACAACTGCGAAACATCGAAGAAGTTCAAAACGAACTCCCAACGATAAAAGATAACATTCGACGGATTGGAGAAGCATACAAGGTTTATATGGAGTACTTCACCATGCCCGACTATGACATCCGACAGTTTTACGAAATATCGCGGCTCGGAATGAAGTTGGAGCAGTTGGTGAACTTTGTGTGGGATAGAATCAACCACGATAGACAGTGGATTACGAAACAAGTGTCCGAGCAAACTTCGAAGAATTATTACGAGTGCGAGATGATAGAAAAAGAATGGTTGGATTGTCTGAAAAAGTATCGTAGTGCAGTGAGAATCAACGAGGTACAGAAAGTGCAGATCAAGATGGCAAATTTGGAAGAGAGGAGTCGATTTTTAAAAGGGAAAGATGAGGTTAATATTAATATTTGTCAGAAATTACACCAGATCACTTTCCAGAAACTAATCGGACAGCGTTCACTATTAGGCTTACCATTATCACCAATCGACTGTGTCAGAATAGCAACAGTGTGTGAATTCTTCTCCAAATTGACCACACTCCATTTCAAAATACTTCTGCATCATGAATCATGCTTGAGAAGTGAGCATTTTGACAATCCACTCATTTTCAGACATTTTATTTTCAGTGAGAATCTCGGAAGTCGATCATAGTTTCCTTGTGGCTGAAACAGACCGTCTTCAGACAGAAAAAGATGAATTAAGCGTTCGAGCAGAAGCTGTGAATGTAAATTTCCCCTGCATGAAAATACACAAAATTATAATTTTAGGAGCACAATACTACTTCCAAAGAAGCGTTGTTAAAAATGCAAAACGTGCTATCTGAATTCGAAAAGTTACTTCCAGTGCTTGGAGCCATTTCTTGTCAAGCTATGAAGGATAGACACTGGCAACAAATATTACAGGGCACCGAGTCCACTGTGAAAGTTGAGGGGAATCCACTTGTCAGTGAACTTCTTGAAATGAATTTTATTGAGAAGGCTGATAAGTTTGAGCAGGTTTGTTTATTTTATTTTTTGAGCACTGTGTTTTATGTCCAATACAAAACTAACAGGTTGGAGCTCAAGCAGAAAAAGAGAGAATTCTGGAAACATCTATTGATAAAATGAGAGAACAATGGAGAGCGGCCACTTTCATCACTCATTACCACACTGGAGATCTATTAACGACAGAGCTGAACGTTCAAATGCAGGCTCATCTGGCCAGAAGTCAGACTATCCTGTCGTCTCCCTACGCTTTTTCTATCCTGGATCACATCCGACATTGGCTTGACACTCTTCTCAGCCTGAACACATTTGTTAATTTGTACAAGCAGTGTGATTCGAGATGGAGAAAAATTGAGGGTGTATTCTCCACAGAAGACATTGCTTATCAGATGCCACAAGAGTTTCGGACGTTCAAGAAAATTTCTTTGAGATGGATTCACATCAATAATCAAATTGTGAGTTGATACCTTATAACCTGACTTACAAAACTTGATTTAAGTCCGAAGAACGACCCATTCTCGAACAAATGGATCTCGTTCAACAACTTAATATAGACCTGACCGAACTCGAAGTGTTGTTCGGAAGAATGGAGAACGGATTCCATGCCTATCTAAGAAAAAAGAGAGCAGTGTTTCCCAGACTGTTCACTCTGTCCGATGAACTTGTTCTTTCATTAATCTGTGATAGTCGAGAGCCTGCCAACTGCAAGTCCTACCTGCCCCTTCTCTTCCCAGCGCTCACAACCTTTGACCAGAACACAAAAATGGAAATCGTGTCAGTGTCCACAAAAGATGAGACGATTACTTTGACAAAGCCAGTGAATGTTGTTCTCTCCAAACGACACGTGGAAAAATGGATGCATGAACTGGATCTACAAATCAAGCACACTTTAAGAACACAAATCAGATTGCTCATCGAGAAAATGAATTTTAAATTGAGCCCCGTGGAAAACCTTTTCAGTGAGCCAGTGCAGGTGGCAGTTGTATATTTGAAAATCGCATTTACCTGGCAGGTGGAGAACAGTATGAAGCACAGTTCCATGACGGTATATCGGAATCAATTTAATTGGTATTCCATCATTTCCAGATTCTTGCTAGTGAGCTGAAAATTTGCTTGCGAGAGTGTCAACATGCTGCTCTTCATAAACAGGTCCGACGGAAGTTCTTGCCACCACTATGTCATATTTACAAATCTGGTAAGCTCATAGCATCAACTATCCAACAACTATTCTCAAGTTTTAAGGTTCCCATTTGGTCAACAAGTTTATAAATGAGCAGGTTATTTTCATCGACGATTATCGATGGACCTCCCAGCTTCGATACTATTGGCACATGGAAAATGTGTTTATCCGAGTTGGAACTGTTTCGACTAGATACGAGTATGAACTACAAAATGTGGAGTTTATTTTTGATCAGAAAATCATTGATGATGCTGTGAAGTAATTCAAAGTTTAGCTGTTAGCCGTTCACCTTTTCATTCAGATATTTTATATTTATGAATCATTTTGGATTCAATATAAAAACATCCAAAGTTGATGTTCGTTTGGCTCGCCTTGTTGCTGGAGCTCTCGGAAGACCGTTTGCAATTTGTGATACCGAGTCGGCAGCAGACTGCAAGATGCTTATGGAAGGGTCCATGCTTGCTGGAGGAGTGATTTACATGATGCACAACAGAGCACACAATGAAGTTGGGATGTTCACTGAACGAGACGTGTATTCTTCGCATAACCTGTCGAACTTGAAGTATCACTTTGAATCGGAAATCACTATCAATAACTCATTCATCATTTTGTTGTAAGACTTCACAATAGCGTAATTTTATAACACAAAAACACAAAAAAATCTTGCAGAACTTCATCGTTCCAAACTGCAAAAGTGGTCATGATCGAAAGTGCCACCTACAACAAAACCATTGATGAGTGCTTCTCGCTAAACAGCGTCGCACATAGGGAGAAGAAAATTCACAAGTTTCAAATATTCGCAGAATTTGAAAACTACTTCGGACTACAAAATCTATGGAAAAACTATCTTGAAGCCACAATAGAAAAATCTGTGGAAAATGAGCTCTCTGAGCAAGAGCAGAGTGTTGAAAACACTATTTTCGTAAATCTCAGAGTCTCCATGTCAAAAAAGGTACCTGTTTGACTGGGAATAATGTTTTTGTTTTGTTTTCAGAATCGAAAACTGTTGGGTCAACTGTTACAATTATCTACTCCAAAGCTGAAAAAGACATCAACACCTTCAAAACCTCCCAAGAGCTCAGAATCTACAAAAAGAGAGCCTGTTGATAATGCTCCTGATTATATAAAAGAAAAAACTGAAGAGCTGTGCACACTGCTCAATAATCATCAGATTGTAGTTGTGTGTGGAGCAAGTTACACTGGAAAGTCAAGAATAATTGCGAAGACAGTTGAAATTAAGTCTGTCGATGTGCAAATCGAATTCGGACTTTGGGACGACTTGTTGGCTTATGGAGAAACGGTTCTCACAGTTTGGAAACTTTTGAATACTTAAAAGTTTGCAGTTAAAGCACAGTAGACGTCTCAACAAGTGGATAGTTATCGATGGCTTCATGGATACTAAAACTCGCCAATGGATTTCGAGACTTGGAAGTGAATTTACGGTAAAAGAAAACATCTGAAAATCATTTAATTAAAGTGTTATATTTCCCAGTTATTCTCTTGGAAAGAACTCCCATTTATCGCGTCTTGTGAGCGCATAATTATAGAAACTGATACTGTCGCAGAGGAATTGAAATTATTGCCAACAGTATTCCTAGATTCTTCTGAAGAGACCGCCACCAAATCTGAATTGGAAAACACGGAACTGATAAGAATTGACGAGGTGTTTGACTATTTTAAAGAGTTCAAGTATCGAAAATTGGATGTGACGAAAAAAGTGGAAGGGTTGAGGAAGTGTCTATCGTATGGTAGCGAGAAAGTGATCGAGTACCTAATAGTGACGTCATTTCTCACATTGACCACAGTGCAACAAATCGAGAAATTTTTCTTCAAAACTGATGAAAGACGTACAGAGTTTTATAAAAGTGTGCCATATGCATCAGGGTGGTACGAGTTGAAGGATTCCACGGAGATTACACCTCAACACTTTTTTATGATTCACACCATATCTCTCGTCTTATTCTCGAACTTTGTTCCTCTTCTGGTTTGCCCTCCGAGTAAAGAGTTTTTGGATTTTCTGGGGAAACTCCAGACAGAGCTGGATCATTTGGGATGGCATCCGATTACAATGTCTATTGATAGGAAATCCACTATTGAGGAAATTAAAGCGTTTGTTGGGAACTGTGCAATCATGTTGTAAGCTTTCACAAAATTGCTACAAAACATAATGATTTTCCAGTGGTGGTCATGAAGTATCAGAAGTCGATGAAGAGCCTGAAGGTGCCAACTTCTTCTTAATCCGAGGGATAGAAGACGCGTCGCCAGAAGTCTTGGATTGGCTACGACATAAATTTGAGAGGAAGAGTATAATGGTAATCACGAAAACACTTTTCGATTAATCAATTGATGAAAAACTTGAAGAAAATGCTCTTCGTATCACCGTACACTTTGGAGCTTTTTCCTCCACGTCTTCAACGGTACCTTTTTCAAATAAACTGGATGGATATCAATGGTCACGACAACCTAACATTGTTTCCACTCTCAAACTACAATTATGTGTTGGAAAACCTCACAAAAGATTCAAAGCTTCAGGAACTGAACGATTCGATTAAAAATCAAATAATAGACGCCATGTTAGATGCTAGATTTTTGAGTCTATACGAAAATGTGGCAAGTCTACAAACTTCTAGCGAATACAGTATTGTAAGAGGGAAACAGTTTGTCGAACTTCAAGATTTGTGCACTATTTATAAAGAGTAAGCTAATAAAGAACGACGAAAAATTGAGTTCCTTTCCAGCGCAATCACAGCTTTGAATGAAAGAGACAAACGAATACGCCTAGACCCGATTACCGTCTCTCATTCCGATGCAAAAACGATCAATCTCATTGAAAAAGTCATACAGACAAGTTATGGAAATGCAATTGTGGTTGGAAACGACTTTTCAAGAACAATGGATGCTCTCACAGTCGCTACAGACTTGAACAATCAAACTCTATTCACCAATGAAAGCGTGAAAACAGTTGACGAGTGGAGAGAACAAATGAGTAGAATCTTGCGAGATTGTCTCATTGATGGAAAGGAATCAGTGATAGGAATCACGATCGGTTCGGTTGAAAGTGAAGTGAGGGATGCGGTTGTGGAAGATGCCACGTGTATCTGTTGCTACAAAATGATACCTCCACGATATTTATCCAGACTCATGCTCTCCGAGTTTGGAGAAAAGCACACGCTAGAAGGAAAGGGGATTTGGGAGATGCTCGAGACCAAATTGTCTGCCTTAAAAGTTGTGTTCATTTTGAAATCAACTGATTTCACCTGGTTCATGAACTGCCATCGGATGCTTCTGACAATGCTGATTCTGATATGGTGGAGCGACCCGACGAAGCAGGAGCAAGAACAGGAACTATATGATGAGCTGTTTAACTCTGAACTATTCTCCAAACCTCAAATTGAACAGCTGATGAAAGTGATGGAGGATCTAGTGAAAATGAAGCTGGTTAGTAGTCGGGCAGAGAAATTGAAAATATTTCAAACAATTGTGACATTGGCGAAGAAGCGCAAAATAGAAGTGAATAAGACCATGTCAAAGTATGAAAAAGGAATGGAGAAGATGAAACGAGCAGAAGAGCAAGTGGCGGGAATGCAAGGCGAGCTTCTCAGACTCCAGCCGCAACTCGTGAGAACTTCCATTGAAACTAGGTGATTTCCAAGAGCAATGGCTATGATCATCTTTGAATTTCAGTATGCTGATGAGTACAATCGAGAAAGAAACGATTGACGTGGAGAATGCTCGAGAAGTTGTAGCTGCAAATGAATTCAAAGCCAATGAAGCAGCTACAAAAGCACAAGCTCTGAAAGCGGAGTCAGAAGCGGAGCTCGCTTCAGCGATTCCAGCTTTAGAATCAGCTGTAGAAGCACTAGAAACTATGACGCAAAGTGATGTGTCTTCATTGAAAACTATGAGGTTTCCACCGTACGCAGTTCGACTCTGCATGGAAGCTGTTTGCATTCTCCTCGGCGTAAAGCCCGCCAAAATCACCAACGAGATTGGCGAGGTTGTCAATGATTATTGGGTGTCAGGACAGAAACTATTATCCGATATTCACTTCTTGGCAAAAATCCGAAGTTTTGCGAGAGATAGCATAAGCAAAAAGACGGTTAAATTAATCAGAGAGAAGTATCTTTCGAAGGAGGAGTTTGATCCGGAAAATGTGAAACAATGCTCTCTGGCAGCAGAAGGACTCTGTCGATGGGTTTTGGCGATCGATATGTACAATCAGATTAGTAAAATTGTTGAACCGAAAAGAGAGAGATTGCGGAAAGCGGAAGTTCTTGTGAAGCAGCACATGAAGCAGTTGGAAGTAAAAAGAAAAGCGTTGTTGGTGAGAATCGAAATTAATGATTTTAAAAAACAATAAAAATTGTTACAGAAAGTAACAGAGAAACTGCAAGGACTATCCGATCAGTTCAGTCAAATGTGCCAGAAAAAGCAAGAGCTTGAATCTCAAATCGCTAGCTGTGAAACCAGAATGGAAAGAGCTGAAAGACTAGTCCAAGCATTGGGTGGAGAAAAAGACAAATGGAAGAGCAAAATCACAGACATCGTTCATGAAGATTCTCTAAGCGTTCCGTACTCCGTTGGATCTACACTAGCTCTTCATATTTTCGGAAAACTTCCCATCGATGAGCGAGAAGTTTGTGGTTGTTGATTTTTGTGGAAATATAATTTTTTCAGAAGTCGCTTCGAAATACAATGCGTACTTTGTTTCCAAAACTAGAAATTACAATTCCTTGTGATCTCAAGTCATTGGTAGTTCTGGGAGAAGAGCCCATATGTTTCGTGAATGACAACGGAAAAGCGTTGAAATTTTTGAGCTCCGAGTTCAAACATGTGGTGGTCGCAAGTCAGTGGACAGAAGTGGAACGTAAACTGTGCCTTGATCCAAATTCTGCGCTGCTTTTTGAGCTTTGTGGGGACAACGAAAATATGGCGAAAGATATTGAGCACGCTAAATTCTATAGTCAAGGGGAAGAAGAATTGATGGTAATGGGGTTCTGTGTTGAAATTGGAAAATGTAACTCTATCAGATAATGAAAATAGGAGGAACGCATCATGAAGTGATACGGAACTTCCGAGTCTTCTTCAGAAGCCAAAAATCTTCTTCTTTTCTCGAGAAAGCAGTGGTAATTGACAATGAGTTTAGCCTTGTGGAACTAAAACGAGACATTTGCGAAAAGATGGGGATTTCAAATTGGTTCGAGACCCTGAGCCATTATAATGAAATGGTAGAGTCAAGAAATCAGGATGTGAGCATGATGGAAAGTATGATATTTCCCTTTCGTCAGTTTAATTCTAATGATTTGTTGTAGAAACTGAAAACGAGATGTTAGACTTGCTCGGAAGGTCCAAAGATCTGGACGACGAAAGGGCAATTGACTTGTTGGCAGAGGCAAGGAACCTTCAAGCATCAGTGGCTGCTCGGAACAAAGAAATTGTAGAGGTGAGCCAATTCTGAATACAGAGTATCATGCTTTTTTTAAAGATTGAGCAATCACTTCGAGGAATTGAGCACAAAATGGCAGAATCTATTGACTACTCCTTAAAAGTTGTAATCATGTGCAACTCTTTACACAAACTTGATCCGTTTTACAAAATCTCGCTGGATGTTTTAGTAGATGTTTTGCAAACTGTAAGTTTGAGAAGCTATTTGATTTGCTAATTAATTTACAGAAACTATTCGAAAACATCTCCCAAATCGTTTTTTCAACTATCAGCAGAACAATATCCGAATTATACTGGAACTTTTTCAATCAGATGCTTTACTGGGATGACAAGCTTATAGTTCATCACTTGTTGTTCAGCAATATGAAGTCAATAGAATACAACCTAAATAAACTAATAGCTAAAAGTTTCAGCTACAACGTCGAGAAAATAGAGACGGATCTCAAAAACCACATCAGTTCAGATAGTTTTCACAACTTATCATCTTTCATTCTGAAGTCTGATTCTCGACAATTAATCCTACTGAAATATAGTGCGGAAGTTTATGCAACTCTGCTCCAATTCGGACAAGTCACGAAAAATGCAAACTGGAAGGTTTATTCGATACTGGAGCATGCTCTACTGTAAGAGCTCATAGTATACAATATCTTCTAAATCATTTGCCTTCAGAAAAATAGAACGAATAACTGATGAGCCGATATGGCTACTGTTGAATGTGAATAAGAGTGATCAGGCTACAGTAGCACTAGTGAAGCAGATCATGGAAAAAGTACAAACACTGACTGTTGTGCATTTATCCTTTAGAATAATTTTAGCGTATTCCGATGAGATCATTTGCTCCGATGAAGTTAGCTCTTCCATAAAACTAAAATTATTAACTGAACTTTTCAGCTCATCTCTTTGAGCAACCACCGATTCTACTTCTCCGAGTCCGTCTCATTGGCCCAACAAACTCGCCGAATACTAGCCAACTTATCAATTCGAAGTTTCTTGGACAAATCCGAAGAGAGCCAAAGAGCCCAGATCATACGGCTTTTATCATTTCATTTCGGCTTGAAGCTCAGGAAAAAGTTTGACCCCGAGTTCGGGGTCATTGTAGATGATGCAGATTTGTTGGCAATGTTGAAACTCTACCAGGAAGTGAGGAATTTGAGTGAGCAACCCAACGAAGCACAGGATTTGATGAAAATCAAGATGGAAGTGATTTGGCCGATCTATTGCTCTAAAACTAACAATCCAGTGCAGTTGAATGTAATAGTGGCGATGGTGCAATGGATCGTCGAGGCCAACTTATCGATTCCAGCAGATACGTTATTGAGGTCTCTGATGAAAGGGGATCAGAAAAACTTTGTAAGCAACTGAGAAAGATACTGGGAACGCTAACGGAAAGTAAAATCTAAATTCAGGAAGACTTTGCTCATTACATGCAGAATCGGGACGACAGCATTCTTTGCGGCTTGAATGCGAGAAACTCGAAAGATTGTCGAACTGCATCTGACCGAAAAATGGTTAGCAGAATGAAAAGCTTGTTCAGAGAAGGCAAACCTTCTGATGAACCATGTTTAACGTTGGCAGAGTAAGCGAGTTTTTTATTCATGCAAATCGATGTCTAGAGCGAGAGAGTACGCGATCCGGAGAGACGCAGACAGTTGATCTGAGTCTCGCAGGGGGCACCCACGATGGAACGCGATATTATACTCGCCGCACGCATCAGTAAGTGCGCTCCATTGCACAAGTGGAGTTTTTTCCATTTCGAAATTTGCGCCACCATTCAGAAAATTTCGCGGTGAAAAATCGAAGGCCGCGGCCTAGAAAACTCAAAATTTCTCTTCCATTTCGGTCATTTTGCAGTGGAGCGCATTTACTGATGCGTGCGGCAAGTATATACAATTCAAGTTTCAAAATTAGCCTTTCAGACCGAAAAGTTGGCTGGCAGAAGTGGAAACTGGAAAACGAGAATTGGACGCAAGAGAAGTTCAAAACCTCACAGAAATTGTTACCGTCCTGAAAATGAAATTTTGCCTGAAATACAAAATTGGAATATCAGAAGTTGTGGTTTCTGGAGAATTCATAGAAGACCAGTACGATGTAACCAGAAAAGAGTTTGAAGAGACTGCGATGCTAAAACTGAGTCATTGCACCCTGATCGGAGCACAGTTGGTGCACGGGGAGATCAAGGTGCTCTTTCTCTCTCTATATATTTTCCAATTTCACACAATGATTTTTTATAGGAATGCCACAACCGTACGAATATCGCAGTGACTATTTTATTGAAAACTTCGAAACGAGCTGGACCCTCGAACCCTCGGAGCCTTCAATTGATATGTCCCACGTATCAGAAATATGTTGCCTTTATCCCGTTCCACTCACAGTTTCCGATTGCTCATTGGCAACTTCGTGGGATTTTCACAACAACTGGGAGAAAAGTTGGAAAGTAGCGAACTACAGTAATCCATCGTTAGAAAATTATTATTTATTGCTGAAATGTTGTCTAATATGAAACAAAAAATGCATAAATTATTTTTAATTAATACTCTTTACAGTTTTGTATCTGATTACCCAGATTTTCCTTTTGCACACAGCCTCGGCTCAAATTCCCGCGCGATTTAATTGGTGTTTCTAACCGTCATGGTGTCTACGTATCGCGCGGTAAAACCAATTTTCGAACTGCAAAAACTGTTTTTAAAAACTTTTTTGTCTTTTTTTCCAACTTTTCCCAATCTTTTTCTACTTTTTTCTTCCATTCCATATATATTAATACTTCAGAATGTTCAAAAACTTGCTATCGCTAGCATGTATGAATAAAAAAGACAAAAAGCGGCTGGCGATAGCAGCGGGCTCCGCCGAAACCTCCTCATCTGCTGCCAAAAATAACAGCTCTTCGGCGAAAAGTGAAAGTTCCGGTGTAGATGATACGCTGGATAAGAGTGTGGCGATTTCTACAGGGGTACTGGACAGCTATAATATTTTTTGTTCAATTACCATTTTTCTTCAGGAATCCGTGCTCAACACTTCACAGTTTCTCTCGAATGTCCTGGCAGATGTGTCCTTAAACACTGCAAACCGACAGAATCGCGAAACGCCCATAGATTTTGGAACCCGGGAAGTGAAAGACGATAGAGACGTGATAAGTACGTTCAAAAATTTTCAAATTCCGAGTGTATCTTTTCGTTCAGGTGTCGTCGGTCGAAGGCGGAGCGGTAATGCGATTACCCCGTCGCCGATTCCTGAGGAAACCGAAGACAACTTCTCGATAGACGCGTTGACGACACCTGCTCAAGGAGATCAGGTTTTTGCGACTCGCAGCAAACCGCGCACTCCTCGTCCCATCAAACCGAGAAAGGTTGGTTTTGTTTTGGATTTTATTTCCATTTTTATTTGGCTACAAACTATAAAGTACAAACTTCTAAAAAATTTAGAGCTTCACGTAAAAAATACAATTCTGATATGAATTTTTACGTGTCTAGAATGTAGTCTAGGCGTTTGGGCTTCGTGGTCCATGACACGTGTAGCCACGAGATTGTGATCTGTCCCTTCTCCAAATTTCACTCATTACTCGACTCGGATCACTCGACTACTAGACCACACCAACTACTAAGAAACAATAATGAAGCTAAAAAACAAGCTGAAAAAATTGTCAAATCTTCTGAACGGGAAAATTCAGCTGGCGAAAGTTTACCACGGAGAACTGTCGCCGAGCGCGTCTTCCTCGTCCAACAACGAGGAGAGCTACCGGATCGATGTGAGTTTTCAGTAACTGAGTTTATGAATTTGTTTCTGATTTTCATACAATTTCAGAGCATGAGAGCACGCACTTCGAAATCAGCGATCCAGCAAATGTTGAAAGGAAGAACCACGCCGATTTTGGGAGGATCGCTCCGGCCGATTCGTGGCAGGTAAACAATACTTCAATGAGAAGTTTTTTTAATCACATTTGAAGCTTTTTTGGAGCATCCTGGATCATTAAAATGTGCTCCAAAAGTGCTCTGAACATGGTAAAATTGTCCATTTTTTGTATTTGAGCTAAAGTTTCAGAAGAAAAAAACAGTTTTTTTAATTGATATATTTTGAATTTTCAGACGTCACAGTGTGCTCTTCGACGGGGACGCCAAGTTCTACTCACTGGACAGACACAGCTCGGATTGTAAGTGTTTCGCGTCGGTCACTTATTATTGTACATATGCGTTGTTACATTATGTTTGAGCACACAGAAAGCTTGGGAGTGTTTACAAATGATAGTAAAGGGAAGGGGGCATTCATCTCGCGGAGAACGTAATCTCAAACAGTTGGATCATCGGTTTACGGGAGGGCTTGGTCAACCTTTTTACAAAACTAGCCAGTGGACGGCAGTTGTGTATTGGGTGCACTTTTATTCGCCTCGAACACTGCGTCGATGTCTATCCGATTGGTCAGCCGTGGGGCCTGTCGCAGTCATTTATCAGCGCTTGTCACTATTGTCCTGGTCACTCGAGCCGTCTGCTCCTCCTTGCTACTGCACAAAGACCTCGGCTCACCTTTCTTTCTCTCAAGAATAATGGAAATGTTTCCATTGGCTCTTTTTCTATCTTTATGCTACCTTTTTTATTATTAGAGGATCAACTTTCAAGAGTTGTGCTCTCCAAAACTTTTCACCCATAAAACCAGATGTTTTTCTTTGGCATCGGAACATTAGCTTTTACCACCGCTATGAATGATAGAATGGGGCGTATAGAATGCATTGAGAATATCCTCTTTGTTTCGTAACATCTTCAGTTTTTCCATCACAATGTCATCTACTTTCTCAGGACATCGGCGCCACCTGCCACACGTTTTTCGCGCCTCTTTTTTGAATTTGATTACGCTGTTCTTCTTCTTCTTTTCTCGACGAGACCCAAGCGCATGAGAATGCGCAAACTAGCAAGTATCTCCGGAATAATCTGTTGGCTTTCTGAAAGCTTTCATTTTTTTGTTCCCGATTTCATCCATCCCTCAATATCTGTCAAGTTTTCGCTCATTTATCTTGCAAAGTGTAAAACAAGAATCAACTAGTATCAATACATGCTTTTTTCCGAACATTCTCTTGCCATCTTCTCTTTTCCGAAGCGTTTTTCCGTCACATCCAAGAGTTCCGTTTTCCAGACTTGCTGTAATTACGCTGAAAATGAGCAATGAAAGAGTTTCGACAGGATCTCTGGGTGAAAGGTTGATGCTCAGAACTCGAAGCACCAGGGGTTCTGTTAGAGAAACTTTGTCGAAAGCTATTCGTTCTACATTGGGAAGATCTTCATCGGTAGAACGAAAACCTACCACAATTTTTCCGAAATTTGGAACTGCTCTTACTGCAATGACTTCTCGTACGCCTTCATCAGAAGAACGTAGTTCTGAGAGCGGAGAAGGTGATTCGCCAAAGCCAAGAAAATTCTCGAACAAAGTAAGAACCAAATAACTTGAATATTAATTTTCAAACTGTTTGTTTATCCAGGATTGCGCCAGAATTTACTTCAGCAACACTAGCAGTGAACAGTCGTCAAGATCAAACTCGAGTACTCCACGCAGAGTTCGACAAACCACATCTTCATCTGGATTCGGAAGCCTCAGCCATCTCCCGCCTATTCAAAGGAAGAGCCTAGATCCTCTGAACTCGATAATGTCACAGAGCATGTATGTGCAGTCGCCAGGATCTTTTCATGGCCACAGTTTCTCGCCACGTCAAAGAATTCAATGCGAAGACTCGTCAGAAACTTGGATTCCATCGTCGCCGAGTCTGACTACTCTGAAAGATTTTCTGATGACCAACGAAGATGATATGTTCGAAGAAGACTTTGATTTTGACGTCGACGATGGAAAGTCTGTCATTTCTTCTGCATCCACAAGTAGACTGTTCTCTGTGGATCGACGAATGTCGAAGTATCAGAAAAATCAAACTCTTCGCCAGTTCCTCAATTCACCAGGTAATTTCCGTGTTTTTCAATCACCAAATCATGTTTGCCCTTGTTATGTGACGACCTTCTCTAATAGCGTGTCCCATTGGGAAGAGTGCTCAAACGCGGCGAGCTTTCCACTTCTCAAGTGCGTGCACAGCACACGTTCATTATAATTTTCTGACAAATGGCTGCTCATAACGTGTCGTCGGCGCTTGTGTGGTCCCCTGGTCCCTCCGGATTTCATGCGTTATCTCTTCGCCCGTCGTCAAGAGTTCAGGACGCTGCTAATGAGTTGGTGGAGGCCCCCACCGAAAAAACCGACGGAGCGAAGGATGTGCACAAGTTGAATTATGAAGCACCGATTTAAACGTGCGGGTTGGGGTTTGGGAGAGGAAACTGGAGAGTTCTGATGAAAGAAGCCCCGCCCTCTGCGATTGTCATCGTAGAGAATTCCATTGTCACTTTTAGTGAACACATCTTCACACACATCTTGCTCATTCTAAACTCTAGTATTCGGTCTGCACTTTATGATGCTCCAACCACCGGTATCACCAAGAACTTCGAGGAAGAACTTTATCAAAAACGTTACTGGTATGTGAACAACCTTGTACTGACCACTGTCTAGACAAGTTGCAAGCAAAGTGTCTAGACATGCGACTTACCACTCCAGAAGGAACCTTGAAAATCTTCTGACCGATATTAGTACCCTCTCTTTTCGGCCTTGATACTTTTCAAATTTCAAGAACAATTTTGAGCGACAGCTGGTGCTGACCATCTGGTACTGAACATTAAAAAAACTGTTCTCTCAATCGTAAACTCGGCGCAGCTGCGCATCATGAGTCCGAACTTGTCGATACGAATTTCTCTTGCAGCTGTTGTTGAAAAAGTTTGCTCGAGCCATCTGCTTCCTGTGACAGTCGCAACGATGAATGTATTTATTGCGCTTCTAGCCTCGTGACTCGCGGTGTGCGCAACGCAACAATGTGGTTGTAAATCACCGCGATGTTTCCAGTATCTCTTTTGTCTGGGATTCTCTCAACGACCATTAAACGTCAAAATCTGTTATTCATAACCAAATGAGTTTCGGATAATGCCATTCACTCTAATGAGGGAAGCAACTAAAAGCCAAAGACTTCCTCGTTACCGGAAGCCTTAAGTGCCCAAACCTCTCCATTTTGTGCTGTGTGAAATCGAGAAGCGCTGCGCAGAAGTGCTCTAAAAGCATTGTGAATTGCCCACCTGTGCGTTCGGCACGGAAGAACGACGGGACCTGTCTGTCTCACTCGATTCGTCATTGCGTCCGCTCTGCCGCCTAGCATGCACAGTGAGGTTGTGTGCCCAAGCAGATCCCTACGCAAGATGACGACCACGCCTTTTTTGTCTGCGTCGGTCTGCCCAGAACGCATTCAGCGGAGTACGTCTTCCGCGTGTTACATCGCTGCGCGTACCGGTGCATATCCACAACCGTATTCTTCTTTTCATTCTCTACATTGTTTCTCCTAGTCGCATCCGAAGACCGCAAAGATATTATCCCCATATCTGAATAATAGTTTACAAACCGCCGTTTGCGCATGTGTCATCTTCTCATTGAAATATCCATTTTCTCGTATAGCGCCTGATTTATGTCCGAACTCTCGATTATTCCATTATAATCGCCACCGAACTGTTCGCTTATAAAACAAACTTAATTTGTTCAGAAATAGTCGTTGTGAACTGGCAAAAAGTATTTTCAGTATTCTGAAATAGAATACGATACTTTTTGACCCCACACAACACTTCTCTCTTACTCTTATGGCTTCATTATGCAATAGTATAATTGGTTGGATAAAAAATGATCCAGGTAAGCTTTTGAATAACTAAAGGTTCATTCAAATTTTTAGTAAGAATAAAAAATGCACTCAATCAACTAGACCAAACGGAATAATTGAGTGAATAAATGATTGTTGTACGGCTGCCAATCAATCTGAATAGATTATTCTACACTTTATTTTGAGTACTACACTTCTCCGTCCATCATAGACTTATTGTTCATCTTCTGCTTTTTCTAACACTTTTCAAGCCATAAGAACCGTTCTTCTCTCATAAATGGGTGGTCTAAATTTCTGAACAATGAAAACAGAAAATAAGTCATTAATGGGTCGTTGAAATGTGGGCGGAGTTTTTTGTCTTCTGTAGACCGCGGCTGTTCTCGGCTAATAGCTATATGAGTCCTCATACATGTCTGTAATGGGTAAATCAGCGTCTCCATTTTGCATCAAGTGTAGGTTTTTTCAATTTTCCCTCATCGTCTCTCAAATCTACCTCGCCACTTTCGACAATTTGGCTTTTTATCGCCACCCACAAATCTGCGATTCACGATTTTCTACAGCTTGGGATGGGTTCCTCTGTGGTCATCTAGAGGGATCCTCGTTGTTCGGCGATTAGCCAGGCGCTCATCGCCCAATATATTTTCACATTGACGCGCATTTGTTGTTATCTGACCTCTCATCTATCTCGGTTGGAACGTCGCGCGCCCCACCGAAAAGCTCTCGTGTCTTTTGACACCCGCAAGGGACTGTGGAACCATTGTTTCTTTCCATTGTTTGTGTGCTCTCTCAGGCTCAATGAATCAGATGTTTGGATTCACAGAAGACCGTTGGTGTACTAGGAGTGGTAAATATTGGTTATTCGTCTTACATGGCCTTGACTACCATAACGCGACAAGTTTTTATGGTGTGAATGTCGTAATTAAGGACCGGGGTTAGGTTATTGTGGAAGACGTTTGAGAAAAACTGTTGTGAATTTGTTGAGAACCTCCAAGTGGGCAGAAAAAACGGTTCAATTACCAAATTAGTTTCCACTAAATTACTCACTAAATGGTGGTGTTGTTCTCTACCGGAAAGGTCAATTAGCTATGTTCTTTTGCCCCGAACATCCCGACACAAATGATAGGTAATCTGGACAGCAAGCACATTAGGGCCTGTTTCCTACTGTTATGTCATAGCAGATGGTCGTCCGCTCTTATTGCATATGCAAATTACGTTTGAAAAGAGCCGAGCATACAGAGAAGAAAGCGATTTGAAAGGGTCAGTGAACACGAAAAAACGAAGGATCTCGTTGCTTTTAACATGTGTTCTTGATTGAAGGGCCCCCTAATAATTCAATATTTATTTGGGACGACCCGACGAGAAGAGAGACCCAATTCACCGAAAAGTAATGAAAATGTCAGGAGCCGCAGACGATGAAGAAAACTGACACCGCTTTGATTTTTAGCAGGTTCTTCTCTCTCCCCCGGATCCCTCAGTTTTTCCGGGCGCCCGACGACACTGCTTGAGATGATATGAGAGCACCTCTCTGCTGAGGTCTCAATATCATTTCATTTCGAACCGCTTGCTGCTCATTGTGAGCCAAGCTTTTTAGCTTGACTTCTTTTCATGCCTGGTGATTGATAGCTCTCCATGGTACACGTAGAGCTGTTCTAATGTGATTTACTAGATCCATTATCAGCGGAACGATCAACGACCCTATCGTATTCTTACTCATATTCGAACGCTTTTTGTCTGTAACGAATAGATGCTTCTGACCGAACGAAAATGTGTCTAGTCTGTGCCGGATGTAAGGTTTTGACCACATTACGAGCATATTGTACTGGACTTATGCCCAATATTACTGTTATCATTGCGCCCAAGGCGACCTCGTTGTCTTCTGATGCTGTCGATCGCATCATACCGGAAATCTATGTGCCGAACGACAAGTATAACGAAGTAAAACCGCACCGACGGAAAAGCCATGGAAATAGTGAGTCATCTGCAATCGTCGTTGATAGAAAACGCGTATCCTCCGTGATAAACTTTAATGACTCATATCCGCGGGATTCCTGTGTACCAATCGTAAATTCGTATTAGTTTTGTGGTCTAGCGAGATGGTCAGTGTTCGCAAGTGCCCATTCCAATGGTTTTTTATCGCCAATCAGCGGCATCTTCTGAGGAAGGAATTTCACCGCAGGAATTTCCGATCAGTGCAGCACCTGTCACACAAACCAAATCACGAATAGAAAACACGATTAACTTTTTAATTTCAGTGCGCCTCCGCAAAAGAGATTCGTCTCGTCGTGATGCTGTCGAAGCTGGATTCGAACCCCGTGAAGCAGTTCCCAGATGCCATTCCACCCAGTCGCTGAGAGACGTGCAACGAGTCAAAGCCTACAGCAATTCGCAGTTTCAGGTAGTTTTTCATTGGCTCGAACCAAAAAGAGCAAATTTATTCCAGGCTAGCGATCTTTCGCTCAATCCGAACGGTCGTGTTCTCGCGCCGTGCGATAGTACGAGCGGAAGTGTTGCTCCGATGGCGGTCGTCAATCCGGCTCAATTGAATCGTCACCATCACATTAACCATCATCATCATGCGAGCTACGACAAGGATATTGCTCATCACGACATCGACCGCCGTCGCAGTTTGCAAACGTTGACTGGAGGTGAGTGTGCACTTTCTACAGTTTGTTGTAAACTTGTGGACACTGTGTGATAGAGCGTTGAGCAGAGGGTGTGCTACCGATAGAGATTGGACGAATGAAACAGAAACAGTGAGCAACGGGTGCGGGTGGTTTGTGTGAATCGGCGATTGAATCGAAGTGAGCACACACACAAACATACAGACCCGCTGACGGCATTATATTTCCTTGCCCGTCGTTTATCAGTATATTTGACTATCACCTTTCCTTCTTTCTATTCCTAAACGAAGAGAGAGTGAAAAGGAATAGGCGGCGACTTACTGACACACACACAATTGTTGTTTGTCCTAGTTTCAAGTACTTTTTTCCTGGTGGTTGCATTGTCAGCCGCGTGACTATCACCTAGTAGTACACCTCCCCATGCAGCAGTCAGTTCGAGAGCCGCGCAATGTCGAGCTGGTCCGGAGCTCGAAATTCGTTCGCTCTATCTCACATGGGCGAGCAAGCACATGGCGACGCAATCGGGTCAAACCGGACAATGAAGTTTCAGCGTCGTCGCTCTATCAGATGACCAATGGAGGATCGAATGGCACGCCGAACGGACGATCGCAGTTCTCACCTTCTGATTTGGCTGTGAACAATCCATCGGTTCATCATCACGTAGGAAGTCGAGTTCGTGTCTCCAGCGTCAACCAATTGTGTGATTCGAGCAGCACGCCACAGTTCAGTATTGAGTGAGTATTTTATTAGAAGAAAAATTTGTAAATTGAAAAAATATCAAGAAAATTAAACGAAAGATCCATGCATCCACTTCGTATCGTACTGTAGAATTCTTCCTTTTCTCAATTTTTTTAACCCACCACCAACTGTCATAAAAAAGAATAATCCGGTCTTATGGTTTATCCCTAGGCGCGGCCCATCCTTTCCAAAGTCGAAGGTTTGTTGTTCGAAATGAAACGGGCCTTTCGCCTTTCACCCATATGTTTCAACTATCAATCAAACTTCATGACCCGTTATAAAGTAGAGCCCCCCACCAACCCACTCCTGAATTCTTCCCAAGAACCCCCGAGAACCACATTTCGCTGTTATTCTGTTTCTTTTTCTGCCAAATCGCAACGCCTGAGAATCGGATTTCACCATTAATCTCAGTCCGCTGGCCGTGTTTTTGTCACGTAGTAATTTTCTGCGCACACGCGTCCCATCCGGACAAGACAATTGGCACATCCTCGCCATTTATTTGGAGAGCTTTCACACCAATCAACTCAATTGATGGTTAGGTGGTGCCCTTCTATGGTCAGGACCATTAGTAAATTCGATTTGGTCGGAGCATTCTAGTTGCTCATTCTTTCCATTTCTTCTAGAAACACTAAAGTTGAGTATTCTCTCCCACCTCCCAAATTTCGTATTCATTCCGTTTTTAAAATTCTCTTGAGAGCAGAACAAGCTTCAAGATGTGACACTTGTCTTATTCTGGCGATACTTCTGATGAAATGTCACAATGCACAGAGTGCGTATATAAGAATGGGTCTAGTGGGTCCCCGATGCGTGTATATCTAATTGGCTCGGGGCTCTTCTTGTCTCCTTAGTCATATCGTCCCGTCCCCTCCATCTCTTGTCATTTCTCGATGAACCAACCACTTCATCCCACCACCAAAAGTGTCAAAAGCCTTTTTGGCAGTTTGGTTACGTTTTATCTTCTTCCGTCAAACAAGGCACTGTTTGACTTTTGCATTTGATTCCTTTTGTAGATCTTTATTTGTTTTGTTTCCTGTCCGCTGAAATCAAGTCAATGGGGTTTTGGCGCATTCGTTTCCACTAGCCATTTCGCGTCTTTGTTTAGTTTTATCAATTTTACAATTCTCAAGACCTACTAAATTATGCGACCAGTTGGTTAAGATCTCCCTTGTGTTCACTACCGAACGAGTAAAACGATATAAAATGCGCATATTGCATGCACATCCGAAGACGGACGCAGCGGGATAGATGGGCAGCGACGCATGTCATTTCAAGAGGGAAGGTGGACCAAAAGACGGTCTGCCTCGTTCTGTTCTGTTCTTCGTATCATATTATAATACTGTAGAATTAGGCCGATAAAATGTCACTTTTTTTGGAGCCTGACCTTTTCATTAGACCTGCTTTGTCCACTGATTACTCACTTTTTTCGCAAACAACGAAAGGTTCTCGACGTTCGCTTTGTTACTTCCAACGGCAAAATGTTTAAATAATGCTAGATGTGGCCCTCACTCAAATCCCAGTTAATTCATGTGTGTGTGCTGTGGCCCAGTGTCACATCGCCAGCCGTCACACGTTGTGCATCTTCTCTTTCTCTCTTTTCCCGAAGACGTACTCGCTGCTCCTAAATTGGCTCCCATATTCCTGTTCCCATCGATTTGTGTGCCTGAATGAATGACGATGAGAAATTGACCAGCTGACTGCTTGCAAAAAACTTGAGTACTGGTCATTTCATTTTGCTTGTCGCCTTCGTCTTCGTCTCGGGCCTCTTTTTTCCACATTTCCCTTTCCTTTTGTTTTTTTCCTAGTTGCGTTACTTGCTAGCCGTAGGGCGTATAAGTTTCCGGCGCAGTGTAAGCTTTCGAATATTCAAATATTCGACCTTGAGCTTTTTCTCGTCGGAAACGAAGTTATCGTTCTTTCTTCTTTCCTCACCTCGTACAAAGAACTAAAAAGTTCCATTCTAAGGCTATGCCATGTCGCTAGTCTCTGGCAAAACTGACAACTCGGCACGATGGTCGGTGCGACCGTCGTGCTCTTGCAACGATTCTCTGTTCACCATCTCCGATACAGAATGCTCAGAGATTGAAGCTGATATGCGACGGAAAGATAGACATGCTTGGAAGAGAAGGTTAAAATTCAAATAATTATACCAAAATTTAACAACAATTAATTTATTATTGATCTAACTTGTTTTCTTTTCAGTCAACGCCGAAGTGTTCACAACATTGGCCAACCGGTACGAAATTCATTTGTGGAGGGAATCAAGACGACGTCGACGCCGAAAAATCAGGCAAGTTTTTTTTTTTGAACAGAAAGAGCAAAAAAATTCAAGTCATCTACCGTATCCACTGCTCTTGTAGCTAAAAACAGATTGAGCAAAAATTCCAAAGAAAGGTGTAAATCAATTTCACTATTTTACACTTTCATTTTTTGTCGTCCCTCTTCTAACAACAGAACGCCTCATTTGTCTCACTTTGTCTTTGCAAAAACCCAGTTTCCGCCGCCGAAAGCCAATGTCGAATTTGGCGGCGACTTTTTCTCTCTCTTTTTCCTTCAATTGGTGTTAATCGGGGTGACACATAATCTGCTTGTTTAGTTGAAGAAAGAGCGCTGTTTTGGTATTCTTCTCCCTTTTTCCCCAAGCTTGAACGCCACTAACGGGCCAAAATTTCCAAATATAAACGCAAAAAGTTTGAATGATTGAAGCGACATTAGTAATCGGCGCGATTCAATTGTTATTATAAGTTGTAGTGTTTATTTTACCTGCGGAACACATTTGTATGTTCTTCCATTCAAATGTGTCGCCGTTCCCATCTCTATACAATTCACGCCAATTACTCACTGCACTCGCACTCTGCCCCTCTCCCTACTTCTGGCCATCTACTTGTTTCCCTACTCTGTGTGTGTTTTGCATAGTCCTCTTGTCTCCATCCGCCTGCATTTTCATCTTTCTACGCGTTCCCATTTTTGTTTGACCACCTGCGCATCTCACTTTCTTGTGATCCCTCGTTGAGATACTTCTCCCAGTCTTTTTTATTTCTGTTAGTAGCGTCGATCACATTGTTTTCCGGCACACACATCACACGATGGAAACAATTCCGAAAGATGATGGAACTGTTCCTTTATTCGTTGTGCTTTTCTTACCCTTTTCTGTCTTTTTTCCCGATGATATCAAAAAGTTCTCACCACTTCCCGCCGTTCTCCATTATCCATACCATCAATCAACCATCACATCAATTCTCAGAAGCGATGTGTTAATGGTAATTGTGAGAATCGTGTCAAAAGCTCCCTCTTCTGTGAAAGCGCCAAAGTCTGAAGAACAATAGGAAAACTACAACACTTCATAGTTTAATTGTAGCAATAACGTGACCATATGATGGAGCATACGGACACTTCGCGTCCCTTTTGATTTTAGAGTGGTGGCTCCACATATAATTTCTGTGGAACGTGTTTGAAGTAGCGGGTTGCAAACAGATGTCGCCAGACTCGTGTCCTTCGCCAGTCCATCTCTCACCTTCTGCTGATGACCTTTCTTCGGTTATTTCCACAGAATTTCTAGTAATTTGTCATGCGACTGCTAGATCTGATCCAAAAAAATGGATGGCAGCGTTGCCCTCTTCTATAATTAACGACCAAAACATGTTCGCCGGCCTGATTGATGGTTTTTCCGAATTTCACTTTCCATTCTAATTCCAGCAAGTCATTGAATGTTTTTTCCAAAAATCACGACTCCCTTTATGTTTCTACCATCTACTCGCCGACCTCTTTGCTATGGGTAAATAGTGTCAATTTTTCGTTTTTGCGGCTTCTTTCTGTCCTGCCGTTGACAAGCCTAAACTCTATCTTCAAACTTTTAACTTTTTGTCGAAAACGTCAAAAAAAATTCGGCTCGTCGACATGTGGTGTGAATGGTGGTGCGCAGATGAGATTGGCGACTGTGTCATCTCATCGATACCATGAGGGTCGAAAGTATCAGATTACACTTTTTATATCGAATCGTTGTGAGCAGTGAGCACTCCTCTGACCCAAAACAGTGTTCTCCATCATTTTATTCCTCCCATTCTCTCCCTTCAGTGGCTAGTTGTTGATTTCTATCGTATTGTCTTTTCCACCATCCTCATATGACATCCGTTCTTCAAACCGTTTTATGTCTTTTTCTCTCTCTTCCGTCGTCCGATCCATGTCATGGATAATCATCTTTGGACTTTTTAATTAACCGAGATTTATACTGAAACAAATGGAGAATCGCTATTTGTCCTTTCGAAAAAAATTCGGTTCGCCCCGATGAAAAAAATGATTGGAATTGTTCAGATCCGGTTTATTCCATCATCACTAATTCGATTTGTGTTATTACCACACCCTTCCCGTCGAAATGCTAATTTTCATCCTGATTTCGAATTTCGAATTTCAGATTTTAGTTCTCACTAATTTTAACTGCTTTTGTAGTATAAAACACACAATGAAGTAGTTTAGAGAACTTGTAATCTGTTTGAGAAGCGCTAATTTTATTAGCTTTTCAATTTTAGTTTCCCATTGAACGAATGGCTAAACAATCACAGTCCATTGTGACTGACGATAATCTTCACGCGGTTTACATGAGTTTGCACCCTCGAAAGAATATTTCGCACCCGTTCTGTGCAAACTATCTTCCTTCCGGCCAAATTGTTTTTCCGTAGGCTCAAGCGCAACAAGAGGCTCTTTTTGCTATCCGTGCTTTTTTTGCTGGCGGCCATCAGTAGAATATTGTTTACTTTTTCTTCCGCGCGCACTTGCGCTCCGCTTCTCTAGCTGCTGCTGCTACGCCTGCCCATGGTCGTCAGCATGAGCGGGGTGTCGTTTTCGGTTTTCCTCGAACGTTTCTGCCCATAATATTGTTCTCTCTTTCGTTTTTTGGATCGCCGGGCTTTGGATTTTTCCGTGAGAATAACTAGATGTTTGCCATTGACGGGCCCTTTGGTAATTATCCCGCACTGCTTCCTGGTGTCATTACGTTTCCGACAGCCTTGCCTTCTTTAACCTATTTTTTTGGTTTGAAACCTACATGTCACCATTATCAAGTATCACCTACTGCGAAACTCACTCATTTTCTCACTTTTACCTACTAAAAGTTGTGGTGCTGACCCAGATACCCACCCCAGGATAATAGTGCCTCTCGCGGGTTACCTTGAGACGTTTATGAGACTATTGTGGATGGAATTGGAAACTATTCCTCGGAGGCCAAATGGGCCGATTGTCGTCTGACTCACTGGGTTTCGTGTGCATCATTCACTGACATCGACGTCAATATATTTTCAAAAGTTCCATTTCAAAAGCTACCACCAGCACTGTTAGATGCTTATCTCGCTTACAATCTGATGAAAACTTTGCGAAGTTTTCCACATTCTCATCTCCAATCTAATTCGATTCACAGTTAACGGAATCCCCCAGTTTGGAAGTGGTTAACAACAAATTCCCACCGTTTTTTTCCCAACCACCGCCCACGCTTCGGCGCTATGTGATAATTCCCACAAACAGTTAGGGTCATATTCGTTTCCTCCCTCCCAATTTCTCATATGGTGGGTGCGACCGACCAAATGGCGGTACGTTTAACGGATCAAGTAAATTTATGGCCACCAATGGTCACTTCTTTATCGGCGCCGACGTCTCCGCCCCTTTACCCTTCTTCGGTGGATGGTTGAAGTTGCTATCAGTACACCATTCATCCAGACGTCTCCAACATTTCATCTTCTCCGGCAACTTCCACACTGCTTCTTCTACTCCTTTTTGATGTTCACCGCCATCAACTTCATTCATCGAATTCCATTCTCGTCGCTTTTTATTTCCTTCTTTCACTCGTTCTCTCTGCCCCTGTGAGCGTCTCTTATCCATTTCCTAATTGGAAGTGTTTCAGCGAAACGAACAGACTCCATTATCTATCCAATCATTGTGTAGAAGTGTAGCAGAGTTAATTTTCGGCGCCACGAAAATTATCCAACATTTTGATGCGAATCACCCCTGAACAACGTTGAAATTGTTGTGCGCGGATGAATATTTGTTGTTGCGGTGCAGCGATGGGCAGATTCTATACGAAAATGATAGAACGATTGACGGGCGGCTCGTCGCCCACCGAGCAAAACTCGAACGGGCACAGGCGAGATCCGTCGCTTCCGCCACCATCCGCACGGCTCCACCATCAGCATCCCATCGGGTCTATCAGTGGCTCCACGAAATTGAGAGCACAATCTGGTAGCCCGGCAACCAATAGAAAGAAGAGGCCAGAGGTAATACGGTAGATGACTTGGATGAAAAATCACAAAAATAAATAATTTTCCTAAAACTTCTCATTAACGTGCTCGTTTTCAGATTGCGGTGGCTCCATTGGCTCACAAAAGCCGTCATTTGAGCGAGTCTCGCGATGAGATGCGTTCGGAGCGTCGTGGAAGTGCTGGAGGTCCAATCAACTTGCCAGCTTACAGCAATTACTTGGTCAGACATTCTGGAGAGGAGCGACTCGGTAAGAATTCTGAAAAATCATTTCAAAAATCAAATATTCTTTCTAGTCGATGGACCTGTCGACTCGCCCAGTGACGCTCGAATTGCCTACTTGGAGAAGAGGATCAGGGAGCTCGAGATGTCGCAGAAAGATCACAGTCTTCAGTCGACACCGAATCAGTCTCGTTGTAAGTCGATCATTATAATTTTAAAGCCTGTGGCCCATATATGGTCCATTTTATAACTTGGCGGGATGTCAGAAGGCAACATTTGAAACCGCAGAGAAATTAAATTGCCGCTTCCGCCGCTGCAAGTGAAAGTAATGAGATAATCGCTGATAAGAGAGAGAAACACATGTGACATCTGATAAGAATTCAAAATGTTGCAGACTCGAAGTCGTCGCATCTGAATGGCAGCTCGCTCTCCACCAGCGAGCAACTCCGTCTCCAGGAAATGAGCGACGAGCTCGTGACCAAGGATCGCAAAGTGACGTCGCTCGAGTCGAAGCTGCTGAAAGCATACCAGCGCATAGAGAAAATCAACGAGGACTACGACTCGAAAATCAAGACGCTGATGTACGATGGAGAGAACGCGCGAGACAACTTGTCGCGATGCGTGAACAAGATCCAGCTGCTGGAAAACGAGCTGGAAGTGACTCGCGCCGCCGCTCAGAGCGGAGACAACACCAACGATCAAGAGTATCACGAGCTGAGAGACAAGATTTGGAAGCAGGAGCGAGAGCTGCAAGAAACTCGCACCATGCTTACTCGTTTGAGAGAAAAGGAGGCCGAATACGAGAGAATGCGGTCGGAGAAAGGATATCTGGAGCTGAAGAACGAGAATTTGAACAAGAAGCTGGAGGCGAAGAAGCGAGCTGTCGAGGAGTTGGAGAGAAGTGTGTCGACGATGAGATTGGAGCAAACTATCTGCCAGCAATCTTGCTCTTCCGGCTCCACTCCACTTGCCGACGAGATTGAGACGATGTCTGACATACGTCCGTCTTTGGCGAGACCATACGCGAAGGTAACTTTTGTAAATAATGATGTAGCTCTTAAAATCCTACTAATTGCAGGCTCACTCCACGATGGGATCGCACATGTCGCCACTGTCTCACTCGAAATCCAACGGATTGACTAAGAGTGTTTCATCTTTCGGTCTCAATTCCGCCAAGCGAGACGATATAACGCCAATGATGAGCCGAACGATCCGCGAGCAGAACCGGCATCTGACGGACTGTCGCGCGATGGTCGTCGTTCTCAAGAACACCATCGAACGACTGGCGCGTGGAGATAATGTCGATGCGGCGGCGCTTCTTGGCGTCAAGATGAACATGCTTTCGGAGAGTGAAATGGACGAGGATGAGGACGAGGAAGCGGCTGAGTCGAAGCCCTTCTCTATGATGGCTGCTGAATCGGCGGTGAGCATAAAAATTATTTAATTATCAAAAAGAAACATATTTTGCAGCTCTCGAAACAGTGCGCCAAGATGGTGGAGCTCGACAAAGACCTCGACTGGATACGGCTGAAACTTGCTGATTGGCACGGGCAGACGAACATGGAAGGCGAAGGGGACCGTGATGCGTGTCGAGTTCAATAGAATATCAGATGAGCTGTCAAAAACGTCTTCTTGTATGTTAATCATGTTTTGCTCGTAATCAATTGTACTATAGTTCTCAAATCCCCCCTCTCCTACCCATATTTATCGTGTAATCGGATGTACGAGCTGTTCCTAGAACTTGATGTGAATGCTATCTCTTCTATTTTCTATTGTCTCCCGTGTAAATTGTACGCATTTCACCGTGCCTTCTCCGTCTTTTCGCCCCCACGACAGCAATACTTTCGACGCCCCCCCTTTCCACTACGCGGTATTCACTCCATTTTCCTTCCCCACTCTTTTTCATTTTTCTCTGCTCGCAGCATTTTAAAATTTCTTGTTGTACTAATCAAGAACCAATTAATTATGCCTCCATGTCACACACCCTGTCCATGAATCATTTCTGGTTCCACACCATATCGTTCTGATGAAAACTACAGGCAATCTTCGGCCTTACTCTGAATGAATATGGTTATTTAATTGTCTCTTCTCATTTTAAACTTTGAAATTTCAACGATTTCCCGTGAACTAAAAATATCAAAAAGTAGAGTGAATTACAGTAATCCAAGCTGTAGTTTGAAGTTTGCCTCTTTTCTATGCTACGTGGAATTATTAAACACAAACTAAAATGTAGCTTGTAGTTCGCCCTATTTTTCCAGAGTTCCACGTCATGATTTCTAACGGAACGGGAAAATAATTTATAACTGAAAACGGACGAAAAACACGGAAAAAGGATTGGTTGCCAAAAGAAAAGAAAGAAAGTACACACCGTACTGTTTTTGATGTAACTTATAAATAGGATGGCCGTCGAAGAAATAGTGGGCAAAAAAAGGGGGAAAGTCTGAAAAATATTACTCTTTGAGGGGAAAATGGGTGCAGATCGAGTTCATCAGGCGTCGGAAGTCGTCTAGTTGGAGGTGACCAAGGTGTAGATCATCCTGAAAATTTCAAAATTTAGAAAAAATAAAATAAAAACGAATTCTTACGCGTAGAGATAGTAGAAGAACGAGATCAGGTAGAAGGCGAGCTTGATCCACGAGATGCGAAGGGTCGAGGAGAGGGTGGATCTGTTGAGGATGGTCGTCGGGTCGTAGATTCCAGGGCCGGACATCACCGGGCGGTTCATGTAGGTGTAGATGTGGTAGAAGGCGAGCGGCAGGTTGGCGAGGATCGAGATGAGCTGCCAGCTGAAGATGAAGAGCACCGTGAACGTGCCGTGGACAATGTATTCGGGGAGGATGAGCTGGTTCAGGTTGCGGCATTGTTCGATGGGGTTCTTGTAGTCGGTGCGGAGCTCGTCGACGCAGATTACCTGAATTTTAAATAAGTTTTGATTTTAATTGATGTTAAATAAAGTTCCTACCGTGTAGATTGCAAAGAAGATGCAGAATCCGACGGCGATCAGTGCCAGCAGATAGCAAAGCGCTGCAAATGTGAACGCCATCTGGAAAAGTTGAAAAATGATTAAGAAGACGTCGCAAATCGGATATATCAGGGACAAAAAGTATGATTTGCGGAGACGATGCAACCGCTTATCGATAGAAAGAACAGAGAACAGCGCGGCGTATATTCATTCGGCAGAGAGAGATGCAGATTACGAAATTGTATTTCAATGATATTTCAATGATTGAATAATAATAAAAGAGGGGGAAAAGGTAACAAATTGAAACAGTCATGACATGGAGAACAGTGAGATTCGCTTTTACCGTAACAAATCGAACAAGTGTATGTTTTACCGGTAACTATTTAGAGATTACTACACTACTGCTGCTCCTCATCGTTCACCACCACCTCTTCGGCTTCCAACTGGAGGTCGTCCTCGTAGATTATGCATTCCTCCTGGACGTCTCCTTCCTCCACCGCCACCTGCTCGTATATTTCTGGCATATCGTCATAGAAGTGACGTCCTTGCAGCTGATTGTTCTGGAGCTTCTTTCGCTGCTCACGGCGTTCTCTCACATTTAAGGTTTCGTTGCGTCCGTGAAAGTTGAGCTCATTTTCAATCTGAACAATTTCTAACATAAATTAGGCTTTCGCCGGTCAAATACTCACCTCCAGCATTCGAGCAGCACCGAGGAAAGTGAACACGTCGTCGTAGTCCAATTGACCACATCCATCGCTATCGAATCCCTCGAGCACCAGCGGATGATACATTGGCAGCGACTTGCTCAAATCCCACACTTCTTGACGTTCCTCCTCGGTGGTACAGGCGAGCACCGGCGTCGCAGACGCTCTTCGCCAAAGCCCGAGCCCAGAATGATAGCGAAGCGAGTTGCGATTGAAGTGCGACGAGCAGAGATAGTGACGTCCGCGTTTGTCGAGTCGGGTCGTCAGGTATCGGTAGATCCACGGCTCGCGGCACATCGAGTTCACCCACTTGGTACGCAATTTTTCGTCTTCATGACCAGGGAACGGTATCATAGTGGTGCAGTCGTTGACGTGAGCACAAAGAACGCATTCCGACTGCACACCGTACATTATTCGCCGTTCCGCGATTATGCTGAACGGGTCGATGCCGTCCGGGAAGTGCGTTCCGCAAATCAGCGCGGTCCGATCAGCCTTCGCGAGGTTCGACAGAGCCTTCTTCACGACAATCTTCTCCGTCTGGCACAGCGTATCGATCAGGAACGACTTCTCCGCATCGGTCTGCGGATTGCGAAGCGTCACCATGTCCTCCACCTTCTTCCAATCGTCGCACAGAAGACACTTGCACACCGAATTCGGTCCACGTGGAGTCAGATCGAAGTCGTCAGTGTCCATGGGGAGTGGAAGCGCCGTCTCATCGAGCACGATCTTGTTGTCGGCGTCGACGACGAATGCTTTGCGGCTGAAGTGGTACACGCAGATGCGGTATCTCGTCGGCTTCGGACGCAGAAGTCGACGTCGGAGCTAAAACTTTTGGACGCTGATTTTTCGATACCGACTTTTCACTGACCCAAACTATTTTCTTGATGTGCAATTTGCTCGTTTCGGCGATTGGGAACAGGCTATTCACCCATTTCTGACGCAATTCCAGGTCGTGCGGGAGCGGAACCAACAGAGCCTTGTCACTCATACACGAATCGCAGAGCACGCAGAACGTGCGGTGCCATTCCTCCATTCTTTGTGGAAGATTCTGAAAAGTACGAGTGCTCAATCTTCCACACTAAAAAACTCACTCTATAGTTGAGATGAGACTGGCAGACATTGATCGGACAGAAGTGGTACGCATTGATGAGAGAGCCTTCAGTTTTGCGCTTCTGCCACAACGTCTTCATCGACTCCTCGAACTCTGGCGGCCAGTCCATGATTTCGAGCCACTTCTTGTGGCGGTACTCGTCGAATGGCCACGTGCGAATGGTGAATTTGTACGGGAAGCTCAGCGGGAAATCGGTATCAATGGGCTCGACATGGCTGCAAACTTGGCACAGACGCTTCGAGTACGGCACGTCGTTCATCTTTTCGATCATCTCGTTCTCTTCGTCCGAGTCGTCCGAGTACTCGATGTTGTCGTCGTCAACTGGAGACGTTTTCACAACCACCGATGTTCCCGGTTGAGAATCGTCAATGACCGTGTCTTTGTCTATTTCATCTTTGATATTCAGGATTGCTTGGGAGTTGGATACTGAAATTTAAATTTATCAACACAGAAAGAAAGTGAAAAAAAGTAGAAAAAAACTAACAAATTTCGCCGTCACTTCCAACAACCTGCTCAGTTTCTACCAAGAACTGCGGCAGATCGTTGACCACTATGAGTTCTTCCGGTTCATTGACGTCTTCTTCGTCAGGATTCTGACGATTGTCCACATTCTTCCACAACTCGCGCTCCCAGAAGAGCTCGTCGCGGCACTTGTCGACCAGGTAAACTCTCAAGCCTCTTTTATCCGACTGCACGAGCCGAGGGTCTGGAAGGGCGTTTCGCAGAAGTCTCCACTCGCCGAAGCCGTTGATTTCAAAGCTGCTATCGGCGACGTGATAGTCGCAGAGAAACTGAGTGACGCCGCCTCGGAGAGACGTCGATAGACGACGTTTGTATTCTTGATTTCCAGCAGTGAGCGTGTCTATCCAACGATTGCGTTTGGCACGATTCTGGAACATGAACATTGTTGAACTGTATTATTTGTCAGAGCTTACGCGAATAAATGGGAGCATCGAGGAAAGCGCGCCATCTCTACCACAGAACACACACTGAAGAACGATGGAATCAAAGTCGAACTGGATGTCTTCCAAAACTGAATGTCTTCCTTCGACGGGACGCACGTCCAGTGGCATCAGCTGAGATCCTTTGAGATTTTGCGATCCGGGCGGAAAATGGGCTTCGCAGAATTCGCCGCCATGTGAGCCCTCGCAAGCCATCTCGCGGAGCCAGAGCTCTGCGGAGCGCTCCTCATCAAGATTGGAACGAAGGATCCACACTTTTCTCATTCGCAGATCTCCCGGCAGCACGCGCAGCTTTCCAACGGTCTTTTTGCGGCACACGTGGCAGTACTTCATGTAGTCGTTGCGACGCGTGTACTCTTGCTGCTTGTACCGGTCGTAGTATCGCGTCTGCGTGTGATCAATGTAGCCGGTTATTTGAGTGCGGGCTCTTTTTCTGTTGAAGATATCCTTCATGGTCATTGTCGGATTTTCATGCTGTAGATAGCTTAGCTCGCTTATGAATCTGGGCTCACAAGACGTCTGAAAAAATCAATCATGTTTCTGGCTTCGATTTCGAATGTCTTACGCTTTGGCGGGTTGAGTCTTCGTAACTCTCTGGGAAGTTGCCTTCATCTTGATCGTCCACTGGTTCTTCCGAGCATTCGTCAAGCAATATGGTTTTTTCCTGAAAAATCGAATCATTGTTAACAACAAAATTGAAAAAGTGATATAAAAACGCACCTCAGCCGGATGTTTTGACGAACTTGGTCGCTTCGACATCTGTAAGCCAAAATCGATTACAACGCGTGACAAATATCACTACAAAGACGAAAAATAACAGCGAAGAAGATTATTGATTACCATTAAAAACAATTTTTACGATTTGACAGGAAAGAGCTAGAAAAATTATTGGAAATCGAAGTGTTTTCATGGATTTTTTGCGATTCAAAAGCGTTACGTTTACGCTCCGCCTACTTTTGCAGAACAGGGCACGATTATATGCAAGACAGGCACACAACAAATGTGCACCGATCCGATGAAGTGGTCAGTAAATTTATCGATATAAAAACGAAAAGAGACCTAACTTTAAAATGGTAATGAAAAATGACAGAAGTGTTATTATAAAAAAAGAAAAACAGTTTTATCATTGTTATCATTTATCCCTTAAACGAATAATAACGTCATCTTTTCAAAAATTTCGGAATTCCTGCGATATTCATCACTAATCAGGCTTTGACCCGTTTTGAGCCAATGAATTGTCTTCAATTTTAGATATTTAGTTGGATAATTTACTTATGAAATCTGATCAGGCTCAAATTGTTTGTGGCGATTAGAAAACGATCCAATGACGAGAGGAATTTGTTACTTTTCCAAAAGGATAAGCTGTGTGTCAGTCGGTTTCTGTGTACAGTATTATAAAACAATACTAAAAAGTTTCAATTTTATTGACATTTATCGAGTGATAAGAGTCAGTCAACTTCAATGTGAAGGAACATTATTCGAATCCGAAAGACATGAAATACGGATCAGTCAAGAAAAATGCGACAAGAAAGTATCTACATACACCGTATGCATAAAAATGACACGTAAACGATTAGATCTAATTTCTTTCGGGAACCAGGGCTCCAAGGCAGGGGGCGACAAAGTCGGGAACCATGTCGTCGCGTTCGTTCATCTGGTTCTCGACGATATCTTCGAGTTGATGGCATCCGGACAACACAAGCAACGTCTTCATGCCGTGATCTCTGCCGAATTTCACATCAGTGTTGGTTCTGAAATAATTGATAGATGATTTGAATTCATTAGTTTTCTTTAATTTACCTGTCTCCAATCATCATGGTTCTGGCTGGATTGATATTCCACTTCCTTTTGATGTAGTTGAATGCCGGGGTGCACGGCTTTCCAACTGTGAGTGGGTCTCTTCCAGAGGCACATTTGATGGCAGCCACAATCGGTCCAGCATCCGGAATGACGACTTCTGGGTTGGGTCCTGGACAAGTCTCATCTTCATTGGTGGCGACGAAAAGAACGTCTTCTTCTCGCAAGTAGTTGGACGCCTTCATCATCTTCGAGTAGTCAAAGTGCTTCTCATACCCGACGACGACTGCTCCGACGTTCTCCTCGAGCTTGATGTCGTACATGAAGGCTCCTCCCTCCTCGTCCATTTTCTTCTCTGGACCATGTCCGAAGTACTCGATGCCCAGCTCGTCCATCTCGTCACGAAGTCCTTGCTCTCCGATCAGATACACTCTCTTTCCATCCAGTCCGGAGCGTTGCAGAGTGTCGGCGACCACTGCAGCCGGGTTGACCAGATTGTTCTTGTTCATCTTGGCCGGGTTGTATCCCAACTTGGCAAGCTTCTTGGCGTACACTGCACGAGACTTGGTGGCGTTGTTGGTGAGCACGATGATCTGCTTGTCGTGCTTCACGAGGTAGTCGATGAGCCGAGGGGAGCCAGGCATCACCGACTCGCCGAGCCACAAGACACCGTCGGCGTCGAAGATGAACGTGTCGATGCTCTTCATGACTTTGGCGAACGAGTCTGGGCACAATGGCATCGTGGATCTGCATTTCGGGTCGAGGCCAGCTTTGAGTGGATGGTCATGTTCACGGAACAACTGATGCGAATCGATGAGCGTTGGGTACTTCATTCTCTGTAAATCAAACTGATGAGGATGAGGAAACTATATATTGGAAGGAAGAAGTGGTTGAGGAAGTATAGTTCTCTACTACACTGCAAGCGCTTTTATACGGGTATCAGCAGAAAGTGGGCGGAGCTTCGAAAAAGAGCAGGGCGAGAGAGTGGAGACGAAAAGAGAAGTGGACATGTATCTTTGAAGATTTTTTGGAGGCGGAACGACATGGATGGTTCACGTGAACGGCGCTGGCGGGATAGCGGTTCTGTGCGGTAGGGGAAGATCAGAATGACGACGTTGAAATAGAAAGAACGACGTCTATTTTCGGATCAGACTGATAGAAGGGGAAGTAGACTGTGAAAGTGCAAGGAAGAATAGTCCATGGTGGAGATGGGGGCAAAGGGCATGAAGACGTTGTTTACTTGTTATCCTTTTCCAGTTCAATTGTTCCCGGTTCCCAATTTTTTTGATCTACCAGCCCCCTTTCAATGCTGAAATAAGTTCGATTCCGAAACCCGATTAGACACTTCGACCTCTTCTTATCATTTTTTCCGAAAAAAGCGTCCGATAATGATAATTCCAAATTTTAAAAGTCACCGCGTGACTTTTACAGTTTCTCGGAAAGTGTGCAATGATCACAACTGTTTTGAGAAGTCATTCGTCTGGAGTAAGTATAGAGCTCAATGAAACAGCTACTCAATTTAAAGAACGCACAACTGCTCCATTTCACGTGAGCACTGCTGAGCTACATACTACCGAATGCCTCAGAACAATGTTCTGATTGCAGAGCTCCAAGGTCGTGAATTGATAATAAAAATGTCGACTATCCGGCGTCGGAATGTTTTGATGTTTTGATGAGCGTGTGCAAAGAGTGCTCTCCGTTTTTCGCCAATACTGAAGCTCCGTGTACTCCTGAATTCTGATGACGTGTCTCCTGCACCCAACCTGATCTTCGTCTAAACACATCACACTTCCTGGAGAGTACTAGTAAACAATCCGACCACCAAACCTATTGAAACCATTGAACGTTTCTCCCCTACTCTTCGATCCCCGTGATCTTCACATGCAGGCGCCCACTTTTAAAAGTGACTCTGGGCGCCGCGACCAGTGTCTTTCTTGAAATAGCGCCGTGTACATCATCACACATCGCCCGCTGCGTCTCTCTTATCACCCATCACTATTTCGTCGCAAAGATCGACACACGAGGGGAATTCCCTCTTCTGCGTCTCCGCACGTCTCACTGACCCGCTTATCAGTCCGCTTCTTTAAAGATTGCCCAGATGGCGAGATAGTGCGGGGAAGTGTGGAGAGCGCAGAGGGGACGCGATTTTGCAGAAACGATCAGAATGGGATGATCTTTTGGGATACGATGGATACTGTAACTATGAGAGGGAGTGGAAGTGGTTTTGGTATAGAGATAGAGAGAAGCTGAACGTCAGCTAATAATACATAAGAACTGGATTCTTATCCAAACTATAAGCTAGAAGAATACTGTATTGTCGGCTTGAAAAAAACGTCAAAGTCTAGTAGAGCGCGCTTACTGATCGCTAAAAATATAAGCTACTAGATCGACGCTTCAATAAAACATTCCAGTTCCAAGTTACCATAACCCAGTTCTCTTATCATTTTGATCGTCTGGTCTTGTCTCGACTTTTATGTTTCACGAAAAATTTTCTGCTGATCAGCGAAAAAAGTTATCAATCTATACTTTGACCATAATCTTCACGAGATGACGTAATCAGAAGCCGTTCTCAAACTTCTGAAACGAACTGCACCTTCACTATGCACTTCACAGTTGTTCAGTTCGAAAACAGATCTTTGTCCTATTTGATTATTCTCTCTGCTCTCACCCACTTTCTCTGCGTCTCCTCGATTTCAGGCCTATTACAGACCGGTCAAAGATCATGACGTCGCGAGGTCAGGATGAGACTTTTGGATCACCCTGGAGATTCTTATCACAATCTGATTCTAGAGAATAAACAAAGAACAGCCTGAAAGTGAACACTTGATACTGATACGATCATTGATCAGTATAGAAGGAAAACAACGTTGGCTCTGGACTCAATGACCATGATCAGAACAATACCAACAGTACAATTTCCAGTAAACGTCACCATGAAAATTATCTTTAAAAGTTATTCCAATGAACATTTCCATCTTATCATGATTAAAATCACAAGAGACTAGTACAAGTACAAAGTTTGCAGTCACGAGCCATCTTTACAATTGAATATTACGATTCCCACTTCCTTACGTTCCAAACATGTTTATGTCTTCCAATCAATTTTTAAAGTTTCCCCAATGATAAGCAGTGTGTTTCGTAGTGTGTCGCATACTTTGACCAGGTACTGGTGTTCGACTTTCAAAAGTTGTTTGTTGACAAGGGGAACCCTCAAACTATCAGTGTTACTACACAACCGCACCTGAAGCAGATCTTTGAACAGGAACGAGAAGCTGAGTCGGGAGATCGGTGGGGGCGGAGTCATTGCTTTTCTGGAAACGGAAAATACTGTTTTAGATTAAAAGAAAGTTGAGAGGGAATTTGAAATGTTAACTTATGTTTACTAAAACAAAAACTGAAAAAAAAAGTTGAGAAGAAAGATCAATTTTCCTTGTTCCTAAACAGCAAAAACTGGAATCGCACTACAACTTGTCAACCTTGCTGACAATAACTTCAAATTTCAAACTTTGGAAAAATGTATTTAATTGGATTATTATCATTACGATGATCCTCACAAAATCAATAATCAGAAAGCAGTTTTACACTCGAGCGAACGGAAAACAAGTGTCGTCAAATGGAGCTCACTCACATGATCACTCTGAGGAAGTGCACAAAATTGAACATATCCGACGGCTTTCTCACAATGAATTTTAATGAAAATCTACGTGTTCCAACATCTCTGTTCCAGATTCAATGATTCTGTCCTCATAATTCAATGATCCACTCCAACAAATCAAACTTCGGATGTTTTGTTGAACCTTGGATAGTAAATATCAATGTTCTTTTCGAATTCATTGTTCACTTTTTTCTACCTTCACGTGAACGTCTTCTCACCCGTTCGCCACCTCTATTTTTAGCGCCTTCACATGAAGAAAACCTGCCCTCTCGCTTCTTTTCCCCCTCTCCTCCCGATCACTATCACCAAGTGACGTCTTGACGCTGTCCTTTACGTTTTCTGCTCGCATCACTTCGCTCCGCCCCTCTTATCGCTATCCAAACAGTTGGCACTCGTATAAAAGGCAGGCGCTGCGGATCGAAAAGTATCAGACAGCTGATTAACCATCGAACAAACTGAACACTTCAATCATTCTATTCTTGAAACAAGATGAAGCTGAAGATTACCTCCCCACTTCCATCGCCAGCTGCTTCTTCTCCAACTGATTCTACCAATGGAAAGAACTTCCTCCAAGCCCCGATTCACTCTGGTTTGGATCCCAAGTGCAGATCGACTATTCCACTCTGTCCAAAGTCCTTTGCCAAAGTCATGAAGAGCATCGACACGTTCATCTTCGACGCCGATGGTGTTCTGTGGCTCGGCGAGTCGGTGATGCCTGGCTCTCCACGACTCATCGACTACCTCGTGAAGCACGACAAGCAGATCATCGTGCTCACCAACAACGCCACCAAGTCTCGTGCAGTGTACGCCAAGAAGCTCGCCAAGTTGGGATACAATCCTGCCAAGATGAACAAGAACAATCTGGTCAACCCGGCTGCAGTGGTCGCCGACACTCTGCAACGCTCCGGACTGGATGGAAAGAGAGTGTATCTGATCGGAGAGCAAGGACTTCGTGACGAGATGGACGAGCTGGGCATTGAGTACTTTGGACATGGTCCAGAGAAGGAAATGGACGAGGAGGGAGGAGCCTTCATGTACGACATCAAGCTCGAGGAGAACGTTGGAGCAGTCGTCGTCGGGTATGAGAAGCACTTTGACTACTCGAAGATGATGAAGGCGTCCAACTACTTGCGAGAAGAAGACGTTCTTTTCGTCGCCACCAATGAAGATGAGACTTGTCCAGGACCCAACCCAGAAGTCGTCATTCCGGATGCTGGACCGATTGTGGCTGCCATCAAATGTGCCTCTGGAAGAGACCCACTCACCGTCGGAAAGCCGTGCACCCCGGCATTCAACTACATCAAAAGGAAGTGGAATATCAATCCAGCCAGAACCATGATGATTGGCGACAGGTAAATTAAAGGAAACTTATAAATTCAAATCATCAATAAATTGTTTCAGAACCAACACTGATGTGAAATTCGGTAGAGATCACGGCATGAAAACGTTGCTTGTGTTGTCCGGATGCCATCAACTCGAAGATATCGTCGAGAACCAGATGAACGAACGCGACGACATGATCCCTGACTACGTCGCTCCTTGCCTCGGAGCTCTCGTTCCTGAGCCAGTGAAGCAGATCTACTACTGAAAATAATCTTTTCATTCCCAGAATACGTGTATTTGTACTTATGACATGTTCAGTTGTTGAACGCCCCAACATGACAAATTGAGTTCTGAAACTTTTATTGTGATAAAATTTAACAAGAATTTGAACTGAATAAATAAGACTTTTAATGTTTAATTGAGCACTTAAATTGAATTGTGTAAATTGAATTGTAAATTAAATTGAATTTAAATTGAACTTAAATTGTGTACGCTTTACTGCGATCTTTTTTCAAAAAACACCTTTTTTCAAAGTCGATTTTGATCTACTTTTTGGTGGAATTTGAAAAAAGTGTTTATACATTCGGAATCAGCATAAACAGGGCTTTCGAATGATGTATGGTACAGTGTGAAGTCAAAAAATCAGATTTTGGTCCCGATTCCCAAAATGAATTGGAGGCTAATGTGAAAATATTGGAAATTTTTTGTTTTTCGAATTTTTTTCAAACTTTTTTATATCAATCGATAGAGAATCGTCTGAAACTTAGATCTCACTAGTTTTCAGCTCGAAATATGCAAAACTCGAATTACAAACGATAAAACAAAATTTGACAATTTTTCTCTGCGTCTCTCGCATTGTGTACGCTTTACTGCGATCTTTTTTCAAAAAACACCTTTTTTCAAAGTCGATTTTGATCTACTTTTTGGTGGAATTTGAAAAAAGTGTTTATACATTCGGAATCAGCATGAACAGGGCTTTCGAATGATGTATGATACAGTGTGAAGTCAAAAAATCAGATTTTGGTCCCGATTCCCAAAATGAATTGGAGGCTAATGTAAAAATATTGGAAATTTTTTGTTTTTCGAATGTTTTCAAACTTTTTTATATCAATCGATAGAGAATCGTCTGAAACTTAGATTTAACTAGTTTTCAGCTCGAAATATGCAAAACTCGAATTACAAACGATAAAACAAAATTTGACGATTTTTCTCTGCGTCTCTCGCATTGTGTACACTTTACTGCCATCTTTTTTCGAAAAACACCTATTTTCAAAGTCGATTTTGATCCACTTTTTGGTGGAATTTGAGAAAAGTGTTCATATATTTGGAATCAGCATGAAAAGGGCTTTCGAATGATATATAGTACACAGAATTCATCTGTTAGTAATAGTAAAGATTACTCATTGTTTATTTCGAGTTCATGACATTTTTGGCACTTGGTTTTTACTGATAAACAATCACAAACGTTATCACACTATCACAAAATTATAATCTCGATTTCATCTCGTTCCTGGCAATAGTCTCCAGATGGACCGCATCAGGACCGTCTGCAATTCGAAGGGATCTAGCCCACACATAAAACGAAGCGAGCGGAGTTAACGGAGTCAATCCACGAGCTCCTTGCTGCTGCATGGCTCTATCGAGCACTGCTATCGTCATATTTGGAGCCACCACTTTGATCATTGCAATCTCGGATTTCGCTTCTTTCGGCCCAACTGTGTCGATCATATGAGCTGCTTTGAGCACGAGTAGTCTGGCTTGTTCAACCTCGCATCTGGACAGCGCCAACTCCTTTCTCAAACTGTCGAACTGGAGCAACTTCCGGCCGAATGCAACTCTCGTGACCAACTGCAATCACCACGAGTTGCAAAATAAATAAGATATGGAATTGGAAAGTGAATCGCTCACTCTATCTTTCATGACATCAATCGCCCTCTCTGCATGTCCGATCAATCGCATCGCATGATGAATTCTACCCGGACCAAGACGTCCTTGTGCTATTTCGAAGCCCCGTCCTTCTCCCAAAAGCATGTTGGAAATGGGTACTCGGACATTTGTGAAAGTTATCTCTGGATGGGCTCCTGGAGCATCTTGGCTTCCAAAAACGTGAGTGTTTCTGACGATTTTCACCCCCTCGGTTTGCATTGGCACAAGGATCATGGATTGTTGGAAGAGCCGCGACTTCTTTGGACCTGCTACCTGACCCATAAACACACAGATCCGGCATTTCGGATGGGAGGCGTTCGAGATGAACCACTTGCGCGCGTTGATAATGTATTCGTCGCCGACGCGAACGATAGAACCCTGAATCAAATTGAAAATGTGCATGTCTCGATTCACATCTGTCTACCTGAATGTTTGTCGCATCACTGCTCGCCACATCAGGCTCGGTCATCGCAAAGCAACTTTTAATCTCTCCCGCCAGCAACGGCTCCAACCACTTCTTCTTCTGCTCCTCACTCCCGTACTTGATGAGCACTTCCATGTTTCCAGTATCCGGAGCTTGACAGTTGAACACTTCCGGCGCGAAAATGCTGCGACCCATCAGCTCGCAAATGTGCGCGTACTCCACATTCGTCACCCCTTTTCCGTACTTTTGCTCGGGGTCAATGTGCTCCGAGATGAACAGGTTCCATGCGCCCAACGACTTTGCCTTCTCCTTCAGTTTTTCAATTTTCGGGTTTGGAATCGTCCATTTATGTGGTCCCTCTTCGTAGTATTCGAGCAATTCGAGCTCCAACGGGATCACATCGTTGTGCACAATATCTCTGACGATCTCATAGTATTTTTGAGCTTTCGGTGACATTCCGGACGGAATAATAGTGAGTTGTCCGTAAGACTTGGAAGTGTGCAACTTGCTAATCATCTGATACCCCTCCACAGCCAGTTTTCGAACCAGCGGACCCAGCGTGGAAGCTTCAGTTGAAGACGCATTTTTCAACTGGGATCTCATGTAAACTCCCTGGACGATGCTTGCGAAACGGAACACCACAAACGCCATGTAGAATGTCCAGACTTCTGGATCCACGTGTTCGGTGTGACTGTATTCTGCGTACATCTCAAGGCACTCCTTGATGGAGGGAATTCCGAGGCGACGAAGATCTGACTCGGTGTAATCCCCGAGCCCCGGGAGTAGCTTCATCCTATTGGGAACATAGTGGACGAACAAAAACGTGGCGAGATCGGAAAGTGGGTCTCCGATGGTTGACAGCTCCCAATCCAGAACTCCTCTCACTTTGATCTCATTCTCATCGATAATCAAGTTATCGATTCTGAAGTCTCCATGGACGATTGTGGATCTTCCGCTTTTCGGAAGATTCGCTTCCAGATAAGCTCTCAATTTATCCATCTCCGGGATTTCTTCGGTTTTTGACATCTCATAAGCATCCGACCAGCGCTTCAAGTTACGAGCCATGTAGCCATCTGGAAGGTATTAAAAATGATAGTGAAGTTTTCTAAAGACCAACCGCTTCTTCCGAAATCTTTTAATCCAACTTTCTCATAATTTGTGGAGTGAATTTTAGCAAGAGTGCGGAGAGCTTCTTCGTAAACCTTTCGTCGTTCCGGAGGCGTCAGTTCAGGAAGCGAAGGTTTCAAGAAAATTCTACCTTTTTGATATTCCATCAAATAGAATGGAGTATCCAGTGTTCTATAAGTTGATATAAAAGCGTCTGCTGAAAAAAGCTGTCTTACTTTTCATCAAAAAGAATCGTTCTCGGTAATGGAACATGTCCTTGCAACGCATTCATAATTCTGAATTCCCGATCCACTTGATGAGCCTTCGGGAGCAGACTCCCACTTGGTTTCTTTCTCAACACGTACTGAGCACCTCTGACCGTTCTCACATAGTAAGTGGGATTGGATTGTCCATGTCGGAACTTTCGAATGGTGTCGACCTTATTGTCATTGGAAGTGTGGCAAGTGATCAGTTCACTGACTTTTTCGACAGGGAGTACTTCTCCTAAACAAGATGTGGAAATGTTTATGTTAGTAATTCGCACAAAATCAATTACTTGGAATACAATCACGGGTCTCCGGTGGGTAGGAAAAGTCGACTTTGAGAACGGTTTGCAAATCTTGAATCGCTTGCTGACTGTTGAGCACCTTGATAGTGCTCATTCCCATTTCTCTCGCTGGCTTGAGATTCGGTCCCAAGTCGTCCAGGAAGACACACTCATTTGCTTGAAGCTTAACATGTTATCAGTTAACATTAACGTTTGCTTATAACCTACATACCTTGCTTCTATCACATGCCATCCGATAAATGTTCGGGTCCGGCTTGCGAATTCCGAGGCGACAGGACTCTAGGATGTCGTCGAAGAGATGAGCAACTTGTGGGGGTACCGTGGGCAGAAGGCGTGCACGATCCGGATAGAAGTTGTTGGTGATGAGAATGGTACGGTAGCCGGAGGAGCGGAGTGCCTGGAGATAACTCAATAAGATGGATATCATTTGGAAACTACAGTTTTTTTCACCGAGCTCGGCTAGCCGAGATATGGAGCTCTCAAACTTCGAAGCTTCATATCTCGGCGCACAGAACTCGGCTGGATTAATGGAATACAGTTCCGAACTCGCCGTGAAATTGCCTTTCGAATGATATAAAACTTAATTTGAAATATCGAAAATTCACCTTCACAAGTTGCACCATCTCGGGCAGCAGTGAACTCGTGGCGATCTGACTCGTCACAGCGGTGAAAATCGGCAGAATCTCACCAACTCGATTATTCTGAAAACAGTCCACTTCACACTTCAATTCAACAAAATCGCTTGAAATCCTCACTTGCAAATTATAAACATGGGTGAACAGTGGGTCGACGTCTTCAGAAGTGAGTTGTCCCATCTCGAATGACTTGAAGTGTGGATAAAAGTCTTTGGAGAGTACCGTCTCAATCACCGAGTTCTCGCGGAGCCCGTGTTTCTGCTCCACGACTGAAATTAATTTTTAATGTTGAAGCTCAAAAAAACATTACATTTCCAGTACTCCATTGGAGCCGGCAAAAGTACTCCGCCAAGATCGAAAATTACCGCTTTGATAGTCATCTTTATCTCGATCCTAAACTTGAAATTGTGTTAAAAACGGAAAATCGAGAACGATTTACTCAAACGAGAAGAAAAAACGTGAGTGCCTTCAATGTTTTGTTGTGTCGACATAAGACGGTCAATCAGTGATAAGGGCTACACTGTAGTCTTTGGTCGTGTAGTTGACTATTCTGTAGACACGAACTTCTGAAACATTTGGAAAACAATGAAGCGTGCTCAAGTGTGGGTGAGAGAATACGTCATCTAGTGAGACGCAGAACGACAGACAGTCTGCGTCTCTCTACACAATTCATATCTGTTCAAACTTTATTGCTCTACATCTCGGCTAACAGAGCTCGGTAGAAAAGATGGAGCACAGTTCTGAACTCGTCAGGACAAGAGCTTTCGAATAGTGCTCTTCTCCAGAGACACATCAGACCATGTCCTAATAAGGATAATACAAACATGTTTGTCAGCTCGGAAGCCGTGGACTTTGACACATCTCTGAAAACTTTGCAATAATAATAGAAAACATGGAAAACCTTTGCTCATTGCTCTTCTACGGTACAACAACAACAAAATTGTAACTTTTATTAGGGCTCCATTTCTTCAACTCTTCCATTTCCAATTTTCAATTTATATTTAGCCGCGCACCCGTCCTTTCTCTTCCGTTTAGCATTGCTCATAATTAAATTTGCCTCCTCGCGTGCCCCTTGTCCCCATCTTACCCTCCTCCACCAATTGGACACAGTTTCGAGCTCAACGACCGTGCTCATTGCGTGGGGGTATCATATTTCTGATTTCCGAACTCTGGCGCCCGCCGGAAATTGAAATGAAGGATCGCGGGCCGTGTGACTAAATCGGGTATTCATCGCGATTCTATTTGGCGCCGAAGAGATTCTGAATGCTGGGTGGAAGGCCCGGAAATTATTTATTGTTTTGATCGCTTCGGGAATAACCCGATGATCAAAACATTCCCAATTGAATGCATTTTCGCATACCGAATGTGCACTTTGATGGGTAGCGTTGCAAACCCATGCATTCATATACTTCCATTCCGAAACTCTCGAAAGTTGCTCGCCTAACCCCCATCAACCGCCCATCCGCAATTAAAGTGTCCCAGACAAATTGATTCTTGAACATCTCTCCTAATTTTAGAAGATGTTCAGCTTCCTTGTGAATAACAAGTCGAATTCACTGCGTCATCATGGCCAAAGTCCGTGGACAATTTCAGGTGTCCGTGTCACATATTGGCCACCGGATATTTGATATTTTTGAGGGGGTTGATGTCAGAATTGGGGATAAGTTCGTGTGTTTCATAGATTAACAAATTATTAATGTTTTTGTTTGTTTAGTAGAAGGCGCTGACGTAGAAAAACGATCATTGAAAATCATTAGATACTGGAGCAAGGTGTCTGCGCAAGAACTGACGCAACCTTGCAGAAAATTAGGGAATCGTGATTTTATAATGGGTTTTGGCACGAATTGTCAGTATGCTCTAAAGACAGTTTTTGATTACCAATATCCATCATTTATTTGTCCCACAATCTATTTTCACCCGAACAATCAACGATTAATCTTTTGCCACCATAAACCCAATTTCCGAGCTTTCAAAAAACTCAAAAACTCATTCGAATCCTCACGTTCGATCTCCCTCCAGCCATCACCATGTTTTCCATTTCCCCCCACACGAAACCTCGCTTTTATTGTATTCATTACAAAGTTGTGCTCTATCATCACTAGATTAATCCATTAATTGTCCCCGCATATCCCCCTTGAGATTAGTCTTGTGCCTATTGTCTGACAAATCAGTGGTGGGATGTGTGGGGAGATGAAGAATAAGAAGAAAACGTGATGAGACATGTACCTGTACCTTTGTCATCAGCTCGATCAAACACCGTGCACTTTGTGAATGAAATTTTGTTCTCTTTTGATAGAGTTGATCTTTAGAAAGTGCTTTCAAAAACTTGAATCTTTTGGAACTACAGTATCCAACAGGTTCATTCACAAACTCCAATCTCAAGAGGATTTCTAGAGAATCTCTCGGAAATTTCCTCCATTTGCAGGTTTCCCTTCAGTATCGGGATGATCCCATGTTATCATAAATGTTAGGTGTTAAAACTGTAAGCCAGTGGAAAACAACACGTGTATATCAAAAAATTCATAGATCTCGTATCAAAATTTTCTGAATTTTGTGCTTGGATTTTGGATTTTTGGAACGAGCGAATCCCTACTCGATGAATCGCCAGTTAATTTCCTGATTTTTGTCACTCGTTTTCCCAAAATACCGTGAGATGCAAAGCCAGGGATATTTTCCGCATTTTCGCGAGCCCTTGATCAGGATATGGTTGTTCTGGAGCTGAGCCAAATGAGCAAGACTACTTACGACGGGAAGGCGCTTTTTATTATTCCCGAGTATCGCGTTTTAACGTCAATATGCGCGTATTTGGGAGTGGGAGGGAAATTAATCTGGGAAAGAGCTCGGCGGATTTTTTGACTATTGGACGTTTTCCATTTTGTATTTCTTCAGAAGAGCTCATGAAAATAAAAGGTCGATCTGATTTTTCTATGAAAATGAGCTTCTTACATGAAGTACGTACTACAAAATTCAACGCGGAACAAGCGAGCCCTAAAATATTTATCTAGATCATTTTGGCACAGAGCCAAAGCATTCTGATAACATGAAACTCTCTCGCAACTTGAAACATTACTCATTCTGTGAGATTTTATTTCTATTTCTATACTCTTGCAAGGTTCCCATGAAACTTTCCCATCCAGTATGCACATTTCCAATCCTCCTCTACTCCTCACTCTTTCCTCTCTATAAATACAACAACTATGATAAATTATCCCCTAATTTGTTTAAGAATTAGAGCTATATTTATTTATATTCTAGCTTATATCACTCGAAGGCGGACAATAGAAAATTTGTGTGCAGCGAGCCAGGCGAGTGACGTGGGTTAGATTTGGAGCTTTTTATGGCCAAAACAAAAATTTGGACAAAATTTCTGTTGCATTGATGTTAAGAAACTTAAAAACAATTCCATTATGGCTCTAAATAACTTCGAATCGGTACACTTCTGATCGGAAGCTACTAAAATAAAAAACACGAGATTAAGGGTCAAATTAGGCAGATAAAAACATGTTGATACTTTGACTCACTCATCCCCATTCAGTTTTTTGGTTTCTCCAGTCTAGTTTAATTGAATTCGGCACGCGCTTCTATGTTTCAGCTTTCAATGCGTGTTTTGAGGATTTCTAATCTCCCACTGTGTTTAGCATAATCCCTAGAATAATCTGATTAACCTTGGGGAAACTGGAAACTGTGTAGAGGCTCCGGAAATGCGCGAAATTTGGGGAGGAAGTAATAAATGAAAAAATCCTGTTGATGTTTGTGGAAGAAGGTGAATTTGTTTCCTGATCGAAGATTCTGCAGATTGTACATCACGTGGACTCGATGATTTGATTTGCGAGTTGTAGCAAGTTCTGACACTTTACTTTTGGCACTCCCAGAGATCAATTCTGTCTGCAAATTGTTCTAGCTTTCAATTTTGACTATACTGGCTTCGATATGAGGTTCAATGAGAAATCCGTTTTTATCAATGATAAATACAAAAAAACATTCAAAATATTACAAAGAAAACTCTGAAAAACGCTATTTTTCCTTGCCAACGTCACCCACTTGACAACAAGACCCCCGGAGCATTGTTGGTTAAACTGTCATTTTCATTTTCTTTCCAAAAAATCACAAATCAGAGCAGCTCCAGACACTGCTCGCCACATTTTCTCGTATTATTGTATTCCTCCCAAGTGCGTGGTCTCATTCATCGCAGTGAATCATAACTCTATAGAAATAGTAACGACGCCTAAAAGCAGTGATCAGATGGTTCGTTGTTTACCACACATTGCAACGTAGCCGCCTGAACTGATCTCGAGGGCTTAGTTGACAAGAGCTGAAAAGCCGGTCTGATGTGAAATAATACTTTAGTCATCGGGAACGTGACTTCCGCCAGCTCGTCATTGTTGCTAAGCTACTTTGGGAATGTTGCACTCGGAGCTAACAATTCCAGATCATGGAAGTTGAAGCATAGCGTGTGAAAACTTGCTCTGTTTATTCCGCGAGCTCAGATATTCTCGTTTCTGTCATCTCAGAATTCTTAATTCCAAATTCCTTATGCTCACATTCAGTCCTCAACCTATTTCCATTTCCCCTACCTCAACCCACGCCGATCTCTGCTACCTGAAAAGTGACAAATCCGGTCCAGACGACGTGTCCCCTGGAGGCGTCCCAGAGTATTAATGAGTACACTAATCTGATTCATGTCTGGCTGCTCAACCTTTATCTTTTCTCCAGGGAGGAAAGTCATAGTGGAGCCAAAAGACAGTGACGAATTCGCCCAAAAATAAACCTAGAATTTGGTCTAATGCTCGAACTTTTCGGTGAGAAAAAGGTATAAATAATTATGGGCCACGCTGATAATGGCGCACTTCTGATTCACAGTGTTATTTTGCGCCGAAAGTTCTCACATTTTCTGACTGCTCGAAATTTTGAACTCTACACTGTGACATATGGCTTCTCCTTCTTCTTCTTCTCCCGCTTCATCCTGAGCCGTCGTTCATAGTCTTCCCTAGCCAGTCATAGGCTGGATAAATTGGGATTTGCGATCAAATCGCCATCGTTACAACCCGGCTCCCCCGCACCAAACAAAATTTGATTCGCCGGCTAAAGTCACGTATTTTTGGGTTCCCGGTTATCAGGTTATCCCTGAAATAGGAAGGGGAGCTTGATCTTGAGAGTATTCATATTTTGGTGGTGGTGGATCTCTCTCTATAATATAGAAGAAGAATGGAAAATAAAATGAAGAATTGAATAAAGTGTGTGAAAGTCATTAGACGACTCTTCTCGAATAATATTGACGCAGTTCCAGTCTGTGAGAATTCCAACCTAGCATAACTGAATAGAAGACGTTCCCTTTCGTCAGTCTCTCTTCAAGTATACTTGTAGAGGTACGCCTTCTTCTACTATACCTTTTGTCTCCAAAGGTGGTTGTTCCAGTTCTTCTCTTCGTTTCCAGAAGAAGTAGAATAGTTCCCACGTTTCGCAATACCTTCCCACACAACAGAAAAAGTAGAATCTAGTACCTTACAACTCATTCTGAAATCCCCAGCAGAATCCGGAAGTCTGTTACCAGACTAACTATAAACTAAACATTCCACGTCAGCCTCCAAGGCTTCCCTGCCAATTGTGTTAATCATCCCGACACTTCTGATCTCTGTCTCCCCCCCACCTCTCTCTCCATTCTCCTCTCAAATCCCACCCCAAATCCTTTTTCTCGCCACAATATGTGTCTCTCCCCCTCAACTGGCCCCGCCCACTTCTCAGGCCGTTCCCGCCCCATTCCCTCCGTCGTTTTTTTTTCTCATCTGAGATGATGGCACGACCAAAACCAGATTAGATACCGCCGTGAGAGAGTGTAACACTATTCTGCCCCCAATTAGTCTTCTTTTTTGTGTGGTTGCCAACCTCTTTCCACTACAATTGTTTGGTTTGTTATTGATGGCAGTAGTACTAGTGGTAACAAAGTGTGGAAAGTGAGAACGAGAACCACAAATCATTAGTGATTCATTTTCTCTCGTGGGAATTGCGAAAAAGAAGGCGAACATTTTTCTCATTGCACTTGTTTAATATATTCTTCAAAGATCTTCTTCTTCTTCTTCCGTTCCATCACTTTTTCTTCAAATTATTCAACTTTCCCCCGTTCTTCGCTCGATGTTCTTCGTTCCAAGTCGTTCCGTGACCTCTTCTAACCTAGTTCTTGTTTCAGAAGTTTTCTTCCTCCTCACCATGACCATCCTGTTCTCGAAAATGACTGGCAACTCTCCGCAAACCAACGGCACTGCTCTCGGCGTCCGGATAATCGGCGGCTCCTTCCTGTGCCTCTCGATTATCTCTAGTGTGATCGCGTGCGCTCTCTGGAACACGGAAAATCACACGCTCGGCAACAACATCTTCTACTATGGTGAGATTCAGAAGTTCATCAGCCTTTTGGTTAACCTTATTGCTTCAGTTGGACTCTTCGCCACTCAAATGCTCAACGTTTTGATCGTCTACTTGATGAATAGAGGAATCACCTTGCAAAAGGCTCACTACCTTCAGCCATTCATCATTTGCGCACTTCTTCACCTTATTATATGGTTAGTTACTGGAAAATCTCAACTTCTCGAAATAACCATGTTCGGCGAAGACTGTACTTTCCTGATCATCGGATTATCTTTTGGCAAATCTCAGAAAAATTGTGTCATAACACGCATTTCCGGTCATCTTGTTTGGTTCTTCTTCTTCTTCTCATATGCCATTCTCATAAATCTCAAAAAAACATCTAATCCGTGACGTCTCACATTCTTCTCTTCTTCCAGCATCCTGCTCTCCGCCATCTTCTTCCTCTACGTCGTCACACGCGCCACCTTCTACTCGGTGTGGTCCGACCTCGGCTTCTTCTTCGTCTTCGTCATCCTCACCGGCTTCTGGATCATCGCCATCTCGCTGGCGCGCGAGTACCGCGACTATGTACGTGTCATTTCGTTCTCGCACTCTCCACTGTATGATTCAGAAGAGGGCGAACAGCCTTGAATCTGAATCTCAGCTTCTAGTTTCTAACTGTCCTCAAACGCTTAACCCTATATGTGTTGCTTTTAGATCATCTACGACGACTTTCTCCACGAGACTCTCCCGAGCTTCGTCTGAAAGATCTTCTTGTCCTCGCCTCCATCACGGGTCTTCTGTCGCCGACCTCGCCTAACAATAACTGTGTTCCCGTCGGTTTTCAGTTATTTTTGTTCACTACTCCCCTTATTTTTCACATCCTCTCCCATATGTGTTCGCTTCCGGGTCTTCTTCTCTCTGAAATTCTCGATTCGATCTGTTGTAGTTGGTACTTTATATTTTCCGAAAAGAAGCTATAATAATAACGATAATGAATATTTTATTTTTACACTCGTTTTCATCATGTTCAATGGATTCTTGACGTGGAGGATATCGCTAAGACTGTTTTCGTGAGAGAACGCCGTTGCAGCCAAGCCGGTTGAATCTCTCGATTATAGAGGAGCATTACCACTCTGAATCGAAATCGTTCTTTAAACTCTGTTAAAACGCTGTTTCAACGAACCCGTCAAAAACATGGATGGAGAGCCAAACGACGCTCATGCAAATGAACTGGAACCAGAGAGCGTCGTTGAACTTGTAAATGACTTGGCAGGCTAGCATGTCGAGCACGTGCAGGCAGTCCTGTGTGACACTCTGCAAAAAATGATGTGTCAGAAAGACCACCATGGAAGGTTACTTGAGCAAACATCAAGCGGCTCTTCTTTGAGCGAATCGACGATGAGCTTCGATTGGGCGCCTGGAAAATATTGAGATTAGAGCGTGACTCCAAAGAACGCACCTTTTTGACTAGCTTCACAAAAGTCGCCAGATTGGAAGAATTGGAAACAAAGGCGATCGTAAGAATGAAGTAAAAAATCTGATCGGCATGCCTCATTGCACACTCTGAATCCTCCGGCAACCAGGACACAATGTCTATTGAATAGATGTAGCCGCAACCTTCTGAAAACGCACTTCCTGGAGACGACGTCATCTGGGACTTACGTGGAAACCCGTAAACAGTAGCAAGTGCAAATATCAATGCCAGGGAAATGAGGCAGTTCTGAAAAAAAAATCCCATGATTCTTTTCATAAATTAGGTTGCATACTCTGATGTTAAAAATCACATTGTTCCTATTAGAAGATAATGGAAAATAGGTGACAGTGAAGCGATTGAGTGAGAGGCAGATTTGAATGCAAATTCCACAGGCATAAGCTCCCCATCCAGCGACTTGTCCCCATACAATATTCACCCAGTATGGCAAGTAGTAATAGTTTCTTTAAATTAAGAATTAATATTTTGATTCAGCAAATGCGCTCTATTGGACTTTGACGCTTTTATCGAGAACTTTTAGCATTAGACATGAAACAGATTGATTCGAAATCAATAAATTCTAATTTTCTGCAATTAGGCGTCAGTTCCCGCGCATTCAATGCGCGCTATTTACTCACAAAAAAGTGCACGGTGAGGACCATATCAAAAAGGCCGCACAGGTGATAATATTACATATGGTTTTTGAAATGCATAACTTGTAAAATATACTCATACTACTCGTTTTCTTGTAAAGCTTCAAGAATACAAAAGTGTTGACGATGATTCCAATGACTGATAGCTGTAATTTTCATCATAATGTTCATAATAACTTTGAGAATTCTAACCAATCCCATAATTGTAGCAGAAGAGAACCGCAGGATTTCATTCATTTTTGATTAAAATCTGAAAAAAACAACAAGTAACTTTTACACACTTTCTCCACGACCCAGAAAACCGCGCGATTCAATGAGATTTTCTCGCGGTGATTTGAATGCGTCAGCCGAGAATGAAAAAAAACTCACAAACGCATATTAATATTATTATTCTTATTCTTGAGGCGAAAACGCATAAAAAACACGACACCGTCATGAAACACGTTATGGGTTTCAAGACAATGCGAAACTATACAGTAGGTCTTACGTCCGGTAGGAGGTGGATACAAAAGAGTAGGCGAAACGATCAGTCGCGCGCGCACAGACATGCACCTGCGACTTTTCCTTCTGGAGGCCGTCGTGCTGTGCCTTTTGCCGGTGGGGAGATCACGTGAGTTTGTTAAAGTCAAAGTTGAAAAGGAAATGAAACTGATTGTAGCTTTTGTGCTCAGCTGTTCGTGATTATGGAGAACATGTACTGATAAGATTAGCACACTTTTTAGAGAAGGAAATTGTAGGTTAGATAGTTCTTTAATTTCCAAATTTCAATTACTTTTGATACTTCGAAATCCTCTAGAATTCTAGACGGGTCAAAGAGTTGAAAAGTCAGAGACACTAGTACGAGTGCCAGCCTCGGAATATCCAGTCAACCATAATGATCAATCATAGATTAAAAAACAACCTTCAAAATGTTCGATCTGCAGAATTCTATCGCGGTGAACTCGAACCACGGTACAGTAGGAAAACGCCCTATCGACAGCAGACCGACATCCCCGAGCCAGTGTTTGGAATAGGACACGGAGCCAGAAGGTGCGTAATCAGGGTCTATTCGTCTTTCGAATTGACGCATTCAGGTTCGGCGGAGAGCGAGACGACAAATCGCGCGAGCATCCTTTTTTTGGGGAACGAAGAGAACCCGGAAGGCGAAATTCTGGAAGGGAGGATGGACGCGACTACGAGGAGAGTGGCGATGAATTCGGGAGGCCCGGCTTCAGAGGTGGTCGTGAAGAGGACGACGAGTACAGAAGAGGGCCCGACTTCAAGAGACCTCAACTCCCTGACCCCGAAGAGGTTCGTGGACGATTCGACAAGGAAAGAGAGCAGCGTCCGAAAGAGCCGCAGGGGAGAGGGAGGCAAGATCCGGAAGGTGAAGAAGAGGATTCAGAAAGGGGTGGTAGACGGGAAGAAGACAGAAGACCTCGTCCCCATCAGCGTCCCAGACATCGGTACGACGAGGACGAGGAGGAAGAGGATCGGAGGCACAGGAACCATCACGATCGGGAGGAAGAACCGGAGACTGAGAATATTGCCGAGACGCCTTCGAAAGTGGTCGGTCTGAACATGCAGATGGTGGCGGGCGTGTACCCGAAAGAGAAGAAGGGCCCCGTGATAGAAGACGTGGAGAAGCGTGGCGGACGATTCGTGGATAAGCCAGAAGAGCGAAACAAGTTTTTTCGGGGTTCCGAATCAGGCGAGCAACCCCGACAGTCTAGTGGAGAAGAGCCCAAAGGGTCTCGAGAAGAGCCAGAGCATCAGCCCAGAAGAGAGGACGGCTCAGGGGAAAAAGGAGATCGACGACCAGCTCGAGGAGATTCTGATGAGTCTGAGAATAGAAGAGGAGAGGAAGAAGAAGAGCATCCAAGGAAAGAGCATCCCAGAGATGAGCACCCAAGAGAAGGACCTACCAGACGAAACCGTGAAGAATCTGGAGAAGAGCCACGTGGAAATGGAAATGGAAGAGGAGGAGAGCCCCAGCAACAACAACAGCAGCAAGCTCCACCGCCTCCCAAACCGCAAATCCCTCCTTTCCCTCCTTTCCCCAAGTTCCCAGGTAACCAAAAGCTAGGGGTGACCTATACCATTCAAAAGCTCTAGTTTTCATGAGTTCAGAACTGTGCTTCATTTTTTCTACCGAGCTCTGTGAGCCGAGATATGGAGCTTCAAAGTGGAGAAGTTTTCAGTACTCAACTTTGGAGCCCCATACCTCGGCTCACAGAGCTCGGTATGGAAAATTGAACACAGTTCTGGACTCGTCAAAACAAGGGCTTTTGAACGATATACGTCTCATTAAAAGAATCTGTAAATCAACCGCTCCCATTCCAGGATTCGCCGGCTTCCAGCCCTTCCAACCAGACTTCCCCACTCGACAATTCGGTGGTGATGGCGGTTTTGCGGGTGGTCCTTGGCACCCATCTGGAGGAGCTGCCGGACGCGAAGCAGCGCCTCGAGAAGACGCTGGCTCGCGTGAAGACCGACCTGGCGCGGACGGACGACGTGCTCACCAACCGGACACATCTGCTGCTGCACCCGATGATTCGCGTGCCCATGATGAATCTGCCGAACGGCGAGATCCCGCCGGCCATCACGGCAAGGAAGATGAGAGAAGAGGAGGGGAGCATGAAGATCGAGAAGAGCACAAGCCCCGAGAAGAAGAAGCTCCAGAAGAGAAGAAGATGATGACCCCATCCGATGAGCCGCCGACAGTGTCTCCTGCTCCGAAGAAGGAGTTCCCCACGCCCGGAAAATTCGTCACCAATATCCGCGCCAAGAAGTCGGGAGAGATTCTGGACGCCACCACGGCGCCACCAACCACTTCCACCACGCCCTTCACCACACCACTGCCCACCTCATCTGTATCAATGACGCCTTCTGGAATCATGCTTCCCACCGAGACCATCGTCACGAAGCTCAGATCAATTGTGAATCAGAAAATTAAAGTCGCATAATAACTGTATATTTATATGAATATTGTGAATTGAACTTATCTAAAATTCTGTGAATGAAAATAAAGTTTTGTAAAAATGGAATCAGCTTGTTGAAGTCGTAACTCTTGGAAAAAACTTGTTATGCTTACCCAAATTACTTTTCGATTCAGAAACCTAGAAATCCACCCGGAAAACAAGACGAATTCCCAGACGACGTCATCTCAGAAACAAATCCGTTTGACCACTCATCCGGACAACTGGAAGTGTAGTCAGGTATACACACACTCTACTTTTTCCACTGTAAAACGAGGTACTTCTGCAGAAAAAGTGGGCGGACGCTGGTAAGGAGGGGAAGAAGAAGAATGGAAGAATGGAGGTAGTAGTTGCCGCGACCGTCTTCTGACATGACACGAATTCTACTTTTACTTGTTTGTCTTGTACTGATTAGTTTGATAGGTGAGGCAAGTTTCAACACAGGTAAACCGAGAAAGGTGAAAAGAGAACGAAAAGAGGGCGCCGGAACAGTGTGGTAACGGAACCGCAAAATGGTGAGACGCGAGTAGAAAGTGGATAACTTTTGAGAAAAGTTAGTGAAGTGAAGCCGCGCGTAGCTGGAAAGAAAGTGGAAAGTGAGTCGGGAATGAGTGAGACGAGAGTGGAACGAGGTCCTGAAAGTTCCACTCGCGTCTCACCATTTTGCGGTTCCGTTCCGACACTTTTCCGGCTGAATCGCCCTGTTTTCGTTCTCTTTTCACCTTCCCCGGTTTACCTGTGAAAGGGTTAAGGAGAGTTGGCTTCAGAGTGTCGAGCTTTCGGACAACGAGTTGAATATCAGTACGAGTTCGATCCGAAGAGGGATACGCATCCTAGAGTTCATGTGAAATTTGGTAAGTGATAAATTATAATTTTAATAGAAACCTTATTCTAGGTTATGAGCTCAAAAATGTGGAAAATTTGTTTCTATTCAATATTGAATCACTAATGAAATTCTAAATGATCATCTAGGTTACCATGGACGGAAGAAGGAGAATGATCAGGCCCAGATGTGTTGGCATTCCGTTCTAGTCTATTTAGATACTTCCGTGCACGTATTCAACACGACAAAATTAAATAATCTTTTCAATTTCCAGATGACGTAACCGATGAAGCCGAGCTCATGAGAATATTCAATCATCGCAAGTCTTCAGAAGTTCGCAAGTCCCCTTCCCGATTTGAGGTAATCTGATGACTCCCAGCAACTCAATATTCCACGTTACAGTACTCCCCACCCTCCTTCTTCGACGAGGATCGTTTCATGGCGCCATTCGAGGAAATGGATCGTGGAAACCGAGAGGCCGGGTGAGTCGCTGATTGGTTCTCGAAAACAATGGGTTCAGATGGCGGAACGTTCCATTCGCGGCGACGCAAGGTTGGCATCGTGAATTCCTGAACCTGCCGATCCAGAAGTTCGTCCAACCCGATTCACAAGACGACCTCGCTGAACAGATGGCCTCTTTCTTGCGTCGTCAGTCTGAATCCATATTGTCGCGTCATTTTCCATCGATTCCACGACATCGCTTCTCGGATCCACCCGAGTTTATGGTGACTCCGATGGTTCCCAAGTTTGTTTTCTAACTTTTAATTTATTCTCCTGAATATTTATCATCTTTATAATCGGTTTCTGATTTGTAAATTTGTAAATTTGAAAATCCAATAAAAAGCACATTATCTAAAACAAGACTACGATACACGTTGCAATGAAACAAAAAAGTGAAAGAACATTAGAATAAAAGAACGACTACTTCTTTCCAGTATAGTAATTGGTCGGAACGAATGGCATCTTGACGACTTCAACCTGTGCCTGCTTGGCGCCAAAGTCGACGATGAACTTGGTGCCCTCTTTCGAGTGCGACTTGTCCACGTACGCCATGGCGACGTTCTTTCCGAGCGTCGGGGATGGGCATCCAGAAGTGACGAATCCAATGGCGCACTTGTCCAGAGGATCGATGAGTGGGAGGTGGGAGCGGGGACTTCTTCCGGGCTGGGAGATGAGTCCGACTCTTCTCTTCGGCCAGCTCTTTTCCTTCAGCTGCTTCACGATTTTCTCGGCGCCAGGGAAGTCAAGAGTTTCACGACGGCGTTTCGCTGAAATCAAGTTTTTAATTAAAATAAGTTGTAAGAGTGAATAACTTACCAACGACGAAAGCGAGTCCAGCCTCAATGGGCGTAGTGTTCTCATCGATATCATTTCCGTACAAGCAGAGCCCAGCCTCCAATCTAAGAGCATCTCTGGCTCCAAGTCCCGCGAGCTTTACATTTCCAGCTTGAGAAGCGAGAAGTCTCTCGACAAGTCCTTCCGCCTTCGATGGATCCACCGAAATCTCCACTCCATCTTCTCCAGTGTAACCGCATCGGGTGATTCTGCAGCCCTCGATTCCAGCGACAGTTCCCACTGTAGTCTTCATGAACGTCAGCTTCGACAAATCGACGTCCGTCTCTTCCTGAAGCACCTTGGCCATCTCTGGACCTTGCACGGCAACGAGTCCTCTGCCATCAAGGGTCTCGATCTGGACGTCTTTTCCCTTGGATCTCCACTCCGCGGCGTTCTCCAGAAGGTAGGGCAGGTCCTTGTCGATGCATCCGGCGTTGGTCACCAGGAACAAAAAGTCTTTGTCGGTTTTCATGATGATCAGATCGTCTTTGATGCCTCCCTTCTCGTTGGTAAACACCGACAGCGTTCCACTGTTTTCCTTGAGCCCCTGCACGTCAGCTGTCGTCAGGCTCTCGATAAAAGCGACTCTGAAAGTGTAAATGGGTCATTTTTTGAGGGCTCCTCTTCTTTTCAACCTGTCTTTTCCCGTGATATGCGTCTGCAGCATGTGGGAGACGTCGAAGATGCTCACGTGCTTTCTCGTGTGAATCGTGGATTCTTTGATGGACAGGTCTCCGTACTGCGTCGGCATATCGTAGCCGGCAAATTCCACAAGTTTTCCGCCATGCTTCTTGTGCGTCTCGATGAGACACGTCTGCTTCCTGCAGAACCATACAAATCAGCTTCAAAAACCTTGAGAAACTCACGCCGAGGCTTCAGAAGTCAGCGAGAAGCAGCGTGCAGCGTTGCGAAGAGAGGTCCTGGACAAGAATCGATTCATCGAGACGAGGCCTGCAAATCGAGTGCGTTGAGTGTGTGTTATCAAAAGACAATATCACGCTGCCAGTGATAAAACGGAGAAGTGGAGTGATAAAAATGGAAAACAGGTAAGTTTTGTGACCGTGAACGAAATTTTGAGATAGACAGTTTGATCTAGAAAAACGTGCAAAAAATGGGAAAAATTACAAAAAAAGAAAAAAAAAGAAAAAAAAAAAGTTGGTGGCCTAGAATTCGCAAGGATGGCCTAGAAAATTACACTGAAAATTGTTGTTTGTTTTTTATTTTTGATTTTTGAGCTCGTTTTTTGAGCTCCAAACCTGATAGTTTTTAGAAATTTCCAGATTTATTTTTTCCAGTTCACCATAAATTATGCGCCATTTATCATAAATTAATAAACAATTGTTGTTTTCAAAATTGCTGAGCGCTGAGTCATGTTCACGAATCAAATCAATGGAAGAATTTCTATTTTTAACATTCCATCATATTTCGCTTCGAGCATTGTTTTCAATGCTCCAATAGGTTTTAAAGGCGCGATTGTGTAAACAGTTGGCCATAACACTGCTGATATGATTTCGCAAGCCGGCCCCACTATTTAACCTTGCCATATGTTTCATCGGTATCAGTTCCTATTTTTCGTCCTCAGATGATGCATCCTTTTCATTTTCTCCACATTTTTTTGCCGCTTTTACACACTTTGGACTTTCTCCCCTCTCTTTCTCTCCTCCATTCCCATTTTTCGCACCCAATCTCCAATTCTATTCCTTATTTTCAAATGTTGTTTTTGTTATTTTGATCTCTTACTGTTCTACTACTCAAACATCACAAGGTCTCTTTTCCCTCGCCCCTCCCCCTTTTCTGACTCACAACAACAGACAGTGCACACTTCAGAGAGACGCAGTCACTGTGTGTGTGCGCTGATCGATAAACAACCATGAAAGCCATTCTCTTCTTCATTTTGAGCGCTGCTGTCACTGTAAACGCCGGAATGGTTGGAGGATTCACTGATCAGGACGCCTCGAAGCCCGAGTACCATGTAGGTTTTGGATTTTAGTGTTGTCTTCACTATTTTAAAGTGAGATTCCGCTATTTAAAAAATTATGAGGATTTGCACATGAATCGAGATCTAGCACTTAATTTTCAATGAAAATCAAGGGCTCAAAGTGCACAAAATTGGCGGAAAAGCGCTGATTATTGATCAATTTGCAATTTACCGTTGCAAACGTGACAATTCTTCTCAAATCGGTTCACGTTATTCTCTTCTGCTCATCAAAAACTGTGCATTTTGTAGTGGTTCACGTAGGATACAAAAAGCACAGTTTTATGAACAGAAGAAAATAATGTGAACTAATTTGAGAAGAATTGCCACGTTGGTAAATTGCAAATTGACAAATCAGCGCTTCTCCGCCAATTTTGTGCACTTTGAGCACTTGCAACTTGCTCATTACTAATCTTCATGAAATCTCAATACTTTTGGAAACTAAAAATTCAATTTTTCCAGGAACAAGCCTGGAAAGCTGTGAAGGGAATCAACGACCAGGCGTCGAACAACGGACCGTACTACTATGTGCCAATCAAGGTAAGACTTTATGTACAGATCAAAAGTTAGTGTCCCTTGGGAGCAGCGGTTGTCGTTGGCGCGGCGGTGGTGCTCTTCACGTCGTGATTGTTGAGCACAATGATAACAATCGAGCCGCCCAGCAGCGCTCCCCAGATCGTCCAGAACAGCGCGATGGCTCCGTATCTGTTATCAAATTGAGAACAAAATTGTTTTGAAATTCGATACCTCATCACGCGCCACTTGGGCTCATTCCGCTTCGCTTTCAACTCATCGAGACTGTAGCCGATTTGCGGCAACTCTTCCACCACCTAAACTTTCTTTTAAATATTTCATTTGGAAATTCTGAATTTCTAACCCTTCTCTGTCTCGTCGAGTCATCTGAATTCTCGGACGGCGAGTAGACTGTCGACGTGGCAGTGTCGGTTCTCATTTCTGACATTGAATGAAAATAAGAATGAAAAGTGGAGAGAGTTGAAAAAGTGAGGTGGAATGGAGACAAGTGTAGAGAAAAATTAGATAAGGCGAAAAGCAAACATTGTCCAACATGCACGCACATTTTTTGATGACAGGCAGAACAGTAGAAAGAGGATTACCTCTAGTTCGGATTACGATGAGAATAAATCTTGCAGGTCGTCAAGGCCCAGACCCAGGTCGTCGCTGGCATCAACACCAAGCTCCACGTGCTCGTCGGCGAGTCGTCGTGCAAGAAGGGCGACCTTCAGGCTCACGAGATCACCTCGTCGAACTGCTCGGTGAAGGAGGGCGGAAGCCGCGCCATCTACCAGGTGCAGATCTGGGAGAAGCCGTGGGAGAACTTTGAGCAGTTCACCGTCGAGAAGATCCGCGACGTCGCCGCTGATGAGCAGGTCTAAATGCATTCTCTTCAATCCAATTGTCTTTAAAATCATTAACCTGGACGCTTTTATCAAATAATCTACTCTTCTGTGTGTATTTCGTGTTTTCACTCTTCACCCCCACTTCTCATTCCAACTTTAAAGTTGTACATAAAATTCTTCTCTTTCTCTAAAAATAAATTATCGTCGGGAAAACAAATATTTTATTAGTCCATGAGAATCAAAAATAGTAAATGTAAATGCCACTGAAGTTAAAAGATCACATGATTGATTGGTGATATGAAAAATTTGACTAGGTTAAGTTCAAAAATGAATAAATTAGATTAGGCGATTTTCAAATCGGAATGCGGAGCAATTGTGGGTTGATACTTTTGCTCCAAGAACTCGGCCCACCAAATGGGAATGGGGATAGTGGCCAAGTGGAAGAGGGCGTGGGAATCGAATATCCAGAAGACTGGAGCAAAGTCGAGGAGCTCAAGAGCCGTGGAGAGGTTCGCCCAGAGAATGATGCGGATGAGGAGGATGTGCGATTCTTTCAGCTCGCCGTAGAATCGTTTTCTGCAAATTTGATTTTTTGAGCTGGCCGAGAAGGATTAGAGGTTGAATTCTATGCCATTTTTTCGAATTTTCTTCAATTTTTATGATTTTTTCGAGCTTTTTCCGCAATTTTTACAAAGACTACAGTAACTTTTTACTTTTAAAGGCGCACTAAAAACCTTACCTATCATACAAGTAGATCAAGTACAGTAAAGTGGTTACAAGGGACACAGTGATGCATACAAACATGTTGTAGCCGTAGTCGAAGTTGATCTGAATAACCAAAATTCACAAATTTGATGCGACTTCAAACCAATAAACTTACAGTCATATATCTGACATGATACAAAAATTTGAACACGAAGAAATAAGGAGCCGCCTTCTTAACCAGTCTGCCAAACTGGAAAAACTCCAACTGTGGCAAAGTGAATATAAAGGAGACGTAAAGAGCCGAGAGCACAAATGCGAATGCTCCAAAGTAGTCCAACTTCTCGGTCAGGTCACAATCCGCCATATGAAACACGGTGGAGGCGATCCACGTGGCAAGTCCCACATGGGCGTAGGAAATCCACATGGTGCGGTTTGGAAGATCGCGGATTCGTTTCAACTTTCGGAGCATTAGGAAGACGGTGAGGAGGTTCAGAAGAGAGAAGACCACTGACGCTGGTTCTTGGACGATGAATCCGAATGGGAGAGAGAGGGCGAGGAACGGCCATTTTCCGTGGAATTGGGGGACTATTCCGTAGTTGCTGAAAATGTTTTTTGTTGTTGAGAAAGGTTTAGTGGGTCTTGAAACGAATTGTTATCCAGTTCTGACAAATTGAGCATATGACAGAAGTTTCCGGTAGCCTAAGGATCTTGCAGCGACAATTTTTTTTGTTATTTTTAGTGAAAATCCCTGTTTTTTTTTTCTATTTTCCCAAAAAGTTTATAGATATGAAGTCACTAAAACAATTGTTTGCGCTTGAATTTTATCTGAAAACCAGCAGAAACCCTTAAAAATGTGAAATTTACAAAATTACTGTACCTTTCGCTGCGAGACCCATTCAGCCAGCACAAACTCGCAATAGAGCGCACTTACTATTTTCTATACTTTTCCCTAAATTTCAGCCCAAATCAATACCTCTCAAACTGCTCCACGGTCTCCCACATGCACTCGTATCGACACTGGAAACAGTCGCCGTGCACCCAATCGAAAGTGCCGAAGCTCTGCGAGCAGTTGAATTTCTGACGACATCCTCGTGTGCATTCGCCGTACCATAAGCTTCTGAATAACTTTGGATTTAAATTTGAGAACAAAAAATGAGCGAAAATGCTAGGAAAGGATCTTACCTGTCACCTTGAGAGCCGAGACATATTTGTGTGTAAAAAGAGCACAAAAGCAGAGTCCCGATCCACTTTGTGCTCATCGATGTGATGACTGAAAACTAAGACTGAAAACCAATCCCCAGAAGTTTGTAGTCTTTGTGACTATAGCTTCCACGCGTTCAAAATCCACGTGGCTTACAAAAGGTCACGTGACAATAGGTATTTTAAGGAGACTTCCATTGTAGGTGATAAAGAAAATGATAAAAAAGTTCCAAGGTTTTATGAATTTCCGATATTAATCAGAGTCAAAAATCGTGCGTATCAAAATGTGGAATACGAAAAAAATTCGCACCCGTCAAATGGTACATTGAATGGTGGGAAGGGTGAATTGTCATAGAAACGTCTTCACAGAAGTGTTCCAATCAGAACTGGGCATTTCTTTGGGAAGTGTCAGTGAAAGATGGCAACCAATTGTGCGTTGAGAAGTTCGCACAAAAAAAACACAAAAAAGTGGGGGTGGGAAAGACCGGACAAAGAATGGGGGGAGAATGGGGCGGGGCTACAGTGATTATGAGATGAACAGAGGGAATGATAATATTACATGAAATGACTACGTTTTGTGGGAATTATCACTACTGAATGGGAGGGAGGATCACAAATCATTATAAAGGCGAGTGGATTCACCGTGTTATCTGAGACGCATCGACGTCGCCGGGTTGGTGAACGGCATTGTGGCGAGGTAGACGATGAGCGGCATCGGCACGGTGAGCAGCGCCAACCAGCGGTGAGGTAGCTCGCTGGAATGTTTAGAAATGGGATTTTTATTGAGCTTTTATGATAAAGCTTCAACTAGTTTAGGTCATAAAGGTGCTCAAAACTGTTTGAAAACTCACTATGGTGTGATGATAGCAATTACGGAGAATGACAACAACATCATGGTTATCAGTAAGAAAACCAGGTGAGATGGAGATGATAGTCGTGCTGAAAACTCTTGAATACTTCTCAACTTCAAGATAAAATGCTCACCAATCATTTCTCGCAGCGGATGCTTTCCTTCCAGCGCCAAATGGTGCACCATGGCGTACAATGAGCCTATCAAAAGGATGCATGGGAAGGAGAAGAACAGGAAACCGGCCTGCAATTAGAATAATGCATTCCCAACTCCAGAATTCAACAAAAACTTACTAAAACCGAGTGGCAAATAGCGAGAAGTGGCACCGAGACGACGGCATAGTAGAACGGCTTCCCATTGTACGTCTTGTACAGCAATGAGCAGTACAATGTGGTGCGGAGCACAAAAATCGCAGCGATCAGCACTAGATGATGGGTGAACGCTATTGAGTACCTGGAAAGTTCGTGCTACTAATAAATAAAAATCATTAAGCTTACAATGGAAAGACCACTTCATACGTGCACCGCATGGTCTTCGTGTAGCCAATCCTTGGATTGTAGCACGCCGGATACCATTCTCGAATGTTGTTCTTGGTGCAACCGTTCAGGTAGAAGGAGAAGTGCGGCGGGTAGATGAGCACTGCGACGATACACGCGATGATGTTCTCCAGTAAGACGCACAGGTGCTCAGACACTTCAAAGTATCGCGTTCGACAGCTGAAATGGCTTTTAGTGTTGGAAAAAGTATCAGTTTGTAATGGGATGGTAGTGTGAGCAAGAAGGGGCGTGGTTCAGGTATTTTTATCAAATTTTAACACTATTTGAATAAATTTCGGGGTAGAAACAGTGAACAATACGTTATTCTAGATGAAATAATGGCAATTCCAATATCGAAACAGATTTGTGAATAGGAAAAGCTTATTTCTATGGAGTTTTACAGTTTTTTAACAATTTTTGCATGTTTTTATAATTCAATATCTTCCCAGTTAGATCTACTCCATTCAACCTTAGAGTAGATCAAATCACGAAAAACCCACTATTTCCGGGCCGTCCTGATAAACTGCATGTGTAGGAGAAGCGGGAGCAACGCGACGAACAGCAGATACATCCAATCATAGGCCTCAAGCGGCGAGTCGCACGGCACGCACACCGAGTCTTCGTTGTTTCGGTATCCGAACGGACATGGCCCGCATCTGGAGTATCCGGCTGACGTCGTCGACGTCGGTGTGACGTCGTCTGAAGAGTAGGTGTGGTTGAGGAGCACGGTGCGACCGCAAAATCCGAGGCATTGTGGGTGCCCGGGTGGTGTGGACTCGAGGCCAGACGATATTGACATGGCGACGCTGACATTACCACATACTAAACTGCAAAAGAAAAATTAGAGTTAAACGAGGTGAGAATCAATATAAATATATGCAATATGGAACTTTTAACCATTAGGAATGAGCAAATAGTATGGAGAAAATGAGAAAATAATAATAGCAACCGTTTATAGCAAATTTGGGCAAAGATAAAGGCAAATAAGGCACTAGAGATAACAAATTTGAAACACCGATAATAATTTGAGAACCGAATGGAGAAAAAATGTATACATTATGATAATTCAATTACTAGATCTATTTCCTCTTGCGAACAAGTGCTTCCTCCACTTCCTTTTTCACTTTTTTCAACTCGACACTTTTCGATTCGGCGTTCTCCGTCTTTCTCTCTTTCATAATTGCAGCTTTATCCTTTTCAATCGCCGCCTTCGTTCTTGCCGTGTATTCTCGATATCCCAGCTTCAATGTTATCAAGAAGCATCCGAAGGCGAAGACGACGGCGAATATGACGGCGAAGGAGACAGTGGGCCAGTAGTAGAGAAGATGGCGGATTAATCCGAATCGAGCCGTTACTATCAGTTCAGCGTCTTCGATCTGGATTTTATTAATTCAGAGAGTTTTTTACTTTTTTTACTGTTTTTTCATCAGTTTTCATTCAAAAAAAATACTCACATTCGCAAATTTGTCCTGAATCGTAAAAGTCAACTTTGTCGAAGGCGCCGTGACTGTTTCCCGATAATCCGCTGTCATCGGAATCGTCAGCGTGCTGTAGTCGTAGAAGAATCCCAGGAAATAAAGAGGGAAGAAGAAGACGTGCGACGCCTGGAAAAATCGATTTTTTCTGGAGCTTTAACCTTAAACACTCACTTTCGCCATCAATCCGGGCTCTTTCACATAAGCCGACCTCGTATATTGCTTCAGAATTTTCTCATTCTCGTCCGCCATCGTGACGACGTTCTGGAACAAGCCGAGCATTTTCGTGTTGGAGACGTCGGCGAATTTCAGTCGGATGTTGAGATAGTAGGCGACGTCCGGAGAGAAGAGCGAATTCTGGAGAAAATCTGACATTTTGGTTTGCCATTTTGATGGAATCGCGAGACGCAGACGAACCTTTTCGTACTCCAGAGTGGCGGCGGGAAATGAGCAGACGCTGTGCAAGTCGTGGTCACATGTGTGGAAGACGACGTTGAGCGGGTATTGATGATGAATGGCGGCGGGAAGAAGCGCATATCTGGAGAAAAATGGAATCGGTAATGATTAGGACGGAAATGGGCGAAGAAGGGAAGAGTTAGTGGTGAACGAACCGGATTAGAAACGGAGTCAGGACGGCGACGAGAAGTGCGACACAGAGCTCGATGAGAATTGATAAAAAACACTCTTTTCCGGGCCTCATCGAGTGGGGGTCTGCGAAGAGTGTAACCACATTTATCATTAATGGAAGTCTGAGGCAGTGCTTGACGGGCGACGAACATAATTAGAGCGAGGAGGCGAAAGTCAGCTGTGATGGGAGCCGAAAGAAAAAGAACGACGACTATTAGCGAGAGAGAGCCACGAGAGGCGAGCAGAATTGAAAAGAGTTGGAAAGTTGAGAAAGCGCGAGAAGCACGGAGACGGAGATGGAGCACAAACACTCACTCTGTGCGCTCACCGGAAAACGAGGAGAAATAACACTGTGGTGCGGTGGAGCGCACATTGACAACGTGAGGCGAGAGGAGTAAGACGCATGCGGCGAAACAGACTTTTTGTCCTCGAGACATGATTAAATTCAATTTCTTTTCAATCGTATCGTGATTTCGGGAACATTCGACGCGAAAAATAATTGAGAAGCTAGTTTCGAGTGTTATCGATTAATTGGGAGAGTCTGCGGTTTTTTATTGATTTCAAGAAAACGAAGAAATTTTTTTAAAGTTTTTTCTTGCAAAAATATATTTTAACTAAAAAATTCAGAGAATCTGGCATCAAAGACAACGTAGAATATTTTTTTCTTAAAAAAAAAACATGTTTTGTTGCGAAAATCAAAAAAATCACGTGAAAAAGGGAAAAAAAACAAAAACAAATTGAAAAAATGGCGAAGAAATCTAGTGTCCGATTACGGTTACGCTTAAAGGCGCATCGAGTTTTGGTGAAAAGTTTCATGGTATTTTCAAATATTTTCAAACAATGAAGTTTTTCACAGAAATTTCATTAAAAACTCTTAAAAAAACGAATAATTTATTTATTAACACAATAAATACAAATTAAAGCTCTGCCCGTTTGTTGTAGGGATATTTCTAGTACATGTCAAAACTGAGGATACATTTGAGGATTACATTCATCATAATTGTGCAGTATAAATAGGTTAAAGCTTTGAGTTGTACTCTGACGAACTTCTACAGGCCCAGTTGGAATCAAGATCCGTAGAATTTCAAATGGCACATGTCGCAGAATCTGAATTCGGGAATGAGAATGGATTGGGGCGTCTGGTTTACCTGTCCATGAATCCCGCCATACACATGCTCTTTGTGCCGTCGACGACATATGGATAGGACTGTTGGATCTCGTAATCGTCTGTCATGCTGTGCTTGAATTGCCCGTGCACGTTCACATAGAACTGAAAAGTACTTGATATTAAAAAATGCATTTTTTCTACTATTTGTACAAGCAAAATTATAGCGCGCTCCATTGTACCTTGGTCGAGAGAGCGCAATATCCAGAGAGACGCAGACGGTCTGCGTCTCTCCAGGTGGCGTACTCTTTCGCATAATGAAACGAGCTATCATTTTGTAATAACTTTCAAAACCTTACATTTTTGCGACTGTTGATCTTCTTCGAGTACACCCTGATGGTGAAAAGGAAGAACTCGACGTATTCATCAGTTCCGTTGAGAATCGCCGGATTCAAATTGTGCACCTGGGTGTAGTTGTGCTCGGCGAGCCACGTGGTTTCCTCGACACAAGAGTAGTTGGTACGAATTTCAGTGTCCATTTTCTCATAGAGTCTGGCTGCCATCTCGTAGGTTCTGAAAGTTTTGGAATTTTTTTGGGGGCTCATTTTCAAGTAGTTTTTGATGCTTACCTATTATATGCTGCTTCTCGTTCGAAATTCTCTTCCATACAAAGACAAAACTCGTCTGGAATCTGAGCGTCCTCGCAAGTGCGATTGCTTGGGATGAGAGTTTGCCAGAGGGAAATTCCACGTTCTTAAATAAGAATTAAAGTGTAACTTGACCTAATTAAAGTGCAACTTGACTCACTATAAATTCTCTTCCACTCCATGAACTCCTCATTCGTCGGAACGATTCCCTGATCCTTTGAAAGTCTTGCGAAACTATTAATCAAGTCGAAAACATCTTTGTGAATGATCAACCTGAAGTTCTTACAATTAGAATGGAAAGGGGGCCTCAGTTTTAAAATATTACTTATTCTGGTTCTGTTCCATATGGAAAATATGATCCGGGTAAATTTTGCGGAGCTTATCAGGAACGTGAGCCAGCAGAATTGGGTTTCTCTCTTCCACCTTTCCAGTGTAACTGTTACCGAACTGCCCGACTGGAATTCCTTCAGCGGATACAACAACGACTAGGGTCTTTTTGAAAACTTCATTGAGTTGGAATTGCTCCAGAACGTTGCTGAAACAAATTATTTTCTTAAAAACTATGGGTTTCTTGTAGTACCTCAAAGTAGCATCCAAAGATGTTGACCAGATTGTGTTGTTCACAAAAATATGTGATAAATAGCAGTCGTGAGTATTCTCAATGGAAAATCGAGCCCACTCTTCGATGAGTCGTTCCGTTATCGTCTGAAAATCAAAACTCAAAGTGTCCTTGTAAGATCACAACTGTACATTATCATCCGAGCACGTATCAGTCTTCAAGCTCTTCATGAAATCAGTGAGATCATAATCCGATGGGATTCCAGTGCGATCCGAGTTGGTGAAGATTTTACAGTACCTCTCATCTGAAAAGCTTACTTTTATACTGATAGAGTTTCATTATGCTCACTTTTCATGTACGCTCCAACTGTATGCTTAACCTCATCATGATGGAAGGTCCCATTGACAATTTCGGTTATGTTGTTCGACATTTTGTTGAACATGGAGAACGAGTAGAAGCCAAATCTATTGGTAGATCTCAAAGTTTTTGGGAACTCTCGTTGAAGTTGGGCAAAGGAAATCGATTTGAAGTAGAGTACGGCGATTGATGGGCTCGTCTGAATCCATTTTGTATTGAGTTACTCGAAAAAAAAGCGATAAGGCCTCGGGTGAGAGAGTAGATCATCCTAGGAGACGCAGACTGCCTGTCAATCTGCGTCTCTTCTGATTGTGTACTCTCTCATTCCACAATGGAGCGCGTATACGTACCGGTGTAGACTCCATCGCTTCAAAATCCCCGATAGTTTCATCTTTTTTGTAGTTGTAAAACGTCTTCCTGTACACATTCTCTCCATTCTGCTCGCACTCGACAGCGAACGAGGCATACGGTATCTCCATTCTCACGTCTGGTTCTAGTTTTATAGTCGGCGCAAGATCGCTGGCGGATAACGGGGAGATAGCCGTCGCGACGCAACTACAAACACTTTTCCATTGTTCATCATATTCCTGCTTCTTCATATCTTGACCCACCTGACGGAGACGTTGTTCTTCAGGGAGACTTGAACGTGACCGGCCTCCCAGTCGACGTCCACTTCTGGCGACGGACGGCATGCGACGCGACGACTAAAATGTGTGTACTTTTATGGAAATGGTCAGAAACTCCAAAATTTGCGCTATCATTAATCAAAATGGACGTGTCGCGCAAAAGCTTGTTCGGCGTGTTGCCAGCCGTATCTGTGTTGTGATTCGATGCACTTTTAGACTTATTGGAATGAGGAAGCGCATGTGAACGTGCCTTTCAAATTTCAAGTCGGCGGTGAAATGGGCGATTTGAAAGAAAGGCTTTATGATCGCCGACGATGGTGATAAGAAAGATTACTATTGGAAGCCGAACTTTCACTTTCTAGTAGAAATGGAAGAAAATCTAAAAAAAAATTGAGTTGAACTTTTGGAAATCTGCATCTATAGCTTCTAGATCCCCTCCAACCTAACATCTGGCAAGACACAAACACATCCCCTTATCTATACACAAAACACAAAGCACCTGGAAACAAGAAGCGGTATATCCAGCTTATTATCTACAGGTCTGAACGAACAACACACACCTGCCTAGAGGCGAAGATCAAAATCGCGCTAATGAAGAGACGTCCCTGATATCGTCAGTGCGGAACGAGGTGAAACATTTGCGAAGAGAATAGAGTGTCAAAACTGTGATGCGATCATTCCACATACAATTCGCTCGAAAATTGCATCGTGACTTCACAATCAGTTTCAAAACGTTCAAAACTCTGCATAATTGACCTACTTTTAAAAGGGATTTGCAAATCGGGAAGGACTTTAGCTTTTCAAAAAAAAAGAAGCTGAAGTGTTTTTCTGATTCTTACATTTCCACGGTCATTGTTTTAAAGCTAGACAGGTCTTGGTTTCGACGCAGGATAATAAATTTCGTCTGTCACAAAGAGACAGGCTTAATTTCAAAGTTGGATACGTGACAATCAGAAGCTACAGTAATCCTCACGAACAAGAGAGCACAATAGTCTGCGTCTACTCTATGACTCGTATCTCTCACTGTCTCACTGTCTGCGTCTACTTTCTAAGCCTTCTCTCTCGGGATACGATGGAGCGCTTTGCCAATTTGCATGACAATAATAAAGAAGGAACAATTCCAAACAACATCTAGCTTCTGGTGTTCAACTATCGGATCTCAATGATCACAATGTATTCCCAATAACACTGTAGGTGACATTCCTGCTTCACATATATGTTTACATATTCTTCCTAACACCAGAGATCCGTATCATTAGTCCGCCGGTGGTGGTGGCAAAAAAAAATCACTTCGCCCCGCTGATGCCTCATATCCATCCTCGTCTCTCCCCCTCTCGGCGCTGGCTGCCGCGATAATCGAAATGTAAGAAAAACAAAAAGTTGCGTTGGATGTTCCTGTTCGGATCCCCAACTTCTTGGGAAAGAGAGATAGATACTATCACACGCAACAAGTTCAACAAGTTCGTCTGGCATCGCAAATCTCAATGGTGATTTGAGGGAGGCGAGGGAAATGGGAGATGTGGCGGACAGACAGGGGGCGGTTTTAACGAAGTGAAAGGGGTTTGAAATGAAATGGGTCTCTGTGTTCTGATCCGAGGTAATAAAAACTTGGAAAAAACTCACTGCCTCGTCTTCAGGTACTTTTGAATGTCGGGCTCATCGGGTTGAAGGTTCGGCCAGGCACAGTAGTTGTAGAGGATTGGGTGGACATCTGAAACAAAACATTGTAACATAGTGATTCGTTACAGTGATCTGGAGGTGAGGGACTAGGAAAACGAGGTTGAATTCTAGGCCAGCTCAATGTAAAATTTGAATTTTTGCCTTGGTTTTTTTTTTGTTTTTTCTTCAATTTTTCTGTGATTTTTCGAAAGTTTCCCAGATATCAAGCTGACAGATTCAACCTTATTCTTTTCTCATATTCTCCTATCTTTTTATCATTGAGAACTTTTATTACTTCAGGATCTGAATCACATAACTCTAGCATCAACTAGACTAGATGCAAAACAATTCAATCGGATCAAAACAGCTTAGGATGCTTAAATCTCAAGCTTCTCCTGTTCCGTCTACGGCTAAACTAGGTCAAAACCATACCGTAAATGTGCAAAATGACATCGTTGCGATTCACCGAGTCCAACGTCTGCACATAGGACCACTCTCGATTGTGCTGCCAGTAGTAGACCGACGCGCCGAGCACCGACGCCAACAGCAGCAGTGCTTGAATCATGGAAGAGCTGGAATTGCTTGCTATAGACTTGACATTGACTCTTATATAATAAAATCGAGGCAGATAACAGATCGATTCGATTCTGAACTCGGCGGCGGCAAAAAACTGCCGAAACAGAAAAACGAGCGATGAAACTAAAAAGAGGCGGGGACGCGGAAAAAATCGAGGTGCGCGGAAAGAGAGAGAGAGAAATGGAGACATTATCAAAAGGCCAAAAATGGAGGCGACGGAGGAGAAGTTTGGGGGAGAAAGTGCAGAGACGCGCGGATCGAGGAGAAGCGGAATAAGGCGGCCACCAGAAGACAGTGTGGAGGAGAGAAAAGACGACGAGAGGGGCACGACGTGTTATTCTGTTTCTTGACGATGGTTTCCGATGATATCGAACCTCTTTCAGTCGCCGTGTCCGAATTCTGGAATTCTGAAGTCTTCCGATGAATCGGAACGAAAGTTTCCATCAAGATCTTCTTTCCCAAAGCATCAACCTCGATTTATCTGGTTTTTCTTTCTGCATTTTCTCAATAACGGCACGTATTCGGCAACATTTTTGGTCTCGTATTTGACCTCCCATATTGTGCACCTCATTCTGAATGTGCAGCTCGACAAACACACACACAAACAGGAGCATGTTTTTGTTGATTTTCCACTTGCCATTGATTCTGAAGAATTCTAGAATGTGGAGGGTAAATGCTCCTAGCAATTTATTCAAAAAGGGAAAAAAGAAACATTTAGAGAAAATTGAATTAAAAAATTAAAAACAGCCATGGAAAAAATCGGGGATAAATTTTACAGTGAAAAAAAGAACGCGAGTATCTCTGACCGACATAACAACACCGAAAAAAATTACTAAATAGCTAAAAATTCAATAAATACACATTTCAATATTTGGATTTTGGCTCCTTTTCCTGCTCGTGGAACTCCAGGGGGTCCACTCCGATCGGCGTCAGGTCAATCGCAGCCTTCGGTCTACCGTAGTACGGAAGGAACTGACGCAGCTGGTCGATGTAGGTGATTTCTTGCTCCTTCTTTCCCTCCGACTTGTTCTTCTTGATGAGCTCATCGACGACCGTCTGATCCTCATTCTTACCGTGGACGAAGACAGCGAGCTTCCTCCGCTCCACCGCGTTCTTGCCGATCTTCCTGGAACATTGAAACATAATGATAAAAGTTGGAACATAAAAAAATGCTCACTTGTTCCACATGGCCAGCACGTCTTCTTTCTTGACCTTCTTGAGCACCTCCACTTCCTCTTCACGGTGTTTGAAGTTGTACTGCCGGTTCTCGATTTCGTTCCAGAATCTACGGAATCTGGAGCTCAACGTCTTCGGCTTCTCCTCGAGCCGAGAGATCATTCCAGCGATCTGCTGATCGAACTCTTCCTGTGGCATGTCGACGATCTCCTTGTGAACTGACTCCAGGAACGCCTCGATGCGTTCGAGCACGTGGTCGACACCTTTCGGCCCTTGCACGATGATGTTGAGAGAAGCGGTTCCAGCAGAGCTACGGCTTCCAGTCCACACAATGTAGCCTGGAATATTGAATAAAGGAGGGGCTCCGAGACTTTTAAATTACCAAGAGATTCAGTAGTTCTGAGAGTGTTGAACGCAGGCTCGCGAATCAGCTGGTCGATGAGTCCGATAAGAGCATTGTCATAGGTATTCTGAACTCCAATCTGGTAGACCACCTCGACGCATCCAACTTCGTGCGTCTTCTGAAGATGTCTGTAGATGTACTCGTCACCGTCGTTCAACTGCAGCTCGCGACGTGGCGCGTACTCATTGCGGAAGAGTGGACGAGAGTTGGGAGACACCGATTTCAGAATGTTCGTCACTTCCTTGCCGAGCTCAATGGCTTCTTTCTCGGTCGAGTTTCCATGCACAAGAAGCTCCATGTGGAAAGCGGCGAGCATTTCCTTGGCGAAATCCTGCACATCTTCGAGCTTCACGCTATCACAAACTGAAAGCAGCTGCTCTTTGCTCCACGCCTTGTCCAGCACCAGCAGCTGGGTAAAGTGCTGGGTGAGCGAGTACGGCTGCGAGAAGGCGTGGTTCATGAGAGCTCGCTTCAACGACTCGAAGAGCACATCGAAGCGAGTACGGTCGATCTTGAAGCTTGTCATCCGGGAGGCCAAGTGTTTCACAAACAGCGCTTGCTTCTCATCGTATCCGTGAACCTTTAAAAAGTGGGATTTGATAAATGCTCAAGAAAGAGCACACATAAAACACACTGGACAAGGACATGCTGGCAGTTAATGGGAAGGTGAAAAGACAAACACGAACATAAAGTGTGAGTGAAGCGTGGCGTTCCGGCTCTCGTCGGCTTACCCTCAACTGTACACCGAATGCGCTCGATTCGAGCTGGCACTTGAGTCCGGCCAAATCCGCATTGTACGTCTCCTCAGCAAGAGTGTCCTGAAAAAGATGAATAAATCATTTGAGCCACTGGAAGAAGGACTTACACTAAGACACCACAACCAGAGGCTCGAAATCAGAGAAGCTCTCGGGTTCTGAGCGACCATCGGAGTTGTCAGTGCGAACTTGGTCTCCTGCTTCGGCATTTTGTACTCGTCGTCCTGCTTGAACCACACCCGGCTCCAGCCGTCTTCGCTGACAAGACGCGGATGCTCACTCTTCACGGACTCTCTCGGTTTCTGCTCGAACTTGGTGGCAATGTACTCGTTCTTCTCGGGGAGGCGGAACGCTGGATGCTCAGTCTTCAACGCCTTCTCGAACTTTTCGAACGCGGACTTCTCAATGTCGGTGATCTTGATCTCGGTTCCATACACGGGCTCATTGGTATTCCCCTCTTGTCCCTTGAACTTTTGCGAGACGACACGGTAAGACATGTTGGAAGGAACCAGGGTGTTCAGAAGCTCCTTGATGCGCTCGGGCTCGTACTTGGTGATGAGGTACTTGTTGGAGAGAATGTGCTCGAATGGAACGTACTGCAGCGTGGCCGCCACACTCGTCGCCATATTGATCGGCGTTTCCTTGTCCTTGAAGCGGAACTTGACGGCGCTGAGCTCGGCGAGCTCATCTTGCACCCATTTCTGCGGCCCTGTTCTCTGAAGCAATCCAAGATAGTTGAACACGAGCTGCACAATGTCTTCAACGTGCTCCAATCCTTCTGTGCTCAGATCCATGGAAATGTCGAACACTCCAAAGCCGGCGGCCTGCGTGTGATTTCCAGCGTTCAAGGAGCTCACCCATCCGAGACGCTTCAGCTCGGAGAGCAAAGATCCGGGGCCTTCGTGGCCGATGAAGTGACCTAAATAGCATTTTAAAAGGATACCTGGAGCTTGAAAGCTTACTGATATAGTTTCCAGGCTGCGATTCATACTCTCCATTCACATCGGGGAATGGGAAGCTGATATTCAGAAGTCGAGTGTCCTTGATTGGCACCGCCTCCACTTTCTTGCCGAGCTGCTCTGGTCCGTAAGGGTACTCATCCCACACTTTCCGCGTCACCTTCTTATTCTCAATGGCATCAAACTCGAGAGTTCCTAGGTATCCTTCCAGCTCATCCAGCGACTCTTTTCCGATGATGCAACACGACATGATATCCGAGCTGTACCACTTTTTGTGGAACTGGAGAAGAGCGTCACGGGGCTCGATGCCCTTCTTCCGCGCATCTTCCAGAAGCGTCTTCTTGTTTCCGGTTCCGAACTTTCCGTAGTCATGACCAGGACGAGAACGGGAGCGGTCGACTTGCATGAACCGCCACATGTCGTTGTTCAGATTGTTCGAGTGCTCCGAGTCGACGGCGCACACCTCTCGCTCGGTGGCACTCTCGGTGAACTGGGGCGAGAGGAAGAACTGCACGAAGCGGTCGAGAGCTCCGGGGAGCTGGTCGGGCTTCACGTCGAAGTGATAGTTGGTGTGGTCTGTCGAGGTGAACGCGTTGGAGCTTCCCGCGTGCGCGGAGAGGAATTTCGAGTACTCGTTTTCAGACGGGTACTTGGCGGTTCCCAAGAACAGCATGTGCTCGCAGAAGTGAGCAAGACCGGGGAGCTCCCATGGATCCATCAAGTGACCGACTTTCACATCCAGAGCGGCTGCGGATTTGTCAGTGGTCGGATCGGAGACGAGAAGCACACGGAGCCCATTGGTGAGCTCAAGACCGCGATACTAAAAAATACAATTAGGAAATCTTGGAGAAAACCTGAACTTACCTCTCTAACATCCTGAGCGCCTTTCACTACCATATCATAGCGCTTCAGTACAATGTTCTTTCCAGGCTCGGCCATTTTGGGCAGCGCGTTCGAGTTGGATATGTGCCGCACGAATCGAAGCCTAGTGTGAGTTGGCGGTGGCCTCCTGGAAAACGATTGCCACCGTGTGTGTGTGATTGTTGGATTCGAAGGGTCACGTGAGAGGAGGAGAAGTATCGATAGAGAGGGAACGAAGAAGAACAAGCTTTTGAACGCTCATAAATCACGAGAACTTGGCCTTTACAACGCTAACCTGAGAACTTGTGAGAAGTTGTTGCTGGAAAAGGATCTTTTGGCGAGATGAGCGAATCTAGTTACGTGCAATTTTGAGAGCAACGATAAAGTCATTTTGCCCTGTAAATTTGAATTTTTGACACATTTTGGAACTTGGAAATCAAATTTAGCGGGCGAAACGCAAAAATATGATGAAAATTTGGTGGCCGCGAAAAAAATTTCTGTGGAAAAAACTAGTCCGCGCCCGCGAATCCTAGTCCATCTTGGAGGTGAAAATTCAGAATTTCGTCAGAATGAGAAAATTGCACAAAAAATCAACGAAATGCGCTTTGAAGATCAAACATCGTGTTAATCTGTCTATTATGAAACATAGGGATAATCTTTAAAAATTAAGAAAATCTTTCGAAAGACACTCTTTTTCGTATAGTGTGAGAAAATTGGAAAAAAAGAGATTTTATTGATGGAAAACATGTTTTATGAGGTTTTTAATAAAAGCCTCTTCGAATAAAAGACCAATAAACTTATGAGACGCAGAAAATGCGTGCTCCTTTTCTCTTTGTCGAAAGGAAATTGAGCTCACATAGGCGGAGCATGTTGGTTTCTATGGAGCTTATAATAAATTATAAGCTGCATATTAAAGGGGAGAAAGGGCACCTGGGTATTAATAGGCGGAATGAGTTTGGCATTTCGCAGAGAAAATTGAATCGGAAACCGAAAAGGACGTGGTTGAAATAACAGATGGACTGGCGCTATTTGCATTGGAGGGCAAACCGGCGGCTTGTTATCGGCGCACATTAAAAGTTTTGCTGATGTTCTCTTTCTTTATTTACATTCGAGATTTTTGAACAATCGAAACTGAGGAAGGGGGAACCTGTTTGAGAAACAACTGAAAGCTTAAAGAGAGATGCTCTGGGGAGCCTAATTTTGAACATAGGGGAAAAATTAGAAAGAAAATTATTAACATTATGCACTGGGTGGCATTTAAAGCGAATTAGAGCTGAAGGCCAGCCTTCTGCGAGATCTCGTGGATGTCGATGCAGTTGGGGCCGCACACCGAGTCCTTCTTTTGAATGTACATGACGGACACCTCGCTGGATGGCCGTTGGAAGAGCACCGCGTCCGCCAGCTTCTTCCCGTAGGTCGCTCGGAAGTCCTCGCGCTCCAAGAGCTTGGTGACTTGCACGACGGACACGCGATTGCCGACTTCCATGAATCCGCCGTTGCCAACGGTTTCTCCGCTTTTGCACGCGACGCATCCGCCGAAGACGAGGCTGCGTGGAATGTCGGTGAGCAGGCGGGCGATGACGATTGGGGCTACACACGAGTGAAGTCCGTACCAGTTGAAGCCTTTCACGGATTCGCACTTTTGGAGGAACCGGATCACGTAGTCGATGGTGAACGTCTTTGATGAGAAGCAGAACTCCGTCACTGACTTCAATGGCTTGTACATGGCGGAATTGATCGCCTCGAGAGTGCTTTCGGAGTGAATCTAAAAAAGAAAATTTTATTCACACATTTCTGATGAAAACTCACATATACACGTTTCCAGTTTCCAGAGTAGAGCAGAGTGGCCAGGTGCTTAGCATGCTGGCACTCGACGTCTTGCTTTGGGCAGAAGAAGAGGTGCTTCAAACTTGGCGGCAGCTGGAACTCTTTCCGGGAAGAGTGGTGGAACGACGAGACATCCCAAAAATAGAACAGTTATTTTCAATATTCTAGAAAGTCCAATTTACCATTAAATCGAGACTTTCGAATCGCGACCCTTTCAGGAGTGGCCAGAAGCGAGTGAAGTCCGCCGACTCGGCTGGATTGGAAATGACCAACCGCTTGGACCGATGGCACGACTGGAACATGTCATAGACGCCGTTGTGCACCGGCAGCCCTCCATTGAAGCAGATGTCTTCGCATTTTGGAAGCGAGTGCCTGTTGAACACGGTGAAGACGTCGGTGTCCTCCGGGAAGTTGTTGAAGCGCAGTGTGATGAGGTGTTCCGAAAAAAGTTGCAGAAGGTCATCGACCGCGCCGCTCAGCTTTTGTGCCGGGCACGTGAAGACCGAGTGGCAGTGGGCCCTGCAATGTGCTTTGGTGTATAGGCACTTCAAGGACGGGCCTATTTCGTCATCTCGCGAAACGGGTGGTCATGTGAGAGAAGAGAGATGAGCGGATAGGCCTGGCAAAAGTTCAAAGAACTCACTTTCCACGACGGAATTGGACCTTGCGATTCAAGATCATCTCGAACTGGATCTTGTCCTTGGAGGTTTTTTCAGTGTCGCAGCATTCTTGTTTTGGGAAAGTGATGTGCAAGTGAGCCTGAAAATTACAAAACGTTGGGAGATGAAATGAAGCAGGAAACATTTTAGAAACTTTTTCATACAGCTGGAATAGAGAAAAGTGCGTTCGTTAATTGCCGCCCTTCCCACAACGCCTACTAACAAGAACTTCAGATATCTGTTAGTAAGGACGTGTGAAAAGGGCGGAAACTCGATCGACTGCTGGAAAATATAAAAAATAAAACAAAATTCACCTCATAATGTCCGATGACAAAGCTGACAAGCTTCTGAAGGCTCCTGGAAGACTTGGAGAGCAGACAGAGCGAAGGTGGATGGTCGCCGAGGACGTAGGTGATCTTCTCCCAGAGATCGCTTGGAAGCTCCATGGTAGACATTTTTGGTTTCGGTCAGAGGTCGCAGAAGGCTCTGAAGTAAGGCAAATAGGCACGTCTCGGCGCCTTTTATACGTTCTCGTTACAAGAGATGATGCAACAGGCCTGACGCGCAGCAATTGGCAGGGCCTTAGCGAGAGAGTGTGGCGAGCGCGGAGGGCATAGGCTGTGTTGCGACCAGGCCTATGCGATGGGAAACAAAGAAACACGAGGTTTGGAAGGCGAAAGGCGACAAAATGTACGAATAGGTTCGGGTGGTAGGGAAGCGATAAGACAACAAAGAGCGGCAGTGCTGGAAAAACGTTGATTTTGGAAGCTTTTGGAACGAATTCATTGAAAAAATATGAAAAAAAACTGAAAGAAATTGGAGAAAAATCTCCAAAAGTAAAAAAAAAACCGCGCTGAAGTGAGAATGATGACAAGAATGAAAATGACGGGCCTTTTCGGGTGATGGGCCTAAAATTTGCCATGCCTGACACGCCTGCAGGCCTAAATCGCGGCGAGACCCGCGACAGCAACAAACTCGATGCGCCTTTGAAATTTTGATTTTTTTCAAAATTTTTTCGATTCGAAATTTGCGATTTCGATCACGAAAAGCGTTGAAAAAAGAAAATATTATGAAAAAATCGGGAAAAAATCGAGAAAATATTTATGATCTTTTCACATAATCAGCAGGTTGAGCTGTCGTCAAAAATGGGAACGGAATGTTGACAACGATAACAATTCCAGACACAATTATAAAAAGAAGAGACCATTCTTCGGGAGTATTGTTCGGGCACAGATAACCTACTCCCAGAGGAACCACGAACTGCATGATGCACGCCATGAAAGCGATGACAGTGGTGGCGAAGTGCACGTGTTGTTGGCAGCGCTCAAAATTTAAAAATTTTGGAGCATAGAAAAGAAAAAGCTTACAAGTTGCAAACATTTGATAGTGCCCATAATTGTAATACCCGAAAGAGTTACAGCCATAGTGTACGAGATTTGAGCAATGGTACGAGAAGATGTCTGAAATTTTTAGTGAGGTTTCCGTTTGATTCATATTATCGTTGTCTGACTTGTTGCACGTTGCGGTGGGCGGGGCAGTGGGCGGAGCTAAAATATCTCGTAGCGAAATAGATCAAAAATTGTAGATCAATATCTGTTTTTCATAATTTTCCTCACTTTTTTCAGCATTTTCATGCTTCTAAAAATTAAAAGCATGGATTTCATTTATGAAATTCCGAAAACTCTGACAAAAAGCGCGAAAAATGGTGAAAAACCGAAATTGATCTACAATTTTTGATCTATTTCGCTACGAGATATTTTAGCTCCGCCCACTGCCCCGCCCACCGCAACGTGCAACAAGTCAGACAACGATAATAGCCTATGAATCATAGGCATTACCAGGGACATGATAACGAATCCTACAGCCAATCCAATCATTGATATCAATGTGCAAGTTATAAACTTCGCCTGTAGAATAAAATATTATTGTAATTTTTTCGATCTGACTGCGAGAGACTAGAAAAACGGCGAGGTTGAACTTTTTCTGGCCTAGGATTCAACCTTGCCATTTTTCTAGTCCCTCTCTGCCGAACTGTCTCCAACCTTCTCTGAAAACATGTGAAGCCTATCAGTCAACTGTCCAGATGCGAATTTCACAGCCGCACAAGAAATGAAGGGTAGAGCAGCAGCCCATCCAGTCCCCTTCACATCGAAATGCAACACCTCCCGGAGATAAGTGGGTCCGTACAAAACCAGCACGTAAAATGCCACGTTTCTCCCGCACATTGCAAGCCACGTGGATAGCACACAAATGTCGGAGCATATCGCGAGGTACGGTACCTTCTCCTTCCCACTCGGAGCCTTCTTCTCTGCACAAATCACTTTCAGCTCGTTCGTCGAAACATTAGGATGCGTTTTCGGGGAATCCGAGTAGAGCCAGAAGAAGGCAATGTAGACAAAAAGAGTTAAGGTTCCAAAAATGTAATAAATAGGTCGCCACCCGTACTCTGACTCGCAAAGAATCCCGGACACTGGCATACAAATAATATTGCTCAACTGGAATCCACAAGATAAAACCGCCAAAAAAGTGCCCATCTCGTTCTTTGGGGCCCAGATGCCCGGAATGTAGGCTACGACGGTGTAGAGAATCGCAGTTCCGATGCCTTGAAGAATACGGACGAAGAGAACTGCATAGAATCCGAGAGAAACGGAGAGTGGGAAGAGAAGCGAACTTGCAGAAGATATTATCCCGAAAATTGTGAATGTGATGCTGGAAAATTTGAAAATTTGAAGTACACAGGAACTGACGGAACTTTGCAGAGTGTGCACCTACCGTAATCCAACATTATCCAGCATTGGAACCAATGGAAGCAATCCAATCAGAGCCCCAATCGCAGCTCCCGAGAAAATCAGCGACTTTTGAGTCGGCTCTTCCATCCAATGATTCCCTTAAAAACTATACAAAACCAATAAACTTTTTCATTTACCTGTCTGATTACTCAAATGATGCTCCAGAACAACATCCTGCATGCAGATCACCGTAAAGTTGAAAGTCAGCGAGTTCATTTGACCGACAGTAAGGCACAATAAGGAGAGAATCATGATGAAAAAACGAGTTTTGCCGAAGAACACAAAGCTGGATATCCGGCGAACATCGGGAAAGCCGGACTCGATGGTGACCACTGCCATGGTTGGAGAGAGTTGCGTTCAGAAGTGTAATATAGTTGTGGAATAGGGTGTTTTGCATAATCCGCACATCACAGATCAAAGAATCAGTATTGCAGTATACTTTGGGTTGTGAAATGTTAAAATTTAAATTGAAATTCGAAAAAAAAAACAAAAAAACATCTTATCTTCATTGAGTTCAAAAAAGCACAGAAAGACAATAGAAATCTGTATAACACGCAATGTAGTTCCGAGCGAAACTCTCACAACTCAAATATAATTGTTCGTCTCAGAAGTCCACCAATATGGCATACTGTGTTTGAAAGAATTAGAAAACGGTGATTAGAATAATTTAGAGACCCGAGAATGGAAAGAACGAAAACGGAAGACGTGGGGGACATGTGGAACAAGAAGGTTACTTGCCAGTGTTGGTCACATAATGGATCGAGTCAAACCAGCGGTTCGGTTGGAACGTGTTCCAGAATCCCGGCCCGGAGACGTCCTCATTGGGCTTCTGATGAGCCAGCTCCGGTCCGATGGTGGGCACCGTCACCGGGATCGGCTTGAAGGTGTGCTTCGCTGGCTCAGTCGTCTCGGTCTCGGTGTTGCTCTTGTGAACCTTTGACTTCCTGAAAGCCACTTCTTTGGATATATACTCTAATCTAGGAATCTCACGTCACAACAACATCCTCCTCTGGAATCGTGGTGCTCTCCACCTCTTCCTCCTTCTCCAACACCTCCGCCTGCGTGGACGCCTCCTCAACAACTTCCTCTTCTGGAGCATCCGTGTTCAGCTCGGTCTCCTCGGTGGCCTCATCTTCAGTGGGCTTCGAGGTCGTCGACATGAGCCTCTGCCAGAATGGAATGTACTTTGGAGTCGGCTTCGCCTTGCTTCCGATGGTGAATCTGGAAAATTTCGTTTTCTTGTATGGGGTTTTTTATCAGTACACCGATTTCCGAATCGAAATCGAAATCGCACATTTGTTATCACTGCGTGATGTTCTCGAGGCTCGCGCGCGACACACTTGTGCTCGAGAGCCGCAAAAAATTGTACACTGTTTTGACCCCCCGTGGGAACCCGATTTATCAGACGTTTGTACAACAACCACCCCAAAAAAACAACACCCACTTGTCCCAAATGTTGGCTTTTGTAGTGGTCACTTCAGGGGCTGGAGTAGGCCTTTGGCGCAGCGTGTTGTTCACTTTCTGAAATCACTTTTGTTTGACTTTTTCACCGCGTTTAGATTCATCATCTTAAACTTAATGTTAACTTATCCAAATATCAAACAAAACAAACAAAAACCTTGGAGAGCCGAGTTCTCTTGGTGGTGGTGACGACCTCCTCCTCTTCCTCTGGCAACGTCTCCTCTTCTGGAACCTCTTCTGGAGCCTGGGTCGTCGTGGTGGTTTTGGTCTTCAGCTTCATCAAGGAGAGCGCGTTTCCGGGCTTGCGAGTGAGCAGCTTCAGACGGTTCGCCTAGACATGCACAACATAAGGAACGAAATGAGAACTGAGAAGATCAAAAAGCTCGTGAACGCAAATACTATTGATATATGCGAAGTGAAAGCGCGCTCCAACGCGAGAGGACTGTCCTGTCTGTCACTCTGCGTCTCTTACTAAAGAGCGCGCTATCACTGACTATACTTACCCTGGTAGTCTTCTCCACTGGCTCCGGATCCTCGTCAATGATAGTAGAGTTCAGAATTCCGGACTGGGTGTTGCAGACGGTGGTGGCGTAGCAGCGGGAGATCATCTGATGGATGTAGGCCTTCGCCTTGTAGCCGTCCTTTCGGTATTTTGCCAAGAAGGTGTCAAAGGTGCCAGATTGCTTGCAGTAGCTGGCGTCGGAGGTGTCTTGGCACTTGAATTGCAGTTTCTCTCCTAGAAATGTCTCCGTTTTTTTGAATATTTTTCATTGAATTGTGATAGTGAGAGAGTACACCATCCAGCGAGACGCAGATAGTCTGCGTCTCTCTCACCCACAATGGAGCGCACTTTCATACCTCTCTCATGACAATAGTTGAAGCACATGACACCAAAGCCGAGTTGCTGGCAGGCTCCGTGTCTAGCCTTGTAGATCGATGCACAAGTTTTTTTGTACTGAAAAGTCGCATTTTTTCTAAAGTTCAAAATATCCTGATGAGTTACTTGGAAGTTGCTCCCGACGGGCTCTTTGGCTCCGGCCTTTGGCATAATCCACGTCTTGTCAAGGGCTCGAATCAATCTGTTCAGCCGCTCTACGTCAAGACTTTCCATTTTTCCGGGGCTTGACTAAAAGTTTTTCGAGGTTAATTTTACAAATTATGTAAAAGATTAGTCATGCTGATTATATGAAGATGAAACTGATAAGTGTTCGAAGCCTCCACCATTTAAGCTCCACTTTTGCTGCTCCGTTAGAATTCATTAGTGTGATGTTGAAAATTAATGATTAACTGAATCAAACCAAATATATTAGAGTAACCACTTGAATTTGATCTACTACACTTCTTTCTCAGTTTCGCCTTCAAAATGATGTGTTTATCGAGTAGATCAAAATTCCGGTTACCGTTGTGAGTTGCTCGCCATTCAAACGCACGTTGGCTCGTTGCGGGACCCTCAACGGGGCCGCCGCTGGAGTTAACCGCGACTTGGTCTGCTCGATGGCTCTGTTGACGGCGGCTTGGCGGGATGCTGAAACAATTTCATTCTCTTTTGGAGCATTCCCGAAATAGACGCGCTTCTATTCTTCTTGCCGGATCATCTTCTTTGCTCATCCAGACACCTTTTGTCCCCCAACTGCCCCCGCTGAATGCGAATGGGTAAGCTACCTGACACTGAGAAGGTGCGAAAACTGCGACAAGAAAGAAACTGAACAAACATCCCCCGGGTTGGTTCGTTTCTGTTTGCACTGGCTCAACCAATGGTCATCAGCATTATTATCACCTTCCCCATCACCATCAACTTTTTTTGATGGGCTCCGGTCTAGTTGTCTTCCCCCTATTCATTTGCATTTCATGTTGTACATGGAAAAGCGAACATGAAACTGCAGGCGTTTGGAGGGGGAAGAAGCACACGAATACAAACAGAAAGGACACGCACATATGCATGTTTGTTGCGAACACAAACACGGTGCAAAATTATTGTATTGCATAACTTTCGGCAAATTGGGAAGCGCACCTAATTGTATTGAAGTGGAAGGAGCCACGTTTTTGCAGTGACTAAGGTACATAAGATGATGAATGAGGGTTACGGTAGGATGTCTAGAGACATAAACTTTAAAGCGAGACGATCAAAATATAACTTTATAAATGAAGAAATACTCACCATCACCTTTACCAGCAGAAACCGAGGTGGCAACTGTGAGTAGAACGAGTTGGGCGAGAAGCCTCATCAGGAAGGATCTCTGTTTGGAAGTCGGACTCAACAGCAAGAAATGGGCGGTTCAAGAAGTGATAAGCGACCGAAAGATCTTCAGTGCTCCTTTTGGAAAGTGTTTTTTTGTGTGTGTGCCGGTGTCCAGAAAGCTCAAGAAAGGCCGGGCGCGTCTACACACTGGATGAGATTGAGCACAGAAGTCGGGCCGCCGCGAGGGTGGAGCCAGAACCGAGAGCAAGCGGGAGAGAGAGATGAGAGGGTCACGAACGGGCGGCGCGAGACACTCGTCGTCTTGAGGAACGGGAAGACGATATACTGAAATATGCCAAGGTGTCGCCCCTGGAGGTGGGATGCGATGCGATGGGGTGGAGCATTCCAAACGGGAAGTATTTTGGGAATCATGGAGAGTTTGCGCGCCCCGCGCGCGGTTCTCATTAGCAGACAAAGGCATGGCGAGAAGCCTATGACACATTGGCCTGTTTGTTTTTGCATATTTTAGAGTGTGTGAAGGGCAAACCGCTGAGAATCCGGATCGTTCGGGGGGATTTCTCCGGATTTTTCGGGATTGTTTGAGTGTGTTATCAACGAAGGTCAAAGTGCCGGAAGCTATTGGGAAAGGGATATGGATTCATACAGTTTTCCGGCTCACAAACGATAGAAGATGTGCATGTGCCCAACCCCATCTCTTCCTTCTGAAGATGACCTTCTCGACAACCTCATTCCCCAATAGTTCAAAAAGACCCATCCCACCTGACGCTCATCCGGATAGCGTAGTCTCGGCGAATCAGCGTCGGAGATCTCTCCTGATGCTTTCCCCTTGTGCGCCCGCAACGTCTTCCAATATGCAGATCCCTATCTGCCCACTTGCCTTTTGCTAATTCCCCCCATCCTTGCCCACTTCTTTGTTCGGTGTTCTCGAAGCTGGAAGCATGACGTCTTCCAGTGAAAATGACTCCAAGTTCAAGTACTTTGGAATTCTCCTGCTCACCCTGCAGCAGGCCAGCATGCCATTGATGGCGAGGTACTCGAGAGCTCGTGAAGACTCAAAGGTGTTCTTCACCACTGTCAATGTGTTTATGATGGAGATTATCAAAGTGGTGGTCTGCTCTGTCATTATCATCTATTCCAACAAATCGGTTTTCAAGTGAGCCTTTGCTTTTTTGTATTTCTCATGAACCTTTCCTGTACAGATACGTGACGGAGCTCAAAACTGCCATCATAGACCATCGCTCTGAAACTCTGAAGGTGTGCATCCCGGCACTCATCTACACCCTCCAGAACAACCTCTACTACATTGCCCTGTCGCACCTCGAGGCGACAACTTTCTGTGTAAGACACCTCGTTTCCCAAAAATTCCGTACCCGAAACAAAAAAGGCGGCTTTTCAAGTGTTTCGGCGACATGAAAAACAAACAGGGATCATAGTAGATCATCAAGGGCAAACAATTGTTAATTTTCGAAATTCCAGATCACATATCAAATGAAGATCTTTACCACGGCGATCTTCATGTACTTTTTCCTGGGGAAAAAGTTGTCGTCGAAGCAGTGGTGGGCGCTGATTCTGCTCGTGATGGGGGTGGCGGACATTCAGTACATTTATTCGCCGCCTCCCGCTAGTGAGGAGATAGATCAGAATCCGATGTACGGGTTCGCTGCAGTGCTCACAATGTGCTTCACCTCAGCGTTTGCTGGTGGGTGTTTTGATTAGAAAAAATGTTGCAAGATCAGCCTGGCAAAGGAGTCATGCTCCTGAAAATGTTTCTAATTATTGTACTTTAATGGAAACCATCTCCATGAACAACAAATTCCAGGAGTCTACTTGGAAAAAGTGCTCAAATCCTCCAACGCTTCCATCTGGGTGCAAAACATCCGACTTGCTCTCATCGGTCTCCCGATCTCGTTCCTCTCAATGTGGTACTATGACTGGGCCGAAATCAACGAGCGTAAGTTTCGAGTGTCAAATTTCGATACCTAATGGACAGTGACAATGACAAAGTCCATCGGTCACACTTCCTCCACAGTAGTGTGTTCACAAAGAAATGGATCCGTATCCATTCACACCTATTGTCCGGGGAGCACATGCCCAGTTTTTGTGCTCTTCGCACTGTTTGCCTGACCATTGGCTCGGGGAGCATGCAGACGCTGCTCCGCCAAGTGTTTCGAAACGGGATGGATGACAATGGTTTGCTCTTTGTCTGTGTATTTGTCGCGAGGTTTCGATGCCAAAGGACTTCGCACAGAGAAAGGACATCCGGAGTTTGCGCTGCCATTAGAGGGTATGAGCGCTATAAGCGTGGGCGGAGAGCAAAACATAATTTGGAGCAATGACACATCAAATATCTTTTTTTCAGAGGGACTCTTCCGAGGATGGGACTTTGTCGTGATCTGCTTGACTGTCACCAACTCAATTGGAGGAATTTTGATATCAGTAGTGATAAAGTACGCTGATAACATCCTCAAAGCCTACGCACAGGTATCCTATTCTGAAAACATTTTCCTTTTTGAAGGTGTTAACTTCAGAGCATGGCAATCATCGGAGCCGCAGTTGGCTCATGGATCCTCTTTGATTTTGCTCCTGGCTTCTTTTTCCTCGCTGGAACTGCAATGGTTATCGTGTCGATTATCGTGTACACCGCTTTTCCTTATCAAGAGCCTGAATCCAAACTTTCTTCGTATCTGAAATCGCAGCAAAGCACGTCACTACTGATGATTAGGCCAGGAAAATAGATTCGATTATTAAATTATTAATTTTATTGTTTATGTGATAAAGATAAAGCTTTATTGTTTTCTAACTCGATTCATTATGAAACTTCAACTCGTATAAATTCGAAAATATGCAATTTACAACTCCGTTTTAACATAATCATCCTCATCGATCAGATAATAATGATAAACCATCATCGGATCGATTTCGGTGTACTTGTGGAATGAGATCGGCTGGTACAAGTATTCAGAAGCATAGTCTTGGGGTCGAGCTTGATGAAGACGTGGCTCGTGGACGATTTGAATGTTGGTATTCACCGCGCACATTCCGATTGTCATGTCATCAGGATCACTGTCAGATGAGCATGCTGGACAAGTGTCAAGAATGGATTCGACGGCAGGGCGAGAGAATATCATGCTGAAATTGAAATGGGTGTATTTTTCATGAAAAGTGATAGCGCTCATTGTGTCTTGGGTGAGAGAATACATCGTTCTAGAAGTCTGCGTCTCTCCGAGTTGTACACTCTCTCGTCCGAGGCACGATAGAGCGCGTTATCACTTTTTATGTAAAGATAATAGAACAACATCAAAACTAACCCTGAACCACCAGTTGGATAGTCATAACCACTTGCGCCATCCATCCCAAACCCAAATCCATATCTCTCGCCAATAATAACCCTGTCCTTCGCATCATACTCCGCCAGCATCTTCTTTAGCCTCGTCCAACTCATCAATGTGTCATCATCAGCCACCAAAAGCCACTTTGCATCAGACGTCTCCAAATACCTTCTGAATATGGCCCACGTCTTCCCACAATGTCCTCGGTCTGTGTTCCCCACTCCAAGGTCGATCGTGGGAATTTCAGCGTCTACCGTATCACTACAGTACTCGATGTTAACAATGCCACGTGTCCAAGTGTGTTTCAGCACTGGAATTCGATTGAGATGGTGGCCAGTGAAGGTTTTTATCATCACTTGGATGTCGTTCTCGGGAATTGGTTGTTGGTTCTGGAGAGGTGAGGGCTTCACGAGACAGTTGTGGGAATCTGATCGTGAGCAAAACAGTTCCGGATTGTGCTCCATGAGCAGACCGTACCATTTGTGGAGTAGAAGTGAGAACTGAAAACTTAAAGTTATGAGAAAATGGGGAAAACAAACCTCATATTTTGCATCGATTGCGAATCCAGTCCACCTCTCTTCTTTTTCAATTGCTCGCATTTTCTCAACAACTTTTCTGGATAAAACGAAGCCAGCGGACAATAAAGGGTACAAGAAGTCGTCAGGAGTGTTCATGCCAAAGTGATGGATTATTGTGGGTCTGAATTTGTTCGTTTTTTTTTGAATGTTTCATAATAAATCCATTCTCACTCTCTATCTTTCAATCCAAAACCACTGAAAACCATCTCATCAGAAGACTTATTCGAAGTGAACTCTTTTAGACGACTAATTTGAATTTCAGATGTGTCTTCTGCCACTATAAGCCATTCTTGTAGATTCGGAAGTTTCAGAATCGCTGGCACGATCGTCCACATTCCCTGGAGCTCCGAGTCGGAGGAGAATCCATTGATAGCATCGTAAACGGAGCAAGAGATCTGAAATTTGGTTGTGCAACTGATCCGACGTGAAGTTGCGGACAAGTCCGAAACTTTGCGTCGGATACTGTACCTTTTCCTGCTCACAATCTTGCAAAATAATACTTTCTTGTCGAGCAACTCGCTGCTCCGTCAATTTATATCTAGAGCCTACTAATACCACTGCCACGTCAATTCCAAGGGCTCCAATTATCAGTAGTGACACCACCAGTAACCGCATCTGAATCCACTTCTAAATTTCTATACAAATTCCCTTTTCATGTACTTTGTGCTGGTCGCGTCCATTGTGATTCCAAACCAAGGTTGAAAAAGAACTAATTCATATTTTAGAAGATGCTGATATAAATTTGATATTGATTGATAATTATGGAATAAATATTAAAATATAGAGAAAATGGATCACAGAAAAAGTGAAAACAGAACAAGAAAATGGAGAGAGAGCATATCGGACAAGGAAAGAGCAGCACACACACATGTTTCGAGTTTTGGGAAAATTTTGGCATAGAAATTATGAAATCAACTAGAAGCTACTAGGCTTGTGTCGTGTAGGTGTACACGGTGATCCACGTGACCATGTAGGTGGCGAAGGCGGCGCCGAACCCTTCCTTCGACAGCTCCCAGAAGCCGCCGACGTCGTCCTCGTCCACCTTCTGGAACTTGGTGACGTAGTGTTGGGCGACGACGGATGAGATGACGACGTACGAGATGATGCCCAGGATTCCCGTCATTGGTGTGAAGCCGAACACGAGGCCCACGAAGAGAGAGAGGATCTGAAGGAAATTAATAAATATTTCAAGTTTTGAAGTGAAAATTTTGTTTTTTAATTGCATTGACAGCAAATTCTGACCGAAAACACTTCAACTTGAAACAAGTCAATAAATGCCCAATTTCACTTTTTATTTTTTCAAAATTTTGTAATTTCTCAATAAAAATACCTGTTTTCCCCAGTAAACCACATCCAAAAGCTCATCTTTATCCGGCCAAACCGATCGTGGTGCGAGAGCCTTCCCGAGCTGCAAAACTCATTTTCTTCCTAGAAATCGATAAATTCTCACCGTGCTCGTCCACGTGGGCTCCGCGGGTGTGGCGTTTTTCGTTGGTGTCATTTTATCTGAAAATTTCAAAAATTATCATGAGCAATCTACTGATAAACAATAATAAATTGATAAAAGTAAAAAAAAGAATTCGATAAATTAAAAATTTTTCGCACAAAAAGTGCGCCAGCACTCGAAACGCGCCAACAGTCAAACGCGTCAACGTCGGCGACCGTGGTTTCCACCGTAGCTGCAAGTCACGAAGTTTCGTGGTTTGTGACCACAGTCCAAACATCAATCACACGTGGGGCGGGCCGCCAGAAAAAATCAGAAGTAAGCAAAGCAAGAACGCACTTCGTTTTGACAAACGACCGTCCTGTCACTTGGGACACTTTTCTGCCTTCTAACACCATCCATTGTCATATTATCTGGTTCATCGTGTACAAGGCACATGACGGAGTACAAAAGAGTCGTTGGTTTCACAAGAAACTGCTGTATAAACCTATTTTTACATGTGTTACTTGTTCAGAAGAGCGCCACAATTGTTTTCCCCATTTCATACTTTGCCATGGTAATGCCATAGGCAACACAACACGTCAATATTTGTTTAAGTACCCTCGAGGGCAGAATCGTTCAATTTCACCTTCGCCACAAAGTCACAAAGTGATAAAAAGCGTAGCCATATTCTCGCTCATCTAACCGTGTTTTCATCAGAAGTCGCGTCGTGATTTGTAGCTGAAGCGGTCACGTTCCGCCCTGTTTTATCGTCTGCTCCGCCCCCTCTCGCCCCTCTTCAGTTGCAACTTGATTCGTGTTTTCAGAGCCTTCGGCTGATGGGAAAATGGAAATTTCTCCGCCAGTGTACCCGGATAGTTTACAAGAGGTTTGTCCAATACCATCCCAACCAATCATTTATTCTTTAAACTTCAGACTACCGTCGGAATGCCCGCATTTGCAGATGGTAATGGGATCAATATAGATGAGGTGAGTCTTTGCTTTATTTGAGTTCTAGGTAAAACCGTTTGATGACGCATAGTGATAAGTGGGCAAACATTTCAATTTGGATGACAAAGCGCGTAGAATTAATGATGTTGTCTGCGCAGAAGCTGACGCAATATTGCAGAAAACATGACAGTTGACCCTTTTTCTTAGAGTCCAGTAGAGCGCGTTTACTGACTAACAATAAATATCGGCTGCCAGATTATAACACGGAACGCATTGAATTTAAAAACCAGCGTTTTGTGACCAAATAAACTACAGTCTCTCCGGCTACGAAACACGAAAATCGAGGGTCACACAAGTCTGTCTTCGTTTTCGTGATAAACTTTTTTTCTGGGTACATATTTAGAGTTTCTTATACTTTTTTGCAATATCAAACATCATTAGAGCTTTATTGAGCACATCTCATATTTTAACATTTTATTGCTCTCATCATGATTTCATCCTCTTCCGAGACTTCCAGCATAAACTCCATCAAAGTATCATGACCGGACACCCTTTAACTTTTCCATTCTCCAATCACAAACTCCATCGGGGCAAACGGGCACACAATTACTGTGCCCTCCTGCGTCTCTAATATTGTGGGAAACTACGAACACTACATGACACAAATCACACTCTCGCAGGAAACGAAACTTTAGGCAAAAATGTGTAGCACGTGTGAATGAGAATAGGGGGAGAAATTCTAACTTCAAGTGATTCTTGCAGCCCTCCTCATCCAGCAACTACGAGTGTCGAGTGTGCGCCCATTCGGCACATGGCGTCCACTTTGGAGTGTTGTCGTGTCGAGCGTGTGCCGCGTTTTTCAGGTGCTTAAAAAACAAAAAAAAATTAGTGTCTGGAGTCTGGGAATTGCAGGAGGTCAGTGGTGCTCGACAAAAAGTACATGTGCCGGAAAGCGAATCAAGCGTGCCGTATCGATAAATCTGAACGATACCTGTGCAGATTGTGCAGATACAATAAGTGTCTTCAGTTGGGAATGACCGCTGACAGTGAGTTTTGGGATTGAATTGAAGAGCACCTCATTTGAAAGAGCTTGGTTTGAGGCAATCAGAGCTGTTTTCAAAATTTGATTACGATTTCGGGGGGTCGAGTTATAAAGCTCTAAATTTTGATAAAGGCAACTTACTAGAGTAAGATCTGATGAGTCCCTTGATTTATCTAATGATATTGATAAATATATCATTCAAAAGCTCTTGTTTTGACAAATTCAGAACTGTGTTTCATTTTTTCTACCGAGCTCTGTGAGCCGAGATATGGAGCTCCAAAGTTCAGTACTGAAAAGTTTATCGGAGCTGTCGGATTAGTTCGAGCTCCATATCTTGGCTTACATAGTTCGGTTTGAAAGATGAAACACAATTCCGAATTCTTCACAAGAAAAGCTTTCAAATGATATAGATCTAGAAACTAAAACAAAAAATCGGAAGACTCATCAGACCACTTCCTAGTTAGGTCTAGAGATGAACCTAGAAAAAAGTACCCTACAAAACATCGAAACTGAAAGCTCCAGACTTCAAAGTAACAATTTCTAGATGTGCAATGGAATCGCGATATGATTTCCTCGACGGACCGAAAAAGACACAGCGAAGACGATGGCACCGACTATGACACCTACCCAGACAGTGCTTTCAGTAGTCCAGGATGCAAACGGAACAATTTGGATGGTCCGCCCTTATACGATCTCTCGAAAATTTTGAACAAAATCAAACAGATTTTCCTGGAGGTGGGCGAATACCTTAACAATTCAAAAAACACCCATTTTACTGTTCTTTTTTTCAGTACCAAGTTCCTCAAGACGATCCGATCTACTCATCGGCTACCACGTTGGGAAAAATGGAGTGGGCGTTGAAGTTTCACAGGAGGAATCAGAAGAGACAAGATATTAGAGTAAGTCATGAGTTCAAGAACCATCTTCTTTATCAATTTCTCTAGATAGCCAGCAGTGTCCGATTGGATCAGCTGATTGAGATATGGGGTGGAGAGATGACGAAAGTGGCAGAGTGGATGATGCATTCGGAAGAGTTTCGAAGCATCAATTCGGAGGAGAAGTTCTCGATTTTCAAGTTGGTTTGGCAGATCTGGCAGCGATTCGAAAGACTGACAATGTCGCTGGAAGTTTTTGGAAAGAAAGCGATTGATGAGAGGGTAGGATTACCTGTTCAAGTTTGATTAAAAAACTATGAATTTCCAGATAATGATAACCTCGAACACGCAAGCAATAAGAATGGATCAGGTCAAAGTGGACTTGTCGGAAATCACCGACTACTCGGCGATGGAGTTACGCAACATGTTCCACCCCATCTGCTCGCGACTTTTCGAAGACGTCGCACGTCCGTTGATGGAGTTGGAGCCCTCTACGATTGAGATCAGTTATATGCTCTGTCAAATCATTTGGCATACTGCAGGTATTGTGAACCTCTGAAATTCAACAATAAAAGTCAAATTTTCAGGAAAAACATTACAAGGAGACATCCTAGAAGCAGGAGAGAAGTTCATCGCAAAAGTGGCGGACGATCTGCATGAGTACTACATGAAAGAGTTCAAAATGGCAAACTATGCTGCTCGACTGATAAAATTGATGACTGTGGTGAACACGCTGCAGAAGATTCAGTCTGATAGACAGAAGCTTATGGAGCTTGTAAAAATTTTCGACGTCTTCAAGGTCAAAATTGTGGACCCTTGTTTTTTTCACGATTCTTCGTGATGGGATATGATTGTTGTTTTCTCATAGTCAGGAAATTTATTGAATTGTCAATGGTTAATAAAGTTTTTAAATTGTCTGTTTTTCTTGAACAATAATCAAAGCCGTTGGTGTTGAATGCTTTGAGGAATAATGCTCCAAATGATTTGTACAAAGATTCTTCTGAAAAGCTCATTTAAAAACCTCTCGGAATCCTTTAGTTTTATGGTGAATACAGTGATAGTCTATCTGGTTCAACGGTATATCCACAGTATTCTTCACAACCTTTCTTATAAAAATGGTAATCTAACTCCTCTGCTAGAGAATCTGCAAATTCGAAGATCCGTGTGTTCCACGGTTTTATCAATTCTTTATTTTTAGGCGAGAGCTGCCGTGAAATTGGTAGGAGCTTTATGTATTATCCAGGAATTATCATTGTAATGCGTATTCTCACAAAACAGAAAACAAAATAAATGGATTTGAGAACTGTAATTGGAAGTCGATGAATTGTTTTCTTGAACAGACAGAATGATTGTGATTTGAGCCGTGGACTGACAAAAAGAGCAACAAATTTGTATCATTTTCAGTTTTCGTCTTTGAATATGGAACACATTTTATGTGGTTGAAAACAAGAAGCTATTAAGTTTGATGATACCATCCACAAATAATTATTTTACAAAAATCTTGGAAAACTTTTCTCTGAAACTGTTATAAAAGCAACCAGGGAGTTCTAGACTATATTCACATGATTCGAGGATTCTGTATTTTCGAAATATTTGAAACCCTCATTGATATTCCAATCTGGAAAGGACCCAGAAGATCACAGAAGCATCCCACGTAACTTCACAATTAGAATTCCCAATCATGACTGTCTACCTTTCATTTTGAACTGCTTTCTCAACTTCCAATTAATCTCTCTGATACCAAACTGCCACTCATTAGAAAAATGAAAAAACATTTCAAAACATTTCAAACGAGACATTTTTCAACACCTTCTAATTGCAGACCAAATGAAAACAAAAATGCAAACTTTTCGCTACCAAACTTCCTTGTCGTTAGTTTTTTTGATCTAGTTATCTTTTCATCTTCCTCTAATCAAAATCCCATATTGCAAGAAGATCCCGGTGGGATAATCCAATATGTTAAACTTTTGGGTCTCTGAAAAAGTGACGAGCGTGTTTTTCAAAAAAAAATCTACTCTTTGTATTTTCAAGTTTTCAGTGTTCAGTATGTTCTCTTCGAGCTCTTTAGCACATACGTAATAAAATGTGAAGTCTCAAACCAAAGCTGGGATAAATTTTGCTATTTCAAAACTCCTACACATACGCTGGTAAAATTCTCAATTCACACAGTGTTTTTCATCTTTGTTTGGAGTCGGATAATCTAAAATTTTGTGCTTGTTAAAACGACAAAATGCTTGTTATTAGAAGCTTAATGGGAATGTATGGATGCTACAAATCCAGAAATCACGAAAAGAGCCCCGACTAGTCTACCACAATCTCTGAACCCGCGAGCTGACCTATTAGCCTACTCGCTCTAATGAACTCTCATGTGGTAGAGCAGTTTTTTTTTCAGAACTAAAAATAACACAAATTCCGTAATGTTTGTGCATACCACAATACCGTTACCAGTCAAAAAGTCACATTGCTTACTTGTTTGTCCTGTTGGTCTTGTGAGCAGAACTTCCGGAAGAGGTGACGGTGCTCCGGGAGTCAGTTTCATATGAGGTATTAGGAGGGAGTTATGTGACGAAATTTTCACGTCAAATTGTTACGAATGGTAATGGGGGATAAGCCATCAGATAAGTTCGACGGATCAATTCAGTCTTGTCTGGTTTTAAGATGAGTTTTACTATGTTTTTCTAGTATTGTCAGTTGGAGTAGTGACAGATCATGTCTAGGGTGAGAGAGTACACGATTCGAAGAGACGCAGACCATTGGCGTCTTCTCTGATCGTACACAATGGAGCGCGAGTTCACTTGCGATGTATGGATAATAGACTCATCGGTTTGTGCACAATGAAGTTGAATCAGAATACGTTCAACGTTATCAGTATACTGTACCAGAAGCATTTGACCTATAGGACGAATAAAGCCAAAGCCAAAGCTCCAAATTCACGGAGCACAAGGAAGCTGGCATTTGAACTGCACAATAACAAAGCTCTTCTGATTCTGGAAACCGCCTGTACGTAAAGCTCTTTTCTACGCAACGGACTGAAAATGTCATTCTCTGGAAACTGCTCTGTGAACTTTTCCTTTTTTGCATTGTCAAAACAGATATATTAAAACAACATTTTTTTATTCGTTTGCCACTGATAGGCTGATCATGAGGGGGGTCAAAAAACAGTTAAAAGCTTGAGGTAATTCACACGTTTCGAGGGGGTGTCAGAGAACCGAGAACACAAATAAATAGAGCAGGGAGTGAGAGTGAAGCCATCGAGATCAGTGGCAGGTTGGAGATCGTATCAAAATGAGGAGTTTTGAAAGAAAAAATCAAAGTGTGAGGAAAAGAGAGACTAGCTCAGTCAAAACAACGTGGATAACTGGGAAACAGGAAAGAATAAATAATGATAGAGAGTACTATGAATGAATGAACGAAGCGAGTATGAAGATGATGGTAGGAAAAATCTACCAACTGGGTGCTTTGACAGGGAAACGTTCCCAATGTCAAAAAAGGCAGTGTTGAGTGCTCACAGAGTGGCGACGAAAGAGGAGAGCACAGAGGACAGTGAGCCCATAGAAGGCGTCACTATCCTCGATGAGCAGTTGGAACTCCTCATCTGATTTCGCTGGTGAATGGCAGCCCGTTTCACCGCGTTTTCAAGGCAATTCGTGCGGAGGGAGTTGGCTGAAAATGATACAATGAAACACTTGTAAAAAGAGGAGGATGATTCAACTTACCAATGGAACTGTCCATCTTGGTCAGGAAAGACGTTGGCTCCACGAGTCGCGGAGCTGTCAGCGAGCATCCGAAGATTGGCGGCAGCTGACAAATTTGAGATTTGTAAAAGTCGGCATCAACAGTAGGAAGTGGGAATTCCACAATCATTCCGCCAAAAAAAAGTGGGCGGAGCGAAAGTGTGTGTCTTGAATGAAGAAGTGTCGAGGAATGAGGAGGATGGTGATAAGCGTTGTTAGTTTTATATAAGGGGCGGGTTGATAGCGAGGGGCGTAGACCCCTTCGATAAAAAATCATTAGGCGCCGCCCTCCAAAAGCCTCGCGTTTCGAAATTCGGCGTTTCTGCAAAACGGCGAGGTGCCAAAGGGGCGGGGTCTGATAGTAATACGTCATTTTCAAGTGCAACCCACCGGAGTAAATATTTGAGTTTCGGGAGGTCTACTACAGATGATATGATGCAAAATTTCGTGAACACTTTGTGACACAATTGTCTAGCTATGGCTGACGTGAACTTCTATAGTCTACGTGTTCTCGATATTATTATAGTTTATCAGTGACACAGTGGACAGAGAGATTCATGGGAGGCTAGGGCGTAGTTCTTTTCGGGTTTCCGGGGAGGGTTACTGTAGACTCGACTAATTATAGAAGTACGATAGATCACACCATTTTTACGTCACAATAGGAGAGCCGGTGAACCGAAAGCTGGTTCGTTTGGGTTGACTGAAAACGAAAATGAACCCTGGCAGACACATCGACCCGGTTCTCTCTCCATTTATAGCTTTGGTACTGTTGATTGTTATCCATTCTTTGTGTCCTGCCGCATGGTACACCACACATAAACAATGGATCAAAACCCAATCACGTTATGGTCGAGATCGAGAAAAAGGGTCATGTGTGTGTGTTGAGCTGGTGGAAGAAGTAAGCAAAAGTAGATGACGACAGTTGTTTTTCCTGCAACTGCACACACATGTCTTCTATTAATTCCTCCCAGCAGAAATTGATAATCAGCTGGGCTGGTCAGCCATAGTTTCAAGGTTGAGAAAACAACATGCGACAGAGAGTGTTTACACGAAGTATCTCTCGGATTTGGGTACTCTTTTTGTGTCTTCACTCACCAATTCAATGATCTTCATGGCACATGCGCATGGGGAACTTGTTGATATATTTTCGTACGTAATATTTAAAAATAACCCATCCGGTTCTTTTTTGGTCGATTTGACTAACTAATTAGGTGTGTCTAAGACTCGAAGATCGCAACCGCAACTTTCAAAATGTGACCTGGTAGATCATAAGGCACTTCAAATAGAATAGAAAATTACAGTAGCATTCCTGGACCGTCTACCAAGGAAATGATACTGTTATCAACTTTGTCTATTTTGACAGACCTACGTATTGTTTTGCCATATTGGAAAGAAAACAAGAAAAAGTAAATGAAAAGCCGACGATGGTCGGTCTCTGGCCTAATGACCACCGTATCCAAGCTGAGACTAAAGTGAAAGAAGATGATGTGACGTACAGTGTAGAAGGCATCAATCAGAAATCACAATTCAGATGATAGAGAGGGGGTCGATGTTGATACATGTAGTGGCCGAACTCTCAAAGACTAAAATCGCACGCGAGGAGAGTGACGACAAATTTTTTAAGAGTGGGGGAACTGTATGCGGAATTCGCAATCGTCATCCGGGAAAGTGCATAATCGGATTATAACTTTCACTTTTCCTTGGTACTCCGCCAAAAAATTCTGTGTGGGCACATAAACCACGACTACAGTTCCAACGAACTTCTGATGCCAATGACGACAAGTACACATGTGTGTTTTGTGACTGTTCACTATTTGATCTTCCGGTCTTCTTCTTTTTTCTATTTCTGGATCCCACAAATTGATAGGTGCTCGGTGACTCAATGTGAAAACCAGAACAGGGTCATGAAAGCAACCAATTGTTTGTCCAAACAAGAAGAATGTCAAGAATTTTGAAATACTAAGTGTGGGTGGCCGGAATGACCCCTGAGTCATGAAAAGTAGTAAAACTTTAGGGAACACATGAGGCTTTAGGGAACTAGCTGTTACTTTACACTGCGCTTCTCGCTGAAAACTTTTGTTTCGGTTTGCAGGGTGGGGTCATCTGATTCTGCTTCTTCTTCTTCTTTAGAATGCGTGACGAAACTGTCAACGTATTGTCACATACGTCTTCTTCGCCTACAGCGAAATTATTGGGGTGGGGGATCAGAGGTCTTGGTGGGGATGATCCGGGCCAGCATAACAAAAAACACATTCAAACTACAGCGAACCAAAACTGTTTTTCTAGTTTCTTGACGACGACGACATACTGCATTCAGGATTACCGTTCGTTCAGAAATGATAGGATTAGAATTCTGACTCATTTCACTACCGAAAAAGACGCAGTTTACTGCTCTGGAGTAGTCTATTTTGATTGTGTACTCCTGCTCCTCGAGCACAAGTACATGTGAGGGATATGTGAACATCAATGACTTGTTTTCAATGGGTATTAGTGTTTGGCTACTATTATATATCCGGTAGTGCGAGTAAGAGATCAAGAACAGATCACGTATCCAACAATAGATGACGTTTTAAGACGATATCAAAGTAGCACGGTGGTCTGACAAAACATGCAAATATCAAATGATGTCCAGGATTTAAGTGTCGGAGGTCTAGTCTAGAAGCTTAAAATCACGAAATTTTTATTTCCGCTTGAATTCGAAAACACTCTAGTTCCAACACTACCGTAATCCGTGCACTCGGAAACTTTTACTTTTTATAGCGGTCCCTTATCAAAAACATTTATTACCACCAGAGCGAAAACCAGTTCCCTCGAACTGTTTTGTAACACAAACCGACCGCGTTTCTCCGTGTAAACACAATACGGAACACAAAAACTGGATGGCGTTCTAGCCTCGACGAGTACAGTGAGCAAGTCATATGTTTTTCACCATTCTTTGTAGTTGACAGTACAGAATAGGCTGACAGACGGAAACGTGGGGCACGCTTGGAATGTTTCGCTGGTGCCGCGTTATCAGCTGCTCCAAAGTTTTACAGTAGTTGCTCCGGCTCTCTCAGTGAGCCTAGAATAGAATCCGGGTATTTCTGCGAATTGACGTCGGTAGCGACGGGGGTGCAAAGTTGACTTTCGATAACGACTCGGTTTTACGACCTCTTTTTTATGAGTTTCGCCACGAAAATGACTAAAAATTTCGATCGGCATGCTCTGTGAGTTTCTTTTTCAGGGAACACACGTGTTCTCTGAACTGTAGTTTGGAATAGGGGAGTGGTTGCGAGGCGGTTGCGTCGCGACTAGTGATTCAAATTGTCGCTAGATAGAAATACAATTTTGATTTCTTGACCTAGACAGCTGATAAACGTGGTTAGTTGGAACAACACTCACCGGAAACGTGGACCTTTCAGAAGGTGACATCATGAACTGGGAGTGGCATCCAGACACGCTGTCGCCATGTACGGTGGCGCCCATGATGTGAAAAAAGGAAGTCATCATTTGAATACTGAATTCATTTTGGAGCGAATATGATGCAAATGTCATTATTCCGGGTTTGAGTCAATTACGTAGGTCATGGTTTCCGAGAAACTTCCAAAATCAAACACCATTTAGATGTTTTATTACTTTTGCGCTGGTTGGCTGGAGGGATACTGTAGTTGATACTTCAATTAGAGCTTCTTAATGTACAGTACTCTATGTTGGTTTGATCATGTTTGTGTTTTCAAGATGAGTTGCTACTGATTACTTTCTTATAAGCTCCTTACTCAATGAAAATTTCAACACTTCCGCTTATGAGGTAGATGCTTGGAGGATTTTGAAATTTTGCAGGTATTTTCAAACGCATCAGATTACCGATTTTCGACCCAAACATGCATTAGAAAATTGTGAGGAATTCGAAGAACGTCATCGACATTGTTCCAATGGAATTTAGTGGAAGCCTGACAGCCTGACCCATGGAATTCAAGACTGATGTGAAAAAAATGCATGTAATAAATCTTCGGGTCAACCTTGACACTTTGACTCACTCTTTCTGCAAGACTATATAGACTTTCACCTGTCGCCCCACCCGAGATGAGAAAAGATGGGTTCACGCCACCCCAATGTTCTATGCTTTTTCCAGCCGTCTGAGTTCAGGCGTCTCCGATTCACATTGTGTACTGATAACTGATGATAATCACCGAAAAAGTTTGGTGATAAGAAGCGTAGGCGAGACGATTCGTGCTATCGAAATTCTGGAATCGACGACGTTTCGTGGAAATCATAATGCGCTTTGCTGTGCTTTTCGCTCTGATAAGTGCATTTCGCCGAAAAAGGTTTCGAAAAAGTGGCGAAAAGTGATAAGCGATTTGTGATAAGCGATGCTGAAAGGGGGAAGTAGGGGGAAGTACAAACTGTAGACGAGGAAGTGGACAAGGGACTGACTTTGTTAGGTGGTCAGAAAAGGCGCTCTACTGGACATAACTGGACATCAAAATTCCCGATTTTCTGTAAGTTTGCGTCAGTTCCGGCGCACTTGATCAACTCTCCGCGCAGCCACAGACAAATACCGAAAAAGCAAAACAAGAAAAACATTCTCCCCCCATCCCCGACGACGCCCTTATCGCTTAGTCACACCTTCCGGGTACTGTAGATCCCATCCGGCACTCGATCATCAGTGTAGACCTCAAAAAGGGGTTTCCCCAACGTGTCGTCGAAATCGAGTGGCGATTGCGAAATGGGTTTGATAAGATAGTGTGTTTTGTGTGTGTAGCGGGGATAGATGCTAGAAGTTAGCCTTCAGAATCATCATAAAGTTGCCAGTTTGTGAAAAGTGGACACTTGAATTTTGTGACCTGGCACAAAAGGGACTACACACTGCGAAAACGCGCTCCATTGAGAATTCAAAATCTGTCATCGAATATGGTTCGAATGAGCTCATTATAATGAGGGGACGATGGTCCACTTGTCATACTCATTGTCTTTCAGTTACATGTTTTTTCCATGTTTGAAGGCATTTTTTGTAGTGATTTATAAACTAGTAAACTAGTAGAGAATAGAGATCTTAGGACGTGTTGCTCTTTGATACTTAAAACCCTTCTATGGTTCAAATTGAAGTTTCAAACTATAATCTTTCACGAAACTGTCATTCTTATCTAGTGTCAGTTTGACAGGTGCCTCTGAACCTTTCTTCACTTTTGTCTTACTGTAGCTTTCTGATATGAAACCGAGTATTATATTCAAGAAACACGCCTAGATAAGAGAATCAAACTTCAGTGACCGAGCATTGATACTGGCTAAACACACGTTTTATGACAGCCAAAATTGGCTCCGCCGTTTCAAAACAACACAAGAAAAGTGTCGTTGAAACGCTTTTTTATCACCAAATAAGGGATACGGTAATGGTTGTTTGTTTCACGGATTGCCGTTTCACGTGAATCACAGCACTTCCGAGCGATCGGTTGATGGTGTTTATCCGCGACACTTTGGACTTTCGTCGCGAGAATTTGCTGAAAGTGGAAGAGTACTTTCAAGTGGCAGATGGAAAGGTTTTTGGAGGGATAATTTGGGTGTAATTGAGGGGTTGGAAACTGAAAATGGAGCATAAATGCCAAGGATAATGAGAAAAACATTTTGAATTGTAGGTATAGGTTGCTCGTTTGGGCTAGTGAAATAGGAAAATCGAAATTAGTTTCAATTTAGGTTAGAACTAAGTGCTGGGTCTCGCAGCGAAATTTCTCAAGTTACTGTATTTTTTCGCTGTAAGACCCGAGACCCGCGACCACAGTTTCACTTCCACAATTTTCTCCTTTCACGTCTTCTGCTCATTCCCGCTCTCCTCATACAGATCTACATCTTCAGATGCTCCCTTTGTTTTCCGCCAAAATACCATCTGTCTCTTCGTGGCGAGACCCGGTCCGCCCGCGAAACACGACCATTTGAATTTCGTACGCACCCCGCTTCTCTGCGTCTCTCGCGGGTCACACACACTTTCGCCGCCCGCGAGCCGTTTGTCTCCGCGTTTTTTCTCGCTCTCTTCCCATCCGTGTCCCCGCGTTCTCATCGCAATTGGGACACGCCGGGGGACACTCGAATGTCCCCGCGCTTTTAGTCGTTAGCGCTGGGTTTCGAATGTTTTTTGGGGGTTTTTTGAGATTTTTGAGTTTCCCTGATCCACGTTTTTGAATTGTTTTTGTTCTTCAGAATCTCTGGCGAGTTCATTGAATCCTAAAATTCTCAACTTGCTGCTTGTAGAACTTTAAAAGTTGAGAATCGATTTTGACATTTTCGTTCTAAAACACCTATTTTCAAATCTTTATCTCTTTATCTCTTTTTCCTTTTTTTTTCAAAAAATCTCTACAATAATACAAATTTTCCTTCAGAACTCTTAAACTTAAATCATCAACAATGTCTGGTGAAGACGAAAACCCAATCATCGAGGGAGAAGAGTCGATGGAAGAAGGCTCGGTGACCCAGGACGCCACCGAGGAGACCGAAGAGGACGACGAGCCCGAGGTGGAGGAAGAGGCCGGCCCATCGGATAGACGTCGGTCGTCGAGAAAGAAGGGGCGCGGAAAGAAAGGTGGAAAGAAGAAGGAGGCGGCTCCAAAGGCCGAGATTCCCGATCCGTACAGCTCGAACAGCGAGGAGATGTGCAATGCGTTGGGCATGACCGACATTGACGTCGACTTTGATATGGAGGAGTTGCAGGGTGTTTCGAGCATCAAGGTTTGTGATTAATATAACTTTTTTTTGACAATATTTTTACATTGTAGGCGTTCACCGCCGTCATCAAGCAACAACTGGTCGAGGCGAATCCCGGAGTGAACATCTCGAAAATGTACCCGCTCACCCAGGTGAAATACCGCGAGTTCCAAGAGCACATGGCCGCCCAGGGAAAGCCCGTCCAGAAGCAACCGCGCGGCTCGAAAACCCCGGCAGTCGCCACGCCGACACGGGAGAAAGTGCAAGTCCCGCAGAAGACGCGGTCTTCTCGCAAGAAGCGTCGCGATTCAGGCGATCCGGACAGTGACCAGGAGTTCGAGGCGATGATCAAACAGCACGAGCAACAGGAAGACGACCGGATCAAGGAGAAGGAGGAGGCCAAGGTGAAGAGAGCGGCGGCGAAGGCAGAAAAGAAGAAGGCTGAGCTGGAAGCGGCGAGAGCCATCAAAAAGGCGCAGAAGGAGAAGGGTGAGGCCGTCGAGAATCAGAATCACTGTGAGGAGTGCAAGCAGGGTGGAGAGCTGGTGCTCTGTGACACCTGCCCCAGAGCCTACCACACCATCTGCATTGACCCGGATATGGAGTCAGCGCCAGAAGGCGATTGGAGTTGCCCACATTGCGAGGAGCACGGTCCAGAAGTGGAGGTGAAGCCAGAAGAGGAGGGCAAACCCAACGACGACTTCTGCAAGATTTGCAAGGAGACCGAGAATCTTCTACTCTGTGATACCTGCACCTGCTCGTTCCACGCCTACTGCATGGACCCGCCACTCACCGAAGTTCCACAAGAAGAGACGTGGTCGTGTCCTCGCTGTGCTCTCGTGCAACCGCCACAAAGAGCCGAGAAGATTCTCAGTTGGCGATGGAAGGAGATTCCCTACCCGGAGCCGATCAAGGAGGGAGAAGAGGTCACTGCCGACGACATGCTTCTGAAGCCGCCACGCAAGATGGAGGCCAGAAAGGAGCGCGAGTTCTTCGTCAAGTGGAAGTACTTGGCCTACTGGCAGTGCGATTGGATCTCGGAAATGATGATGGACGTCTTCTTTCCAATCGTAAGTGTCTAGACAGCTCTAATTTTATTCAAACTATCTTTCAGCTCCTTCGCATGTACTGGCGTAAAACTGACGACTCTGCGCCGCCAGACTTTGAAGAGTCTATCTTGTCCCGTCATCACAACGACAATGATCCGTATAAACTTCGCGAGCGCTTCTACCAGTTCGGAGTGAAGCCCGAATGGATGCAAATCCATCGAATCATCAACCACCAGTCGTACGCCAAATCGCAGCAAGACTACCTCGTCAAATGGAAGGAGCTCTCTTACGATCAAGCTACCTGGGAGCGCGACGACGCTGACATCGCCAACTACGAGCAGGCCATCATCAAGTACTGGCAGCATCGCGAGAACAAGCTCGGTGACGATATTCCGAAGAACGTGCAGAAGATGATCGCGAAGCAGCGCGAGGCGAAGGGACTTCCACCAAAGGAGGAAGACTCGAGACGCCCCAAGAAGCGTGAGAAGGTGGACATCCGCAAGAAGTTCGAGGTGCAGCCGGATTACATCACCGAGACTGGAGGAAACCTCCATCCCTACCAGTTGGAAGGTATCAATTGGCTCCGCCATTGCTGGTCCAATGGAACAGATGCGATTCTGGCCGACGAAATGGGTCTGGGAAAGACTGTTCAGTCGCTCACCTTCCTCTACTCTCTCATGAAGGAGAACCACACCAAGGGTCCATTCCTGATCGCTGCTCCACTCTCTACCATCATCAATTGGGAGCGTGAGGCGGAGCAGTGGTGTCCGGACTTTTACGTCGTCACCTACGTCGGAGATCGCGACTCTCGAATGGTCATACGCGAGCACGAGTTCTCGTTCGTCGAAGGAGCCGTCCGATCCGGTCCGAAAGCCTCCAAGCTGAAGACGCAGGAGAACATGAAGTTCCACGTGCTGCTCACTTCCTACGAGTGCATCAACATGGACAAGACGATTCTCTCGTCCATCGACTGGGCAGCGCTGGTCGTCGACGAGGCGCACAGACTGAAGAACAACCAGTCGAGCTTCTTCAAGAATCTCAACGAGTACAACATCCAGTACCGTGTGCTGCTCACCGGAACTCCCCTTCAGAACAACCTGGAAGAGCTGTTCCATCTGCTCAATTTCCTGTCTGCTGACCGTTTCAAGTAAGTTTATTTTTTATTTTTATTTTTTAAAGTTTGAAAAATGCAAACTGTCAATTTTCAGTCAACTCGAGGCGTTCACCGCCGAATTCTCCGAAATCTCGAAGGAGGATCAGATCGAGAAACTTCACAACCTTCTGGGACCGCACATGTTGCGTCGTCTCAAGGCTGATGTGCTCACTGGAATGCCTTCCAAGTCGGAGCTGATCGTTCGTATAGAGTTGAGTGCGATGCAAAAGAAGTGGTACAAGAACATTCTCACTCGCAACTTTGACGCTTTGAACGTGAAGAATGGAGGAACTCAGATGTCTCTTATAAACATTCTGATGGAGCTCAAGAAGTGCTGTAACCATCCGTACCTCTTCGCGAAGGCGAACATTGAGGCGCCAAAGTTGAAGAACGGCATGTACGAGGGAACGGCGCTCATCAAGGCCGCCGGAAAGTTCGTGCTTCTCCAGAAGATGTTGAGAAAGCTGAAGGAGCAAGGCCATCGAGTTCTTATTTTCTCCCAAATGACAATGATGCTCGACATTTTGGAGGATTTCTGCGACGTCGAAGGATACAAGTACGAGAGAATCGACGGAAGTATAACCGGACAGATGAGACAGGACGCCATCGATCGATTCAATGCTCCGGGAGCTCAACAGTTCATCTTCTTGCTCTCGACTCGTGCGGGAGGTCTCGGTATTAACTTGGCCACCGCTGACACTGTCATCATCTACGATTCGGATTGGAATCCTCACAACGACATCCAGGCGTTCTCCCGTGCTCATCGTCTCGGACAGAAGAACAAGGTGCTCATCTACCGCTTCGTCACCAAGAATTCCGTCGAGGAGCGTATCACCACTGTCGCCAAGAAGAAAATGTTGCTCAATCACTTGGTTGTGCGCGCCGGTCTCGGTGGAAAAGAAGGAAAGAGTATGAGTAAGTCGGAGCTGGACGATGTGCTCCGTTGGGGAACCGAGGAGCTCTTCAAGGAGGAGGAGACCACTGCGGAAGGCGAGAGCAAGAAGGCAGCTGAGCAGGAGATTGTGTGGGATGACGCTGCCATCGACTTCCTTCTGGATCGTGATAAGAAGGAGGAGGCGCCAGAGGGAGGAGCCGAGGGAGAAGGAAAAGCCGACTGGCAGAACGAGTACCTCAGCTCATTCAAGGTTGCCAGTTACCAGACGAAGGAAGCGGAAGGACAGGAGGAAGAAGAGGAGGAGGAGACCGAGGTGATCAAGGAGGGCGAGAAGGAGCCGGATCCGGATTACTGGGAGAAACTCCTCAAGCACCACTATGAGCAGGATCAAGAGATTGAGCTGCAAAAACTCGGAAAAGGAAAGCGTGTCAGAAAGCAGATCAACTACGCCAGCGAGAATATGGGAACCGATTGGAGCAAGCAGAATGTGAGTTGTTGAAAGTGCGAATTAATTTTATAATAAATTGAAATTTTCAGAACCAAGACAATGATGACGATGACAATGAGTCTTATCATGGAAGTGACAACGGAGACGGGCTCAACTCTGACGACGACGATTATGACGAGAGGAGAAAGCGTCGTCGTGATGAGAACTCCGAGAAGATGCCACCACTTATGGCAAAGGTCAACGGTCAAATCGAGATTCTCGGATTCAACACTCGCCAGCGAAAGGCGTTCTACAGTGCCATCATGCGCTGGGGAATGCCTCCACAGGATGCTCACCATTCTCTGTGGCTCGTCCGCGATCTTCGTTCCAAATCGGAGAAGGTGTTCCGTGCCTACGCGTCGCTCTTCATGCGCCACTTGTGTGAGCCGGGAGCCGATGGAAACGACACGTTCAACGATGGCGTTCCGCGAGAGGGTCTCAACAGACAGCTCGTGCTCAGTCGCATCGGTCTTCTGAGTCTCCTCCGTCGCAAGGTTCAGGAGTTCGAGGCCTTCAATGGAGAGTGGTCGATGCCGGAAGTCCAAGATCAGACGCTCGCTGCGGCCGCCAATGGAGCCACCCAAAAATCATCCACCGCTTCGAGCGTTGAGCCAAAGGACAAGGAGGTCAAAGAAGAGCCAAAGGACGAGCCGATGGAGCAAGCCGCTGGTGATAAGCCCGCTGAAGCCGCCACGGATGCTCCTGCTGAAGCACCAGCAGAGCCTATGGAGACCGACGCTGCCGAGGAGAAGGCCGATGAGCCAATGGAGCAGGAGAAGCCTGTTGAAGAAGAGAAGCCGAAGGCCGTCCGTCCACCGTTCAAGTTCAACATCTGCGATGGAGGATTCACCGAGTTGCACACCCTGTGGGCCAACGAGGAAAAGGTCGCGAAGAAAGGAAGAGAGTACGAGATCTGGTACCGTCGTCACGACTACTGGCTCCTCGCCGCCGTCGTTGTCCACGGATACGGTCGTTTCCAGGCCAACTTCAACGAGGTCATCAACGACCCACGCTTCGCCATTCTCAGCGAGCCATTCAGAGAGGCTGGAGGTGACAACGTCAACGCGGACGTCAAGACCAAGTTCATGCAGCGACGCTTCAAGCTTCTCGAGCAGGCACTCGTCATTGAAGAGCAACTCCGCAGAGCAGCTCATACTCAGAAGTTGGAAGCTGATAATGTGGGATCGTTGGCTCAACGATTCGCCGATCTGGAGAATATCGCGGATTCTCAGGCCAACATCGCCAAGGAGAGCGCGAGTGGAAACCGAAACGCGAACGCTGTCTTCCACAAAACGCTCGTCACTCTCGATGAGATTCTATCCGACATGAAGGCCGACGTCTCCAGACTTCCGTCGACGTTCACCCAAATGCAACCGGTCACCGAGCGGCTCAACATGACGGAGAGACAGTAAGCCTTTTGAAGTATCATGATAGTTCAACCTAATATTTTTTTCAGAATTCTTTCCCGATTGACCACCAAGGACGAGGACGCCAAGGCCAACCGCTCTCCACTTCCACCACCGGGACCATTCGTGACTCCGGTGCTCCGCCAACAGATGAATGGAATTCAACCAAAGTTCGCGGCTCTCTGGAGCAAGTTCATGAGTGAGAACGGCGAGCGAATGGAGGAAGACGAACCGGTAGAAGAGGAAGTCACTGAAGAAAAGTCAGTGAAGGAAGAGACTCCAGATGAGGAGAACAGCGAATCTCCACCAGCGCTTGAAGGTAATTCGGAATCTCGATTTCATTTGACTAATATTTAATTTTCAGCGCCTGAAGAGAAAAATGAGACTGCTCCAGAAGAAGCAGCGACCACGTCTGAAGAGAAAACAGATGACGACTCCGCTGATAAGCCCGAATCCTCCGAGCAACCAGAAGAGCCCGCCGATGAGCCCATGGAAACATAAATGGATTTAACCACATTTTATTTATATTTGCTCTCCTCCCCCTACTATTTATTTTTTATTACTTTTGAAGTTAATTTATTCATTATCTCTCTTCTCTATGATTTCGATTCCAACAATTGCAACGAGTTGTTCACATGAATCCCCATTCACCCCACTATCTCCCCAAAAGAAACTGCAAAGTTGTGAAATGTTACACGTTTTCTGTTCGTTTTATAAATTGATTTCACTGTGAGAACTGGGCGAAAACTGTGACCATAAAAAACAGGGCGAAGTCCCTTGTGTACGTCATCGCTGATTGTTCTTTGATAACTGATAATTCACTGATATCTCTTCCTCTTCCTCCTTATTTTCTTGGCCGAAGAGGGCAATAAATCTTTTGCACCGCGCGGTTCCGGCGTGTCGATGAGATGGGAGGAATGTGAAGGGAACGATGAACTTGTGTCTTCTGAATTCCGGGGGACTTTCCAAAGATTAAAGTTGACTTTTCAAGTTTCACTGAAACTTAATCAGATGACGTCGGGGAAAACAAGTTTTTAAAAATTTAGAATTCTTCCTTCTGATCATTTTGACGTGAGAATGTGATGAGTGATTTTTAAAGTTGGAAAATTGGAAGTTGAATTTCAACGTCATCTGAAAATATTTTCATCGAAGTTTGAGATTTCAATGATGCAATAAATACAGTGATGCAAATAAAAAGAATGAGGGGTTGACAAAATTCAAATTTTGAACACTTTATTTAAAATAATGAAGTTCAGAGCACTACAAACTACAAGCTCTAAAAATTTCAAAAATGAAATGGAATCTGGAGCACTACAAACTACAAACTATATAAGTTTTAGAAATGAAATGGAATCTGGAGCACTACAAACTACAAGCTCTACAAATTTTAGAAATGAAATGGAATCTGGAGCACTACAAACTACAAGCTCTACAAATTTTAGAAATGAAATTGAATTTGGAGCACTACAAACTACAAACTGTATAAAGTTTAGAAATGAAATTGAATTTGGAGCACTACAAACTACAAACTATATCGATTTTTTAGAAATGAACTGAAATTTGGAGCACTACAAACTACAAACTATACACGTTACAGAAATAAAATAAAATGAAATCTGGAGCACTACAAACTACAAACTATATAAATTTTAGAAATGAAATGAAATCTGGAGCACTACAAACTACAACCTCTACAAGTTTTAAAAATGAAATAGAATCTGGAGCACTACAAACTACAAGCTCTACTGTTTAAAAAATGAATTAGAATCTGGGGCACTACAAACTACAAGATCTACAAATTTTTAGAAATGAGTTGGAATCTGGAGCACTACAAACTACAAGCTCTAAAAATTTAAAAAATGAAATGAAATCTGGAGCACTACAAACTACAAACAATATAAGTTTTAGAAATAAAATGGCATCTGGAGCACTACAAACTACAAACTATGTTAGTTTTAGAAATGAAATGAAATCTGGGGCACTACAAACTACAAGATCTACAAATTTTTAGAAATGAGTTGGAATCTGGAGCACTACAAACTACAAACTACAATCTATATAAATTTTTAGAAATGAAATGGAATCTGGAGCACTACAAACTACAAGCTCTAAAAATTTAAAAAATGAAATGAAATCTGGAGCACTACAAACTACAAACAATATAAGTTTTAGAAATAAAATGGCATCTGGAGCACTACAAACTACAAACTATGTTAGTTTTAGAAATGAAATGAAATCTGGAGCACTACAAACTACAAACTATATTAGTTTTAGAAATGAAATGAAATCTGGAGCACTACAAACTACAAGCTCTACAAATTTTTAGAAATGAAATTGAATCTGAAGCATTACAAACTACAAAATATACAAATTTTTAGAAATGAAATGGAATCTTGAGCACTACAAAAACTACAAACTACATATTCTGGAAATGAGCAAAAAGTAATCAATGGATCTTCCTTTGTCAAATTGAAAAATATAATTCTTAGACCTAACTTGGTTTTCAGTTTTTCGGTGTTATTCTTTTTCCAATCCACACACTAATTACTTCAAGGAAAATGGAAAAGAAAACTCGAACGAAGAAAATTGCAAAAACCAACTTTGGCTCCAAAGAAATGAATCCAAACTGTCAAAACTCATCAGACTTTCTGAGCTCTCGTGATTTCGTAGTCTACACTTCCCGCTTCGCTGTCTCATTTTCCCTTCCTTTATCATTATTCGCTGGGTATTGTATCCTGTTTAAAACTCCAAAACCAATGTTGTCAATGAAATGGGCCTATTTTAATATGCATTTTTGGTGGGTTAGAATGAGCAAACCGAGCAATGACAGAAAAAAGATGAGTTTTAATAGGATATCATTTCAAAACGTGTTGGTGAGCCTGTTGGTAACCCCAATTTGTTGGCTGCCAACTGTGGCCACCTCGTTTCAAGGGATACTTTCCGATTTAGAAGTGCCCAATGTGATTCAAGTTTATGTGGCAATGACTACCACGGTTGGTGAGTTAATTTGTTCTGAATTTCTTTGCTCTACACTGATAACTGATATTGCAGTCTCAATGGCTTCAATAATATCGTTGTTTGAAAACCGACACAATATAATTCAACAGAATAAATTTCGAATATCCAGTCCCACATTGAGATTTCTGGCTACAGGATTCAACTACCTCTACGCTATTCTATACTCCACTCCCTTGTACGTGGATATTCCTGACCTACCCACGGCGAAACAATACGTTCTTCGTAACATTCCATGTCCTTATTATGAGTTTTTCGTTCTTCCTGTTTTCATTGCCTCTACTAATCCTGAAATCAATCGATATTTTTTGATCTCCATGATTTTTTGCGTGGTGTCTATTATGATTCAATTGAATTTCTACTCCTCGACATGTCTTTATTATCTGGTTTTCTCAGCACCATCGACCTCTTCGAAGACAACCATTATCCGGCAGAGGAAGTTTTTCAAAGGCATCGTGGCTCAGATCAGTGTTCCCTATTTGTTCATGGCGCCAGCGTTCACCTACAGCAGTTATTCTATGATCAGTGGGTATTATAATCAGAGTAAGTGATAAGTTGATGTGGAGCAATGTGATGAAGTTTCAGAGCTCAACAACTACTGCGTTGTCACATTCTCTTTTTATGGAATTGTGGCATCCATCTCATTGATAATAGGACATCATCCTTATCGAAGCTTCCTCAAAGAGCTGCTCCATATTAGGGTCAAAAAAGTTGCAATTGTGCCTAAAACTTCTAGTATAAATGGTCTGGTTGTAATAAAATCTTGATGAATATAATCTAACTTTGAGACTCTCGTGTTTGTTTGTGTTCCTGGGAAATGAAAAACAAGGTAAAGCGAGTGAGCAAATGAGCAAACTTCGAGCTCCAGAGAATGAGCTCTAGTCTTCGAAAAGCATTGTCACTATGGAAAATTTTCCCAATTTCAAAAAGTGTATGACTATTTAGAAACATGATTCAGAACATCAACAAACGAAATCAAAACAGTTCCTTTTTCCTGATTATCAAAAAGTGACGCGATAAAAAAATGATGTTAACTATATTTTTACTGATAATGAATAATTATAATCAGTATCAGAAGTATCAGTATCAGGAAGTGAATGAAAAGTTCAAAATGTCATTGACTTGTTTTTGTGACTACAAACTACAGCCTATAACTTCTGCCTATAACGTCTTCTAGAACCGCATGTAAAACACGTGAATCTATTACCTTGTTCGAAAATGAGAGTTAGGATTAGTTAGAGTGTGCCTTTCCCATGTTATTTTACTCTTTTGCATTGATACGTGCATAAAGTCAAAGGCTTCATAACTATAACAATCAAGAAGAGCTTTTTTCAATTTTTTATTCAATTTTAAATAAAAAGACAAGTTATTTTTGGTATCCCTCCGCACTTTTGTTCATCTTCATCGCCGTCGGCTTCTCACTGCTCGGGACTTTTTTGGGTATGAGTTCTGCCGATCTGTACTCATATGGAGCCGATGAGCTGGGAGCAGAAGAAGTGGGGTTTGATGGTGGTGGTGTTGGTGGTGGTGGAGGAGCCAGAGCAGTTTTCGAAGGAGCAATCGGAGGAATTGGAGCAATCGGAGCCGTCTCAAGCTTCGAAGACGGGGCAGTGAGCGCTGTCAGACTCTCTTTTTCCGATGGTTGAGTCTCTTCAATCTCCATCTGAAATTTCCTCACTATAAAAGAAGAGCTCCTTTCCAAACTAACCTCCGAAGCCTGCGTGACCTGCAACTCTTTCTCACTTTCCTCCCCACGAGATCCCAGCGCAGAAGCCTCGTTGGGCACCACCATTGGCGCCGACTCAAACACAACGCCTTCTTTTTCCACACGCTGTCTTTTTGTCTCCTCGCGAGCTTCTTCAAGAGCACACGCTGCTTCCAGGGTGACAGTGTCCTCCTGCACGTTGAACAACTTTTTGACGTAGATGTCCTCGAGGAGTTGCTCCTTGTCGTGCAATTGGTATTGCGGCAGTGGCTCCAATGGTTTTCGCTCGCGTTCGGTTTCTGTAATGATACTTTTGAGAAGATAATATGGTTTTCTATTGAAAATACCATCAGACAACGCCCATTTGAGAGCCAGAAGAAAACTACCGACAGTCAAAATGGCTAATAGGTAGCAGATGATGACTCCTCCAACTCCTTCAATTTCCTCCTCTTCCGATGCAATTTTAAACTTGTTTCTCAACTGGATCTCAGAAATTTTCAATGGAAAATCGCTCCAGTCAACTGAAGAAGCCGTTTCGAGCCCTTGGAGCATTTTATAAACATCCCGAATCGCGATCCTCACCGCATCTACCGGGCACTTGGATCCATTTGACAATTTGCAAGTGTCAAGGGGGATTTCTTTCAAGTCGAACGTCTCCACAAGCTTATTCCTCATCAGAAGGAACTTGGTTGCTTCTCCTCCCGGACAATCCGCTCCCCGGCAGTACATGAAGAATGTTTCTTCACCTTCACTGAGGTTTGAGATTTCCAAGCGAACATCTCCACGATTCGGAGACTTTTTGGGTAAATTTGATTGATTATGTAGTTGCTCATGGACGATTGAGTTTGTGTTTCTTTTCACGAGAATTGCGTTCGTGCCGAATCCCTGGAATTGGGAGGACTTCAGATCGAACTTCGAGAAGAACCCGTTTCTCATGTAGCGGTGAAGAGCCCTTGCAGCATCTTCGTTCTCTGGAAGCGCCAAGAGTTTTTCAGAAGTCTCAGAGCTTCTATCTCACCAAAAAGAGCATTTTGAGTCATCAGAATTTCCGTGAGCCCTCTCAAACTATTCCCAATGTGGAGATCATCGTTCATAGGCACTGACACGTTATTCTTATCCCTTGTAATCATGTACACTGTGTTCTGAAAACATCAAGTTATTGATAGTTCTTGCTCACTTTTTCACTAACCATCACATCATTATAATCCCAGCATCTACCATGACTCTCATCACAATAGCATTTCAGAATGCTCGCCTTGATTGAGCAGAGCATTACACCTTTCGATGTTCGGGATTTCATCTGAATTTTTATCATCTTTTCAATGAAAAAACTAGCTTCTTACCCATGCAAAGTTCGGATCCATCTTCTCGATTTCCCGCACGCCCAAATTTACCACTTTTCTGTTGGCTACGGTGATTTTGATTTCGACAAAACTCTGAGAATCAAAACTTTCTTATTATTATTATGAAAAGGTCTTCTCAAAACTAAAAACTCACCCCGCATACATACATAAATTTATTCATGATCAGTAACAATGGCAAAATCCAACGCATTAGGAGATGATTATTAGAATCACGCAAGCTTTGAGAAATGAATTCAGTTGGAATCAAAATCATAATGAATGTTTGAGAGAAACGTTGAGAGTTCAAAGCCACGAGGAAGGGGGCTAGTTCAAGATAATGAGGACACTGTTCTTAGGAATTCACGTGTTTTTTACAGTAGTCTCTTCTGAATACTTCAGCTTACTTGATCTGATCATAACGCCTTCTTTCTGATAACTAAATTTTGTTATTCTATTGACCACCCTCTTTTTCAGCAGGCGATCAGAAATTTTATTTTATTTTTTCTTTTTTGGTGGTCTTTCTAGCTCTTTTTCTGAATTTTTTGTATCAAGAATCCAGTAACTTAAGTGTTTCAGTATGTCAATTTTATCAATAGCTGTTCAAATCTGGCACCTTTTATTCGGAGGACTTGGCACTTTTCTCAATGCTTTTCTTGTTTTTCTGGCAGTTTTCAAGTCACCAAAGATTATCAAATTGTACTCCACACTTATTATCAACTTTGCAGTTACAGATTTATTGGCTTGCATATTGGATATGTTTATTGAAATACGGTAATTTTTCCAAGTTTTGATTAGAGTGAAATAAAACGATTTCTTCAGTCTATTACCATCTCCAAACGAAGCCAGTATGACCTACATCCTGAACGGAGCTTGTGTTTATTTCGGCTTGACCACTTGCTCTGTTGGATTGAGCTTGTTCCTCCACACCCTCACCCATTCTCTCTGGTCCTTGCTCATCTCATTTGCCTATCGATACTATGCTCTATTCAGTCCATCTATCCAACGAAAGCATATTATCATGGTGGTTTTGCTTTTCTATCTACCATCTCTTTTGCAAGGGGTGATTGCTCTTCTTTGGCAGCTCACTGTATATCCCGATTTTAGCTCACTTATTGGACGAATTTCGTCGATCGAGCCACAATACTTCCAATTGCTCAGCGAGTGTACCCCGAGTACAACTTCAACGAAGAATCTGGATTATTGACGGGCATCACTAACCTATTCTCGATGTCAGCTATCTATGCAATTCTCCATATGACCGTTCCAGTTTCCCCTGTCTACATTATCATCTTCGTTCTGCGTCGGAAGATTATGAAGACTTTGATGAGAAGCCATGGATCGATGTCAAAGGAGACTAAGGCGGTGCACCGGCAGTTGTTGCAGGTGTCTCATAAGTTATTTTGGTTGCCTACAGACATATATGATTTGAAAGCTCTTGTTTTGACGAGTTCAGAACTATGCTCCATTTTTCCAACCGAGCTCTTTGAGCCGAGATATAGAGCTCCAAAGTTTGAACTGTACTCTTTTAAGTACTCAACTTTGGAGCATCATTTCTCGGCTCACAAAGCTTGTTAGTGAAAATTGAATACAGTTTTGAACTCGTCAAAACAAGAGCTTTTGATTGATATATGATACAAGTATCATTTAAAAACTCTGGGAACACAGAACATTCCCTTGTCAACTTGATCCTTGAAAACTCTCAAAATTCAGGCGCTAACATGTCAAGCCTTGATTCCAGTAGCCGCTTGGACTGCAGTCTACATTTATATCGCAAGTAATCAATTTTCAAAGATTGTATGGAGACATACTTTTATTTTCAGTGCAATTCGGTGTGCTCCGCGGAGTGTTCTTCGAGTACATGATCTTTTCCACTGTTATTTTCATGCCGGTGCTGTCTCCAATCACTTATATCGTGTTTGTGAGGCCTTATAGAACGTTTTGTTTGCGGTAAGCAAACCAGATCTCGACGTTCTCATTAATCAACATCAAATTTTCAGGGTGATTTGCAGAAAAAGCACAATTGAGGACAAAAACCGCACCCGGTTCTATATGGAGAACTCGACGTTTACTAGAAAGTTTTGATTCAATTTCATTCTTAGAAATCAGATGACGTGGTACATAAAATGAAGAGCAAACCAGCATAACAAGGTCAAACTTTGAGGGATCTCACTGGGAGGGGTTTTCCGTCAGGGCCTTGCGGTCCGACGGCGTCGTCCGCGTGGTATGGTGTTCCGTAGGCTATCATGTATCTGAAAAATGTTGTTCTAATGAAGGTTAAATGTGCTCCATTGTGAGCAGAGCGAGAGAGTACACAATAAGAGGAGACGCAGACTAATGGGCTGCGTTTCTCCAGAAGAAGCAGTCCTTTGCTCGATAGACGATGGAGCGTAGACTGATTAAAAAATCAAAAGAGCACTCACTTCCCATCAATCTCCAGCTTGCAAACCAAATCACCCGCAAAGTTGATATTCTGCGCGAAATCCGCATGCGAAACAATACTTTCAAAGGGATGCTCGAACATCTTCTCACTCGCCCGTTGCACCTTATTCGCTATCAGTTGAAGATTGCAAGGATTGAAGTTTGGCAACTCTTTGATTTCCTTGTACGTCGACTCCACAACATTATTGAGTTCCAAGTTACAGCAAACATATCCGGATGGATTGTGGAAGCATGTTTGTAGAGGTAGAGTGTCTTTGGGTGGGTAAGAGTACTTCACGTTAGGCTTATCGGCGAATTTTGTCGTCTTGTTGCTCTCACGGATCTGGAGTTTATGGATTGTCGGTTTCTAGGTTGAAAGTGTCAAATTACATTAGAAGAAAACTCGGATCCCTCCTCCTCAACATTCATACCATCTCCCTCCATCGTCTGATTTGTTCCAGAATCTTCAGGCCCACCGACTTGCTGAAAATTCAAAAAAATAGAATTAAAACCTCGAGTAAAGTAAAAAGTAAAGTAAACTTTTCCCCGATACACTGGAATTCTCATCAGCCTATTCTGTTTGGCACGCTCCACATAGTCCAGAATAGTTGGGATTGAGATGGTAGTAGGCTAAAATAGATGAATTTATTCTTCAGATCATAAAATTCAGAATCAGAAGAAGAAACCTTTTTAGTAGTGGTTGTCAGGGGAGTCGTCGCCTCTACATCATAATCATCAGCGTTATTATCATCATCTCCTTCTTCTCCTGGTGGTGGTTCAACATTCCCACCACCTTCTCCTTCTGGAGGGAACTCATCTTCATCTTCATCGTCATCATCGTCATCATCATCTTCTCTTCCTTCTTTCGTTTTTCCATGGATCGGACGAACTCTAACCGCTGATTGCAAAAGGCCTTTTTCTTTGTCTTCAATGGTTGCTTGTCCAAACTTAGACGACGATTTTTGGCATACTGGAAACAAAACTTTCAGACTTTCCATTGAAAGATACAAAAAAGACAGACTTTCACAAGCCGCTGCCTTCTCTTCGGAGCTCTCTTCTGATGACAATTCCCTACACTTTTTGCACATTTTCCGTTGCTTCTTGTTTTTATACTTCCGACTTTTGATCTTATTCTTCCGCAACTTTTTCTGAAACTCTCGAATTATCAAATCTACTGATTAAACTGACCCCATGATCTTCATGATCCCTCGGCGGCTCCTGAATCTGTCCACCCTCTCCAGTTGGGTAGCTCTCCTGTCTTTTGAACTTTTTCCTGTTCACCCTATCAATCGACTTTGTCTCATGTTGAATATTAGTCGAGAAGAATGTGGGTCTCAACGCAGAAGGCTGAACTTGACGTTGAGCCAGATGGCGTGAAGGGGCGTTAAAGTCAACTGGTTGTATGAGAGTGTGATGACGTTGTGGCATCGAAGCGTCATGCGTCTGAAGTTCAGGTTTTTCTACTGGTTACGGTAGCATCTCTTACTTTGATAGCACTTTGACTGTACCTATGAACTGGGAGGTTCATTGGGAGCTGTTGTGGAGCACCTGTCTTGCTCTTTGTAACCCCGGCAATTTGACCTGGTCTGGTAGCCGTTAACGTCGAATTCAGGGCCGATCGCTTCACCCTCTTCTCCATGGGCTCTTTGAGCAACATGTACTCCCACATCGGTACCACTTTAATGCCTCCGCCTCTGATTTGAAACTTGTCATCTTTGATGCGCTTACATGATTTTGATGGGACGCCGTAGCGATGGTCTGGAAGTAAACAATAATAGCTTTCAGATCAACAAATCATTCTGATCATTGAGACTTTTTGATTTTCAAAAGTTAAAATTGATAAGGGAAGTGAGGAGCACTGTTAAAATTAGAAGAGCACCGGAAACAGTGATAAGGCACGTGATAACGTGCGATTTACGTAAGCGAAAAAGTCAAAGTTTAATAATATAAACTCAAACTCACCATGACAATTCGAAAGCACCTCTGACACCAAAAACAGTAATAAATAAACGAGTGATGACAGCATAACAACTGTTCTGTTCCACAGTCTCTTCCGCATATCAACTGGTATCAGGGCTTATCACATTCGGGTAAGTCCAGCTTGTTTCTGATTCGATTAGCTAACCGATATGAGACAGACATTTATTATTTATTACATGAAACGCTTTATTTATATGTATTGTGTGCGAATCACACAACCAGTTGAATCGAAAATTGGCAAACATGAAGTGGGGGGATTGGAAAAAGGTTAAGGTGAAAAATGCGACAATTTACAAGCACCTTTTGGGAGGAAAGCGACAGGAGAAAATAGGATATGGGAAGGGGAAGGAAGAGCTACACATGAGAAGAGTTAAAGTTTAAAGCAAAGATTCTAAGAGATCTTACTGGAAAATGTACCCAATTATAATTATAAACACGACATTTCCCCTTCCCAATTCAGGCTCTCTAATGAAAAAAAAAACAAAATAGATAAGAAGCAAATTCTAATCCAGTTCAAAGCCCAAAATCTCCTGAAGATCCTCCAGCATGTCCATGCTATTGAACACTTGAATGTAACGAATCCCGACCACCGCCGCGCTCTCACAATTGACCTTCGAGTCGTCCACATAGATCACCTCTTCCGGCTGCAAGTCCGCCACATCCAACGCAATCTGATAGAAGCGCGGGTCCGGCTTCTTGACGCCCTCCTTGCACGACTCTACCACGTAGTCAAAGTACTTCTCCATGTTCGGAATGCGTCTCCCGTTGCGCTTCTCGTCGACGTGATACGTGTCCAGCATCAGAATCGTCTTGATGCCCTTCTCGCGCAGCTTCCGGCAAGCTGTCAGCACTGCCTCTTCCTGGAAAGGGAAACTGGTTAGTGGGTTGAGGAGGTAAGGGGGTACTTACATAGACTGCCTCGTGGTCGTACTCGGTGGCCGAGAAGAATTTGAGTTTGTCGATGCGGGATCCGTATTTTCGATTGTAAGCGGACAAAAACAGCCGGTCAAAGTCTTTGGCGGTGTAGAGCCCGGTGAGCAGATCCTCTTGGAAGCCTTTCGGAAGAATCGCAGCGAGTTCCTTGCTCACCAGAGTGGGAATCAGCGAGTTGTCGAACAGCTCGTTATCTTCCTCGATTTCTAAAACTCGTTAGATGAAAAAGAGGATAAAGATGAGCAAAATTACTTTTATAAACATGAACATTCCGCGATTGCATCCACAACACCTCTCCGTAGTCGAAAATGACGGCCTTGATTGGATTCTCGTCATGGTTCAGAGAGTCGGCGTCCGAGGAGGCCGACGAGGGCGCTGTGCTTGTGCTCATTCTGCAATTCTTTTTTGTATTTCAGTGGATCTGAAGAGTTAACTAAAAAAGAAGCGCTTTCAGAGTGAATAGTACAACAATCAATCGGCGGCGGGGGGAGAAGTGTGATAAACAAAAGGAGAGGAGCAGAAGGAGACAATGTTTACCCTTCCCCCCATCAGAAAAATTTGAAAGTCAATGCGGAAAGTCACACGTTTTTTTGTTCGAACTGGAATCACTTCCAGACTATTCCTCTCGTCATGCGGAATACAGAAAAACAGAACAACATGTGAAGATAGAAAATGTGAAACAATCGGAACGACACTCGGCCAAGTGTGACATTGGGAATCAAAAAATTGAGATTGGATGATTGTAGACCATGAGAAAAATAGATGTATCCGATAGGAAAAAATGGTCAAACGGCAATCTTTTTTGGTCGGGTTGTTCGAGTGGTCGAGAGACCGCGGAGGTGGAGGCGGTAAGAACAAGGAGAGGCTGTTGAACTTTGAGCATTTGGAAAGGAAATGGACGATTTATGACTCTCCGCGGAATGATATTTCTAGAAGGTTGAATTCACATTTTGCATTCAGATTGACGTCACAAATGACTTCAGGAACTCCTAGAACTCCTAGAAGTCAACTAGGTCAAAAATAAAAGAAAAACATCTGCCAATTCTAAAACGAGAAGAGTGTGGGCAACAGTGAAAGGCCGTGCGTCTGAAGGTCATTTTTCAAATGAGAGCGAGAAATGGAGAAAGGGCGGAACGAAGAGAGCCTATCCGTCGCCAATTTTTGCACACCGACACTTGTGTCTTTGCAAAGATAGAAGGATATCGAGAAGGAGAAGGACAGCTGTCTTTTGGGAGCTCGTCACGTGGATTTCATGAGAGGGTTGAAAGGTTGAAGGGCGAGTGAAGAATGAAGAATGGGTGGATCAATATGTAATAAAAGTAATCAAAACGACGAGGACATGAATTATGGTCGTATGGTGGGATATGAATTATGTGTCGGTCTTTTGTCGAGCGAGTTCAAACTGGATTCGGACTCTGGACTGGAATTAGGATAAGGGTCTCATTAATTTACTCCTGACTCACTCCAATTTTCTATCTCTCGTGGGAATCTGAATTGAGAATGGAGAGAATTCTACATTCTAAATTCGAAATTTCAGAATCTAGAATTTAAAATGCGAAAAAGCACGGAGCCGGGCTACCTGACACCTTCGAGAACATAAGAAGACGTGACTTTTCGAACAAACAGAGAATCAATTGTTCCACTCTGTTTGTTTGCCGAGAGTGCCTCTGGAGACCGGACGATAAAATGTTTTAGAAGCTCCGTCGTCCTTTTAACGAATTCAGAAACGTCACTCTCGCGAATATATAAGGTGTTCATCGAAAGTTTAGAATATTCTGGAATTCTGGAATTCCAGACTATCAATCTCTAGAGAGACGTGGACGTTTCCGAAAAACACGAGATCCCAGGAAAAATGGGGGGTCGTTTAGGATAATGACGAAAACAATGAGAGTCATGATTCGCTTAAACTATTGAAAGATACTCTCCGATCAAAGCTCCCACCGGAAAGAAGTCGTTGGGAAACTGGAAGACAAAGTTTTCCCTCACCATTAGTCATGTAGAAGTGGGTTTCTAGAAGTAAGCTCTTTGGAACTTCTGAAGAGGTCTAGAAGATGTTGACGTGGTTGGTTTCATAAAGTTTTTGGGGGATTTTGGTTTGGGCTGCGCTAATGAGAAATTTGAAGATGACGCGGAAATGGCTTGAGATCAAGCAAAGATCCTTCAGAAGGCTTTATGTAGAAGACATTGAGCCAGATGGAATAAAAAAATCCCATCTTCCAGACCTTTTCTCTGTTGCTTGTTTGCGAAAAGAAAAACGAAATGATGATCGTCTGGAACACTGGAAAACAGCGGGTCAGTGAGCAAATAATTGTGGGGAAAAAAAGGGAGAAAAGAGAAAACGAAAACACTGGTAAAATGTGAAAGAAATGGGTGGTTATCAGGGGAACAGTGAGGAAAACATCATCTTCAACTTCCGGCGTCGAATTTCAGAGATCCTGGGAATTTTCTCATGGGATAATGTAATGGATAATGTGGCAGTGAGTCAGTTTGCAAACACATTTTGGAGCAGAGAGGAATAATTTTCTTCAATTCGGAAGAAAAAGTAAAAAATGTCAAATTCAGTCGGTATTTATGTTTGCAGGAAACATCTCATTTTAGGCTTAGGCTTAAAAGTTCACTGGATTTTTGGAAATAATGTTCCTTGTAGTCTAGTCTACTCTATAGTCTTCAAATTATTCGGATGATTGATGACGTGGCACTACTCAAAGGATGTTCGCAGTCAAGTTGAAGTTGAAGATGGAGATGTTTAGTATCTCTAGAGAGATTCTACTGACCAGAAAGCAGAGCGCAAATTTCGTTTGAATATTTTTAGTTCAGATATTCAAGTGTTCATGGAAATTCGGAATGCCGTCACCATTTCTGGCTCACATTTAGAATTTTTTTAAAAATGTTAAAAAATGGAGAAATAGAGATATTTGGGGGTGGTAAAGGGAAGTGTAATCTATGGGATTATGGACCGCAAAAACCACAAAAAACGAACTCTCTGTTTCGGTTTCTAGAACGAAAAGGCTTTAGTTTTTTAATATAAAAAAGGAAAAGAAAAGAAAAAAGGCAATAATGGAAACGGAACAAGTTTATTGCGACGGCGCACAAAGAACGTCATGGTGAGTTTTGATCAGTTGAAAATGATATTAAAAATTTTCTTATCAGTATAAAGTTGCCAACTCGATAGGTCATGCGGAATAGTTGGAGGTTTACGATTACAATGGGAGTGATTATTGAAATATTAAGTGTGTCTGGGATGAAGAACTGAGAGTTAGGTCAATGAGACAGGGGAAAATTTGAAATTAGTATCATTTGAAAGGTCTTGTTATGAGGATTCTAAAACTAGTTTCAAATTTTGATAAATGAAACTGTGAGCAAAGATATGAAGCTTCAAAGTTCAGTACCTTGAAGATGGCTGGAGGACGAGAAGCTGGAAGCTAGGCCACAGGAACTTGACGTTTCGAATTGAAATTAGTATCATTAGAAAGGTCTTGTAATGAGGATTCTAAAACTAGTTTCAAATTTCAATAGATTAAACTGGGAGCTGAGATATGAAGCTTCAAAGTTTAGTAAAATTCTTCTACTTTCAAAAGATACAGTAGTTTCATTTTTCGAGCAGGACTATTACTCTACCTATTCTAACAATTTGACAGTAAAAAATTCAGTTCCTTGTGACGTACACATTGTGTTCTGAGCCACTGCTAATCTCAGATAATACCTTACGTATCCTGATTTCCAGCTTTTTCAATATTTTCATGGAGGCCTCGAACAAAAAGGAACGATACAATACAAAGAGAAGAAGAAGCAAAAAACAATAAGATGATGAAAAATGTTCGTTTTCTGTTTCTTGTGTCTGAGTGAATGGAAACGTGGGGGCGACGACGAGTCAAGAAGTCTAATCCAATCGGAGCACGCTGCAAAATTGAATCTCCAGATTTCCGGTGGCGACGATGATGATGATGTGGGGTGGAAATTCACCTTGTGGATGTAAAGAAAGAAATGGGAGAAATGTCATGTTTTTATGGGATCTGGAGGAAAACAAGGAGAAGAGTCTAGTGGGTCACTTGAAGATTATCACGTAAATTTGCATATGATTCAGGTGTTTTCGGGTGGAGAGCGGATTACTTGAAGATTTGGGATAATAGAGGGGAGAGGGGGGATGTAATCTTGTTGAAGCTTTAGAATTTGGAAGGGTGTACTTATCAGTGGCATTTATAAAATGGTATGTACTCGAACGGATTCTCGGAATTTTGTAAGATGAAAATGAAGGGAGAATTCATAGAGAAAACATTGTGAGATCAATGAAACAGTTCAAAGGGAAATTCGATAAATTGTTTGGTCCGTAAATTGTCGTCAAATGCAGCGCTTGCACTCTGCACTGTTTTTTACGTCTCATAGGGTGGAAAGGAAACATTCTTGGCACTGTGCCAACTCCCAATAGAGCCTCGCTTTGTAGAAACTAAACTATTTGAAATGGGGAAGTTTTGATGAAAAAACACTTGAAATCTTGATGTTTTTGTCCCTACTGATGTAGAATAGAGCGCACTTGCAGCTCCACGATTTCTTTAATCTGATCTTTGCTCATTACCATTTCCTTCCAAAATCAATCTTTGGGTACATTTCCAAGTCAGGATGATCAGCTCACAATCAGAGCTCTCTGAGCTCTCGAATCACAAGAACACCAATACATCGGGTACAATTTTAGTTTCAAACATCTTTCCACCCTATTTTCTAGTCCAAAAACCAATTATAAACCAACACGGGTCCAATATTCTACCAATCGCTCTTCATTCTTCAGTCAGTAACGTCCCCCTTCCCTATATAAAGTTCTCTTTGAAGTCTAGAATTATATGATGAATCAGAAGGCGTCAACACATCTTCTAGACGTTATTTACGAATTTGTAAATACCAATTGATACCATTGGGAGTTGATACGTTTCAAAGATCTCCTCCACTTGTTCCGGGTCTCTGTGAGTCATGAGAACCTCGACATTTTTCGTGTTCTGTAGCGGACCCCATCTAATAATACTTGGTTCCCACCATCACACCCTTCACACCATACTCTCTAGTCTGACTTCTCACGTACACATCACACTTTCTGTAACTGATCTACCACCCGACCGACCAGAGCGCTCACATGCACACCGACGTCAATCAGTGCTGATGTTCTCACGGGTCCGACAACCAAATTTCAGTCACTAAATGATGATGTTGTTTTTTTAAGGAGGGAGACAGAACAGAGGGCTGGATGATGAAGAGGTGTACTTTGAAGGAAATAAATGCCAATTTAATTTGGGTGTGGAGGTGGATGCCACCCACTCTTCGAGTATAAATGAGTTGATTTTGAGCTATTTCTAATACTTCTTGAACTCATCATGTTCGAGCCCACGCTCTGCACAGTTCCACGTGACCCATCACTTCCTCCACACCCTCCCGAATCATGCTCATTTCTGTTTTCTCACACGAAGACGTCACGAAATGTGGAGGGGAGCACTAAAACTATCGCCTCTGGTTCCCACGCTCAGAGGTATATAAGCAGTTCTTCGATTCGAGCTCCACCGAGCTCCACCGACGTGCCCATGCCAACCGTCTAATTAGCTTTTTGTTATCGTCGCTCTCTCTTTCCGTCACGCCCACTTTTCTCTGACAATAACAAGCGTTGCAGATCTCACTTCGACTCGAAGAATGCTCGCGATGAAGCTCTCCACTCAGGACTCGATGGAGCTCAAGAAGACGTTGGCTCCCTATTTCGACGGATTCAACAAGACCACCGAGTCGGCGGACGCGGAGGGAAGCATGAAGTTCATGCATCCGCAGGGCGTCATCGTTCAGAAGGACACCACGTCTACTTTTGGAAAAGAAGGTATGTCCTTATAAGGATGAGTTCCCAGTGTCTAATTCTCCATTTTCAGCGCTCACCGATCTCTTCAAACGCTGGTACAACTTCACCGGACCTTACTACTTCAATGTAAGCTTTACTCTTTATCAATATGAGCTCCTAAGACTCCTTTTCAGCGCTACGACGAAAAGTACAGCGGCGGCGGAGACTGGATCGTGGTGGAGGCGAAGATGGAGCTGATCAAGGTCGAGGGGAAAGAGGTGATCCTTCGTGGCGATGTGATGCACATCTGGAAGAAGGAGGCCGACAAGTGGTACATGTTCTACGAGCAGTACCATGTCAATGAGTGATGGATCAGTGATCGTGATAATATTGTAGTGTCGTGTGACTTATTTCATTTCTTTTTCTCATTCATGTATCACTTACTCACACTGACAATAAAGTTTTCATGATAAAACAATATATTTTATTATTTTAATGTTAATGTTAATATTTTAACGATAAAATTGTCATCCAATATCCCAAAGATTAACACGGCGATCCGTAGATATTGTGTGGGATCACTATCTGCAAAAAAGGATCAAAAGAACGGGGAAAATGATTTATTTGGATTAAAAACTTGAATGGAATGCAGAAGGCAACAAAACAGGGAAAGAAAACTTATTCGGTGCACGTGCTACGGTAGTCGGTTAGGATTATGGTCGGCGCACTTACTTTTGGCTGCGGTGGGCGGTACGCGTGGTACACAAAGTCCGGCTCATGCTCTTTTCGACGCAGGTCTTGGATCTGGAATTTATCTTTCCATCAAGTCATATTCTCCCCCATCACATCATTCAAACCTTTCGAAAAATGAACAGGATCGAGATACATCCAAAAAAGAAGATCATAAGTGTCAGCGTGATCAGGAGAATGGTCTCATTGAACTGGCTGCCAGGTGAGATGGGCTCCTCGGACAGCGACGAAGAGTTCATCGGGTTACTGGCGATAAAGTTGACGGGGAGTTTACAGCATCCTTTTTCACAGCAACCGGATGCCAGCGGACATGAGATGGTCACTGTCAGGTCATCACCGTTGTGGTTCGCGTCGTAGACACACAAGTGTGCGGTGCCTGTGGGAAAATGGGAATTGGGAGGGTGTTTATTATGTTTAATACTATAGTTTTCATAGAATTACAGACGTCACTGCGTTCTAGAAAACACGTATGTTGTTAGTTTCAGTAATAGCCGGAAATTTATTGAGTAGGGAGAAAAGGGGGCTTATAAGTAGTAAAAGTATTGATTAAGGACGGGAAAGCCAGGTCAGTGTAGAGTTCAGTACAAAAGTGGTATCATTCGAAAGCGCTTGATTTAACGAGTTCAGAACTATGTTTCATTTTCTCTACCGAGCTCTGTGAGCCGAGATATGGAGCTTCGAAGTTTGAACAGATCGGATCAGCACTTCAAGAGGGAACTATTTTCAAAACTTACTATCAAAACCAAGAGCCAGGGAGCCAGCTCACAACAATTATGCTCACTTCAATTATACTTAATTCTAACAGATTACCCCACGTTTATCTTCACATAAAATTCTACCTCAACTTAACCCAACCTAACTCACCATCAACAGTGGACGAGAGTAACCGCTTGATGGTCAGCGAGGCGACCATCCGTCAGAAGCCTAAATGTGCGAATGACCTAAAAGATATCGGATTTTGAAAGGAGGAACACCTCGGCTGTTTGCGTTTCGATTCGTTGGCCCCCCGCCACAACCACCACACGATCTGTTTTCACACACACACATCGCGAGAGGGAGAGCTTCATGTCATCCGATCGCACGAATTAGTGTACATATAGAAACATTGCGATATTTTTCTCAAGTTTTTGGATGCGAAAGCGGTGTACTAGTGTTGGTATATAAAAGTTGAAGGAGGTCGGAGGGGTGTACGTTTATGGAAGAAATGAGGTTGAATGGAAGGGGTGTGTGTCCGGAGGGGCCACGTGTTTGAACAGTGCTTTCAGGAAGGCAGTCAGTTCTGGTTTTCCGGAATATAGGTCATATGCGGAAGGAAGTGGTTGAGAGAGTAAAGATAGTTGAAAGGGGATTTTGATAGTTTTTAGTTGAAAAAATATTGTCAAAATTTGGAAACTGGGGAGATAATGAAAGGAGTTCGATGGAGCGTATCTGCATACTGAAAATAGTCTGATAATAGTCTAAAATAAAAATTACACAAAATTTTTGATATTCCTAACTGGCGGGCAATTGATGGTGAGCAGAACTTCCCAGGTTTCACAGCGAAACATTTTTGTTTCGATATTGGAATTTCAGAGGTAATTACAGGGTTTTTTGTTTATAACCAAGTGGATGCTCTTAAGGTTCATACAGTAACCATGGGATATTGAAAATGTATCAGCAATTAACAACACTACCTGAAAACAGTGAAAATTATCAAGGTTACTGAACCTATTCGCTATGATACTAAAAAGGGTAACTTTCAGAAAAATGTATGTTTTTCCTGACTATCCAAGCATTTTGATACAGAATAGCATACAATAAGCATCAAAATTTGGAAAAAACATGTAAACATTACAATTTTATTGTACCTATTTGTAGTGAGACCCAAGAACAACCTAAGGTTCACTATTTTAAGTTACACAATCACAAAAATATAACAAAAGCTGAAAGCTATGAAACCTCACCAGATCAGAGCACAACACCTGATTTCAGTTGAGATCTGTCCTGAGATCCGTTCGATCCATCCGTTCCATTCAACAAAAAATGTCATTTCAAGGCATGTGATGAGCAAATAAAATGATAGGTCTTTAGCCTATCGAACATCCAGCTTGATGATTTTTGCCCTTTTCTTTAGTCTTTATCTTCAGCACAACGCGAATCCTGCTCATTTCCTATAGCTCATTCTGTTTACCCCTTCATCATGACCATTTCCATTTCCATTAACAGGTCACAGTCATCACAGAGCCCCGCGAGTAGATGAACAAACAGTCCAGGGCTCTTTCTGGTGACTATCCCGTTTTGATATACACAAATGCACATATATTCGTTTATCATTCTCATTTTGAAATAGACCTTCAAATTTCGTACCTTAAAAGTCTAGTCCTTCGCCCTCCGAAATCAAAATCCAAATGGTCAACAGAAAAGGCAATGGGGGGTTCTTTTGTTTTTTCGCCACCAATTTTCACCTCTTTTGAGCACAAGAGCACAAAAACACGGAACTAGTGGTTATGAGCAGACACTAAGTTTATTGGTCAACAACTTGTTCAATTGGGGGGGGGGGGGGGGGGTCACTCATTTCGTGTTCGAGGTTGGTAGTTGTCGGTTTTGAGTTTGTTGTTGTTGGATTGGTTTTGGGAATTTTAGTTTTGAAATGTGGAAATTAGGAAGGCTTTGATAATCTGCAAGCTTGTACCTGGATTGATGAATAGTTTGGAGCTTTTGGGTTGCTCCAAGAGCTCCTGGGAGCTCCAAGATCTCCCAATCTTTATAAATCCTCCCCATTATCAACGAGGTCCTCCTCGTCTGTAGTTTGCCTTCTGAAAGCTCCAAGAAACCGTTTCCGTGTCCTGTTGCATCTATTTTCCCCTCCTTCTCCATGTCGGCTCGGAAAACAAAAGCAGACCTATTCAAACAACCGCCGTCTGTCCATGATCCTTTCACCTGACACCCACCATCGAGGAAACGAGAGAAAAAATCAAACCCGGTCATTGAAATTGGATTGGATTGGAGTGTACTGAACTGAACTGACAGTCATTCGTTCATTTTTTTGAAGAGCTCCAGGTTTAATACAACTTGAATTGAGAGCACTCTGCGAGTAATCACGACCTCCCTTTTGATACCTTTTCAAGTAGGTATGAATGAACTGTGTCAATATAGATGGGGCGGCTTCGAAATTCTTTCCAAGTTGGGGGAGAGTGTATCGAGAGCCGACGATTTGCGAAATTCGTCATCATTTTTGCTCAAATATTATGATTTTGACCATCGAAATGTGCTTTTTCATATTTTTCAACTCTCCTTCACTAACTTTACGATGATCCTTCAACTTTAATGATAATAATTTCAGATTCCTCCAAGATTCTACACTGATTTCAAATTCCGATATTCTTATTCATCTACCTTTCCAACTACAAAACTTCTTTGATCTCTCCAGGTAAGCCTTTTCCAGTCTCTTCTCAACAAAACTGTGAAATCCACTCTCTCTACCACTTTTTGATCATTCATGCTCTATGCACCGAGAACCAGTTCATGTATAAAGTGTTTGCTCATTGTGCATTTCTCACCGAGTGCACGGCAAGATTTTACTGACGGCACAGACATTCCGTTTCTTCTTTGCTGAACGTTTGCGTTTTTAGTTAACTATGCGATGATTTTTGAGTAGCAGAAAAATGAGTATAGTCTAATCAATTTCTGTTTTCAAGAAAAGTGTTCAACTGATAAGTTGTAGCTCTGATACTGATAGGTAACTCCAGAAAATTTCAGCTTGAAAGAGCAATAATGGGTGGAGTTATAACTCTAAATTTGAAGCTCGTTTTTTTACTATTAATTGTTCAATTACAGATAAAGAAAGTGATAATAATGAGCGCACTATTTCCATTATAAATTCCTATAATTTTTGAAGTTTTGAATCCAGAAAATGCTCTAAAAAGCCTTTCCACAAAGTGAAAACACGTTTCATGCTCCAAATTTTTCAGTTAGAAAAAAAGATACTGATTACAATTAGCACACTATTTCCATTATAAATTCCTATAATTTTTGAAGTTTTGAATCCAGAAAATGCTCTAAAAAGCCTTTCCACAAAGTAAAAACACGTTTCATGCTCCAAATTTTTCAGTTAGAAAAAAAGATACTGATTACAATTAGCACACTATTTCTATTATAAATCCCTATCATTTTTCAAGTTTCAAATCCAGAAAAATGCTCCAAAAAGCCTTCCCACAAAGTAAAAACACGTATCATGCTCCAAATTTCTCAGTTACAAAAAAGGGTAGTGATAACAATTATCACACTATTTCTTCTATAAATTCCTATAATTTTTGAAGCTTCGAATCCAGAAAAATGCTCCAAAAAGCCTGCCAACCTTTGACCTGCTAATGTGCCGAAAACTTTCGCGGAGAATTACGCACCCCCGCATTTCTTCGCGTACAGTCACTCCGCCATCTTTCCTCGTTGCGTTCCATTGTTGAAGGCTCGCCACTCGAGAGCAAGCAACTCGTCCGCGCGCCGCTTTCTTCTCCATGCGGAATGTGCTCCTCGCTTTTCCCCCTTATCGATTGATTTTTAGTAGAGCTAACCATAATTAGTTTAGTTTCAATATATTGACTGTATACTTTGACATATCGTATCGAATGCTGGGCGAGCTCCACCTTTATTGACATGACGTTTTTGACAACTAGTCAAATAGGAAAAAGCTCAGAGAAAGAGAGATTCATCACAGTTGTTGGGAAGAGACGCCCTTTAGCGTTTACACCTTTTGATATTGTTACAGTGCTCCATAATAACTCAAAATATCCGCCACTCCAATATTCGGCTCTCGTGGCAACCGTTGGGATGGTTTGCCGTCGAGCAATGGAGCTTCGCTGGCTCAGAATCCCACTCTTTTTGCGTATGATTTTAATTCACTCATTTTTCGTCAACTCTCCCCAAGCTTCTCATCTCCTATGAACCCTCTTCCAGCCAAAACGCTGCCCTCGGTCTAGAGCTCGTAATGTCGTCCTCGTCAACCAGCAACGTGGCACAACTCCAGCAAATGGGTCAGGTGGCCGGCACGGGTCCCGACGAGGTGTTTCAGCACGGCACCATCGGCAAGTTTATCAGGATGGAGTTGGAAGGTGAGCTCAAGAGCAAACATGTGCAGGAGACTTGCGCAAACAGCATAGGCGAACATGTTTCATTAGGGAAAGAATGGGATGGGGTGAAGTCTATGAAGGTAAAACTTTGACAATTCCAGGTGGCTTCTCCTCATTCGTCCGATGCATCTACGAAGCGAAACGCACCAACAACAACACAGTGACGCTGGTTTGCGAGAGAGACCAGGAGTGCTGTGAGCACGGCTGCTGTCCGAAAGACCAGCACTGGATGGCCGGAGTCTACGTTCTGCTCGCCTTCGTTTTGCTGGTGTTCGTGGTGGGCACGTGTCTCATGATTTGCTGCTATCAGCGATCGAAGAATCGTCAGAGGAAGGAGGAGTTGGAGGCCGCCGAGTACCGTAATGCCGGGTATGCTCCGTCGCAGGTGAGTTTATTCTTTTTGAACCTTTATATATTTCGGTCCACAATTGGTCTTTAGACGTATATCAGAGCTACAACTTTTCAGTTTATCACTTCTTTTTGAAATCCAAACTGAGGTTTAAATTGAGCATTCTCCGAACTATACAGGAATAGCAGCTTTTGAGAATTATTGGGCTCAATTTCAATTTTCCTAAAAAGTGATTTACTAATGACTTCTAGCTCTGAAATTTATAAGTAACTCCAAAAAATTTCAGAGTAACACACAAATTCTAGGCGGAATTATGATAACTTTTACAATCATAACAAAAACAATTCCAGGTTGGCGGAGGCGCCTATTCATCGTACGGCGGTCCAACCTACTAGACGCCAAGTTCTAAATCTATTTATGAACCTAATAACTTTTCGATGATTTCAACTCTCTCCTTTTTTCATTTTCACCCTCAATATCTGTATATATCCCCCCACTTAAACTATTCAATTAACTATTTCCATCAAAACCGTCTTTGCTTCTTTTTCAACTTCTTTGCTCAACACCTCACTTTTCGAATTCGCTTCTGAATCATCCCTTTTTGTTTTTGCGCCATCATCGAATGAATCGTTTTTGTCCATTTTTAACTTGATTCGTTTTAGTTGATACAAGAACTAGAAGGAGCCATTGGATCCAGGGCATTCGAGAGCAGCAAGTGAGCACATTTCATCATTTGCTCGAGGTCAACTTCAAGATCGTCTAGAAGATCATGTCGACCCTGAAGACGTGATCGATTCGACTATGAACCAGCTCAACAATTCATCAATATCTGTACTCACCTGCAGGTCATATGAACTATTCACTCATACCTATTTCCCATCAAACTTTCACTTTCAAACAACTTCTGTTTCATTTTTGCTCGTCACCTCACTTTTCGAATTCGCTTCTGAATCACCATTATACCTTTTTTCTGTCTGTTTTTGCGCCATCGTTTTTGTCGTCCCGTTTTACTGCCTCGATACGTTGTAGTTAATCCGAAAATTGTAGTCGTCAGGAGGTAATGTTGACCTTGTGTCTCCACAAGGTGAAGTATTATGGACAAGAGGCTTACATTTTTCGACATGGCATTTTTTCTATTTTGAGTTCAGTAGGTCAACAATTCTTCAGTTATTTTGAATGTTGCAACTGGTTAATCAGTTAGTTAGAAGACTGAATTCGAGAAAAGTTTCCAATTACCAAAATTTTCCATTATCGAAAATTAATCACAATTTGTTTGTTTTCTCCCCATTTTCACTTTCTCTCTGGTATAAAAGTACCGGACAATTCGATTCACCGAACATTTATTTATTACAGTTGCGTAATCCCACACTCTGCCATTTCAAACGTTTTGTTTGTATTTTTTGTTGGCATTTCGACTTTCGAATTCAGAATACAGAATTTAGAATTTAGAATTCGTCATTTTATTGTCTTCTGAACTTCTAGATAGTTCACTCATCATTTTCATTTCTTCAGCCATGAAAAACTGGAGATGGCACTGGACCACTACCTCCAATATCATCTTAACTTTTCTCATGCTCCTTCTAATCTCACAAGCTTCTGCAGCAGTCATTCAACATCGGGGGAGTTTAGAGGTTTGATAAAATATCTTTTGATGAAGAAAAAATAAAAAATTGAGCTCCAGGAAATGCACACGACGACTTCAGCGCCTTGGAGTTCGAAGGATTCGTCTGGGGAGCGAGTGAGAAGACAGTATCCGTACGGATATAATAACTATGGATTGTATAATGGAATGTATGGAGGGTATGGTGGATATGGTGGATACGGTGGATACGGTGGCTACCCGGTATGGTTTGGCCTTTTGAAAAAAATATGGAAACTGGAAACTTATAATGGCCAAGGCTCACTGGATAGTTTTAGCTCAAAGGGACGTCGGCTAAACTAAAAGTATAGAGACATTTATATCAATCGACGCAGAATTTTATGCAAAACAAGATTGAAGTGCTTTACTTTTCATGAAAATCAAGTCTGAGTAAGTTATGAGCTGTCAAAGTTGGTGCTCTTCTTGCACTGGTCGGAGCAAAGAGGTTCAACTTTCCGCGCTCATAACTCTCTTAAACTGAATTTTCATAAAACATGAAGTACTGCACTCTTGTTCAGAATAAAATTCTGCGTCGATTGATATATAAATCTTTAACTTTTAAAGAATAATTGACTTTTTAAGAAGGTTAGAACAAACGCAATTAAAGAATGTTATCAGTTCAGAAATTAGAGGTCGTTCGATCCAAAATTAAAGAGCAAAAAAAAAAACCAATGTTTCTTTTACCTTCAAGTGACTTTTTGATTGATGTAAAAAAAAACTAATGCACGGTGAATGTGTAGGAACTGACGCCACCTTGCACAAAGTCCAGCGGGGCGCATTTGCTGACCCTCTCTCACTGCACGGGTTTTTGCTAAGAGTTTTCCATAAAATTATTCACTACTCTTCCAAATCCAATCACTCAATCATCCTCTTCCAGTACAACCAATACAGTGGCTACCAGTACCCGTACACCAACTCGATATTCCCACTGCCCGGCGGCTACTATCCCGGAAGTATAGTGGGCTCCGGATCGATGTGGGCGGCCGGCGGCGGATTAGTCGGCAATATGCTCTCGTTTCTTATCGGTTGATGAGATGGAATCTGAAATTTGGAATCTGGAATTTGGAATATGTATAAAGTAGTCAACTCATGAATAAAAGACTGCAACGCTAACCTCACTTGTCAATCAACCCTTGCTCTTTTTTCTTCTTCCACTTTTACGTCTTAATTTCCAGTATTCCTTTCAATTTCTCGCTCATAAAATGGCCGATGAATTCTTGATGAAAAGAAGGAAAAAGAAGACGCCTTTTTTCTTGATCCTTCGATGATTTACGTCATCAGGAGGGTGTGAAATGGGAAACAAAACGGCTCTTGTTGATATTCGAATGCGGAACTTCAACGGCTTCTTACTTCTTACTTCTCCATACCTTCTGGAATCCCCAAAGTGTGTTATTCACCCCCGCCCACGTCTTCATTTTGCCCTGCAGGCACATCTGACCTCTCCCTCTTCCATTTTTTTTTCATCAAGCGCAAAGACGACGTCCGGAAATTAAACACCTACCGTAATCTCGCTGTCACTTTGACGTCTTCTTTTCGAAACTTCTCGTGTACCTATCCATCACAAGGGATTTGTTCTCTTCCATGTCCCCCCCCCCTTGATTCGCCTCTTTTATCTTGTTCTTTTTTGCTCACAGCTTCCGAAAAACAACACCTCTTCTGGATTCTTGACGATTCTGTTGAATTCAATTAGAAGATGCCTTCTGACATCCATGAATTCAATTTGACTGGAAAGCTGGAAAATCTTCAAGAACAACGTTAGAGAGAGACGCCACGAAAACAACTCGGATTAATTCCCGAATGTGTCGTTTTGACTTGTTGTGTTGGTGAATTCTAGAAGTTTCAAAGTCTGAAGGTGATCCAGAGCTCTAGAAGAGGCAAACTTCAAACCACATTTGAAGCCCTCCAAAAGCGATTAGTATTATAAATATAATAATCTTGTGATGAACACCTTTCACATTGATTCTGAAGTTTCGAAGATTTCAAAGATCCATATTAGTGACGTCTTCTTCTTCTTCTTCTTCTCATCAAAACCTACCCCCTGTGAGATTAATTTCGTTTCTTATTCTCAAAGATCTGATTCACACCAGCCTGATTTCATGTTCCCCTCCCTCCTTTCCTCAAAACAGAATCTAATTAGGTGAAGAGTTCTGTAGAATCTCGACGTCTTCTGATGTGACGTCTGAAAGCTTTCGGGGGTGATCTACTGGTGTTTTGGTACTCGGCAGTAGAGACATTGTCTATGGGGAGATTCATTGAATTCTGTAGATGAAAAGTTACGGGTTAAGTTGGTCAGAAAGCGCGCTCTATTGCGAAATACGGTTGGAAGAGAAAGTTAATGACGTTTTCTCTTCCATATTTCAATTTGCAATAGAGCGCACTTGCTATTCAGTCTACGATATGTCCTCTTTGAACTACCAATCTATTATAATTCTGACAAATCTATCCAAGAAAAACCCATCCTAAAGCTAACTTGAAATTCTCTCGATCTAATTCAGACCAACTCATCTTTGAACTTCCAAATGATGCAACATCCTCTGAATTGTTTCAACCCTCATTTCATTTCCTACTGATTCCCCTCATTCCTTCATCACATCTCCCCCCGCCCCTCATCCGTCACGATTAGCATTTTTTGGCCTCATTACAATTCAGTCAATCGGTTTTGGAAGCGAGGAGGGTGGAGCTGGCTCTCGCACGCCATTTTAGTTCTTTTTTCCTTTTTTTTCCAGCCTCGAATTTGCTCGCTTCATTTACAAATTCATCATTTGAATTCTGATTGCATCGAGCATCTTCTATAAATAGAAGCAGATAGTTTTTGACCTGAAGGAATGAGGAATGGCGCCTAGAACCGATTCCCGCACCTTATTCATGCATTTCTAGAGTTTATGAAGTGAATCGACCGCTTTCTTTTTGTGAATTTTTCCTTCTTTCTTCCCCTTTTCTCCTTCAGTTTTCCCACGAATCTGGTCGCTGTGGGATTATACATATCAGTACTGATAATGAGAAAAGTGAAAAACAAGAAAGAGAATAACAGACGTCTCCGAATCACATGGGATTACACACATTTGATCAGTGAGTATCTGAATTCATTGCTCATTCCAAGCACTTCCCCCCTCTATTCTCCTAAACCCCCGTCCCTCTGTTTTCAGTGTTCCAGCATAAAAAAAAAAAAGAAGAAAACATGCTCTACCTCTGCTCATTGACGGCTATAAATATGTACACCCCGCTTCCTTTTCTCATTTCTCTCCCCTCCCCTTATTTCTTCTACCTCCAGCTCATCGATGAATATTAGCCTGATTTGCGAGTTGTGTGTACATGACTTTTCCACGGAAAATGTCACATCCATTCTCATGAGATCCCCCACCCACTTGTTGTTTGCGGCTCACACTAATCGCAATTGAAACTAATCGAATGCGACTACTAAAAGTTCAATTTGATCCAATTTTCGTGGCGCTTGACGTGGGTCCCTTTTTGCGATAAGCCCTGGTAAGCCAGAGAGTCCTAACGTTCTTTTCACATTGTTTTGATGGTGTGCACTGGAGCAAAATATAAGGAATCTTGGTTGTACTGAAAGCCCCTTTCTTGTATGTTCCATAAGAAAAAAGTTGAAATTGAACCGAACTGGTCCTCGAAAAGGGGGAAAAAGGGGGCCGCGCACTCATAAATTCCGGCGCCAAATTCCATTTCGTTCCATTCCCACCCCCAGAGAGCCGTCGCTTTCCTTTCTGAAGGAAATTAATTGTCACTTCTTGTTTCAGCAAGTTTAGTGTCTCTTTTTACTCTCCAAGACCCAATTAATTTTCCAGTGCTTTCAATTCTCTCCTTTCAGTAACAGTGCTTTGTTCACTTGAGATGCGTGTTGTTCCATCCTCCGACATGCTCATATTAGTTTACGTTTTCCAGTCCCATCCCCGTTTTTTCTCCTTTCTCTCCCCGCTTCTCAATTTTCGCACATTTTTCGTAGTAGAGGGAGAGACGAGAAAATAAACATATTTACAGATATAGGACGGAAGACAACTAACAACTCGGAGCTGTAAAATCCAATGTGAAGAAGGTTTTGACGTTTGAGCCAGTCCACTTTGTTTTCAGGTAAGTGGGTTTCATTAAGAGATGTTCGGTTTGTAGATGGGTATTATTCGAAAGGCCATGTTTAGGGAAGTTCAAAACTGTTTTCAGAATTTGATATCGACATCTGAGAGCCGAGATATGGAGCTCACAAGTTTTGTTTTACTTGATTCGACCAAGTGAGGGTGTTCAGGAATGTTGTGAGAATCATATCTCGGCTCTCAGACGTCGGTAATAAATTCTGAATACAGTTCTGAATTCCTTTTGAAAAGACCTTTTGAATAATATCAGCAGTGTTGGCACCCGAGAGCGAAAAAATGCGACACCCGGGTATCGGGTGAAACAGGTAGTTACGATATTACCCGAAATTACACCGTTCATTTCTAGAAAGTTATGATAATACCCGGGTAGTTACTGTCTCATTTCTGAAAAGTTACTGGATTACCCGGATAGTTACTGTCTTATTTCTAAAAAGTTACTGGATTACCGTGATGTATTTTCAATGCTTTTATTCACACCGCGTGCTAATTTACGTACCTACGCTGCGTGACATCGAACGTTTATTTGGTCTCGGGGGTTACACTGTCGAACGGTGTGCAGAGGGTCAGGGGATCGATTCTTTTTGAGTAAAATTATTTTTGTTCTACGTGGCATTTCATCACGTGAACATTCTGTTCTTTTGTCCACTACAAAAAAGGGCCGTGAGTTAAGGTCACGTTTATTAAAATGTCCCGGGTATTTTGCGGGTATTAATAGTTACTGTCCCGGGTAATTCCGGGTAGTTACTTGTATCGAAAGTTTCACGTACGTAACTTTCGAAATTACCCGGGTAGTTGTTTTTAAGTTTCAGGTACTTTTCACCGTGAATAATGACTTATTTTTACCCGGGTAACGGGTTTCGAGTTTCGGGTGCCAACACTGAATATCAGTTTCATTTTGAAAAGCCAACTCATCTCGGAAAAAAGACTCAACTTTTTCTTGTGGTAGCATCCAACTTGTGAGTATCATATCTCGGCTCTCAAGCGTCGGTTGAAAATTCTGAATACAGTTTTGGTCTTCTCAAATCAAGGGCTTTCGAATGATAGTACTTTTGTTTCAAAGGCCCTGTCTGCTCTAGAACATTTATAGTATAATAGGCTGTGAGCTTCATATCTCGGCTCTCCGGCGTCGATTTCAAATTTCGAATACTGTTCCGAGTTTCTCAAATTAAGATCTTCCAAATGATGATTTTGATTAACCACCTATCCAACATCCCCTACTCCATCTGCCGCAAGACAACTCAAGAATCCTTCCAGATGCTCTCAGCGGCCATTGTAGAGCACGCGGCTCTCGGCTTCGCATTCGCCGTCCTCTCGCTCTTCGTGCTGGCGTTCGCCGTCATCGCCGTCGTCCTGCTCACCATTTCCCATTCATGTTGGTATCGATGTGGTTGGTTTTCTGTTTCTCATACTCACCTCATTAACGGCCTGACGACGTGAATAACAACATTCGTGTGTGATGACTAATGTCTTTGTGATGAACTCTCATACTAACCTGGCTTGTTACCGTACCCATGTGCAGTTTCAGACGCCGACGGCGATCCGCTGATGGAGGACTACAACGCGTTGTTCTCGGACGCGAACCTCGAGACGGGCGGTGAGCCGATTGAGACGGTCGTCGGATACACGCCAAAACATGCGGATATCGTGTGATCTATTGTTCATGTTCCTTTTTATTTTGTCACTCACTCAACGAGACTGATACTGATACTGATACTGATACTGAATCTGAATCTGAATCAAATAAACTACTGTGTTTTCAAAGAATCACTTCCTGAATAGACGAACTCATTACCAAGAAACCCTTTCGTTGAATAGCTCAGAACAAAGCTATTGTCTCATTCACCATGAACCAAATCATCAAGTACGGTGGTATTCAGTCCATCCCTCTTTACAATTGCAGGTAACTCTTGGCTCTATTCCCAAAAAGTTCTCTTTTTCAGTGCTCATTCTCCTGAAGAATGGAGCAGGTTGTACGGTGTAAAGCACTCATTTATCGGAGCATTTGATATCTTTTACGGGATCATTATTAATGTAAGCAGTAAGAGTATGAGCTCTAAAAAGAGCACACCTCTCAGATACTCTACATACCGATCATCGCCTTCATGACCCGCCCAGAGTACTTTAAAACATCGTGCTTCAAAATCATGAGCTTTCTTGGGCTCATCGACATGCTTGCGTTAACCGTAAACTCAACTATCAATGGAGTTCTTTCCATTGACGGAGCAGTGTTCTGCACTTATCCAGAGTTTATATTTTCTGGGGGAATGGCTGGTTTAGGATTGTGGTGTTGTGCATGCGTTCTGGCGCTTTTGCTCGTGGTCAATCGATTGTTAGATCTTACGAAACCCGAAATTGGAAAGTTCTTCTTTGATGGGTAAGCTCTTCATAGAACAGGACTTGGATCACAATTGGCACAATGCCAAGAACCAGATTCCTCTTCTAGTTTACAATACTTTTCTTAAGCTCCCGAACCTATCTAATACTCCTCATCCCAATCCTCTACGGTTTATATTTTGTCTTTTTCACAATACAACCCGCTTTCAACTCCAAGTATATCACGTGGCTCTTCGATCCTTTCATTTTCAAGGATAAAGCTCAAGAGGTACTTTTAACAGTGATTTGAGTTAAACAGATAAACTTTCAGTACATTAACATTCCCCACAGTATCAATAATGTGTTAGTGGTAGCCATTACTGCTATCCTTTACACTATACTTTATTTCACAGTGGGGGAGAAGCTGAAAGCAGTTGGATTGAATCATAGTGGGAGTCATAATTTGGTAAAATCACAATAAGAATGATCTTTTATGGTTTGTACCCCATTCAATTTAGAGCCTTCAAATCCTGGTGCAATCCGCCATGATTTGCTCCATCAACATGGTGGCATCGGTGGTGTTCGTGGTGATGAATCTGGTGGCATTTCCAGTGTGGGTGTTCATCACGTGTCACAAGGCGTGGCAGTTGATTCATGGAGCTCCCGTTATCATTTATCTCACTCTAAACAAAACGATTCGGAAGGGAGTTCTACGGGTAATGGGATGTGATATGGAGCATCAGGTGGCTCATGCTACTGTGATTACTTGTTGAGCATCACTTGCTATTGTTAACTGCCTTACTCATTTTTCTTCACTGATATTCCTCTGATGTTAGAATAACGCAATGTACCGGAAATTAGAAACGTCTAGGCTCCTATAACATCTTCCTTTGCTATAAAAACCGAGCTAGACATGTAAGCTATCAATCATGGACCAGATCTTTTATTACGGTGACATTTCCCTCCATCCCATGTACAATTGCGGGTGAGCAATTATGTTAATCAGGTCAAGAACTTGTATGTTCAGAGCTCATACCTAGGGGCCGCAAAACGGAGGGGGCGTGGCATCGCGATTTTCCTGCCGGGCCCGTTTTTCGAGATTTGCCGCTTTTCTAGGCGTCCGTACAGGCTGGGTTCTTATTCAAAAATAGTTTTGATAACGTCTCCATACGTAATCGGGGGCGGGGAATCGCCTGGTGACATCAGATTTCCGTAAAAATGTCGTCCAGAGCTGATAAATGTGGAATAATGTAAAGCGTCACGGCAAAATGAAAAGAAGAGGGTGTTACTGGTCGGGAAGCGCTACCGGATACAATGTGAACTATAGACGTCAAGATGAACTAACATATTTTCGAAGTAAAAATCGGAAATTTTCACCCGCACGCCTTCTGGAGCCTTTCAATGAAGATGTCAAATTATCAGAAAAATTTCAGCGATGACCCCCAATTTTTATTTGAAATTTTTATAGAACACCTTTTTTAGATACTAAATTCAAAAAATCATTCAAATCGAGCCGAAACTGTTCCAGATATACACCTCGAAAGTTTGGTGTTTTTACATTTTTAATTTTTATGGTCAAAACTGGTCGGGAAGCGGGAAGCAGGTACTAGCATGAGATGGGAAATTTAATTTAGAACATTTTCCTTTTCAAAAAATTTGAATTCCGTCACCCGCACGCCTTACACGATGAAAATAACGAAAAATCCTACAATTGAAAACAGCGTTGAAGACACCGGGGGCAGCGAACACTTGTACGCACTAAGATTTTCGGCCGCGTTCCGCACCCATAGCTCAGGCGGGTAAGCGACGGTCCGCCGGTCGGTCGTCGGCAGCTCGACACCGCCCGCAGGTACGAGATAGGCCACGCCCCACCATACCGCAGAAAAACAGCGAATTTTTTCAGTTTTTGAAAGCCTTTTTCTCGAAAACTACCGCACATTTTTGGCTGAAATTTTGGGTATAGACTAATATTGACATTCTCTATCGAATGATATAAATTTTATAGCTGAAAATCCGCATTTTGAAAACACGTTGCGGTCCCTACTCATACCCCAGAAGAATGGAGCAACATACAAGGAGTTGCTCACCCGTTCATCGGAACCTTTGAGCTGTTCTACGGGATTATAACGAATGTAGTTCGCTCCTTCTAGTTTCAGAGTTTCCTCCCTTAAATTTTCAGGTGCTCTACATCCCCATTCTAATGTTCATGTTCCGTCCGGATTACTTCAGCATGTCGTGCTTCAAAATCATGAGCTTCTTGGGAGTCGCCGATATGCTAGTGATCTCCATAAACGCTATCATTCAAGGCTATCTGTCGATTCGAGGAGCAGTGTTTTGCACCTACCCAAACTTTATCTACACCACTGGAGCATTGGTGACCGGGTTTTGGTGTAGTTCGTGTTTCTTGGCGATGCTTTTGGTTGCAAATAGGTTATTGGATATCACTAATCCCAGTGCTGCAAAGTTTCTTTTTGGAGGGTGATTCTTTTTTCTCTTTTTCTTTTTTTTGTACTACAAACTTTTTGTATAATACAGCAAACTTTTCAGCCACCGCATCTACATTTCTCTCCTGATCCCTTTAATCTACGGAGTTTACTTCATTCTATTCACCCATCCAGTTCTATAAAACTCTAAATACCTCACATGGCTCTTTGACCCACTTGTCTATGAAGGGCGAACCCTTGAGGCAGGCTTGTGGTTTCTATAATAATTATAACTCTTTTTCAGTACGCCAATATTCCTCACAGCATGAACAATTTCTTTGTTGTCGCCGGCACTTTTATAATGTACACGGTGCTATATTTTACTCTCTGGAAGACGATAAGACAGATTCAGGACAGTGGGAGTTCCAGTCAGAATTTTTTAAGTGGCTCCGCAAATGCTCAATTTGCTTTAAACTTCAAAGAGTTACTCATTGACATCAGAGCTATGATTTGTTAGTTAAACACTTTTCATGAAATTGAAAAATGAGCTCAAAAATGCACATTTTGAACGAAACTCAAAATCCTCTGAAAAGCGCATTTTCAAAGAGCTCAGCGAATGCTCAATTTTGTGCTCATTTTCAATTTTCATGCAAAGTATTCTGATAACAACTTGTTGCTATGATATTGTTGAGCAACTCCAGAAAATTTCATTCAAAATGAGCTATTGTGGGCGGAGTTATGATAGGTTGAACACCAATGAATTTTGCGTGATAATCTACTCACTAAAAACTTTACGAATTCAAGTTAATTTCATTGCGCTTTGAAGCTTACTTCGAGCCCTTAAAAATAACAGTATGCACTTTATTATAACTAATAGTTTCATACTATTCAGAGCCTCCAAATCCTAATGCAATCCTCCATAATCTGCCTTATCAACATGGTCGCCTCAGCAGTCTTCGTACTGATGAACTCGGTTCCCGCGCCAATTTGGGTGTACATGTTCATCCACAAATGCTGGCAGTTTATTCATGGAGCTCCAGTGATAATCTACCTCGGGTTTAATAAGACGATTCGGAAAGGATTCTTGCAGTCATTGGGGCTTGAAGCTCACAGTCAGGTCATTCCAGGAACGTTTTGAGTTGTGAAGTGTTGAATAAAGAATGTTCCCCTCAACCAAAAGTATACAAATTCCTCTCCAAATGTTGCCCTCGTTTCCCGCCCCGTGCTTCACCAATTTCCCTCCCCCTGCTTTCTCCCTCCTTCTCTTCAAGTTCGATTTTCAATAACTGGCAGTGCGTCTCCGGTCCGCGGGAGGTCGTCTTCTCTTTCACGTCTTCTTCAATTTCCACCCGATCTTTTACTCTTTGGGTTCGACTTATTCCGAGTGGAGACCGACGGATTCTCGAAACACTTCCAAGACACCAAAAGTATACCTCCTTTCCTCTATTCTTCCCTCTCTTTTGTTGGAAACTTTGCATAGTCTTTTGAATTCCGACGACAACGTTGTAAACCAAACTAGAAATGTCTAGACGCAGCTTTTTCCACCATTTAGCATATCAGAATTCAGTCGAATTACCACACGCTGTGAGAAGTATAATGAGTGCGCAAACTGGATATTAGAATTTCATATTTATAATCGACTCTACCTCCCCATCATTGTGTACCAAATTTCACATCTTCGATGTTGAGGAAATCAAGGAGAAATCAAGGAGAAATAAAGGAAAAAAGAGAGGTGAAACAAGTTTCGTTACAACAAAACAACAACTGTTGAAGAGGGGAAGAAAAGAGGGGGTGGAAAAAACAAATAGGAAAACCAACAAAAAAACCAACTGGGATCCCAAACTTTCGATCCCATGACGCAAATCCTCGACGAGTTACTCGGCCGACAAACTTTTTTCCTTTTTTCCTTTTCGTTTTTTCCTCTTCCCCGGCTTTTGTTTTTTCGCCTCTCCCTCTCTCTATCGCAGATGGTTTACTAACCAATAACAATGCGCCGTTCCATTGTTTGATCTCGGAGGTCACCTCTTTGTGCCGATTGGAGCAGGGTTGCATCACTGTTGCACCATCAAAAGATGCTGGCCAGGTGTCTAATCCGTGGCGTCATCTAGCACCCACTTATGGCACCTGCCACGTGGCGCAATGACTAGACTAGACATAATTTTTAATCGTGAGGCAAAAGAACTAGTTGATCCTCTAGTCCCCCCCTCGGAAATAGATCAAGTTTTATGGTGAAGGCCTGCCAGTGCCAGCTGCATATGAATTGGTCACTAATTGAACTCGATACTCTTGCAACGAAGGCTAATGAAAACGCGAAAAGCGAATAGACGATGATCTTTGAAACTCAAATATATTTGAAAAGTGTATATTTCGCCGCGTCTTCTTCTACGTTTTGGAGCTCCCCCCAGTATTTATGCATTGTGTGTGTATTTGCGTGAGTCGGTCTCCATTTCGGTGTGTATATTCTTTACGTCCTTGCGCTCATGACTTTGCTCCAATCGTGCTTTCTAGCAAAACATCTGATGATTTTCGTCTTCTGAAAAAACTAAAAATACTCTTGGAAAAAAACAAAACAAAAGTGGTCCGCTGCGGTCTTTGATCTCTTTGCACACTTCTGCGAGAATAGACAATGAAGGGGCTCCACACTTTCTAGTCATAAAATTGCTTCTTGCTCCGAGCTCCGAGCTCCCATTCCTTCTTCCTGATTGGGTTTTGTATCGGCTCCATCAATCTTGCCTCGTTATTCATCCTCCCTGGTGAGAAGAAGGCGGAGGAGGAGAAGGAGAAGACGAAGAAGAAGCGGCGATAATTTTGAATTCACAAAACCTTCACTCCAGGGAATTCAGAACAAAATCAACGCGCCAAGCACAACCTTGTCCATTTTCAGGCAGAGCTTATTATATTTTCATAAACTCGACTACTAGTAAGCCTGCGCAAACCCGAGCTCCTGTCGATATTTACTTGTTTTTGTTGACTCCGGGCGGCAATGGGGTGACTTTTGCGCGTTCGGAGAAAGCTCTTTCTTTCTCTGCTTTCTAGAACTGCCAGGAAAGTGTGCTCCATTGAGAGAAAGACAGCTTCGCTTCGAAATCTTTGAAAATTTTGAAAACCAATCTTCTGTTTACCCCTAGCCTCCCCCCCATCTCCATCCAGGTACAAGCAGGGTGTCGCATTACAATATCTCTATGTACTTTGCTGCACACGCCTAAATATTGACTTCACACATCAGAAAACCGGCTCCAAAAAAGAGCCCGTTAACTTTATGCTGTTTGACTTGCTCGAACCACTTTGCAAACACTTTTCAGAACAGTTTGAAGTTAGTTTTGAGATAGGCATAGTCTAGAGAGAGAGAAAGAGACAAACAAAAAGTAGCATTTGTTGTTTTGCTTCTTCAGAAGAGGGAGAGAAAAATGACACGCCTCGCTGCCTCTCCCCAATACTTTGGCGAAATTTTCTTTCTTTTTTTTTTGTTCTGCGAAACTGCCGAGTATGCTGGTATCAGCTGACTCGAGGTGGAGGCATATTAAAACCTAAACCAGTCTGTTTTAATTTCTGCTTTGATACTTTTACTAGCGTGTGGTGGAACAGGGCAGCACGGTCATTAAAAAAAGAAGTCAAGTTCTTATCAAGTTTAGTACTGTAGCTGGACGATAAGGCGTGTTACCTGTTTTCCATTTCTTTCAATTTTGTTCCCGGAAACCACGACCAGATATTTTGCCCAATTATGTTTACCAAGCAGGTCAACATCCGAATCAAAACCAATTCATAGTCCCAACGGAAATTGTCAAAAATCAATGACGCGTAACACCACAGCACCCATAATAAATTCAAGTCGTCGCCATCCCTCTACCCTTGTATGTACTACACGACATCTGCCACTATAATTGGTGACCGACGCTCTTTCCCTCTCTCTCTTTCTCTCTCCCCAGTCCCCAGGACCGCCCCATCGGCATATGGGTAGCACATGCATGTCCTAATCTTGGCTCCGCCTGCGTCTCTGCTCGACGGGGGCTCTCTGGAGAGCTAAGAAGGGAGGCACAATAGGACGACGTGTGTGTGCGTGAGGTCGTATACAAATTTTTGTTGTTGCCGCGCTTTTCGTTTTTTGATGTGGCCAGCTTTAGAGCTCTAGCCTAGAGCCAAGCTACATTTTTTTTTTAGAAAGTGACCAACTTCTCACCTTGTAACACCTATCATCTAACTTTTTCTTGCCACTAAAAACGAGATGATGATGATGATGATGATGGTGGTGTTGGGTGGAAAGTGGGGAAACGAGGGGAAGCGAAACGAAAGGAAAAAGTCTGCCTCCTCGTTTCCCTTCCATCACCCATCACATGACGATGACCCTGCCTCTCTCTGCTCGCCTCTCCCTCTCCTGCGTACTCGAAAATAGACGTGCCAGAGATAGAGTCCTAGACAGTTTGTCGTCGTCGTCCCCGTTCGCTTCCTTTATGCAAACTCCTCATCTTAATTCCCACCCTTTGCAGGCTCAGCGCAGTCTCCCTCTTCCTCCTCTCCTGAAACCTGCTTTCATGTCCGTCCAAGACAAGAATGTCGGATTTGAGCTCAAGTAAGTTTGGAAGGGGTCATTCATGTGACCACTTGTCGTAGTCATTATGAAATTCATGTGCCAAAAGAGGGCGATAACCGAGACAAAGACTACCAATTTCATTGACACGACTCGATATGATATAGACAACGAACACTTCTTATCAAAATTTTTTGAATCGCGTACTTTGATCGAGTGGACACAGAGTGAAACAGATGTGGCCAGATGTGGGCTAACAGGGGATACTTAACCGTGAACACCTGTTGCGGTGGAAATAGATCTCATCGTTTTGGCAACATGGTCATTTATCATTCATTAATCCAGATTAGATATAAGTGACATATCATTATCATTCAAAAGCTCTTGTTTTGACGAGTTCAGAACTGTTTTTCATTTTTCTTTCCGAGCTCTGTGAGCAGAGATATGAAGCTTCAAAGTTTAAACTTTGGAGCTCCATATCTCGGCTCACAGAGCTCGGTAGGAGAAGTGAAACACTGTTCTGAACTCGTTGAATCAAGAGCTTTCTAATGATATAAGTCACATCAAACCATTTCTTTGGCTCACGAATTCGTCACAGCTTAAAGATCTCATAAGAAGTTAAGCTTAAGGTGTACTTATTAACAGGATTAAGTGTATCTATAGCTTATCAAGGCTATCCATCCCTTTATATAAAGAAACCTCACAAAATATTTGTGATCATCCTGAACGCATCAGAAGACACGTCATTTTGTTTAGAAATTTCAATTACAACACCACAGAACCCCCGACCCCCTGTGAAAATGTTTCGCTGATCGATCACACAGTGCCAAAATGTTTTCTCTCCACCGAAACACTGCGCTTTCCATAGAGAATTAGGGATGGAGAGCGCGATCAAGCACGAGTTCTTTGCCTCCTCTTGTTCGCTCCCTCGTGATGATGTCATGATCGCGGGGCGTCACGTGGCGTGAAAACATGTCTCATGGTGGTGGTGGGGGAGAAGAACAAGTATATATAGAGCTGACCGAGTGGCCAGCGGTAAAAGTTTTTGCTGTTTTTGAACAATGATCTGTAATAATGTTCCACTATTTTTGGCGACCATGCCATCGACTAGTTGGCAGTATCGGTACGTTCCGGTGTCCATTTCCTAAAGTTAATCTTCAACGTCTTCTAGAAACTAGATCTAGATTGAGACTTTTTTCAGCGATACGGACTTTCCGGAGTTGAGTGGCAAACTGACGGGCAGGAAGGAGAAGGGCAGACGGAGCGCGGTGGCGAATCGCCACGCGCGTCAGGCCGCCAAGGCCGGCGCGTTTCTCGTCAAGACCATCGACGATCCGAACCACGTGCTCGGCAAGAAGCGCAAGGAGCGCGTCGCGTCGGAGAGCCACGACGGCATCGCCTCGCACGTCGTCTACTCGCTGAACAAGAACAAGCGTTGGGAGGCGCTCGACGATGATGCGTCGTGGGAGAAGAACAACACGACGCTGCCGGTGCAGCTCGTCGAGCGCGTCTTGACCGCTAAAGGTGAGGTTGAAGTTTGATGCGGGGGAAGTCACATGCCATCGGGTTTTTTTCTCCCGATTCTCCGATTCCCCGATTCCATTATGCCTTCCTTTTTTTTTCTTTTTTCTTATTCTTCTTCTTCTCACTTTTCATGATCGAAAGTTTCGAGAGAGATGGAAAAAGTACACGAAAAACTGTATAGTTGATCGAAAAACACATGACTTCCTGATAAGCTCTCTTTCTCACTCACACACTCTCTCTCTCTAGTGCCGATGGCTCTTTTTTGTGACTTTTGAATGGAGTGTCACTTGGTGTCAGGAGTTTCGGTCTGCTGATCAAATGATCACATGCCCTGTTTTTTTATAGGATAGAATGTAGTGGTCAAAGAAGTCGGCAATAAATCTTGTGCTCATTCATACCAAACTAGAAACCTTTTTCTCTTCCCCTTGATCTCTACATAAACACAAACATATGTATGTTCAATGCGCTCCAGAGAACAAGTGTACAAGTGCCTCTAGTCACATGAATCGCACGTGCCGATTTAGATTTCGAATTCGAAAAAGAAAAAGAAAAACCAATTCTCATTTCAGACACGCTCGACAACGTGGTGTCGTTGAAGGAGGTGAACAAGAACGGAGACACGGTGCGGCACGAGGTCGTTGGAGGAAAAGGAGCCAACATCCAGTCGGTGATGAGCATCGGTGACTCGAAGAAGGTGCGCGGGCGGAAGGCGCGCAAGGAGGCGGAAGCCGAGGCTGCCGAGGCTGCCGAGGAGCACGTCTCCACGTCGCTCGATGAGAACCAGGAGCCGAAGGTGCAGTACACCATCTACAAGCCGCACAAGAATCATAAAGTTCTCGCGGGGAAGCTGTTCAATCGCAGCTACAACATTCGCAAGGCGGGCAAGGTGCGCAAAAACTTGAAGCGCGTCGATCTGGACGAGATGTCGGTGTCGATTGACGAGATGCGACAGAGTGTCCATCTCGAGGAGGCGTACGGCTACAGGCCGAGTCGAGACTTCCGATTCTGTCTCGGCGACTACATCACGCCCGAGTCGACGGCCACGAAGCCGGTGTTTGTGAGGCGGCAGAGCATCGAGAGCGTCCAGCCATCGGAGGCCACTTTCGATGAGCTCGAGGATCGGGACAAGAGCCAAGCGCTGCACGTCGTCGACATTTCCCAGGTACTCCGAGCCCCGAAGACGTACGAATGGGCGATTCTGGACATCTCCGAGTGGGAAGATCTGGTGGCAGAGGTGGAGGAGATGAAGACGGACAAGAACCTCTACATCCAGTGGCTGGACGCGGATCTCATGCGTCTTTCCATTGACGCGTCGAGATATGTGCTCGGCGAGAAGCAGCCACACGGAGCATCGGTGCTCATGATCGTCGTGGAGCGTGCCATGATGAACAAGAAGCCGCACATCAAAGTGCTTCTCAACTCTGACATTGCTCCATCTGGCCCGTTCACCTGGCAGATCCTCCGTGGACTTCTGAAGCACGCCGACAGTCTTCAAGCCATCGTCGCGATTCTCTCCAAGCTGGTGGCCGAGTGGAAGGAGAGTGGAAGCGCCGCCCCGGAGTGCATGGATCTCCACAAAGCCCACAAGAGCCGCTTCGAGCTGAAACGCGATCTGTTCCAGCCTGCCTTTAATAGCTCGTTGCTGGCGAAACCCGCCCAGGTGATGAGTGCGGAGAGAATGGCGGCGATCCTTCGCGACGACGCCATGAACACCGACGAGCCGGAGGAGCGCTTCGAGAGGATCGACTTCGAGACCGATGACTTTGACTTTGAGGATTCGGACGATGAGAAGGAGTCGATTCCGGAGAAGCTCAAGTGCGCCACGTGCGACTGCACCAAGAATTCGGAGCTGTTCGAGCTCGACGACTGCTGGCAGTGCCGCGAGTGTCTCTGCAAGCACATCATCGAGCAGATCCGCGCCAAGTGCATCCCACTGGAGATCCCATTCGTGCTCGGCGAGGGACAGTCCGCCTACGACATCCTCCCAGCCATCATCCCACTCCCCCTTCTCAACTTTTACACCAAGATCGCCGCCACCGAGTCTCTGGCCAACATCGACGGCGGAGATATCGGAGAGTGTCCATCCTGCAAACAACTCGTTCACATCGACGCCAACGAGTACAACACCTCCTCCTGCTACTCTTGCGGCATCCACTGGTGCCCGAGCTGCGAGCGCGAGCCGCACTTCCCAATGACCTGCTCCGCGTACGCCACCTGGATCGAGAAGTGGGAGAAGGAGTTCGAGCTGCACGTGCTCAATAAAACCGAGAACCTGAAGCGCATCAAGTGCGCATGCGGCTACTCGATGGAGGTCCGCGAGCAGGCGGATCGCGCCGAGTGCGGTGGATGCGGACGAGTGTTCTGCCCACAGAACATGGCGATGCTCGAGATGGCCTACTGGTCGCGCGACGAATCCGGCTCCCCGGTCCGTCGCCTCGAGACCAGCGGTGTGATGCCGGCGGTGTCGGTGGAGACGATCGTCGTGTCGAAGCAGATCAAGAAGGAGTTCTCGGAAGTTTGTGGGGAGGCTCGCAAACTGCGATTCTGCGCTTCCAAGAAGGCCGAGTTCGAGAAAGCCGTCCGCAAGCTCAAGAATAGCCACGCTGGCGTGGAGAAGTTGCGAGATATCCGCAAGACAGTGAGTTTCTCAGCTTCTTTTATCTCTAATTTTGAAACTAATTCTCCGAATTCCAGGTGCTCACCATCGTCGAGAACGGACTCGCCTATGTATATACCGAAAAGAAGAAGGAGGCGTCGGCGTTGAAGCCGCAACTCACACAGCTCATGAAACAATGGATGGATATCGAGTCGGAGGTGCAGCATCCAAGGTACCCTAATAGATTGAATTGTAATTCCATATAAAATATTATGTTTCAGATGCGACTTCCAAACGAGATACGAGGCCATTGAGAAGAGCCTGTCGAAAGTGTTGGAGCAGCTCAAGCAGACCGACTTGTAAATACCAGCCATTATCATATTTCCTACCGCATTTCACCTACATTTTCATTTTCCTTGACCTAATTACCCATATTTTTTCAATTTTTCAATTTTCAATTTTTCCAATTCTCACTGTAACTCGCAGTTCGTGACCTAGCGTTTGTATGTGTTTTCCCCAAGTGCTTTTTGTAAATAGTGTTCATAATCCTCAAAACCTCCCCCAAAAACATCAGAAACATAAAATGCCACCCCCAAAAAAAGTTGTATGTGTTGTATATACCCTTATCTATTCACTTTTCACCACCTTCTGAAAATTCGCCTTTTCACATATGTGCTGGATCACGTACCCCCAATAGGAATTTCCAAATTTCCTTCCCCCCAAATTTTAGGCCCACATTTTCTAATTTCCATCTTTTGCCACCATCAAGATCGCTTGCGATACTAAAACAAGAACAAAAAATTTGTCTTCGAAATCTGAAAAATTTCAAAAGACAAGAACAAAAAATGTTTTCTATGTACTCGACTTGCCCTTCTAGATTCTACTGTATTTTTTTTCAATTTTTCGTTGTAAATGCTTTAGTGTATTGTGTTTTTGTGTCTCTCTCTGCCAGGAATTTTGTCTTATTGTATTGCACTTACAAGTAAATAGCAATAAAAGTTTTCAAAGGGCAATGGCTTGAAGCTACAGTAATTTGTAAAGCTACAGCCATCTGTAAGGCAACAGTTGTCTCTGAAGCTACAGTAATCTGTAAAGCTACAGTAGCCTATAAAACTACAGTAATCTGTAAAGCAACAGTTGTTTCTGAAGCTACAGTGATCTATAAAGCTACAGTAATCTTTAAATCTACACAAATCGGTAAAGCAACAGTAATCTGTAAAGCTACAGTAATATGTGAAGCTACAGTAATCTGTAAAGCTACACAAATCTGTAAAGCAACAGTTGTCTCTAAAGCTACAGTAATCTATAAAGCTACAGTAATTTGAAAAGCTACAGTAATCAGCATGACGTGTGAAAGAGGATTCCACGTGGCATTTCTGACACTCTAAAAGCTCGAGATTCTCGTGATCAAAAAGCTATTTATTTCTGCGTTTCGAAAACGAAAATTAATCCTCAGCGATGGTTTCGATTCATGAGCCACTGACGAGCGATTCGATCTCATCGGCGAGCAGTGCATCTGAAGTCAGTTTTAGCTCCATTCAAAGTTAATTATTGAGCACTTCAGGGAGAAGAATTCATGACAAAAGCAGCAAAAACGAAGCTGAAATCACTTGTACCAAAATACGTGCGCAACTTTTGCAAGTACCCCGACACGGCCTCTCTTCAAGTCTTCCATGATAAACCTACATCGGAGTAAGAGCTCATTCTCTTTAATTTTCACCATTCTTTGCTCTTTTTCAGCACCATCTACCAGTACACCATCACCTGGGAACAGCCCCTGGACGATGAACAATTGAGGCGAAAACTCTCATCTACCTGTCTCTCGGAAGAGCCGTTGAGCTCCCCATCACTGATCGAGATTGAGCCCAGACCGCGAGCAGTTTCTGTGTGTCACACTCCGACTCTCATAAGCCACAAGTCAACTCAATGGAGCATCCACAAAGACTTTATGGGAGCTCCACCAACCGTGCACTCTTCGGCGAGCTCGAATCGCTACTTCTTGAAGTCGCATGTGGACGAGGACAAGCTCATCGATGTGCTCCTGATTGTGTTGGAGCCTGGCAATCCTGGAGTGTTCTAGTACTAAATTCCATCTCAATTTTCTAGGTGAATTCTCAATAATTCCAGCAACTACTTCACCGCGCAGCTCAACTCCTCGCAGACCATCAAAGAACTAGCAACTCATATTCTGGAGCGAGAGAATCGTGACGTCAAGCACTATCTGAAACGTGGCACCTTGTACAAGGTCCGGCTTAACAAGGATCAGACTCGCGAGAATGTGCTGGTGAAGAAGGACGAGTACAAGGAGATCAAGATCTTTCAGTGTCCATTGATGTAAATGCTCACTTTTAGATTAAAGAAAAGGAAAAAACGAATTATTTTCAGCCTCTGTCGAGCCGTGTTCGTGTTGGATCTGAAAGAGTTCGTCGCCGAGGGTGTTCCAGTGTACTTTTGAATTGTAAATGTGAATAAACTCATTGTGCTTTTTTGATCTATGATACTTGAACACAGTAACTGTTTTGCTAAAACTAAAAAGTAGAAGAATCCAATCAACTAGCCAATCTCCGTTCTTATCATCGTTACCAACTTCCTCTCGCTGCAACCGGTTTCACTTTACACAAGTACGCGGAAAGTGAGAGAGATAGTGAAAGTCAAGCCTTTCCTTTCTGGAGACACAGACAATTTGGAATGTCCAGAAAAAATTGGCCCCGAGGACGACGGTTACACAGGTAATCGTATAAAACGGAGAACTGTCGTCGGGTAGAACCACTCTTGTCTTCAACAACCAACATGGGCAAGCTAATCTTGGTCGGATCGTCGGTCGCACTGACCTGCTGCCTCGTCACCGTCTTCACGATGGGATCCCTTCTCCAGGAGATCTCCGAGATGCGCGAGGAGGTCGAGGACGGCATGATGGAGTTCAGAGTGAGCCCTTTACTTAAAGAGGGAGATTGCCTTCTAAACTGATCATTTCCAGGAGATCCACCAGGACACCTGGACCCGTGTGCTCAGCAAGCACCTGAACCCAACCGGCGAGACTGATGCTCCACCAACCTTCCAGACCCTCTTCGGAATCCGTCGCTCCCGTCAGTCCGGCTTCCCAGAGCAGTGCAACTGCGGCCCACGCTCCGAGGGTTGCCCACCAGGACCACCAGGAACTCCAGGAGAGCAGGGACCACAGGGAGAGTCGGGACCAGACGGAGACGACGGAAAGCCGGGACTCGCCGGAGAGGTTGTCGCCATTGTGCACGACATTCCAGGCGGTTGCATCCAGTGCCCACCGGGACGTCCAGGACCACGCGGACCACCCGGAGAGGTCGGACCAGCCGGACCATCGGGCGACAACGGACGCAAGGGACCACCAGGACCACCAGGAGGACCAGGAGCGCCAGGAGAGGGAGGAGACGCCGGAAAGCCAGGAAACGCCGGACGTCCGGGACCACCAGGACCACGCGGAGAGCCAGGCACCGAGTACAAGCCAGGACAGCCAGGACGTCCTGGACCACCGGGACCACGTGGAGAGGCCGGACCAGCCGGACAGCCAGGAGCCCCAGGAAACGACGGAGAGTCTGGCAAGCCAGGAAACGCTGGACGTCCAGGACCACTAGGACCACCAGGAAAGAACGGAACCCCGGGAGTCCGTGGAGAGGACGCCGCTCCAGGACCAGACGCTGGATACTGCCCATGCCCAGCTCGTGCCTACAAGGCCTAATTCTCTGGCTTTCTTTTTACATCAAATAAATAGTCGAGCATTCCATTTCTTCATTATTTTTAGTACTGTAAGCAATTCAAACGACTGAAATTACAAGCGAAGAATCTCGAGTCGCTGCTACCCGTACAGTAGAGAACATGCTTATGATGATTTGCAGCAATGGCTTATTCATCAGAATCATGGCCAGTGTGCTCATAGTCCCGTGAAGTGAAGCCATCACAATACCCACATACCCAATATCTGAAATTTATAGTTTGTGTCTATTTCGTTACATTTGGCTCACTGTTTCCAGCTGCGTCGAATCCAGCTGCCACAATATAAATCGAACATCATTTGTCTAATAGAAAGCCATGAAACCAGGCACAATGAACCACCAAGATTGATGCCGACAAAGCCAGAAAAAAGGCAGGAGAAGTTGAACAAGTGGATCGGCTTCAGACCTGCCTCATTAGAACTTGGTAGCATTGATGCAGAACTGCAGAGAATTTCGGGATACTGGGAGATTACCTTAATTTGTTAAAACTATGCTTTCAAACATTTTCCAAATCTGAAACGTACAGGTAGCTTTTCTTTGTGCTTCGCTTGGTCGAAAAGCCCTACTATAGAGAGGATCAACGTCGAGAAAACTAATACAGTTGTGGACATTGTGGTCCATCGGAGCACCTTTGCATAAATTGCGTACTTTTTCACCCACGGAGCTACCAGATTACTATCCAGAAGTGACTTGAAACGGTAATAAAACAGTTCCAATATCGAGTATAAAGTTCCAGCGCTGATAAGTATAAAAACATAAAATATGATAATGGCATTGAAGTATCGGAAGAAAGCGACACCGGCAAAACGGAGCACCAGAGTTGGCAAGTAGAGCACTGGTTTCATTATGATGGAAATATACACCTCGAATAAAAGGTTACTAAAAAATTACAGTTAATATGCAGGTTATAAAGTTAAGCACTAACCAAACAGTATGCACTGCCAGGTACTTTTTGTAAAACTTGAAGCTTTGTGACTTCTCCATGTACAACGTGTAGAACGCCGCAATATAAATCGGCGTTGCTAAAATGTGAGTGGAATACAAACTGATACTGTATCCAAATGGAGCATCTTTGGAGCACATTTCTCTATCATCAAAGAGAAGTTGCTTCCATTCAGCACCGGATCTATCGAATATCGACTTGTCGGGGAAGAAGCCCATTGAAAACGTGTGATTAAATGAGTTGATCTTCAATTTATAATTGTTCGGAAGACGTGATGGAATCTAGAAATGGTTTTTCCTCAAGGAAGTAGGCTGAAATATTCATTAAAAACTTTCAGAAATCAGAAGCAGAGGCACATTGCTCATGAGCTTTGAGTAATTCATGCCAAGTGATCATAGATATTGAAAACAGGTGGAAAGCAATTGAATACTGTGTTGCTGTTTGCTCAAGTTTTTCTTTATCAGTTAAATAGTGAACATTTTAAACCACCGAAATGATGACTGAAGAATCTCGAGTGGCAGCTATCCGTACAGAAGAGAACATGCTTATGATGATTTGCAGCAATGGTTTATTCATAAGAATCATGGCCAGTGTGCTCATAGTCCCGTGGAGTGAAGCCATCACAATAGCCACATATCCAATATCTGAAATTTATAGTTTGTGTTAAGTGTGTTAAATCTGACTCACTGTTTCCAGCTGCGTCGAATCCAGCTGCCACAATATAAATCGAACATGGAAACCCGAGCATCAAGACGTGAACACTGATCTGGCCAACCAGGCTGATCAAAAATGTCCGATGCATTTTCATAGTTCGAGCCGAAGATCGAGATTGTCGCACCATTTGTCGAATGGAAAGCCATGAGACCAGGCACAGCGAGCAGCCCAGATTAATTCCAACAAGACCGGCAAGAAAACAGGAGAAGTTGAATAAGTGGATTGGCTTGAGACCAGCTTCATTGGAGTTCGGCAATACCAATGCAGAATTGCAGAGAATCTCGGGATACTGGGAGATCGCCTTGATTAGTCAAATTTCTGTTTGAAACCTTATCAGAACTTACTGATAACTTCTCCTTGTGCTTGGTCTGATCAAAAAGTCCTACTATGGTAGTGGTTAATGTTGCAATGACCAGTATTGTAATCAAAACAGTGATCCATCGGAGCACTTTTGCTAAGATTGCGTACTTTTTCACCCATGGAGCTACCAGATTACTTTCCACAATTGATTTGAATCGATAGTAAAAAAGTTCTAATATCGACCATAAAGTTCCCGCGCAGATAAGGATGAAAATATTGAAAGTGATGCCCCCATTGATATATCGAAGGAAGGCAACTCCAGCGAAACGGAGCACGAGAGTTGGCAAGTAGAGCACAGGCTTCATCATGATCGAAAGATGTACCTCGAAGAGTAGGTTACTAAAAATTCAAATTAACATAAAGGTTATAAAGTTAGGTGCTAACCAAACTGTATGCACTGCCAGATATCGTTTGTAAAACTTGAAACTCTGTGACTTCTCCATGTACAATGAGTAGAACGCCGCTATATAAATAGGCGTTGCTAAAATGTGCGTGGAATACAAACTGATACTGTATCCAAATGGAGCATCTTTGGAGCACATTTCTCTATCATCGAAAAGGAGTTGTTTCCATTCAGTGCTGGATCTATCGAATATCGACTTGTCCGGGAAGAAGCCCATTGAATCTTGTTTTAGCTTTAAGTTATCATAAATCTAAAGAAAAGGCTCATTTTTCATGAGTTGTGAGTTTTGAATGTCAAATGATCTTGGATACCAAAAATGTTGACAGGTGGAAAACAATTGGTTATTCAGTTTCTCATGTTGCTCATTGCTTATTTCTTTTTTATGGACTTCTTTTCTGTTTTCTGTTCGATAAAGAGCATAAAAGCTACAATGACTGATGTGAGTTTAACAGAATCATTTTTTGCAATTCAATTCTCTATTTATCACCCGAAACTAATTCTATTTTGACCCCCGCCAAACACACCTCTCCCCCCAGTTGTTCTCCAATTTCCCCCCGAAACTCTGATCTTTTATGCCCTTTTTCCCAGACGTCTCCATTTTCGACAGATCGTATTCAGAGTGGTTGGGCGTTTTGTATGACGATAGAGAGATGTGCGCGAGGCCTGCTCCACTGCAATATAGTATCAGTTTGACTACGGCTCACTTGATAGCGGCTCCTATTTATTTAGTAGCGTTTTATACGTTGTATGCGGAGAATTCAAAGAATTTGAAGACTTATAAAAAGTATCTAGCGACTCATGCTGTTTGGTGAGTTGAGAGAAATAGAATCTATTAGACAACAAGCTAAACATTTTCAGTAATTTCGTCTTCGAGCTCTACTTATCTGTATTCTTAAAACCAGTACTGTATCTGCCCCACCCCCTCATCCGCTTCTATGGAGTCTCAAAACTCAGTTTTCTCAACGGTTGCATCACCTTCATCCTATTCCTCTTCATCATCTTCGCCACCTGCTGGTCGATAGTGGAACTCTTCGAGTACCGCTTCACACTGATCTTCAAAACTAATCTGTGCACTGAATGGGTTCGTAGATACGCGAGAGGAGCAAAAATCACAAGACGGGTTGTAATTGTGTTGATGATCAGTCTTATTTTGAGTCTACTGCTGTGTCTGAATGGGTTATTCGATCAGACGGAACACAAGAAGAGGTTGGGGGTGAGTCATTGTAAATTGACGAGGAGGCTGGTATCATTCGAAAGGTCTTGTCATAAGGAACTCGGAACTGGTTTCATTTTTCGATAAATGGGATTGAGAGCAGAGATGTGAAGCTTTGAAATTAACATGAAAATAAAAGTCTAAATATGTATAAGTGTCTTGTTTTGCTTCATATCTCGACTCCTGATGATATTTAGCAAATTCTGAAAACAGTTTCGAGCTTCTCGAATCAAGAGCTTTCGAATGATACCTCTCAACACTAGTGGAGCTGTGAGCAAACTCCTAAATCCTTCCAGATCCACCTAACCTTCCCTGAAGTGCTGTGCATGTCAGCTATTGTGCTCCCAAAACCTATTGACACTGGTATCAAGCCAATCCACTTATTCAATGTGATCGCTCTCATCACAATTTGCATTGGCACGAGCTACGCCTTCTCACAGGGAATCGTAGCTCTTCTGGCTCTTCGCGAAATGATGTTCCAAACCAGAACTTCTCTTCGAACAATCGCCATCCACAAATCCTTCATCATCAGTTTGTTTTTCCAAATCAGCGTTCACGGTATCATGCTAGGCTTCCCAATGCTCATTTATGTTATTGCCGTGCTTTTTAATATCGATAGAAATGGTAGGAGCTTCTTCCTCTTCCAAGAACACTCATAATCTTCCAGACGTCGGGTACGTCGCCATCGTGGTCGCCTCAATGCACGGCGCCATGAGCACCCTGGCAATGATCATCTGCAACCGGCCGCTCTCCGAGAAAGCGTGCTCCATTATTCGTCGAGTGTTCTCGTCGAACAACGTGGTGGTTCGCGACCTTTCGTTTATCTCTATGCTCAATTCGGGATAACTAAGAGCTTGATAATAAATGCTTCTCATAACCTCGATATCGTTCCAAGAAGCAATTTTTCATGTCTAGAACGTCTAGTACATTGTGCTGAATAATGTATCCTGTTCACCTCCCAGAGCTCACACCCAAAAAAATTGTTCAATGGAACTCATTTCATAGTCGTGTTGTTGTTATGCTCCAGGTTTCCGTTTCGAGCTGGTTTCGTTTTTTTTGTGCAACCAGCGAAAATAAAAAGTGTTGAGATTGCTCTCTGAGATTTTGAAAGTGGTCTTGGCTCCAGAAGGAGGAAGAAGCAGGAAGAAAAGGAGGTCTATTTGATAAGTGCCTTGTAAAGTTTGGCACGTATTCAAGGGTTCGTCTAGGGTTCTCATTATTGTTGATTCTCACGCTGAAGTATATTCTGAAGTCTGCTCTGAAAATATGATGAAAATAACTAGACTGAAAATATATATTCTTGGTGTAATTAACCCATACTATTGTTTATAGTTAGAAAGATGATGATCCTAACTTGTGAAGGATTCAGTTTTAGTACTAGTAACTGTTGGAGTTTAATCAGAATTAGATCTACTTCAAAACTTGGCCTATTTCGAGAAGATAGATCTAATACTGAAGTTGTAACTCACGCTTTTTGCTATTTCTCATTTCTCACTGCTTTTTCACACCATAAATCACCCTAACCGTATTTTTTCCATTTCCTCTCTCCCTTCACCAGCCAACACAATCATCACTCATCCGTACATCTCCCCAGTGGGCGGCCATTTTCTTCCCCCCAATGTATCAATCATGCTCGCTGCTTTGCTCCCCTCCCGTAATCTTCTTGTTTATCGTCACTCTCTGCACTAACCCCCCGCGAACAAAACCACTTCAGAATCGGAATCAGTGAAAAGAGAAGGAGGGGGAGAAGAAGACGTCAACTCTCGTTTCTAATTCCATTTCTGGCGCCGGAAAGAGAGAGAGAGGCGACGTCTTCTTCTAACGAGTCGGAGGAAATGGTTTCTCGGTCCAGATTCTTTCACTTTTTGTCGTCATATTTTTAGAATTTGTTGATGCATTCTCAAAATGTTTCGCATCTTATTATCAAAAGTTCCAGGTACAAAATGGCAAAACTCTCGCTTCTGATGCTCCTTCTGATAGTGATAGTAGCAAGTGTGGAGGCGAATTGGCTCAAGACGAGGAATGTGCAATGGGAAGGAGCAATGGGCTCCGAGGTAAGAGTTCAAAAAGTCCAACACATCACTAGAAACTCGATAAACATTCAAAAACCACACAGCAAATCTAATTTGCTCAATCCAAAAACTCTCTAAACTTCCAGCCGCGAGTTCAAATGCGCAACATCAAGAAGACGTTCCTGCCGCCGCGCTACCAGAACCTGTGGGGACAGGGCGAGTCGAGCAAAGTGGTGGGCAGCTCGGCGCTCGCCGCCCAGAACATGGACGACTACAAGATGCCCACTCAGCAGCGACAAGTGTTCGCGTGGCAGCCGAGCAACGCGTTCATGGATTGGTGATCTCTTGAGCCGACTGATCGCGAATATGTGTGTGTTTTATTGAATAAAGTTGACTACGTATTCTTCGTATTCGCCTTCTCGATTTAATTTCCACCTGCCTCTGTTTCTATTTTCCCGGAAAACTCTATTTTCCCCCTTTTTTACACCAGCTTCTAATTACTTTTCCAAGAGATCAAGCTCAAGCGGAACTTAAAAAGTTCTAAATGTCCTCTTCATTCTACAACTACTACCTGTACAACTATACGCAATGTGAGAAAGATACTCGATTCTTGTCCTCATGGAGGTCCGTGGCAATTGGGTCTCATTGCCTATTAGTGGTTACTATCCCATTTTATATTCTAACGGGTTACTGTATATTGAAGAAGACTTTGAAGTCAATGGAGTCGGTGAAATTGGCGTTGATGCATACGCATTTTTGGTAGGTCAAAATAAAGATGAGGATGCTTCTAACGACTTGAAGTGTGGTATTGTTTGAAAGCTCTTATTGTCAGGAGTTTAGAACTGTGCTCAAAATTAGTTTACGACGTCTGGGAGCCGAGATAAAGAGCTTTCAAGATTATTAATGATTGTCGTATTGCCCTCTTTGATAATTAAAATGATACCTTTCGAAAACTCTTGTTATCAAGTGCTCAGAACTGTGCTCAAAATGTTTTTAGAACTCTTAAAAGCCGAGATATAGAGCTTCTAAGTTTGGTGCACACTTTTTAGCTCCAAGACAACCATTGCGAAAGATCGGTCCTGTTTTGAGAACCTCAAAATCAGAGCAAGAGCTTACAAACAATACAATCCCCCTTCTAACTCCCCATTCAACTCCATGTCCAGGTGCTGCTGCGCCGACGTGCTCCTCTGCTCCCTCATCACCCCCTACTTCTTCTTCCCTTCAGTCTCCGGCGTCCCTCTCGGCCTCCTCCGATGGCTCGGCGTCCCCACATCTATTCAAACCTATCTGGGCATCGTCACTATCAGCTGGACAATGTTCTCCCTAGCGATTTTGTTCGAGAATCGCAGCAGCTCAATTCCAGAGAACATGTTCAGATTGAGAGGGAGAACTGATCGTGGGATATTCTACTCTGTGAACTTGATCATTATCGTGTTCTACAGCATCCCAGTTTTCTTGAATCTGCCCGACACTGATTCCGCGAAAATGTTGATTCTGGAAGAGCAAGTGCCCTGCCCGACGGAGGAGTTCTTCACGTCTCCTGTATTCGTGTTGGCTTCAGATGTATTCTGGATGCAATACATCATGAACTTCACAGTAGTAATGCTTATCGTGACTTTGGCGGAACTGTTATTTTTCGCTGCTTGCTGTATTTATTATCTCTATTTTTGTACGAATGCTGCGATTTCACAGCAGACTCGTCATTCGCAGCAATTGTTTTTCGTTGGCATGATGATGCAGGTAAGCTCCATTGCGCATTGAGAGAGTGCACGGCACGGAGAGACGCAGACTGTCTGCCGATCTGCGTCTCGGTCTCCAATAGAGCGCGCTATGATTTCGTCTTTACTGATAGTAAAACTTTTTGCCAGATATTCGTCCCACTCGTATTCTGCGTAATCCCATTTATCGGATTCTTCTACAACTTCTACTCGGGAACCTACAACCAAACTACAAATAACGTGTGCGTTCTGATATTCTGTTGCCATGGATGGGCAACTTCCGTGGTCATTGTGCTTGTGCACCGTCCGTATCGAGAATATTTATTCAGTTTTAAGATATTCCGAAAGTCCAGTGATATTCAACAGTCTTCTAGAGGAACTACAGAGTTTGAAACTATTTTGTGACCTCATTTAGTTTTCAATCTTTATCATATCACCTGCAATAAATAATCAAAGTTTATTTTCAAGTAAACAACTGGGAGATCAAAAAATTATTCAACAAACAATCGGAGCTCACTTCTTCCTGCTCACAGAGCTACGAGTAAACAATGAACTCCTCTTACTTTCAATGCTCTCACTACCCCTTAAAACCCTCCAAACAAAATCTCTATAAGGCTTGTGAGCACATAACATCACAATAGTGCTCGAAAGTCCATGAAGGGGAAGAAAAATAATGAAAGCATTGTTGAGCGACTGATTATAATAGCCACTGAACACCGAGAAGCAAAAATAGGAAAATGGGATTAATAAGAAAACTACTGGCACAGAGATTTGACAAATGGCGATGTAGAAGAAGCGCACTTGCATTTTCCGAGTCTTCTCGGATAGTGAGAACTTGGAAGTGAAGAATAAAAAGTAAACGCAGGCGGCACAAAAGTAGAAGACTTGAAGAGCTTCTCCAGAGAAAGTGATAACGGTTAAACCCATTGCATACTCCCGCCATGGTGGCTCATGAGAAATGACAAAGATGGGATGGTGGAAGAATTCTTCGGATGGACATGGAAGTTGGAGCAATAGTTTTGGCATCGTCGAGTTTTGGTCAGGGAAATTTAGTCCAATGAGAAGAGTATTACTGGTGAAAAGGAAGATTCGAAAACCGTAGTAAATCAACTTGGTGGATTTCTTTTTGATAGCATGTCGATTGATCGGCAGAATGTTGTAGCGGTTCTCGAAAAGACTGACCATTGAGAAAAGGGTTGCTGGAAGACAGCGTGAACTTTGGAGGTAAAAGAAAGTAAGAATGAGCACATACCATAACAAATAATCGCCGATACCACGAGCTGAACTGGTACGGGGACTCCAAGAATTGCAAGGAGCCCAACTGGAAAGCCAGCTAAAAGTGGGAAGAAGAAATAAGGAGTCATTAGACTCGTCACCATGATATCGTAGATGCAACACCTTAAAGTTTATTATTGGTCTTCTGAAGCGAGAGAGAGAAAGATTAAGTGATCCGAGGAGACGCAGATTGTCTAGCAACCTGCGTCTCGCATTCTCTCTCGTTTGAATGGAGCTCACCAGATATGCCAATTCAACAATGACCATTTCACTGGATTCATAGATACCGGGGTTTGGTACAAAATGCAATACCCGCCAAACAGATAAAGTGGTATTAAAATCAACATTAAAAAGTGGGAGATAAATGCTAGGGCTTGCCAGGTAGAAAGAAAATCATCATGAACTGGGCAAGTAATAGTGTAATTGTTGGTATAATAAAGTTGAACTGCTGGGTTATCCATTGAGAAAAATTGGAAAATTGATGTTAAAATGATTAGTAGAGTTAATTGAATGAGATTTCAGCTGCTTGATCAGCTAGGTGGCAAACCACCTTTTCGTTCTTTGATTGGAAAAAGTGGAAAAATCATGTTAATTTGAACAGAAACAATGTTATCAAAAAATTATTTAAAGTAACAAACGTGAGCAATATTTTAAAAATACAACTTTATGTCTTTGTAATAAAGGAATCAAGCTTTTCTATACTTTAAAAACAATGTTCAATATCTAAAACAACTGAGGTCTCACCTGACCCGGCGAGCTAGCCCTGGTCGACACACTATTCCCATTATCACAACTCAAACACGACTTTGCAAAATTCCGATACGGACCATGAATCAAAACAACCACCACGGTTGCCAAGAACCCATGAATGGCAAAGAACAATACACAAAAGTTTGTCATTGCCTGATTATGATACCCCAAAATAATCGAGAAAATGAAGTACAAAAAAGGAACGACTAATGACACCCCGGAAACCGAGATCTGTATTACAATCCCATAAAAGTAACCAGCTTGAAGGCGTCGGGTCCTTACCGAGATGAATCGAACGGGGTAAAAGTGTAAAAAGTAAAGGCAATAGGAGCCGAAAAATATCACTTGAGCGGCTTCAAACATTGCCAGGACTAGGGTCATCCACGTGGCAATGTGGAAAAGTGAGCCGGTGCTCAGGAAGGTGTAGATTGGAGCCGTGAAGAATTCTGGAGTAGGACAGGGTACGATTCTTAGGGTTTCCAGTTTAGCCTGTCCTTGATCGGGAGAGAAGATCAGGAAAGGGATGTTGTAGAAGAGACAGATGCCATTTCGCAGGGAGTGATAGATGATTTTTGTGGATCTGCGTTTGATACGCCACTCGTTGGCAGGGATTGAGTTGAATCGGTCCTCGAAGAGAGCGCTCACCGAGAGAATCATTGCTGGAAGTAATTTTAACTTGCATTTTTGAAAAATTCAATAAATTGAGATGAAAGTATTGTCAAAATATTTAATCAAATTGGAAACTGTGCATACACCGAGCTCACCGCTACACTTTTCTTGTGGGCGGGGCCAAAAGTGAAATTGTTTGCAAAGTGCGGCACCGGTTTGCTGCAACGTTGCCGCACATAGTTTTAGTCATTATTTATCAATGAAAAAGTCGCTTTAAAGATGATTTCTAGTAATTTTTTCTAATTTCCATTCATTTTCATGTATTGTGACAAAAATAACGCCTAAGAATGAAAAAAAATTGTCAAAAATCACTCTCACCCCCATAAAAATCGATTTAAAAAAAATGATACGCGATGAGGTTGCAGAAAACTACTGCCGCACTTTGCAAATAATGTTTGGTCCCGCCCACAAAGTACCTACCCCAAATGCAAAACGCGCCAATGTAGATCAAAACCGGCGTGGGGATACCAAGTTGGCCAAGAATGCCCAAACAAAAACCGGAGAGTGCTGGGAAATAAAAGTACGGAGTGATCAATGAAGTCGCCATGAAGTCCATGCACGTGCACCTGGGAGAAAATTTTGAGCTTTGAGCAGCGTTGAGTGAGCTCACCAAAAGAAAACATTGAACAACGGCCACTTGACCTGTCGCATGGATTGAGGGGTCTTGAAGAGAATACAGTAGCCTCCGAAGACGTAAAACGGTAAAAGGACCATGCTGAGGATATGAGCAATCAGTGACAGGTTGTGATAATTGGCAAGGAAGCTTGTGTCGGGGGAGCAGAGCGAGTAGTTGAGGAGGTAGTAGACGTCGAGTTCGCTGGTCATGCGGGCACAATGAGCAGTTCGGAGCCTTGTGGCAGCTGATAAGAATGATTATATTGAAAATCTAATTGAGTTGAGCTCGGTAGACGGAACAATATTGAAAATTGGCATTTCCAAAAAGAACATAGTACATTGATCTTTGAGTTCATTTTCTTTCTGACTTGGATTTTGACTTTGGATTGGATTAAAGTTTGAAAGATTTATTAATATTATTAGAATTAAAGTTAACAATAAGCCCGTTAAAGTTATTACCATTATTTGAAAATTTTTGGTGACCTGATGGCAAATATTCAGGTACCAAAAATTTTCAATTACAACAAAAAGTTATTAAAAAATTACAATTTAAAAATCAAACAAGAGTATTAGGAGTCGCTGGAGGAGAAACGAAGGACATGGTCACATTATCCTGTCCAGAAGGCGTCGAAGTGTAGCGTGGAGTTCCAGCAGAGATGAACGTCTTCTGAGTGTCTTCGAGGGTGACATCGTTGGATTTGCTGATGGTGGTGCGACGGCAGTTGAACTTGTTGAAGAGGATAAAGGCGACGAGGATGGCGATGATGGCGAGGAGGAAGAGGATGGTGATTCTGGAAAATGGAAGGTTATTGAAAGGTTTATAATGGGGGAAATGGAAAAAGGGGCGTGGCTTACTACTAGCTTTGGACAAGACCCATTTTTCTGGTTTTCCTATTCAATTTGTTAATTTTTTTCAAATTATCAGTATTATAAATTTATGAAGAAGTGAAAGTGCGCCCAGAAATTACAAAATGGCACGCCCATGGGTCTCGCCGCGAAAGATACAGTAATTTTGTCTTTTTTCTCGTTTTCCAGGCGTTTTTTCAATTTTTTTTCAAATTTCAGTTTCAAAAAGTATCTTTAATGTTTAGATTAGGATAAAGTTGGAAAAACGGAAAAAAATCATCGAAAATCGTCAAAAACCACACACTTTTTACATGAAAATGACTAAAAACCAAGCCTTACCTTTCAAAATTGACATTTCCTTCCATTGCAGTTTCAGAAGACGTGGCAATTATAGTCGTTGAAGTAGTAGTCGTCGTCTCAGTGCTCATCGATCCAATCGGAGCCACCTTCCTCGACACATGCTGACAATGAGCTCCAAAATACCCCTCGGCACAATTGAACGAGGATCTGACATGAATCCGAGTTCCCTCCTCGAACCCGATCTCAGTCTCCGCCCACTTTCCATTATTATCGAGCCGGAATCGGTGCACTTGCTCGGCGACAGTCTCATTGACTTTAAGAAGCGCGAAGCTGAGCTCGAAGAAGCCGTTCGAGTCGGTGAAGTTGGAGTGGATGACGTGGCGGTTGGTGATGAATGGGTAGAATTGGTTGACGGCGAGCAGGTCGTTCTCCATCTTCAGAAGGCATTCCTGGTTGGCGGTGATCTCGAGATGGAGCATGCCGGCTGCGGAGCACAGGGAGAATAGGTGGAGGGAGATGAGAGCAGAGAGAATGGTCTTCATGGTTGAGGGAATGAGCTCAAGACTGACTGGATATCGGAGCTGCTCGGAGTGATGATAATTGTCATCATTTTCAGCATAGGCCACGCCCACCTAGCTCCGCCCACTTGACCCCCTTGGATGACAAATGACAATGACAATGCTAATGATGATAATGATGATAATTCCAGCAATGTGAAGATGTTTTAGAAAATTTATGATATGCTATGAATTCTATAACAACTTGATGACTTAACAGAAACAAAACAAAATACGATTCAACAAAAAGAACACTATCCTACAACGACGTCTTCAGCTTCTTCTGAATCCGCGCCTCCTCACTATTCGTCACAATGTCATCAGAAGCAGCAATGTTCAGAAATCCATCGGGTTTGAAGATCCACTTTTTCGAAAGACTCGCGTGTTTCTCGATGACGGTGGCGAGGCGACTGCGCTCTTCGGGTCGCAGCTCCACACCGTACTCGGAGAAGAGATCGTAGACGCGGAGGGCAGCTGGGCCCATGTGGCGGGTGTCTGGAAATTGGCAATGGAGCGGGGTTGCTGATGACAATAATATTTTGTTTTCGAGGCAAAAATCTTTGGAGCTGATGAGGGAAACATTAAAGTGTGTATGAATAGTGAAAAGCACGGTTTGGTCTAGAAATTGCTGAGATTTCAGGTTAAAGTTGAGAAATTGAAGATTTTTCACTTTTTGAGAGATTTTTTCTTTTTGAGCTCATTTCATAGATGCTCCAAAATGATTCCCGTTAATATATCATTTTTGTTGAAAAGCTGTTTAGGGGGATCATTTTGGAGCATTCTGTATCAATGAAATGCTCAAAATGCTCCAAATCGTCAATTTTTCATATTGAGGCTGAAATTTCAGCCTTTTCCAGATAAAATCTGTGATCGAAAACTTCACAATTCCCACTCCAAGAAACCTACCACATATCCTAAGCAAATCCGCCTGCATACTCTGAGCCGCCTCCTTATTCTCCGCCAAATTCAACTTTCTCAAACATATCGCCGCGTAATCCAGCATGAACTGATCATCGAACGATCGCATTTTCAACGCATTCATCAACCGCATCGCCATCAAACAATCGCCTCCCTCGATCGCCGACGTCTTCTGATCGCACGCCTTCTCGGCCTCCTCGAATCGACGCATTCCGATGAGCACTGCGAGGTGCATTGCGGAGATTCTCGACTGCGAAAGAAACGTGGCGCCGCGATGAATCACAAACTGCATGTTCTTCCGCGCCTCATCAGTGTTCTGCTGAAGACAATGTCTCAACAGAGCCACGGTTCCATTGGGACAGTGCAGACTGGAAAGAAACTTCTGCCACGTGTTAAGAGCTTCATTCCATCCGACACGCTTCAGAAGGATGTTGATGAAGAATACAGTAAGTGTCTCCGACGGATGCAGCTGAATTAGATCGAGTTTGACGAGACAGCGCAGGAAGTCGATGAGCTCGTCGACTGTCGTCGTGGTGAGCCCTTGGCGTTCGAGCCGTTCGAAGCACTTTATGAAGAGCTTTTTGTACTCGTTTTGCGTCTCGAAGAAGCCCTCGTAGTGGCAGGTCGCTGGAAAGGAGACGTTTTCGATGGGAAATAGGATGAATTTAGAAGCAATTCAGAATTTTACTATGAGGAAATCGAGTTCGCAGCTCGTACGCGTAATCTGTGATGTCTCGAATCGAAAGGGATTCTTCTTCGGCAGCCACTCTGAAAACAAATAAATTTTTATCTGAATTAGAGCTAGATCAAGAATAAAGGAGCACTACAAACTACAAATTCTGAAATTGAGAAAAAAGTGGGGCGGAGCACGTTGAAAAAATTAACAATTTTTGAAAATTAAATGAAGATTGAAGCACTACAAACTACAATTTTTGAAAATGAGCAAAAAAGGGGCGGGTCACGCTGAAAAATGGATGCTCTTCGAAAATGAAATCAAGTTTTGAACACTGAAAACTACACGTTATACCATTTTCATCTTGCATAACTTGTAGTTTGTAGTGCTCCGAACTTTATTTCATTTTCAAAAAAAATTCCATTTTCCAGCGTGTTCCGTCCTCATTTTGCTCATTTTCAGAATTTGTAGTTTGTAGTGCTCCAATCTTTACTATTACTAACGGACAAATTCTGTGTATTTGTCCGTGTGTCTGTGTGGCGCTAACCCTAGCGCTGTCCCTAGCTATAGGAATGATCCCAATTTTCGGTTACGGCCCTTATTTGGTGCCGCGGTGATGCCCGTCCAAACTAGAAGTTGATAGCTTTAATTTGAAGGGTACTTTACCTGAAAATTTCTGAAAATGACCCTGCGCGGGGTCCCGAAACCGCGTGCACATGTACGCACCTGCGTTGCCCTTTCCAAGTGTGTCGGGGTGGTCCCGGCGTTAACCCGGGCGGATAGTGTGCAGAGGGTCAGGGGTTCGATTCTTTTCGAGTGAAAACGTTTTTGCTTTTATTGGGAAAGTGTATTGGGACATTTTAATGAATTTCCGGCCCCATAAGAAGCCAGCCGAAGAGCTGCGCAGCAGCTCGACCGGCTGGTCTTTATTTCATGTTTAAAAATTCTCATTTTCCAGCGTGCTCCGTCCCATTTTTGCTCATTTTCAGAACTTGTAGTTTGTAGTTTGTAGTCTCTCTCTCACCTCCTCAAAACGCTCAACAAATGAAAGTTCTTGACGGGCGTCTTCGCCGGATCCTCATCCCAATTCGCCGCGTACTCTGACACATTCTCCAGCATCTCCTTCACATTCTTCCACGACTCGTGCATCAAATACATATTCAGAATCGCCGGCATCACCTCTTCAAAATTAGTATCCACGGGCCAACCACTACTGCTCAGGATTGATGCCACCTTCGTGACGTCTTCTTGCTCCACACACGACTTGAGTTTCTCGTACGGAATTTGCACTTGCTTCTTTGTCGTCGTCGTGGGATTCTCAAAAGTGGCGGAATAGTAGGCACGACACCATCCACGCAAATCTTTGGCGTGTGGGCGTGTCCACTGCTCTTCTGGCACTCGTTTTTCCTCTTCCGCTTTCAGTTTTGCCCACTTGTGAAGAACTAGCCAGGTTTGACGTTCCGACATTCCGTAGCTCTTCAGAATTCGTGCTAGCTTATCAAGACGGGTTTGGTCTCGAATTGGACGTCCACTTGCTGAAAATCAAGTTTTTTACGTTTATGTTAGTGTTCAGTAAGTATCAATTACCATAAAGCGGTTGAAGTATCGTAGACACCATTGGCTCAATATCAATGCTCGCCCAGTCCTTGTACCCCATAATATTCAATCGATAAAGAGTAGCAAGTCTCAAATTCAGATCGGATTCGCTCATTAGAAGCGGGAGAGTCACGTGAATACGCTCCCTTCTGATATCAATTTCATCTGTGAAGCTTCTGAAGTACTGAAGACGTTCGTCGCTGTCCATATCTTTCAGCATTAAGGTGGCGTATAGAAGACTATCGTACATTCGGATTCTGGTGGCGTTCGCCTTGTTATTGAAGGCGTAGTGAACTCGGTTTGCCACGTCACGAATCAGATGGGCGGGCTCTTGATTGCAGATGAGTTGGGTGGAAAGACGAGCTACCAGTTGGTAGAGGAAAGCTGAAATTTTAAATTACATTGAGCAAGAGAGAATGAGTCTCACTGTTTCTATTCTGATTCTGCAAACAATCTGAAACTCTCTTCGTATCTTCCAGCAGCGAGAGCGCCGTGTAATAGTGCCGATGACTGATATGCCTCTCAATCTCCCTGAACAACTTTCTAAAGAATCCCGCGTCGCGAATAGTGCAATTGAGCATTTGCTCGACGAGCTGCGAGCACTCGGCACCCCTCCCATCGCGACTCTTCTCCGCCATGAGCCAAATGGTCTCCAGAATATCATCCGATGACAACGACAACTTCTTTGTGGCCTCCACAACACACTTCCGCAGCACTTGCCGGAGCCGATCGCTATCTCCACGACACGCGGCGGCTCTCACCGCTGCTCCGTGAGCCAGTCGAGCGCCTTCTTCGCCGTACTTTGTAGCGGCCTGCTGGAAATTGGAATTAAGAAAAGGGTCATGTAACTTGAAAATGATGGCTCACTTCGCAAAGAGAATCCGCTTTTTTGTCATGGCCACGAAGTGAGAACACGAACACCGAGGCCGCGTTTATCCTGGCGTCCACTGCGAACCCTTTTCTCGCCATATTGTACACCATATTCCGACACCCTTCCACGTCTCCAGTGGCTGCGATTCGATCGACGACGTGATGAAAAGTGACAAGAGTTGGCTCCACACCGCTTCTCTCCATAACATCGAGCTCTTCCTGTGGATTCCACTCGATTCCATTCTCATTGAGCACTTGGAATCGGGCATTCCACGCGGATGCTGGGAGAGGAGACACTTTCTCATTCAACTGCTTCCATAATCGCTCTAAAATCTCTTTTTTCGCAGAGTTCTCAATGTTGGAGAGAGGATGTCCGCAAGAAGATATCAGAAGTGGAAGCCATTGTTCTGGAGATCGTGAGAGCTTTTTTAAGAGTGCGTCTGAAGTTTAACGTTCAATTTTTCATTGAAAAATTCTCAAATCTACCATTCCCCTGCTCTAGCTGTCTGACGACGTCGAAAAGGATCATGTCGCCACTCAATCTGTAGTTTTTTCGAAGATGCTCTTGAATTTTCGAGAGCACAATGTCCGGATTTTGAGTTCGATTCTGTATCATTATCAACTTTAATTAATTAAATTTTTTCGGTCAAACTTTCTCTTTTCCAGCCGTAATCCCTCGAAAATCACCCCTTCTGACCAATTTGGTATCATAATCGATTGAAGGCACATCTGGAGACGTTGAGAAGTGTATCCTTGGGCTGAATTTCAATTTTATCAGTAAAAATCTAATTATTCCAGAGCTCTCACAATTTAAAAACAGCTCTGTGAGCTATTAACCTTTGTAGCACGAGCAGACTGATGTTGATCGACTTGATTCTATTGTTCATTTCATCGATTTTTGTTTTCTGAATTTTTGATAAATAATTTTCTGAGGGAAAATGTAGAAAAGATGGGAAAATTGAGATTTTAAAGAAAAAATTGCAAAAAAATTCCCCAATTTTGTCCGTGTGGACTACACGGCCGAGCACTCGCAGCTAGGCCGCGTTTTTTCAAAGCGCGGGTATTCAAAATCGGTGAGCAAAGAACATTCATGTTTTCGACTTTTCAGTGGAAAAAATTAAGCTGAAGCAACAAAAATAATTGAACAGCTGCTAGAATGTAGTATAAAATCTGGAAGGCAACTTTTGTACCGGAATGGAAATGTTTTTTCCAGTTGGCTTGCTCATTTCCATCATTCTGACAGTATCCTGTCAAAATGAGCTCGTAACTGATGGTGAAACAAAGTCTAACCTATTATGGGAGCTGTGCAGGAACCTACTGTACACTTTGGACGCTCAAATAGATGTCCTGGATCGGTTGACTGATAAGGACTTGGGTGGTCTGGTGGATGTAAGTTCTGAACTTGATAAAATTATCAAAATTTTGTCAGGTTCTTTGCCAAAATGCTCCTCGTCAAATTCCGATCGTCGACACCCTTTGCAATGTGCTCCGTGACAATTTGGTGGACGCACTGACCAAATTGGTGCGTGGATTAAAGTCTCAAATCAATCCCGATCAGTTGTGCATTGTTTTCAATAACAAGATTTGATAATAAACGTTTTATATAAGGAACAATTAATATAATTTACACATCTCCTAACTGGAGTCGTTATTTTCTTTAGGTTATGGATAATCAATATAGAATCCCTTCTGCGGGTGCTTCTCCTCTTTGATCTCTGTGGATGGTGGGGTCGGGAAGCCGGTGAAATTCTGCTCTTCTGGCAGTTTCGGCACTTCGTTCTTGATATTCACAGGCTTCAGAACGGGCGTCACTGTTTTCACAGATTTCACGGCATCCGGAGTGCTAATCGAGTTGAAGAGCGCCTTCCAGACATCATTCACGATCACTGGCACCATCTTCTTTACTGCTGAAACAAGAACCTTGTAGGCGTTACTAGAAGTCGTGGACTAACTCTTCATCACCGTTCCCTCATCATCGCCCCCTTTCACCGAGTCGTTTTTCGGTGGCGCATGGGCAGCGCATTCTCTGAAGGAGACGCATTTTCCTTCTGAATTCCTCGCCAGTCCAGTTTTACACACGCATCCTTTGTTGCATTGCTCCTAAATTGACCTTCAGTTAAGTCACCAGGGGATATTAGATCAGATTCACAACAAACACACGGCACACTCGAATACCTGCACACTACGCTGTACTCTGGTGTCGCGGATCGTGAAAATGGTCACATAGAACGGCCGTACCTTGCGGCATTTCGGCACCAGGTTGTGGCACGTCGGCTCGCAGTCCAGACAGTTGTACATTTCGGTTTTGGAGCATGAGAAGGTTTCTGAACTGTTATTGTTTTATAACCCTGTGAAAGAGTGATCCATTGCACCCCAACTGAGAGAGAACACGATTCTGCGAGACGCAGAGAGATAGACAGTCTGCGTCTCCTTGCATCGTGCACTCTCTCTCACAAGCGCCTTATCCAAAAAAGAAGCTAAAAACTCACCGGCTCTCTTGACGCCCGCTGGCAGCTCATATCCAGCACACTCGGGTCTCTCGGTCTTCAAATACTCATTCTGATTAGCCACCTGGCACAAAACAACGGTTAGTACGGCGCGCCGGACTCACTTTTTTACCAACCCGCGCCCAGTACTCGCACCAGTCAATCGAGTTCGTTGCGGCTAGCGGAATCAGGAGCAGAATAGTTAGCGGGAGCATTCTGGGGAGAGCGATGAGTGGCGAAATGAAATGGTTCTGATCGGAATTCGAAGCGCAAACTGATTAGTGGGGGGCTCCGCCGCGGAGCTTCCAAATAGGGAGGTGCGAAGTGGGGTGAGAGAGTGTGGCGGTGGGGGAGACGCAGAGTGTTAATACTGTCAAACAATGGATTCAGACAATTTGATGAGCGAATTGAATGGAAATAGAATGCGATTTCGAAATTGCAACAATGGCGGGAAAAAAGGAAAATTTTTTTTGAAAAAGGAAACGCGCCTTTAAAAACTACAGTAATCTTAATTAAGCTTTTTGCTCAAATAATCCTCTAAAAACCCAGAAAACTCAATTTTCAGTTGCAAAAACACAAAATACACTTGTTAATCCAGAACGAGATGTCAGCTGCAGAAGTCTTATAATAAGGACAGCTAAATTGTAGCTTCTTCTGAAATTTTCAGACTTTACTTTGTCTTTTTTAAAAATTTCAATTTTTACTTCAATTTTTTGATCTTCCCAATTTGTTGTCCACTAGTTACTACAAACTCAATGGATTCTGACGTGTTAAAAATTCTGAATTCAAATTTTCCGATGACGTTTTCTATAGACAATAACAAAACGCGCCTGATTTCATTTTCAGACTTTTTTTTTTGTTTTCAGATTTTCAGCTTTGCAAACTCAATTTTATGAATTAAAAATACAAAGTTCACACATCTCTTCAGAATGAGCCCAAAATAAGCATTCTGATCCAAATGAGCTCAGAGTTGCAGAAAATTCTTATTTCAACCGGAAATTTGGATTGATGTTGTCTCTGATTCATTTCATTTCATCTTTCTGATGACTCTTATCACGTAAACGAATTCTAGTCCTTATAAATGGATATTCTAGGAAAATGACATTTTCAGAGTTAGAAGAGAAGAAAAAGAAAAGAAAAAGGATAGACACTGCTGAAAAATTCAGAGCAAGGTTTTCGGGAAATTTTGAAAAATGACTAAAGATTATGAGGAACTAAAACCACAAATTTGTTTGCCTCTTCCTTTTCTCTCTAACTTTGAATTCAAATTTTCCAATTTCCAAAACTCTCAAAACAATCCAGAAGCTTCTCTATATTTATATTTCTTCCAGGAAGTATCCTCCCTATATTTGTCCACACATCATTTTGAAACCTTCCCTTCCTTCAGATGCCCTTCTACTTCCAACTTTTCCCACTTTTGCAAGCCTACACTGTAGTCATTTGTCTGATTGGACTGTTTGGTAATGTCAATTTGATCGTTGCCACGTGTCGGAATAAATCGCTTCGGACGAAAATGGGTGAGCTATTAGATTGTGAAGCAACATGCGATTTATCAATTTGAGATGTTATTTCAGGTTGCCTATTAATGATTTCTACCATATCACATACAATATGTCTCGTTTCTGAATTGATATCAGTGAAGTTAAAGTTGAGGTAATTATCTTTAGAAAGGCTACAAACTACAATCTCTGTTCTTGGCTCTCTGCCAGGCACTGTTCAATAGAGCGCATTTACATTAACATTTCAGATTCACCCAAACCCATCGCGACGAGTGTTTCCGATTCGTCGCCGTTTACATGTTCGCCGTTCTCTTCCAATCCACACTGTTCCTGATGATGGCTATTGATATTCTACTAGCGGTTACGATGCCGATAAGGTATGCTATTATCCCGGCAAGAAAGTTGAGATTGCGCTCTGTTGAGAATGAGGAAGAGAGAGAGAGAGAAAGGGGTTTCATAATAGACACAGACAGGCAGACAAGGTAAAGACGAAGTTTGAGAATAGACGCAGAGAGAGAGGGAGAGAGTGCAACACTCGACGAGACGCAGATAAGCAGACAGTCTGCGTCTCTCAGGATAATGTTCTCTCTCTCCCCCTCTCTCTCCCACTACATTAGAGCGCGTTTTCCATCTGAAAGTTTGCGTTTTTTGATGTTTAAGGAAATCGAATCATAGTTCCCCTGTTTTGACCTGCTCTGACTTCAACTTCAAGCTTCCCGATCATCAAAACAACTCATCCTCTTCCAGAAATATCAATTGATTTCCAGGCACAAACTTTGGCATCGTGGACCGTACCTGATGATATTGTGCACACCACCACTGGTTTTCTCCTTGTTTTCAGTTTTTATAGAGCGTGTTTATACCGATCATGATGATTTGTTGATATGCACTGTTACACTGGGTGAGAATTGGTTTTATAAAACGAAAAAAACTATCTGTTGAAGCTACTCTTTGTACGCTCCTTGTGATAGCGCGCTCCATTCAACCTAGGGTGAGAGAGTGCACGATACGAAGAGACGCAGACTGGCTGGCTATCTGCGTCTTATCGGATAGTGTACTCTCTCACCCTAGCTGCAATGGAGTGCGCTATCACAGGAAGTGAAAGGCTAATAACTATGAAATGTAAAAATTTTCAGCTGCTCCCCGAAAAGTCAGATTCTGGGGAACGATCATCACTTTTGTGACCGTATTCCTTGCAGTCGTCCTTATATTGTTAACCGCGTTCAAAGTTCATGTGATTGGTAATACCTAGAACTTCTGATCTCTCACAAGTGAGAAAAATTCTCTCCAGAACAATCCACGTCATCACCATTCATTCGTCACCCTGGGAACTCTGCGAGCAAGGCAAAGTGCTCTGAAGTGAAGCTTTTGAAGTCACTATCAACTCTTATCTTCGTGTTTATATGCTCGTGGAGCCTCTCGATCATTCTGTTTCATGTTTCGCTGTATTTTGACAATTCGGTGACGTATCAGATTCATAAGTATACGGTAAGAGTTTCAAGGCTCATTCGGTCTCACTATTATCCCTTTATATCGCGTTCCATTGCGAATGAGAGAGTACACCATACAGCGAGACGCAGACAGTTAGATAGTCTGCGTCTCCATCGATCGTATGCTCTCTCACTGTATCTCATTAAAGTATTCTCCTTTCAGTTCCTGCTCCAATTGCCCACATTTTGCCAAAACTTTTTCGTCACCGCGTTACGATCTCCCAGATATGCAAGGGCTTACTTGGAGCAACTCTCTTTTCTCCCTTTTATCAAGAATAGCAAATCGTTGAGAAGCTCGTGAGCTCTTTTTTTGAGTTTATCAATTTCTAGTTTTTTTCAGACAATACGGACAGTATAAACCTCATCCTCCATCCGCCGCTTCTTAATTTATGTTTCGTCATTTTTCATAAACTGTTTTTTGGTCGGCTTCGTTTCATTGGTTTTTAAAGCGTCTTTTCATGGAGAATATAGAAAAAAAACTGTTGAAATAACAAGTTTTGCGTCACTTTTTTGCTATAAATTTGTTTCCAGAATCATATGAAGCTTGGAACATCCGAAAAAGATGAAAAGTACTTTTCTGAGCTTCAAATATTCTCTCATCAAATCCGATTTCTTATCTCCCACACACGCCGCAAAACAAAATGAGCACACACACTGAAAACAGGAAATTTTCTTTCCAGCACAATTTTTCATTCATTACGCTCTTCCCTTGTAGAAAACAACGATTCCAGTTCAGTTCAAAAACCTTTCTCTTTTTTCAATACGAATTGAATGTAGGGCTAGAATTTCAAAACCAATTGTCATTCAAAGATCCGCAGATATTTGTGCAAAATGAGTCTGAGCAAATAGCCAAGTATTGTCTCTGGAGGAGACGTCATCTGAAGGCCACGCCCCTTTTTGACTCTGTGAAATTCACATGTTGCGTGGTCTAGGGTCTGGAGCAGAAAACGCTCAGATTTACTTGTAATTGAGATTGATCAGTAAAATAGAAATAGTGGAACTTTAAGAATCCAAAAAACCACTTTTATTCATCGATTCTTTTCCCACACTCGTTCTATTTTCTGAGAAGCACTCGTGATATGTATATTTCAGTAATATTACTTATTTTTCTTATACTTATAAGTAAAAGATCTCTACAATAACTCAATTCGTCGCCTCGAAGAGAGTGTTTTGATGATGCTCATTTTGAAAAGAATCCTTTTTATTTTCTAGTGCAACTCTCTGCAGAAACTTTCAGGATTTCAAATTTCCTGTGAAACTCTTCTCTTTGCTAATGAGAAAAAAGGACGAATCTTGACGAAAGGACAATTAGATTCTTCCAGTCAAGTGAACTTTAGAAAAACGTGGTGTGATATCATATCAACAGAGTAACAGAAAATGTCGAATTTTTGAAACATTCGGAAGTCAACAGCTCAAATTTCCAATGTGCTTTCTAGAGAAAAGGATATCATAATAGAGACCACAAAGCAATGTTTCTATCTACTTCTATTTCTTTTTTTTCAGTTAAAAGTCACATTTCAAAAGTGTGACCAGTGTACTAGTAACATTTCGAAAGGTCTTCAAATCTTGGAATATTAAGGAAATGGATAATCTCAAAAATCCTGTTCTAAAATCCTTTTCATATTTTTATTTTTCCACAAAACTGCCACGTTCCCACGGCTCCGCGAGCCCTGGGCATGGATCCAGAGTTGTTTGAGATCTGCCCAGACAAGTTTTTAATCATGCTCCTCCGCAAACCTTCCCAGAATTGCACTCTTTATTTTCATCCCACCCGTTCCTTTTCCGTCTTGTTTTTTCTCGACCCCCTCCGTCCCATCCTCTCTTCTAGAAAAAGGGCTCCTAACTAAACTACTTATCTCTACTATACACCATGACGTTTACACTCCTAAATATAATATATATAGGTCATGTGAGTTATAACTCATTTTTCCAGAATGCACATCAATTACTACGAGCTGACGGTGGCTCTTCAGACGTACACTGTCGTCATGTGCATCGTCGGGCTCTTTGGCAATGTTAATTTGATTGTCGCCACGTGTCGTCACAAAAGTTTGCGCACTAAAATGGGTGAGCACAACATCAGATTCAGAAACGAATCCAATGAGTTAAAGCTGAAAATTTGATTTTCAGGATGTCTAATAATGATCTCCACAGTGGCGCACACGATCTGTTTGGTTTCAGAGCTCATAGCCGTTAAGTTGAAGCTACGGTATGTTTTGTTTTTAAAAGAGTGATGATGTAGAACTTGGAAGAGAAGTGGTTAACTGGGTCCCGCCACGAAAGTTTAGAATTTTTGATTGTTTTCATTGGGCTTCTAGTTAATTTTTCTTACCAGGGAATGGTCTTATGAGTCTCCGGATTATTCAAACGAGGCTTATACCATCCGAAAGCTCTTGTTTTGACGAGCTCAGAACTGTGTTCCATGTTTCCTACCGAGCTCTGTGAGCCAAGATATGAAGCTTAAGCCAGTTCAAACTTCGGAGCTCCATATCTCGGCTTACAGAGCTCGGTAGGAAAAATGAAATAGAGTTTTGAACTCGTTGAAACAAGGGCTTTTGAATGATATATGATTCATTAGGTGACTCTAGGGACTCATCAGTACTGTTCAATAGAGCGCACTTATTGAGTCCGCAACTTGTCGTCAGATATGTTGTTCTCGCCGACAGTTCCTCATCAAATTCCACTTCCCCCTCATCCTCATCCTCAAAAATTCCAGCTTCACCCAAACCCACCGCGACGAGTGCTTCCGATCTGTGATCGTCTACATGTTCGCAGTGCTCTTCCAATCCACACTGTTCCTGATGATGGCCATCGACTTGTTTCTAGCCGTTCTCATGCCAATACGGTGAGCTTTTCATTCTTGGAATCTCTGCACCCGACGTGTGTGTCAACAAAAGAGTGTGGGGGCTGTTTCACAATTATAAAGTAGAGAAAGGGAAGAAGCAGAAGGAAGAGGAAATGAGCGTTTTTTAATGACAGGGATCTCTTTGTCTTGAGTTCTTTGGAAAGTTATTGTTCTTATATCGAGGAAGCCAAGCGCAAAGTTAAAAAAAAACGCACTAATCTAATCGCATTTCCAGCCACAAACTCTGGCGACGCGGTCCTTATCTGGTTGCTCTCTGTGTCCCGCCGCTCGCCTTCTCCTCGTTTGCGCTTTTCATCGAAGAGGTCTACATCAATCACGACGACCTGCTCATCTGCACCGTGACACTCGGTGAGCAACGAAACAGAGTAGACTACGTTGTGGAGCATTTTGTTTGTTTAGGCTAAATATAAGGTTTTCAGCGGCTCCTCCAAGGGTTCGATTCTGGGGAACATTGATCACGTTTTCCACGATATTTTTGGCTGTGGTGTTGATTTTCATAACCGCTTTTAAAGTGCATATTAATGGTGAGAGAGCACAAGATCCGGAGAGACGCAGACTGTCTAACATTCTGCTTTTTCAGAACGCGAATCCGCTCGTCGAATCCTCCGCCACTCGAACAGCATCACGAGCAACACAAAATGCACCGATTCGAAGTTGCTCAAATCCTTATCAACTCTCATGTTCGTCTTCATTTGCTCATGGAGTCTTTCGATCTTTCTCTCCCACATATCGCTGTACTTTCACAAATCGGTGGCATATGAGATACAGAAATATAATGTGAGTATATTGGAGTCAAACCGCGCTCCATTGTGGCGGTGAGATACGAGGAGAGACTGTCTAACTGTCTGCGTCTTGTCAGACCGCGTACTCTCTCGCTGGATATACAATAGAGCGCGTTATCAATGAGCTTTCAGATCCTACTCTCATTGCCCACATTTTGCCAAAACTTTTTCGTCACCGGGCTCCGATCTCCTCGGTACGCGAAAGCCTACGCCGAGCAACTGTCTTTTCTACCATTTGTGAGCAATCGAATACCAACTTTGCGGCAGAACTCATCAGTGAAATCTGCTTTTGTTTGAATTGATTATCATTTTCTAGAAGTTCATTGTTTTGAAAACTCTTGTGTTTGCTTTTGTGATCTTTTTAAATTGTTGTGATTGAACTGGCGAATAAAAGTGATTCATAATTTGAAGAATTGAACATCTGAAGATCGCACTTCAAAACTGAACTAGTTTTTGTTGGAATGGTGACGTACACAAGACATTTATTTGCAGACGATAGTTTCATAGTATCTGATAACACTCACCTTTTATATAAACACAGTTTGAAGCATTGAAGTAGAAGTAAACATTTAGAACTCCAGAATAATGTTTAGCTCATTCGCTCTCATCCAAATCAATGTTCCCTGAATTAACATTCACAAATATTGCAAATGGTCACTGATAACCAACTGATAATCATTTGCAATCAACCCCTCTGTTAGTCATGCCACGTCTCACTGCGACCCGTATTCTGATCGTTGCCTTTTTCGCTTCCTTTTTTTGTGTTTTTTATTTTACACAACCGTTTTCTTTTCCTAATTCTAATGGTGATGGGCATGATTATGGAATAGATGAACTTAAGGATAGCAGGTTTGTTAATTATGAAAAATTAATATAAATTAAATTTTTAACCAAAGAATTACAGTGAGGAATACAAAGAGCCCACCGGGTTTCAAGCGGGTCGAAGATTGTTCAAAGAGCTTCCGGAACTGGATGGAAAATCTCCTAATCAGTTAAAATTCTTTAAACTAGATAACAATGGGTATGCTCTTTCTGCATTTACGGATGACCGGAATGGAAACATGGGTTACAAATTTGTACGGGTTATGGTGAGTGTGCACATTTTGATACTAAAAATATAGTAAAGTTAAGATGATGATAACTCATACTGATAACTTTGAATGTAAAATCAATGGGCGAGCATCAGAATCGACGAACTTGTACGAGTTCTCAGAGAATCATAGTATGAAATGGAAGCTCTTCATTTTGAACTGCAAACTTCCAAAAGGAATTGAGTTCAGTGACGTTGAATCAGTGACGGTAATTCTTTTCGTCTTTTCGTCTTCTATTCCTTCTACTCGGACGGGAGATGCCCGAATGTGGCCCCTATGTGGCGGCATAAAGCGGGTTTGGCATCAATGCGGCGGTAATGCGGCGGCAATGAGCGAACTTTTTTGCGAGAAGTGGGAGTCCGGAGAAATGCGCCCGAATGGCCCGAACGTGGCATGATAAGCTGCAAACCGCCAAACGTCCCGTGAGCGGCTGGCATTGATGCCACATAAGGGCATCAAAGAGTGGGACTGGCGTGGGGAGCCGGCAGGGAGGCGCGCTGGATGTGCCCGCATGCGGCCCGAATGTGGCCAGATAAGGTCCGAATGTGGCCGGATAAGGTTAAAGAGCGTGCAGCGTAATCTCGGATGGTCGTACCGGCATTTTTTTTCTTGAACGGTTTTCATTTTTCGTTTAAGTTTCGCATGTTTTACTGTTTTCCTACGTTTTTTTAGTACTTCTTGTATAATCGAAGGCTAACTGTCATATTTTCAGTCTGATGGAAGAAACGTGTTCGGAACGGAACGACCGGTTCAGGACGGCGTGCTCCTCGCTAAGGAATCAGAAATTTTGGTATTTTTAGCAACATTTTTATTAATAGAACTGCATTGCAGGGTCAAAAAATATGTGCGGAGGAGGAGCACATCCAATTCGAACGATTTTCTGTGGATCCATAAAGGTAAAAAATGGAAATATAAAAATTCAAGAGTAAATTTTTTGCTTCAGATTTTCGATGAAACACTAACGAAATGGGCAGGACGGTCGAGATGAAAAGGAAAACGATCGGCGCGAAGGACATCAGACCCCGACGCGCATATCACTACGACTGGAACACGGTGAAGCCCGGCCCTCTCTTCTACTGCTAAGAATTTAGTACCCTACCTGATTTTTTCCCACATTATCATTTTTATATCCATCGAGAAAGAGAAATCTAATAGTAGCTCATAGATAGTGGAAACAAAGTGTGTGAAAGCTAGTGCAAATCAGTTGTCCAATCAGTTTCAGTGTTCTCCATTTTTTTGTATGAGATTCGGCCTAGTGTTAGAGGAAAAAGTTAACATGGAAAAATTAGGCCAGGTTTAGTCATCGATTTCCTAAATTTCTCCTTTTTTCCGATTATCTCCAAATTTTATAACATGTTGCGAATTTTTTTTCACAAAAAAATGGAGAAAAATCATGAAGTTCGAAAAAATCCAAAAAAAAATTGAGGCAGCTGAAAAATTTTAGCTCGGCTAACTTTACACCTCGATTTCTTTGTTATGTAAAAAAAATTCATGTAAAAAATTTACATCTGATTTTTCACCCCCTCCAATCTCCTTTCTTATTGTTAATTGTGGTCATTTTCCCCCTTTGAAAATTATATTGTTTTTATCTTTTTTTTAATATGAATAAAGTGTATTTTTAATAATTAACTATCTTCTGTTGGATCGGCATTAATGCCACAAAGGGGCGAAATACAGGGGTGGATGAGTGGGAAGGCCCGAACGCCGCATTGGTGCCACATAAGGGCCACATTCGGGCGAACGCTGTTTTGGCGTTAATGCCGCGTGGTAGTGGCATTGATGCCAAACATTGCCGCCACATAGGGGCCACATTCGGGCATCTCCCGTCCGAGTATTTTTAATTATTCACATTCAGGTGATCAGGAAAACTTCCAAAGCATCTGTAGAAGTTCCTATAATTTATCGAATTCAAGATGAAACAAGGATTACACCAGATGAGTATGAGCTGAAGATGTCGATTTGTGTGCCGGCGTTGTTCGGGAAGGCTTATGATGCTAGAAGGATCATTGAGGTGGAATATTCTCGAAGAGTCATAGAAATTAAGAGTTTTGTGTTTCCAGTTCATCGAGCTCAACAGTTTCCAAGGAATCGAACGGATATTCATTTACTATGACCCCAATGAAATCAGCGATGAGAAACTGAAGGCTGCTCTGCAATACTATCAGGATAATCAGTGAGTTTGACTTTCTCATACTATTATTCATACATGCAAGTTGCAATGTTTCATGGGCAAAAGATGCCCCCTGTGAGTATCAGACTGTCTGCGTCTCACCGTTTTATACACTCCCTCGCGCGTTAAAAAAGAGATTTCAGTATCCTTGAGCCCATCGAATTCAAGCTCCCGTTCCGATCAGATGAAGTCTGGTATCACGGACAACTCGCTGCTATCACAGATTGCCTGCTGCGAAATACGGGACTCACAAAGTTCACATTCTTCCATGACATTGATGAATTCTTTGTGCCAGTTCTTCAACAGTCTTCTCTCTATGACACGCTATCAATTCTGTTTGAGAATAAGACGATAGGATCTCAAAGAACATCGTTGAAGTATATCAGTACCAAGTGAGTATTTTGGAAGACTTTCCAAAGTTTTTTTTGATAATAGGAAGAACGAAAGTAAAGAAAAGAAGTACTTCAGAATCAAAGACGCTCCTGTCACAATAAACAACATTGTGTCGACGAAGACGTTTGAAAATCGATTCACAAAATGTGTGGTGCGACCCGAAATGGTTTTTGAGCAGGTAAAAGCTACACTGATTCAAGACGGACGTCCGAATTCCAGGGCATCCATCACACTTCTCGTGTGATCCAAGACCACTATCAAACCGCTGCTCACAATGGATCTTTGCTCCGTGTCTATCACTACAAAGAGCCCAAGTATTGCTGCTCCGAAGAGTCGCTTCTCAAAAAGCGACATGGTGATGATCTCCGAAAACAGTTTGATTATGTGGTGAATTTGTTGGATGTGTAGTTGTTTTAGAGTTTATTAACTTGTTGATGTTTGTGATGTTGGAAGCATAAATAATTTGAGTTTTATTGAAACTACACTATAATAATTGCTTTAAACAAGTACAGTAATCCCGTGGAAATGCAAACCATAAGCAGTTTCCTGAAAGTGCTCGAACTCTCGGTGGATACGCCACATTGACATCTTGAGTCAGTTGAATCAATCGGAATTGCGCCAGGATTTCAATTAGGTCACCGGATGCAGATTCCACGTGGCATGTCATATAGGGGTAGACTACCTGGAATAGCGTTGGGTGAGAGAGTACACGATGAGAGGAGACGCAGAGAATCTAACGGTCTGCGTCTATTGTATTGCGCGCTCTCTCTGTTGCAAGCGCAGTCTCTGATTTTTACCGGACTCGATTTCTCCTTCTTCCTTCGCACTTCACTATCACTAATCTTGGTCCGAGCCCAGACTTGAACATAGTTATTTGGCATTAGAGTTTCGGTCTGTAACCATGGAGACTTTCATCTTGTTCTCCATAATAATGCTCATACCACATTCCCACAAGACAACGTTTCCAAGTTGAAACAATCTTCATAGTTAGAATTCACCAGGTAATCTTCTAATGACGCCTTCAGGACACTTGATTTTGGGAGCTCTGAACTTCTAATTATAATAGATTCTTTAGTTCTCGTATAAAATTTGCTCACTAAAAAGATCCTGTGAAGCATCCACCATGCACAGGCAGTGATTGCTAATCACATTATTATCCTGACAAGATTTTTGAGCATTTTGAGCATCGAATAAGCTGGTTCCTCGCTCTTTAATGCTATTATTGTATGAGGTGTCAATAAGGAAATTGAGTGTTTCATGAAGGTCGAAATTTCTGGAAAATTAGATCACAATTTGAAAAATTATTTTCTACTTGAATAAATTACTCACGAGACAAATCGCTCCGAGTTTTCCCGCAAAACGTTGTACTTTTCAGGGAACAACTTTTGAAACTTGGGAGGCACAATGATGTTCAAGTATGGAGCTCGTTCTTCTGAATTCATGGGCTTTTCTTTAGATACTCAATTGATACCCTTACCTATCTTTCCTGCAAATGTGTACCTGTTGAGAGGGTGTACTCGATTTCCATGGTCTCCAAGGACGATCAGAATTGTGTTTTCTAGACTTCCAGTTCTCTGAAATCACACAATTGTCTTGTCAACACAATAAAACTATCGTACATTTAAAAAATCCAATCTATGAAAAAGAATACGATCCATCATCTCCAAGTTGTTCGGATCGTCATGAGTGATACTCGAAATAAAATTAAATCCAAAATGTGGAACCTTTGCAAAAACCCTCTCGAACCGGAACCAAGTGTCGATGAATGTCTCCGCGAGCAGCTCCCCGTCTAGACACTTCCTCCACCAGTTGCTCAACTGGCTGTACAAGTGATTATAATAAGGACGGTAGTAAAATCTCGCTGGTGGTTTTTCGAATCCACCGAGAAAGTTATCAGGCGGATAATGAAAGAGCCCACGAGAAGTGTGCATCACATCGTCATTGTACATTGTCACAAAATCCGATGGAAGTTTTTTCCACACCCATTGAATGTTGTCGGGGTCCAGAGGGGTTTTGGATGGAAGGATCTTGTTGAGATCCACGTCTCCAGAAGCGTCTAGCCTACTGATGTTCATTGTTTCTTGAAGTGGAGCAGCCAGGATTGGGAGCAAGTTTACAGCGCTGTTATCGCCAACCTTGTTATAAGCCTCAAAGACCACGCCTCCCATTTTCTTCATCAATTCGGAAGTTTTCCGCATGTGCCGCTTGAACTGAGCTTGTGACGTGGAATCCAGTCCGAGAATAGAGATGGAGAATTGGCCGAGCAAGTGAGTTGCAGATGGAGATGGAATGGGGAGAGCTCCATCCACAACCAATTTGAATTCTCCATCCATTTTGAAGCCCATGAACTGCTTCCTGAAAATTACCAATTGCCCCGTGAAGCAGGTCAAGATGAAGTTGTCAGCGTTGATCCAAAATCTCTTGTTCAGCTTTGGAACGAACTGAAAAACATTGAAATTAATAATTAGATGAGCTTGACTAAACTGTCTGAGTCCTTCCCAACTGATAAGTATGTGCTTGGGGACGAAGCCCTCCTTTCAAAACCTGCGCCACACATTCTAGCCTCCCCGTATAGTTCCGAACTTTCAATGAGAATTCTCCAGTTGCCGGGTAGCGTTTGAACAAGTCGATATTGTATCTTTCACAGCTTGCTCGTTTTGGGAATTTCAACCGTCTCTGAAACAACGCTTAATTGGAAAAAGCATTGCGTTGCTCACTTTAAGTGTAGAATCTAGAGGTTCGGTCCAGGCGAATCTACAATAGTTGTCGAATAGATGTGCCTGGCGTGGAGGAGGATCAGATGACGTGAGCCTCTGACGATGGAAAATCGAGATAAAGTAGAAGAAGCTGATAAGACTGATGACTAGGGTGATCTGAAGGAGTTCATTGATAATAATAATAATAAAGATAAAAGCACTTCACCTGAAACAGAATAACTGTTAATCGTCTTCGACGCATTCAGAGAGAAAGAGAGATCGATGAAAAATAAATGTGAAATGCATGCCGATGACCCGATGGAACAACGGTAATCTCTTTGAAATCTCATAGGATTATTGTACTTTCAAAGTGAACAGTTAGTAGAGAACAGAAAGAGTTTCATCAAACTTTATTATCATTATTATAATTATAATTTTGAGCTTGATTCATCGTCCGGAACTATACAAATAGAAGCATCACATGAGATAAACTAACATCGAAATTACAATCACTTTTTCCTCTTCATAATATCTTTGAAAACAGTGGATAAAATATCAGCCATCATCTGTGTGTCAATCGCCACACATCTATAGATTCGAAAGAGTGACTTGTCCCGCTTTCCAAGAGCCTCACTTGCTAGATTCTCCATGAAGTCTAACGCGTCTTCTGCGTCTTCTCCTGGAATCGCAAATTATTAAAGACATTGTACACTCCAACTGTGAGAGAGCTTACCATTATAACTAGGTCGATAATTTTTCAACGGGAGAACATCGAGCTTCTCGCAGAAGACGTCAATTTCATTCAGGAAAAGATAGATCGGAGTTGTGGCAAACATGGGCTCCTCGCTAATCTGTTGAAGAAGTAGTAATGCGTCGTCTAGTCGATTCTGAATCTTGGTGAAATCATTGTCAATATAAGGACAATGTGATTTACAGTTCTCATATCCTCACTCATAACTTGATCGTATTCTGAAATCGCTAAACAAAAGAAAATCGCATCTATCCCCTCGTATTGAGTCGCCCATTTCCGCCTATCGATTTTCATGCCTCCAATATCGAATAGTCTGGAAGAAGGTATTGCTCATCCTATAACTGAAAGATTGTACTCACTGAAAAGATTGATTGCTAGCCGAGAACACTACATTCTGCACTCCACACGTTGGCACATACGACATTATCAGGTCTCGTTCAGTGGGTTTATAATCCGGACGATTAATCTTGTCGATGTTGTTTAGAAAACTAGAAAAAATGAAAATAATAATAATAATAATCCTCATAGAACAAACAAAACACGACTTACTAGCTCGCCGAGTCATTGAGATTGAACGAACTCCTGACCGCGTACAGTTTCTTCATGCCCTCGTCTTTCCAGAGGCTCTTGATTTTGTCAGCCAAATCCGGAGAGAACATTCCGTAGTGGTTCTCTTCGTCGGCGCATATTGATTGAGCTCGACCCTGTAAAACGAGCTTTCGAATGAACTAGGTTTCATTGTGATTGGACAAAGATGAAGCGAGTTATGAGAGTTCAAAGTTTCAGTGGTTGCAACGCGGTCGCGTCGCGTGCGAGAGACCCCAAGAAGACTCACCATGTTAATAGGATCAGAAAATTTGAACTGCGAGTGCTTCATCGCCCGACACAACGCTCGAATCGACTTGAATATATTGTGATAGATGAATGCTCGCCGATGAAAGTACTCTGATTCGGTGAAATGCTGTTTGTAGAGCAGACGCACTTGCTCGAGCACTGTTGTTTTTCCGCTTTCCGCTGATCCTGAATGAGAATGAGTTGACAAAGAACAGAAGAGCAGAAGTTGGTTACCCAAGAGCAATAATCGAATATGAGAATAGGATGGTTCTTCGGACTTCACTGACGCCGGAGTTACTGATCTTGACGCGCGCATCGAGGGGACTTGGAGCTGGAACTTTTATTGATAAAATAAATACATTTACAGCGCGGATGCATAAAAAGTTTAGGCCAGATAAAAATTTAATGACAAAAAATGCCGCACAAGCAAAGTGAGTGATACCGTAGTCGGGTGATTTTCAAAAATTTTGAATTTTTTTTCCGAATTTATAGTTTTTTTTTGAGTTTGTTTTTGTTGGATTTTTTATAGGATTTTTGGACGTTTTCATTATTTTTTCTCTAAAAATAGTTTTATCATCATAAAATATCAATACTCAAACAAGATCTAAAAATAATCACACTTTGCTTGTGCGATATTTCTGTCATGAAATATTCGCCTATCCTAAATGTGTGCTTCTAGGTTTACCGTAACAGGAGTACTACTCTGTGGAGGCACTGGTGTATTTTTTTTCTCTGGAACTTCCGGAGTCTCTTCCTTGGCTGCGTTCCCATTTTCAGCAGGTGGTGGCACCGGAGTTGCGGCTTTCTGAGCGTTCGCAGTGGCCACGCCCACATCGGACACCTTGCTCTGCGTTGAAGTGTTGCAACCCATGCTCACTGCATTCTAGACGTCTCTGGATTCTATTTGGAGCTGGAAACAATAACTGTTTCGGGAAGAATTGATGAAGACCTCAAACAACGTCTCGATAACACCTGTCTTTCACAGCTTCTACAGCTGAAAATCCTCAGAAAAGCTCAAGAAAAAAGAGGAGAACGAAGAAAACAGAATGATGTGAATGGGAGGTATGAATGGGTGCCAATCGAACGGATTCTCAATCAGAAGAGGTGCATAATACCTGGACAATTGGAGGCGGGGAGAGCCACGAAATCCACTTATTTTTCCTCGTCTTTTTCGCGATTTCTTCGCGAACTGAGAGGTGGGGAGATATGGGGGACCAAAAGGATCAGATGAATCTTGCTCTTTGGATGAGGAAATGGATGATGGTTTTCTAGTGTAAAGTAATTATGATAGCCTTGCTGAAAGGGTCGTATTAAAAAGTTCAAGGAAGGATGAACGTCTAGACTCGCATGAAAAAGTGGGATTTG